>CM038795.1:144967632-146167632 GCA_021764765.1 Vicia sativa
AGGTCAAGCACCGAGTCTGGCTCAAGTCAGTGATCTAGTAGTCAAGCCGCATCATTCTTCCACAAGCAGGATCTCAGGGCAAATGGACTCCCACCCACGAGGGACCATTTGTAGTCAAGACAAGATTCCTGGAGGAGCTATGATACTTTAGCACCATGGATGGTGAAGATTTCCACCCCTCATGAACGCAGACATAGTCAAAAAATACTACGCATGAAATAGACGCTTAGGCTCTATTTAAACCTAGGCAAAAATATATCCTCAAGAACCAAAAGGTTCGGGCAAATTTAAGGATATATACAAAACATGTACACCCGCAAGTCGAAAAACCCAAGAGGCGTTTGGGCAAAAAAGGGTATCCCGCAGACTGAAACCCGAAGTGTCTAGGCAAAAGTTAGATTTAAGCGACGACTATGTCTCTTCCAGATCACCCGCTCTGCACTTCTCATCAAAGATTCAAGATTCAAATGGCGAAGACTTCGCCTACTCACTTTCTACTCGACAAGAAGGAGACGAGATAGTTGAAATGTATGAGTACTAGCATAGTTGGAACTTAACGAGATTGTTTCCGCATAGTTTTACCTTTCTTGTGTATTAAACCATTTTGGCCATACGCCACCTTTCAAATAAACGCAAAATTCTTTCTCTTTACAATTTCGTTGTTATTTGCATAAGTCCAACGCTTGCTTTGAATGACTATAATGATTTGACAATAAGAATCAATCACAAACATACTAAAAAGGAATATACAAAAAGTACTTAACAGCAGGCTCCGTGGAATTGGGATTACGACTAAAGTCACCAAAATATTCCCCCTGCAGTGCGGATCCCCACAAAGTGTCACTCCAACACAACTTCCTCAACAGAGCAAAAAGGGAACCACGAGTCATGAATTCCACTGACTAAGTAATGTTACATCGCCCAAGCAAGAATATTCACCCTCAATGAGATATTTATCCCCGCCGACATCTCTCGCCTTTCTTTTTCCCCCAATGGCAAGATTCGATCCAAGACTTTACGAGTAGCATCGGAGGAAACTATATTCTTCATCCCCAAATGAAGATTACAACGGTTCCCGACTCTTCCAGGCCCACTTCCCGGCAACTATCAAATGCTCCGGCGAGATCTACACCAGAACTCAAGAGATGCCTCCTAAATTTCCTCAAAGCAGGATCTACATACAAGGTCCCCAAACGATCACCGCATCTCCTCAGAGGTCTATATATGAGATCTCCAACAACGAGCTTCAATCTCTACCTTCCTCAATAATATCTAGGCCCAAGACTTGGTCAGATAGTGCACTGAGGAATCCAGGATATCTTTCTTCCTTCAAAAGCAGGACTTCCACCTACTCAACTCCCTGCCGATGTCGAATCTTCATGAGAACATCCATCTTCTTCAAGATGGATATGTTTTAAACATCACAACATCTATCATCCATACATCTCTCATAAAGTCAACTATGCATATGTCATTCAGCATAATAATCGATAAAATAACCAAATTTCTCTATCAAAGTTCTCTTGTTTTTCCAAAACAGTAACACCACTCTCGACGCAAAATGTGTCCAGGATTGCCCGAATCGACGGAAAAACTATCCAAAGACCACTGTTGTCCTCCGACGACCTGGTCCGGTGATTAAGCCTCGAATCGACGGGAAAACTATCTGGAAGACCGCCTTTTGGTTGTCCTCCTACCCACTAGTCCAGATTAAGCCCGAATCATCGGAAACTATCCGAAAGACCGCCTTGGTTGTTCTCCAATGAATCGTCCAGATTAAGCCCCGAACCGACGGGAAAACTATCCGAAAAGACCTCCAAGTTATCCTCCATACTGTGCAATGGAACAACACCCATGCACAACAAAGGGAAGATATCCACATTTGGCCAACTACAACCTCCCTCGCAGTAATCAAGACGAAGATTTATTCCGATTCCTATTATCAACAAAGAACTACAGAGTCTAGCTGCATTTAATTTAGTTGCTCGGATGGCATCTTAAGCCCATCTCCGACTACTTATCAACAAGATTTCACTTTCGTAATGCCGCATATATGGTTAAAAATCAATACAAACCAATAACTAACTTATTCAAAATGAAGACGAAGTCTAACGCATGACTCCTCTGCATGGCATCCGGCCCATCTCCATGCTCCTCCAGAACGGCAGAGCCCAGCGACGCTCACCCCTCAAAGATCTTCTGGATGGCATCCTAAGCCCATCTCCTCGCCAATTCTCCTATCAACATTCTCGAGTCTAGCGTTTACTCATCCTTCTTCAAATACATCCAAATGGCATCTGAAGCCTCATCTCCGCTATCCACCAACAATGAGTAAATTTTCAGTGTATTGAAAGTGTTCAATCATCTTCACTCTAGGTCACGAAGACAAGCATGTCAATCTAACCCTCCAGTACAAGAAGATTGAATAGGCAAATACATACCCCAAAATTTGCCTCCATCTACTCAAGAGATTTCATACATCTATGCTCAAGGATTCCTCAAGAGTCGATCGACAAACTCTCTCCAGACAATCAACCCAAACTAGGGTTTGCATCTCTCAAGTCAAGATGGACTTCCAACATCTCCAATGGTCTTCATGCCTCACATGCTTCAAAGATTCTCCATGTCAAGTTTCAAGCCTACAAGTCAAGTTTCGCATATTGCTCGATGGTTGAAAATCACTTTGTATCGACAAAAGTCAATCGTGGTCAACATACAATCAAACTTCATTTTTTGGTCAACATCCTCATTTTGAAGTTACATTCATCATTTGATCAAGGGTTGATCATGATTCATCAAGAAAACTCAAGATTTGCTCAAAAGTCAAACTTTCTAAATTAGGGTTTCTAGGTGAAAAGTCAACTCGAACTTTGACTGATCATAACTTTCTCATACTTTCTCGAAATTTTTCCACCACCTCTTGTTTTGAAGGAAATTCAATTTCTACAACTTCATGTCTCACAAGAATGTCCAAAAATGCTTCATTTGAGAGGTATAGCTCAAAACATTAAAGTCATTTTCAAAGTCAACAAAAGTCAACTTTTGATTTGAAGATATATTGAGCATGGTAACCCAATTGAGATGAGACCAAAGGTTGGTTAGAGGACCTTAGAGCTCCAAAAAGTCCAAGAACACTCAAAATGTGGAAAATTGAGCAAGTTACACCATTCACAAGTTGGGCAATTTTGAAAGAATGCACAAAGAGAGATACTTCAAAAATCAAATCTTGCAAATGGGCCTATTTTTCTTCATCCAAACTTATTCTCATGCAATTAGGAATATCCAAGCCCAATGCCACGAATTTTTGATTTATTTTTCTATTTAATTTGTAATTTATTCATTTAAATGCAAATTAAATTTAAAAATAAATTATAAAATCAAAATTAATTGAAGATTGATTTTATTTCTTCTTTGTGATCCAATCAATACTGAAAGCCACAAATTCGAAATTGATCAAAAAGGCAAGATTGGATTGAAATTGATCAAGTTTTGAAAATTTGATTTTTATGAAAAATCAAATTTGATTATCATTGATTATTGATCAAATCTTCCCAAAACAATGCCAAATCCATCCAAAGATATATACACGATGCATACCAATCACAAGAGGATTTAAAAATTGCCTTGAAACCCTATTCTCAACCAAAAAAAACTGTGCCTCAAGCAAAGTGCAATCATACTTCCACCGTTTTCAATCGATTTTGAGGTGTCCAATGATTCCTTGATATCTCTTGAGTCAATCCAGTTCTTATATTGCATCAAATCCATCTGAATCGTGGAAATCCGTGTTTATTTGTTCTGAAAATCTCAAATTGATTTCTATATTCATGCATTATTAACTTGTTTTGATTGTTTGTTTGTGTTTAGAATCAAGTTTGCAAGTCAAGGCCAATTGAATTTCCATGGCCTCGAATCGGTTTCACCATGATTAGGGTTTTGTGGATGATTTAGGTTTCTTTAATAGGAAAATTGACAACAAGACCTATGCCATTGAACTGGAATGACCTGAGGAATCGAATCATGGTCTTAGATATAATTTATTTATGTATATGTGTTTTGATTTTGCCAGAACCTTAGTGATGAACAATGGCCGACGCTAACTTTCAAATATTTGAAATGAAGAAGACGATGGTTGGCGCGAGTTCGTGGCAAGGAGAAGGCAACGCGTAATTCCACCAATCCGCTTCAAACAGTTGACACTTGGCTCAGCTTGGTCGTTGGTTTTCAAGGATTGAAGCCGCAGTCACGAGTTCGAATCCTCCCAGCCAGTCAGTTTCTTTTTCCAAACTTGCATGTTTTCTATATTTTCATATTTTTTTATATTTTCCATTCATTTTAATTTAATTTTCAATATTTTATTTCTGCATCTAAAAATTATCAAAATATTTTTCTTTTTGCATTTATTTCTAAAACTTTATTTAATTTAATAAATTAAAAACATATTTTGCATGCATATTTATTTTTATTTGTAATTTAGCATTTAAATCATTGTAAATTCATTTAAATTATTAAATTGCATCTAAAAATCCCAAAAATTATTTTAACTTATTTATCTTATTTCAGCATATAATAATTTTTCTCATATAAATTGCATTTTTTCTAACATTTTCTCTATTTCGATTTCATCATATTTCCGATTTTCTTACTTTTCACAAAGTTGCTCCGATTCGACGCTTTCTTTTATCGTTTTATTTTTTCAATAATGTAACTGTATATGGGATGTAATAGTTTAATTTAGGATTTTACTTTCCGATCTTAAATTATGTATCTGCCCTAAAGCCTTGTAATGCGAGATTTACCTTTCCGCCTTTACATTCCGCCTTTACACTGCATTTTAATTTCCGCACCTTATAAATTGCTAGTAATTAGGCGTGTATGGCAAGATAATAATTGGACATAGCTCACACTAATCTTCAAGATAAAATATCTGAATTCAACACACTTCTTTCACACACGCACCCTTTAGGTAATTTCTCTCGATGCCTTCAATTCAAATGGTCATGTCCTCGAACGTAGAGGTATTCTAGCACCGCTGCCTTCCAAACAAATCATCATAGTCCCTTCGATACAAAGATCATAAGACCCACGATGTCGCCTCCGAATACATGATCTTGACCTCGATTGTCGCCACGAAAATGATGATAGTCCTTCGAATGTGCTAGGATACTTCCCACAAGTTGCTTTTATGACCATCCGATGTCCTTCATGTCCCGCTACATCCAACGAATGGAGCTACCTACTAACTAATGGTATGGCTAGCGCTATTCTAAAGGAACGAGAAGTACCAAAACGACCAATTCGAGTGGGTAAATAAGTCTTTTAGTTGCTTGCTCTATCAAATGCTTTTCACACCACACACTTTTTTCAAAGTTCAAATTTTTCAAAACAAAACATTTCCAACACTTTGTATACACTCCTACATGAGTCATTACAAAGTCAAAGCGAAATGCCTTTTTCAAAACATTTTGTCAAACACACGTAAAGCAATTTTAAAAGGTGATCTAGAGCAACTAAGAGCCTGAGATAATCACGGATGGAAAGGGTGCTAATACCTTCCTTTTCATAACCATTCTCCGAACTCGAATCTAACGAAGGTCTTTTCTCGTTACTTTTACCTTCCTTAATTGGATAAAATAAAAGTCGGTGGCGACTCTTGCTATCCGCACATTTGGATACAAAATCCCAAAGTCAGTTCACCAGACATGTAATCTGACTACTGGGGACTACACCCTAAAGAGAGAATTGCCTTAGGGATTTCTAGATCATTTTATTGCTTTTGTTTGACTTGTATGCTTTATCTTTAAGGGTTGCTTGGGTATTATATTGTTGGGATCCTACACCGGATCCGGGTTTCCTTTTAGGTAAGTGGCATTAGATCATCGCGACCGCAGACGATAACTAAACGGTCAACATGATGGCTACGTTAGCGTGACACTTGGTTGTCCCGATACTCTTCATTCCCAAGTTGAGATAGTATTTGGCTTCGCGGTGTCATCAAGCGCTAACTAAACTTCTAGAACCTTAATTGACCCATCTTGGCCATTAGAAGGTAGTGAGATGGCCGCTTTGGTGTAGACCGAGGTTGGTTGATACCGATGCTACGCTCATTGAGATTAGACTTTGGGACATTTTCGATCGACCACTTGGTCAGATTGAAATAAGCGCCACGAGAAAGATCTGATGTGAGATTCAGAAACCTTGTTACTATTATAGGACAGATGAACCAACTCAAACTTTTGGTAGGGTAATCACCTATACCTCATGCAAGCCTTAACCCTAGGCTCATTGTGTGAATTGTTTGTGTGTGCTAAACATGACATCATGACATCATTCGCATTGCATATCATTTCTAACTATTTCAAGGACCTAGGGATTTATCTTTGCCTGCTTTGTAGGGATTATGGCTTCTAGAAAGACTATCCGAATCAACTTCATGGGTATCCCTTCTCAACTCAAAGAATTGGTTTCGTAAATTCCCACCATGCCTACCATCAAAAGACATGGTTATCTACTTGATTTGGTTATCTCTGGTTTTGAAGAAGATATGATGCATGTCCTATTCCAGTTTTTGATCCAAACACCATTGCTTTACATTTCCAGATTATCGCTTGGTTCCTACTTAGAAGAGTTCTCTAAGCTACTTGGATACCTATTTTGACCAAATGCCATTCACGGTTTGGAAAAGGTTCCAAGTTCGAAGACATCGATCCGCTTTACATCTTAAGCGCTTAGACATTGAAGCCAATTGGGAAACTAGAAGTGGAGTTAAGGGTTTACTTGCCAAGTTCCTAATTAAGAAAGCCCGAGAATTCCTCAAAGTTATGAGTTTCCATGCATTTGAAAATATTGTGGCCTTGCTAATTTATGGTTTGGTTCTATTTCCTAACTCGGATCAGTTCGTTGATATCAATGCCATCAAGTTGTTCCTTACCCGCAATCCAGTGCCTACTTTACTTGGAGACATCCTACATTCTCTCCACACTCGTACTACCAAAAGACAAGGGACTCTCATGTGTTGTATACCGTTACTTTCCAGGTGGTTTATTTCGCACCTTCCTCCATCAGTTTTGAAGAATGAACAAAGGTTGAGATGGTCTCAAAGATTGATGTCACTCTCTCATTCCGATATCCGTTGGAATCTTTTCTCAAAAGGACTTCACATTCATCGAGCGTTGTGGAGAATTCCCTAATGTACCACTCTTTGGTATAAGGGGAGGTATTACTTACAACCCTTCTAGCTCTACGTCAGTTTGGTTTTGCTCGAAGAGATGGTCCACATGATATGCTTCCAAGATGTTGTGTTCGACTACAATCACGATCTCCGACCATCACTTAAGGTTCATACACACTGGGGCATGGTAAAGAAGACCGATACCAAGACTTTGGGGCACCCGAACTCCATTCCTTGGGAACCTTACCTCAAATGGGTGAGAGCTCGAGCTCAAAACCTCATGATGCCATTCACGCCTGTTTTACCAGTAATTATGGAACCTGTTGCTATAGGTGACGTACCCTATGCTGTTCTCCATCCTGACATGCCTACTGATTTTGAAGACTTGAAGAGATCCTGGATTCAACTTAAAGAAGAAAGGGATACTTTGAAGCCCAGTTATGCAAGTGAGAAGAAGGTGCTAGAGTTGACCAAGCTACTTCACGAGGAGCGAAACATCAACGCTTACATCGGCACCAAGAGGAAGCGCCCATGGGAGACTTAGAGCTTTAGGATGTTTATGTTTTCTTTTATTGTTTTGAACTATCTCTTGTACTTAAAAAAAAAGAAGAAGAAAATAATGAAAAGAGTGCTAATAAATGTTTGTTCATTGCTTGTTTAACAAATTTAAATCTCGAAGGTCCTTGATGGTGAAGGCAGTCAGCCTGAGCTTGAGAAGAACTATGATGATGGCCAATACTCTAATGAAGATGACAAGTACAAGCAACTTGAAGATCGTCTCAATGTGTGGAAAACCTCAAGATGTCCGGCTGAATTTTGATGATCTCGAGTCTGCCTTGTGTGTTGTGATGATTCCAAGTTCAAAGTTCCCGCTTGCTAAGTATGATGGCGTGTCTTCCCAAAGCCGCATTTGAAGTCCTATGTCCGTAAGATCAATCCCACACCGATGATGTAAGTTGTGGATGCACTATTTTCAAGAGAGTTTGTCCGGAACCCATTGGAATGGTACTATCGCCTAGAGAATGACCGTATCCGACTTGGAGTGATTTACCGACGCTTTCTGCATAAGATGAGTACAATGTCGAATTGACACCCACTCGCATGCAACTACAAAGCATGTCTATGGGTCGTGACGAGAAGTTCAAGGAGTATGCTCAGAAATGGAGAGATTTAGCAGGCAGAGTTCAACCACCCTTGTCCAATAGGGAGTTGGTTGATATGTTCATGGGAACACTGACGGGCCCATTCTTCAATCACCTGATTGGAAACTCTTCATCCGGATTCACCGAGCTGATATTGACAGGCGAGCGCATTGAAGCTGGTATCAAGAGTGGGAAGATTCAGGTAGAGACATCTTCAAATGCTGCGAAGAGATCTTTTGGTGCTAAAAAAGAAACTAATGCTGTGTATGGTCAGAAAAGCCGAGCTAAGACCGACCACGCTCAACTGTAAAGGGCCAGATCTCCAATCCTACATCAAGACAACCTCGCAGACAACGCGGCCGCTAGAACGCGCCACGAAGACAGTTTACGAAGATCAACATGCCATTGTCGCATGCCTTGCAACACATGTTGAACGCAGAGCTGATAACCTTGAGGGATCCCCCTCAAAATGTCAACACTTCCTCTCCGAAGTACAATCCTAATGCTAAGTGTGCTTACCATTCCAACAGCCTGTGGCACGACAATCGACAATTGTTGGGCTCTGAAGAACAAGATTCAAGATATGATTGAAGCTAAGCAGATTGAATTTGATCCTCCTGTTGATACTCCGAATGTGATCAACGCACCTATGCCTAACCATGACAAGGGTTCCAATGCTGTTGGTGACGATACTTATGTTTTCAACATAGATGACTTGACCATCCCTCTGATGACTGTTAAGAAGAATTTGTTGCAAGCCGTGTCAATCCAGATGCCCAGAGAATTGTCGTTGTGCCCATCCGCACTGATGGTTGTGCTTGGTTGAGAAGACGTGTTCAAAGGCATGATGGATAACCGTGAGATACTATTTCGAAACCACCGTGCGTGTCGTGTGAAGAAATGTCTAAGTTGAAGATCGACAATGCGAACGAAACTCACCATCCGGTGGGATACCTTGGGGCAGCCAAGTGGAAAGTATGATTACATGGTGAAGTACATTGTCCCTGATAGTTACAAGATTCCTATTGAAGATGTTAAGGCGACCGGATGGGGTGACGATTTCCCAGAAGACTATGCTGATGTTAACACCATAAGGATTTCCTCTGCTGATCCAGTGCCTAGAGTGGCACCTTTCATCATTACTTCTCCAAGACCAGTTCCATATTCCTCTGACAAAGCTATCCCTTGGAACTATGGAGCTGAGGTTTACTATCATGGTGTCAAGCAAGACCCTCTGACCATTGAAGATCTTACTGTTGAGGCTACCATTCCTGACATCGACAACATCACCGGATCAAGTAAGGTGACCAGAACCGGAAGGGTATTCTCTCCAGATATCTCTCCTCCAAAAGACACTGCGACTCCAGCTCGCATTCCGTCTACTCCACCAATATCCCCAAGCTAGAGGGAAAGAAGCAGTGGCTCATCCTGCTCAACCAGAAGTACCAAAGGAAGTTACTGAAGACACCTCCAAACAAGAAATGGAGGAAATTTCAAGATCATCAAGAAGAGTGATTACAATGTTGTGGAACATTGGGACAGATCTGCCCAAGATATCCATGCTTGCTCGCTTCTGTGCTCGAGGCTCATGCTAATGCCTTGGTGAAGTTTCAAGAATGCTCATGTGCCGCAAGACACTACCACCGATCAATTCAAGTTTGTATTGCTAGCCCGCCAACAACGGCCTAGGCTTCTCCGATGTCGATTTGACTCTTCCGAAAGAAACACAAAGCCTTGCACATCTCTATGGAATGCAAGGCACTACACTATCTCATGTTTTGGTGGATACCGGTTCGCCTCGAATATCCTTCCAAGATCGCTTTTGATCGACTTGATGTCGAAGGGTTGGTTCGAGACCCTGGACATAATCGTGAGAGCTTTTGATGGTTCTAAGCAAACAAAGGCTGGAGAGCTCATTCCCATTTATTAAAGTGGTTCCCGCTTCGACTCCACATTCTTTGTCATGGACATTCGTCCAGCTTACTCTTGCTACTTGGACGCCTTGATACATGGGGCGGCCACCTCTACCTTACATCAGAAGTTGAAGTACCCGGTGAAAGGGAAGGTTGTTACAGTGTGCGGTGAAGAGGAATATATGGTCAGTCATCTGCAGTCGTTCCGTTATCTTGAGATGGAAGGCGAATTCTTCGAGACTCTGTCATACCCCAAAATTTTCCCTCCATCTATTCAAAAGATTTCATACATCCCTACTCAAGGATTCCTCAAGAGTTGATCAGACAAACTCTCTCCTAGACAATCAACCCAAACTAGGGTTTGGTATCTCTCAAGTCAAGATGAACTTCCAACATCTCCAATGGTCCTCATGCCTCCTCACATGCTTTAAAGATTCTCCATGTCAAGTTTCAAGCTTCACAAGTCAAGTTTCCTCAGACAATTGCTCAGATGGTTGAAAATCAGTTGTATTGGACAAAAAGTCAACTCGTGTCAACATACCAAAACTTCGATTTTTGGTCAACATCCTCATTTTGAAGTTACATTCATCATTTGATCAAGGGTTGATCATGATTCATCAAGAAAACTCAAGATTTGCTCAAAACTCAAACTTTCTAAATTAGGGTTTCTAGGTGAAAAGTCAACTGAACTTTGACTAATCATAACTTTCTCATACTTTCTCAGAAATTTTCCCACCAAAGCTCATTTTGAAGGAAATTCAATTCTCTACAACTTCATGTCTCACAAGAATGTCCAAAAATGCTTCATTTGAGAGGTATAGCTCAAACATTACAGTCATTTTCAAAGTCAACAAAAAGTCAACGTTTTGTTTTGAAGATATATTGAGCATGGTAACTCCAATTGAGATGAAACCAAAGACATTGTTTAGAGGACTCTTAGAGCTTTCCAAAAAGTCCAAGAACACTCAAAAATGTGGAAAATTGAGCAAGTTACACCATTCACAAGTTGGGCAATTTTGAAAGAATGCACAAAGAGAGATACTTCAAAAAAATCAAATCTTTTGCAAATGGGCCTACTTTTTCTTCATCCTAACTTATTCCTCATGCAATTAGGAATATCCAAGCCCAATGCCATGAATTTTTGATTTATTTTTCTATTTAATTTTGAATTTATTCATTTAAATACAAATTAAATTTTAAAATAAATTATAAAATCAAAATTAATTGAAAGATTGATTTTATTCTTTTCTTGGGACTCAAGTAACTCACCAATGCCAAGAATTTTCAAATTAAATCAAATTTGGCAAGATTGGATTGAGAATCAATCAAATTTGAAAATTTGATTTGGACAAAATCAAAATTGATTTCCATTGAATATTGATCAATTCTTTCCCAAATCAATCCCAAATCCATCCAGCATATATACTTGATGCATACCAATTGCAAGAGGACGGAAAAATTGCTCAGAAACTCTATTCCCAAACTCAAAAAAATCGTGACCTGCAAGCTATTGGAGATCATACTTCCACCCGTTTTCAATCGATTTCAAGGTGTCAATCACATTCCTTGGCATCTCCAGAGTCGATCCAGATACTTACTTCATCCAAAACCATCCAGAAACAAGAGATTCAACCGTTTGCTCATACTTTTCCAAAATCGATTGCTTTTCATGCATTTTTAACACATTTGGTTGTTGTTTTTGTGATTAGTAGGAAGATTGCAAGCGATCTGGGTTATTTAATTGAGTTTCCATGGCTTAGAACTCGTGTTGCCATTGCTAGGTTTTCTGTGAACGAATTAGGGTTTCCGTTAATAGGAAAAATTGACCAACAGGACCTATACCAGTGAATTCGGGATGACTTGAGGAATCGAACCATGGTCTCTAATGTTATTTATATTACGATTGCTTGACTTTTGAATTAGCTGTGACATAGCGTCAAGGAAGGCCGACGCAGGCTTAATTTTAAAACGGAAGATGAAGTCTCCCGGTGATGAGGCAAGTCAAAGGCGCGTGAAAACCCACTCACCTCGCTTCAAAACAGCTGTTATGGCGCACAAGCCATGCTCATCGTTTCCAGATGCTTTCCATGGTCCTGAGTTCGATCCACACTGAGACCAGTTTTGCTATTTTCTTTTCCAAGTTCAACTTTTTTTCATATTTTCCATATTTTAATATTTCTATGCAATTTTAATTAATTTCTACATTTTATTTCTGCATTAAAAAAATTATCAAAAAAATATTTCCTTTTGCATTTATATTCTGAAAATCTTTATTTAATTTAATAAATTAAAAAATAGAATTTTTGCATGCATATTTATTTTATTTTTATTTTAGCATTTAAATCATTGTAAATTAGCTTTTAATTACTAAAATGCATCTAAAAAAATCCCAAAAAATATTTTAGTATATTTATCTTATTTCCAAAGATATAACAATTTTCTCATATAAAATTTGCATTTTCTAACATTTTTTCCTTGTTCGATTCATATTGCATTTTCCGATTTCTTCTTTTGTACAGTTGATCCGATTCGACGATTTTCTTTTGTCATTTTATCATTCTATTTTTCCAATAATGTAATTGCTCATGGGATGTAATAGTTTAATTAGACTTTATTTTCCGCATATTAAATTATGTATCGCTAAAGCCTTGTAATAGCGAGACACTTACATTTCCGCTTACATTCCGCATTTTACTTTCCGCACCTTATAAATTGCTAGTAATTAGGCGTGTATGGCAAGATAAAATTGAACATAGCCCACTAACCTTCAAGATAACATATTCTGAAATCAACACACTTCTTTCACACACGCACCCCTTAGGGTAATTCTCTCTCGTTGCCTTACGAATTCAAAATGGTCATGTCCTCGAACGAGAGGTATTCTAGCACCGTTGCCTTCCAAACAAATCATCATAGTCCCTTCGATACAAAGATCATAAGACCCACGATGTCGCCTCCGAATACATGATCTTGACCCTCGATTGTCGCCTACGAAAAATGATGATAGTCCCTTCGAATGTGCTAGGATACTTCCTACAAGTTGCTTTCTATGACCATCCGATGTCCCTTCGAATGTCCCGCTTACATCCAACGAATGGAGCTACCTACTAACTAATGGTATGGCTAGCTATTCTAAAGGAATGTAGAAGTACAAAACGACCAATTTGAGGGGTAAATAAGTCTCTTAGTTGCTTGCTCTATCAAATGCTTTTCACACCACACACTCTTTTCAAAGTTCAAATTCTTTCAAACAGTAACATTTCCGAACACTTTGTATACACTCCTACATGAGTCATTACAAAGTCAGCGAAATGCCTTTTCAAAACATTTTGTCAAACACACGAAAGTAATTTTAAAAGTGATCTAGAGCAACTAAGAGCCCGTAGATAACTACGGATGGAAAGGGTGCTAATACCTTCCTTTTCATAACCATTCTCCCGAACTCGTAATCTAACGAAGGTCTTTTTCGTTACTTTACCTTCCCTTAATTGATAAAAATAAAAGTCGGTGGCGACTCTTGCTATCCGCACATTTGGATACAAAAATCCTACAAAGTCAGTTCACCAGACATGACTCCCCGCAAGCTTTGAGACAATAACCGAGTCATGCCTCACACTTCACCCTTGTTGCTAAAGTTCTCGCCGAATGGCGCTACTAAAAGATGCTCGCCACCGTTGAACAAGGAGGTAGTATGCTTGGGGTCAGCTCCCCGATCTTCCTTTCAAATTTGACAAGACCGGTTTAGGCTTCACCATCAAGGGTCGAAGATGATACGCCAACGTACAACATCCCTTCCGTGATCGGCCGTGAGTGGAATCCATGCCATAGAAGACGACGACGACTCCGACATCGCAAGTGGATCTTCCCAACTCAGATCATGGGCTCAAGAATTGGAAGATCAAGACGTATACCAATCTCCTTAGTCGAGTAATTGCTCTTGTTTTGTTTTGCTTTTCAGATTTCTTTATGTTTTGAACAATAAACTTTGAAAGCCTAGTGCCTTGCCCGACATCATGGCTCGTTTGCGAGGTTATTATCCGCCGCTCATGTATTTTCATTCAATAAATTGCTGGACTTTGCATTCAATTGTTTGTTTTCTTTCTTTACTTTATCACCCCTTCAAAAGCTATGTGTTTCTTACACACACCCACGTGATACAATCGCGAATCACTCGAATCTCGTTAATAAATATGCTAGTGCTAAATATGACTTCGATAATCCGATCTACCAAGTCAAGACGAAAGTGAGGAAGATTGTGAAGTGCCGTGAGAACTCACGACCGCTACAAAGAAGAAGAGCGAGTTATACAAACCACCTAAGAGACAGTTGAGGTTGTGAATTTGGGTACCGATGAAGATGTAAAAGAGATCAAGATAGGAGCGGTCTTGGGAACAAAGTGTTAAAGAAAGGTTGGTTCAGATGCTAAGAGACTACATTGAGGTTTTTGCTTGGTCATACTGAAGAAATGCCGGTGGACATTGATATCGTGGCACACCAATTGCCAACAAAAGAAGGTTTTTCCCGTGAAGCAGAAGGTTCACGATGCATCCCGAGATGTCGAGAAAATCAAAGTCAAGTTATGAAGCAGTTCAATTGGTTTCTTAGTGTCACCTCTTATCTCAGGGTTGAAATGTGGTACCCGTATCTAAGAAGGATGGCAAGGTACGAATGTGTGGATTAGAGATCTAAACAAAGCAAGTCCGAAAGATGATTTCCACTTCCTCATTGGACGCTCGGTTGACAACACCGCTCACAAGGTTTTCCTTCATGGATGGTTTCCTCCGTTATAACCGGATCAAAATGGCTCCAAGACATGGAAAGACTACTGCTATTACGGTGGGGCACTTTCTCGCTACAAGGTTATGCTGCTCGGATCAAGAATGTAGGCACTTATCGCTGCATATGGTGACATTATTTCATGACATGATTCATCACGAGATAGAGGTCTACGTGTCATACCCCAAAATTTGCCCTCCATCTTCTCAAAAGATTTCATACATCCATACTCAAGGATTCCTCAAGAGTTGATCGACAAACTCTCTCCTAGACAATCAACCCAAACTAGGGTTTGGTATCTCTCAAGTCAAGATGGATTTCAACATCTCCAATGGCCTTCATGCCTCCTCATATGCTTCAAAGATTCTCCATGTCAAGTTTCAAGCCTCACAAGTCAAGTTTCGCAATTGCTCGATGGTTGAAAATCGGGTGTATTGGACAAAAGTCAACTGTGGTCAACATAGTCAAAACTTCGATTTTTGGTCAACATCCTCATTTTGAAGTTACATTCATCATTTGATCAAGGGTTGATCATGATTCATCAAGAAAACTCAAGATTTGCTCAAAAGTCAAACTTTCTAAATTAGGGTTTCTAGGTGAAAAGTCAACTCGAACTTTGACCGATCATAACTTTCTCATACTTTCTCGAAATTTTCCCACCAAAGCTCATTTTGAAGGAAATTCAATTCTCTACAACTTCATGTCTCACAAGAATGTCCAAAAATGCTTCATTTGAGAGGTATAGCTCAAAACATTACAGTCATTTTCAAAGTCAACAAAAGTCAACTTTTGTTTTGAAGATATATTGAGCATGGTAACTCCAATTGAGATGAGACCAAAGACATTGGTTAGAGGACTCTTAGAGCTTTCCAAAAGTCCAAGAACACTAAAAATGTGGAAAATTGAGCAAGTTACACCATTCAAGTTGGGCAATTTTGAAAGAATGCACAAAGAGATACTTCAAAAATCAAATCTTTTGCAAATGGGCCTACTTTTTCTTCATCCTAACTTGTTCCTCATGCAATTAGGAATGTCCAAGCCCAATACCACGAATTTTTGATTTATTTTTCTATTTAATTTGTAATTTATTCATTTAAATGCAAATTAAATCTTAAAATAAATTATAAAATCAAAATTAATTGGAAGATTGATTTTTATTGCTTTCTTGTGATCCAATCAACCCATAAATGCCAGCAATTTCAAAATTTGATCAAATTTGGCAAGATTGGATTGAAATTGGACAAAGTTTGAAAATTTGATTTCATGAGAATATCAAATTTGATTTCCATTGAATATTGATTAATTCTTTCCAAATTCAATCCCAAATCCATCCAGCATATATACTTGATGCATCTCAATTGCAAGGGACGGAAAAAATTGCTCTACAAACCCTATTCTCAAACTGAAAAAATCGAGTTCTTGAAGCAAATAGCAATCCTTATTCCAGCCGTTTTCAATCAATTCTAAGGTGTCAAACACATTCTTTGATACCCCAGGAGTGATTCCAGATACTCACATTGCCAAAATACATCCAGAATCAAGAAATACGATTTCGGTTTGTTCTTACTTTTTCAAATTTCGATTTCTATCATTCATGCATTTTTAACACATTTGGTTGTTGTTTTTGTGATTAGAAGGAAGATTGCATCCGGGTTATTTGATTGAGTTTCCATGGCTTAGAACTCGTATTGCCATTGTTAGGGTTCTGAGTTCGTTTAGGGTTTCATGAAATACATAAAATTGGACCACGAGACCTTGCCCATCGTTCGAATGATGCCCGGAATTAAACCATGTCTTTAGAACTCATTTATATTATACATGCTGCTTTCCATTTTGTTGGGCCTTTAGTCGAAGAAAAGCCGACGCAAGCTTTTGAAAATTCAAAGCGAAGAGATGAAGTCTAAGGAGGAGGCAATGGCAAGCAACGGTATTCCACTTACTCCAATTTCCAAACAGTAGCGCGTGTTGGCTCAGTTGGTCAGCGTGTTGGTTTTCAGAGTTTGAGGTCAATGACTCCAGTTCGATCCCTGGCCATGACATTCTTTTACAAGTTTGCAAACTTGTATTTTCTAACATGTTTTCCTATTTTTTCTTATTTCAATATTTTCCATTCATTTTAATTTCTTTTCATGATTTTATTTATGCATTAAAAAATTACCAAAAACATTTTTTCTTTTTACATTATTTTCATAAAAATCTTTATTTAATTTAATAAATTAAAAAACATATTTTTGCATGCATATTTATTTTTATTTATATTTTGCATTTAATTCACTTTTAATTGCATTTTAATTATTAAATCTTTTCTAAAAAATCCCAAAAAATTATTTTAACGTATTTATCTTATTTCCAGCATATATTAATTTTCTCATATTAAAAATTGCATTTTTCTAACATTTTTTCTCTCTTGTTCGATTCATATTGCATTTTCCGATCTCTTATTCTTTCACGTTGCTCCGATTCGGACGCTTTTCTTTTATCATTCTATTTTTTCCAATAATGTAATTGCTCATGGGTTGTAATAGTTTAATTTAGGACTTTTATTTTTCGCAAATTTAAATTATGTATCTGCCCCAAAGCCATGTAATAGCGTAGGTTTATCTTTCCGCACCTTTACATTTCCGCTTTACATTCCGCATTTTACTTTCCGCACCTTATAAATTGCTAGTAATTAGGCGTGTATGGCAAGACTAAAATCAACATAGCCCATTAATTTTCAAGATAACATATTCTGAAATCAACACACTTCCTTCACACACGCACCCCTTAGGGTAATTCTCTCTCGATGCCTTTCGATTTCAAAATGGTCATGTCCCTCGAATGTAGAGGTATTCTAGCACCGTTGCATTCCAAACAAATCATCATAGTCCCTTCGATACAAAGATCATAAGACCCAAGATGTCGCCTCCGAATACATGATCTTGACCTCGATTGTCGCCACGAAAATGATGATAGTCCCTTCGAATGTGCTAGGATACTTCCTACAAGTTGCCTTCAATGACCATCCGATGTCCCTTCGAATGTCCCGCTTACATCCAACGAATGGAGCTACCTACTAACTAATGGTATGGCTAGCGCTATTCTAAAGGAACGTAGAAGTACGAAAACGACCAATTCTGAGTGGGTAAATAAGTCTTTTAGTTGCTTGCTCTATCAAATGCTTTTCACACCACACACTTTTTTCAAACTCTTTTCAAAACAAAACATTTCCGAACACTTTGTATACACTCCTACATGAGTCATTACAAAGTCAAAGCGAAATGCCTTTTTCAAAACATCTTTGTCAAACACACAGAAAGCAATTTTAAAAAGTGATCTAGAGCAACTAAGAGCCCGTAGATAACTACGGATGGAAAGGGTGCTAATACCTTCCTTTTCATAACCATTCTCCCGAACTCGTAATCTAACGAAGGTCTTTTTCATTACTTTTACCTTCCCTTAATTGGATAAAAATAAAAGTCGGTGGCGACTCTTGCTATCCGCACATTTGGATACAAAAATCCTACAAAGTCGGTTCACCGTATTAATCTGGCGACTACTGGGAAACACCCTAAAGAGAGAATTGCCTTAGGGATTTCTAGATCATTTTTACTGCTTTTTGTTTGACTTGTATGCTTTATCTTTAAGGGTTGCTTGGGTATTATATTGTTGGGGATCCTACACGGATCCTTTCCTTTTAGGTAAGTAGCATTAGATCATCGCGACCGTTAGGCGATAACTCGCGGTCAACATGATGGCTACGTTAGCGTGACACTTTGGTTGTCCCGATACTCTTCATTCCCAAGTTGAAGATAGTATTTGGCTTCTGGTGTCATCAAGCTAACTAAACTTTTAGAACCTTAATTGACCCATCTTGGCCATTAGAAGGTAGTGAGATGGCCGGCTTTGGTGTAGACCGAGGTTGGTTGATACTCGATGCTACGCTCATTGAGATTAGACTTTTGGGACATTTTCGATCGACCACTTGGCGTCGATTGAAATAAGCGCCTCGAGAAAGATCTATGATATGAGATTCCTAGAACCGGTTACTATTATAGGACGGATGAACCAACTCAAACTTTTGGTGGGGTAATCACCTATACCTCATGCAAGCCTTAACCCTAGGCTCATTGTGTGAATTGTTTGTGTGTGCTAAACATGACATCATGACATCATTTGCATTGCATATCATTTCTAACTATTTCAAGGACCTAGGGATTTATCTTTGCTCTGTTTTGTAGGGATTATGGCTTCTAGAAAGACTATCCGAATCAACTTCATGGGTATCCCTTCTCAACTCAAAGAATTGGTTTCTGAAATTCCCGACCATGCTCAGTTCATCAAAAGACATGGTTATCTACTTGATTTGGTTATCTCCGGTTTTGAAGAAGATATGATGCATGTTCTATTCCAGTTCTTCGATCCGAAACACCATTGCTTTACATTTCCAGATTATCAGTTGGTTCCTACCTTAGAAGAGTTCTCTAAGCTACTTGGGGTACCTATTCTTGATCAAATGCCATTCACCGGTCTAGAAAAGGTTCCTAAGTACGAAGACATCGCATCAGCCTTACACCTTAAGCGTTCAGATATCGAAGCCAATTGGGAAACAAGAAGCGGAGTTAAGGGTTTACTTTCCAAGTTCCTAATCAAGAAAGCCCGAGAATTCCTCAAAGTTATGAGTTTCCATGCATTTGAAAACATTGTGGCCTTATTAATTTATGGTTTGGTTCTATTTCCTAACTCGGATCAATTCATCAATGTCAATTCCATCAAGTTGTTTCTTACCCGCAATCCAGTGCCTACCTTACTTGGAGACATCCTACATTCTCTCCACACTCGTACTACTAAAAGACAAGGAACTCTCATGTGTTGTGTCCCGTTACTTTCAAGGTGGTTTATTTCGCACCTTCCTCCATCAGTTTTGAAGAATGAACAAAGGTTGAGATGGTCTCAAAGGATGATGTCACTCTCTCATTCAGATATCCGTTGGAATCTTTTCTCTCAAAAGGATTTCACATTCATTGAGCGTTATGGAGAATTCCCTAATGTACCACTACTTGGTATAAGGGGAGGTATTACTTACAACCCCTCCTTAGCTCTACGTCAGTTTGGTTTTGCCCGAAGAGATGGTCCGCATGATATGCTTCTCCAAGATGTTGTGTTCGACTACAATCACGATCTCCAGAATTACCGACGAAGGTTTATACACGCTTGGGGCATGGTAAAGAAGACTGATACCAAGACTTTGGGGCACCAAAATCCATTCCTTGGGAACCTTACCTCAAATGGGTGCGAGCTCGAGCTCAAAACCTCATGATGCCATTCACTTTGTTCTACCAAGAATTATGGAACTGCTATAGGTGGCGTACTATCTTGTTCTCCATCCCGACATGCCTACTGATTTTGAAGACTTGAAGAGATCCTGATTCACTTAAAGAAGAAAGGGATACCTTTGAAGCTCAGTGTTATGCAAGAAGAAAGTGTTAGAATTGACAAAGCTACTTCATGAGGAGCGAAGCATCAATGCCTACATCGGCACCAAGAGGAAGCGCCCATGGAGACTTAGAGCTTTAGGATGTTTATGTTTTCTTTTATTGTTTGAACTATCTCTTGTACTTAAAAAAAAAAGAATAATGAAAAGAGTACTAATAAATGTTTGTTCATTGCTTGTTTAACAAATTTAAATCTCTTAGGTCCTTGAAAACATTGCATTGCATTCGATAAACATTGCATAGCATAGCATAACATTGCATCATGTACATTGGAGATTGGTTTTCTCATTTGCTCGCTATTTATTTTAGAAGAAATGGCTCTTGAGCAGATCAAAGATCTCCGGCTCGAATGCTCGGCCAAGAGATGTTTACCATCTTGGTCCAAGGCCAAGAAGATTTGAAGAAGCTCATCAACAAGAAGAAGAAGGTTGTTGGTCTCCTCAACATGGGTAGACGTTTCAAAGGAGGTCCTAAGGTGGTCAGCCGTATTGAGCTCTCTGAAGGAAGTGTCCATACCGAGGGGAGTACCAAGGGTGATGAAGGTGACCAGCGTGAGCCAAAGAAAGGAGGAGAGGACCACTCTGATTATAGCCAACACTCTGATGAAGATGACAAGTACAAACAACTTGAAGACCGTCTGAATGTTGTGGAAAACCTGAAGATGTCCGGGCTGAATTTTGATGATCTAAGTCTTGTTCCTGGTGTGGTGATTCCTCCCAAGTTCAAAGTTCCAACTTTTGCCAAGTATGATGGCATGTCTTGCCCTAAGCTGCATTTGAAGTCCTATGTCCAGAAGATCAATCCCACACCGATGATGAAAGTTGTGGATGCACTATTTTCAAGAGAGTTTGTCCGAACCCGTTGGAATGGTACTATCAGAGAATGACCATATCCGTACTTGGGTGACTTGGTGATGCTTTCTGCACAATATGAGTACAATGTTGAATTGACACCCACCGCATGCAACTACAAAGCATGTCTATGGGTCGTGACGAGAAGTTCAAAGAGTATGCTCGAAATGGAGAGATCTAGCAGCAGTTCAACCACCCTTGTCCAATAGGGAGTTGGTTGATATGTTTATGGAACACCGACAGCCCGTTCTTCAATCATCGATTGGAAATTCTTCATCCGATTCACCGAGTGATATTGACGCAGCGATTGAAGTGGTATCAAGAGTGGGAAGATTCATGTAGAGTCATCTTCAAATCTGCAAAGAGATCTTTTGGTGGTAAGAAAGAAGCCAATGCGTGTATGGTCGAAAAGCCGAGCCAAGACCGACCATGCTCAATCCGTGGGGGGCGCAGATCTCCAATCCTACATCGGACAACCTCCAGAGACAACGCGTAACGAACGCGCCACGAAGACAGTTCGAAGATCAACATGCCTTTGTCGCAAGCCTTGCAACACATGTTGAAAGCAGGTGATTACTTTGAGGGATCCTCCTCGAATGTCAACACTTCCTCTCCAGTACAATCCTAATGCTAAGTGTGCTTACCATTCCAATAGCCGACACGACATCGACAATTGTTGGGCTCAAGAACAAGATTCAAGATATGATTGAATCTAAACAAATTGAGTTTGATCCTCTGTTGAGACTCCAATGTGATCAATGCGCCTATGCCTAATCATGACAAGAGTTCCAATGTTTGTTGATGATGCTTATGTTTTCAACATAGATGACTTGACCATTCCTCGATGATGTTAAGAAGAATTTGTTGCAAGCGGTGTCAATCCAGATGCCCGAGAATTGTTGGTGCCCATCCGCTTGATGGTTGTGCTTGGTTGAGAAGACGTGTTCGATGCATGATGGATAACCGTGAGATACTATTTCGAAACCACCGTGCGTACGTGTGAAGAAATGTCTAAGTTGAAGATTGACAATGCAAATGAAACATACCATCTGTGGGATACCTTGGGGCAACCAAGTGGAAAATATGATTACATGGTGAAGTACACCACGATAGCTACAAATTCCTATTGAAGATGTTAAGGCGACCGGATGGGGTGACGATTTCCAAGACTATCTTGATGTTAACACAATAAGGATTTCCTCTGCGATCCTGTGCCTGAGTGGCACCTTTCATTATTACTTCTCCAAGACCGTTCCATATTCCTCGACAAGGCTATCCTTGGAACTATGGAGTGATGTTTACTATCATGGCGTCAAGCAAGACCCTCGACTATTGAAGATCTTATTGAAGCTACCATTCCTGACATTGACAACATCACCGGATCCAGTAAGGTGACCAGAACCGGAAGGGTATTCTCTCCAGAGATCTCTCCTCCAAAAGACACTGCGACTCCAGCTCGCATTCCGTCTACTCCACCAATATCCCCAACTAGAGGGAAAGAACCAGTGACTCATCCTGCTCAACCAGAAGTACCAAAGGAAGTTACTGAAGACACCTCCAAACAAGAAATGGAGGAAATTCTGAAGATTATCAAGAAGAGTGACTACAATGTTGTGGAACAGTTGGGACAGACTCCGTCCAAGATTTCCATGCTCGCTTTGCTCTTGTGCTCCGAGGCTCATGCTAATGCCTTGGTGAAGTTTCTGAAGAATGCTCATGTGCCACAAGACACTACCACTGATCAATTCGAAGTTTGTATTGCTAGCCTGGCTGCCAACAACGGCCTAGGCTTCTCGATCTCGATTTGACTCTGGGAAAGAAACACAACAAAGCCTTGCACATCTCTTGAATGCAAGGCGCATTGACTCATGTTTTGGTGGATACGGTTCGCTCAATATCCTACCAAGCGCTTTTGATCGACTTGATGTCGAAGGGTTGGTTACGAGACCCGTGACATAATCGTGAGAGCTTTTGATGGTTCTAAGCGCAGATTTGAGAGCTTACTCACTGTTAAAGTCGGTTCCCGACTTTTGACTCTACTTTCTTTGTCATGGACATCCGTCCGACTTACTCTTGCCTACTTGGGCGCCTTGGATACATGGGGCCATACTCTACCTTGCATCGGGTTGAAATACCCTGAAAGGGAAGGTTGTCACGTGTGGTGAAGAAGAGTATATGGTCACCATCTACCATTCCGATACCTTGAGATGGAAGGAGAATTCTTGAGACTCCTGTCAAGCTTTTGAAACAATACCAGTCATGCCTGCTGACTCTCCTACCTCTGATGCTAAAGTTCCGCCTAGGATGGCCTCATTGAAAGATGCTCAAGCTCTGTTGAACAAGGAGGTAGCTATTTGGGGTCAGCTCCCGATCTTCCTTTCAAATTCGACAAGACGGTTTAGGCTTCACCATCAAGGGTCAAGATGATACGCCGCGAACGTGCGGCCAACTTCCTTTCCATCATCGAGTGGAATCCATGCTATAGAACGACGACAACGACTTCGACATCGCAAGTGGATCTTCCAACTCGGATAAAGGGCTCAACAATTGGAAGATCAAGACGCTATACCAATCTCCTTTAGCCAGAGTAATTGCTTTGTTTTGTTTTGCTTGTATTTCTTTATGTTTTGAACAATAAACTTTGAAAGCCTAGTGCCTTGCCGGGCATCATGGCTCGCTTATGAGGGTTATTATCTCGTTTTGCATATTTTCATTCAATAAATCGTTGGACTTTTGCATTCAATTGTTTGTTTTCTTTCTTTACTTTATCACCCCTTCAAAAGCTATGTGTTCTTACACACACCCACGTGATACACTTCGAATCACTCGAATCTAGTTAATAACAACTATGCTAGTGCTAAATATGACTTGATAATCCGATCTACCAAGCCAAGATGAAAGTGAGGAAGATTGTGAAGTGCCGTGAGAACTTGCGGCTACAAAGAAGAAGAGCGAGTTATCTGACACACAAGAGCAAGTTGAGGTTGTGAATTGGGTCCGACGAAGATGTAAAAGAGATCAAGATAGGAGCGGTCTTGAGAACAGTGTTAAAGAAAGGTTGATTCAGATGCTACGAGACTATATTGAGGTTTTTGCTTGGTCATACGAAGACATGCCAGGGCTGGACATTGATATCGTGGTACATCGATTGCCGACAAAGGAAGGTTTTCTCCAAAGAAATGTAGGTTGTGATGCGTCCCGAGATGTCGAGAAAATCAAAGCAAGTTATGAAGCGCTCAACGCTGGTTTCTTAGCCACACTTCCTATCCCCAGTGGGTTGCTAATGTGGTACCCGTGCCCAAGAAGGATGGTAAGGTACGAATGTGTGTGGATTACAGAGATCTGAACAAAGCGAGTCCGAAAGATGATTTTCCACTTCCTCATATTGATGTTTTGGTTGACAACACCGCCAGCATAAGGTTTTCTCTTCATGGATGGTTTCTCCGTTACAATCGATCAAAATGGCTCTCAAGACATGGAAAAGACTACTTTGTTACGGTGGGGTACTACGCTACAAGGTTATGCCGTTCGATCAAGAACGCAGTGCCACTTATCGAGCTATGGTGACATTATTTTATGACATGATTCATCACGAGATAGAGGTCTACGACGACATGATAGCTCGATCACGCATCAAGAAGAACATCTAGATCATTTGCGAAACTGCTTGATGTTGAAGAAGTCTGATTGAGACGAATCCCAACAAGTGCACCTTTGGAGTCGATCCGAAAACTCCTAGGGTTTGTAGTCGGTGGAAGAGGTATTGAGGTTGACCCGCCAAGGTTAAAGCTATTCAAGAGATGCCAGCTCCCGCACCGAAGGAAGTCGAGGTTTCTTGGGCGATTAAACTACATTGCCGTATTCATTGCACATAATCGCTACTTGTGAGCCAATCTTCAAGTTACTAAAGAAAGATCAAGTAGTGGAATGGAACGACGATTGCCGATCGCTTTTGACAAAATCAAGGAGTACCTACAGAATCCTCCTATCCCGATGCACTTTGCAAGGAAGACCTCTCATCATGTACACAGTGTTAGAGAACTCAATGGGTGTGTGGGGGCAACATGACGAGTCAGTCGAAAAGAGCATGCAATATACTACCTTAGCAAAAGTTTACCGATCGTGAAACAAGATACTCACTCGAGAAAACTTGCAACGCTTTAACTTGGGCTGCTCACGACTAAGGCATATGTTGACTCACACTACCATGTTGATTTCTAAGATGGATCCGATAAAATACATCTTTGAGAAACCAGCTCTCTCCGAAGAATAGCAAGATGGCAAATGATCTTGACCGAATCGACATCCGACACTTCTAAAGCGATCAAAGGAAGTGTAGTAGCCGATCATTTGGCTCATCAAGCCAGATGACTATCGCCTATGCATCAATTTCCAAATGAAGATGTTTTACTAGTTACCGATTGCGAAGAACCCGTAGAAGGACACGAACAAGGATCCCGATGGACTATGGTCTTTGATGGAGCCTCAAACGCACTTGGCAATGGCATTGGCGCCATCATTACATCCCCTACAGTGGACATACCCTTTCACCGCCAGATTATGTTTCATTGCACTAACAACATGGCCGAGTACGAGCGCATCATGGGTCTTAAAGTCGCTATTGACTTAAGAATCAAGTTCTTGCAAGTGTATGGAGACTCACTTTAGTGATCAGTCAGATTAAAGGCGAGTGGGATACGAAGCATCCGAATCTCATTCCGTATCGAGAGCATGTTCTGAGTTTGATTCCCTACTTTGAAGAAATCACTTTCGATCACATTCCACGAGAAGAAAATCAGTTGGCAGACGCATTAGCTACTATGTCATCTATGTTCAAGGTTAGGTGGGACAACGAGGCTCCCCAGATCATCATTGAGAAGTTCGACGAACCAGCATATTGTTGTGAGCTTGACGCAGAAGAGAAACCTTGGTACTATGACGTGAAGAGGTATCTTGAGACTCAGGAATATCCCGCAGGGGCATCCGTTAATGATAAGAAATTCATGAGGAGATTCGCTTCCAAATTCTTCCTCAGCAACGACATCTTATACAAGCGCAACCACGACTTGTGCTTACTCCGCTGTGTAGACCAGAAAACAACAATGCGTATCATGGAAGAGTTACACGGCGCATTTGGTACCCACTCCTGGACACACCATGGCTAAGAAGATTTTGAGAACAGTTACTATTGGTCCACCATGGAAGTCGATTGTCACCGCACGCTCGATCTTGTCACAAGTGCCGTTATGCCGACAAAGTACACGTACTCCGACTCAATATTTTAACTTCTCCTTGGCCTTTACAATGTGGGGCATTGACATGATTGGAGAAATTAAGCCTGCTTCCAATGGACATCGTTTCATCCTTGTGGCAATCGATTACTTTACCAAGTGGGTAGAAGCGACCTCGTATGCATCATTACCAAGAATGTTGTGGCTCGATTCATCAAACATAATCTTATCTCGGTATGGCACCCGAAAGAATTATCACGATAACGGTTCTAATCTCAACAATGAATGATCACCGAACTCGCACGCAGCTCAAGATCAACATCACAATTCTTCTCCTTATCGGCCTAAGATGAATGGCGCGAGGAAGCCGCCAACAAAACATTAAGAAGATTATACGAAAATGATGACTTACAAGGATTGGCATGAGATGTTACCATTTGCTCTTCATGGTTATCGCACTACAAAGACGGACATCAACAGGGCAACCCCTTCTCTTGTATACGGTATGGAAGCCGTCTTACCCATCGAGGTTCGAGATACTCAACCGAGTCCTCCAGACGCAGAGTTAGGTGAAGACGATTGGTTCGACACGCCTTGACCGATTAACTTGATTGATGAGAACGACGCATCCATCCGCCATGGACAGATTTATCGAAACGAATGATCGAGCATTTAACAAAAGGTCAAGCACCGAGTCTACCAAGTCGGTGATCTAGTAGTCAAGCGCATCATTCTTCCACAAGGTGATCGAGGGCAAATGGACTCCCACCTACGAGGGACCGTTTGTAGTCAAGACGATTTTCCGCGGAGCTATGATACTTAGCACCATGGATGGTGAAGACTTCCCACACCCCGTGAACGCACATAGTCAAAAATACTACGCATGAAGAGGCCCGCTAGGTCGATCGCCTAGGCAAAAATAAGGGCATCTGGCGAACCAAAAGGTTCGGGCAAAAATAAAGGATATATACAAAACATGTACACCGGCAAGTCGAAAACACGAAAAGCGGCTTGGGCAAAAGGGTATCCCGATAGATCGAAAACCGAAAGGCGGTCTAGGCAAAGTTAGGGATTTAAGCGCACGACTATGTCTCTTCCGATCACCGCTTCACACTATCAGATTCAAGATTCAAATGGCGAAGATCACCACTCACTTTCTGACAAAAGGAGATGAGATAGTCGAAATATATGAGTACTAGCATGGTTGGAACTTAACGAGATTGTTTCCGCATAGCTTTTTACCTTTCTTGTGTACAAAACTACTTGGTCATACGCCACATTTCAAATAAATGCAAGTTCTTTCTCTTTACAAATTTCACTGTTGTTGTTTGCATAAAGTCCAACGTTTGCTTTGAATGATTATATGCATTTGACAATAAAAATTTCTTCGCAAACATACGAAAGGTGAACATGCAAAAGTACTTACTGCAGGCTCCAGGAATTGAGACGACGACGAAAGTCACCAATACAGTTCCCCACAAAGCATGATCCCCACAAAGGTGTCACTCACAACACACCAGCCCCATCGGGGTATATGTTAATCCACAAGCAGTGATTCCACTCAACCGAGCAATGTTACATCAGTCTCCAAGCAGTAGCACCTCATCCCCAGTCAAGGTATTCATCCCCAGCGGACGTATTTCAATCCTCCCCTTCTCCCGGCAGATCCGGACTAAACTTGGTCGATAGTGCATCGGAGGAAACATACTTTTTATTCCCGAGATTACAACGGCCCGACTCTTCTAGCCCGGCCTCTCAAGCAACCATCAAATGCTCTCCAGCGAGATCTACACTCAGAATCCCCAGTAGAGCGCTTCCTAAATTTCATCAGCAGGATCTACATACAAGGTCCCAAACGGATCGCCTCCCAGATTCTCCACAACAATATCTAGGCCCGAGACTTGGTCAGATAGTGCATCGGAGGAATCCCGGGTATCTTTCTTCTCCTTCAAAAGCAGGGACTTCCGCCTACTCAATTCCCCAGCGAGTCGAAATCAAATGAACATCCGCATCTTCTTCAAGATGGATATGTTTTGAAATACCACAACATCTATCATTCATACATTACTCATAAAGTCATAATTCATGCATATGTCATTCATATAAACTGTCATGCATCATACTTTGCATAAAACTAACAAATATTCTATCAAAGTTTCTCTTGTTTTCTCCAAAGTAATATACTGACGCAACAGTCGAGATTAAGCCCGAAATCGACGGAAAACTATCGAAAGACCGCCTTGGTTGTCCTCCGACGATCGTCCAGATTAAGCCCAAATCGACGGAAAACTATCCGAAAGACCGCCTTGGTTGTCCTCCGACGATCGTCCAGATTAAGCCCCAAATCGACGGAAAACTATCTGAAGACCGCCTTGGTTGTCCTCCGACGACGTCCAGGTTAAGCCCGAACCGACGGAAAACTATCGAACACCCGGTTATCCTCCGATAACCGGCAATGGATCAACACCCGATGCACAACAGGGAAGCTATCCACATTTTTGCCAACTACAATCTCCCTCAGAGTAATCGACACGAAGATTTATTCTGACCCTTTCCTATTTTCAACAGCAACTACAGAGTCTGGCGTACGACTCAGTTACCTTGGATGGCATCTTAAGCCCATCTCCGACTACTTATCAATAGTGCTTCACTTTCAGAATGCTGCATATATGGTTAAAAATCAATGCAAACCAACAACTTCATTCAAAAAATGAACACGAAGTCTAACGTACGACTCCCTCCGGATGGCATCTTAAGCCCATCTCCATGCTCCTTCCAGGAACGTCTACAGAGTCTAACATACGACTCACTCCCCAGCATCGACCTTTCCAGATGGCATCTTAAGCCCATCTCCGTCACCTCTCCTATTAACAACCTCGAGTCTAGCGTACGACTCGTTCCCCAGCGAAATCTCCAACTTCTCCAAATGGCATCTGTAAGCCCATTCCCGCATCATCCACCAACAGCGAGTGCAAATTTTCAGGTGTACTCGAGTGTTCAATCATCTTCTACCTCCAGGTCACGAAAGACAAGCGTGTCAATCTAACCCTTCCAGTACAAGAAGATTGAACAGGGGCAGCTGTCATACCCCAAAATTTGCCCTCCATCTTCTCAAAAGATTTCATACATCCATACTCAAGGATTCCTCAAGAGTTGATCAGACAAACTCTCTCCTAGACAATCAACCCAAACTAGGGTTTGGTATCTCTCAAGTCAAGATGGATTTCCAACATCTCCAATGGCCTTCATGCCTCCTCATATGCTTCAAAGATTCTCCATGTCAAGTTTCAAGCCTCACAAGTCAAGTTTCCTCGCAATTGCTCGATGGTTGAAAATCGTGTATTGACAAAAGTCAATGTGGTCAACATACAATCAAAACTTCGATTTTGGTCAACATCCTCATTTTGAAGTTACATTCATCATTTGATCAAGGGTTGATCATGATTCATCAAGAAAACTCAAGATTTGCTCAAAAGTCAAACTTTCTAAATTAGGGTTTCTAGGTGAAAAGTCAACGAACTTTGATGATCATAACTTTCTCATACTTTCTCGAAATTTTCCCACCAAAGCTCATTTTGAAGGAAATTCAATTCTCTACAACTTCATGTCTCACAAGAATGTCCAAAAATGCTTCATTTGAGAGGTATAGCTCAAAACATTACAGTCATTTTCAAAGTCAACAAAAGTCAACTTTTGTTTTGAAGATATATTGAGCATGGTAACTCCAAATGAGATGAGACCAAAGACATTGGTTAGAGGACTCTTAGAGCTTTCCAAAAGTCCAAAAACACTCAAAATGTGGAAAATTGAGCAAGTTACACCATTCACAAGTTGGGCAATTTTGAAAGAATGCACAAAGAGAGATACTTCAAAAATCAAATCTTTTGCAAATGGGCCTACTTTTCTTCATCCTAACTTGTTCCTCATGCAATTAGGAATGTCCAAGCCCAATACCACGAATTTTGATTTATTTTTCTATTTAATTTGTAATTTATTCATTTAAATGCAAATTAAATCTTAAAATAAATTATAAAATCAAAATTAATTGGAAGATTGATTTTATTGCTTTCTTGTGATCCAATCAACCCATAAATGCCAAATTTCAAAATTTGATCAAATTTGGCAAGATTGGATTGAAATTGGACAAAGTTTGAAAATTTGATTTCATGAGAATATCAAATTTGATTTCCATTGAATATTGATTAGTTCTTTCCAAATTCAATCCCAAATCCATCTAGCATATATACTTGATGCATCTCAATTGCAAGGGACGGAAAAAATTGCTCTACAAACCCTATTCTCAAACTGAAAAAATCGAGTTCTTGAAGCAAATAGCAATCCTTATTCCAGCCGTTTTCAATCAATTCTAAGGTGTCAAACACATTCTTTGATACCCCAGGAGTGATTCCAGATACTCACATTGCCAAAATACATCCAGAATCAAGAAATACGATTTCGGTTTGTTCTTACTTTTTCAAATTTCGATTTCTATCATTCATGCATTTTTAACACATTTGGTTGTTGTTTTTGTGATTAGAAGGAAGATTGCAAGCGATCTGGGTTATTTGATTGAGTTTCCATGGCTTAGAACTCGTATTGCCATTGTTAGGGTTCCTGAGTTCGTTTTAGGGTTTCATGAAATACATAAAATTGGACCATGAGACCTTGCCCATCGTGTTCGGAATGATGCCTGGAATTAAACCATGTCTTTAGAACTCATTTATATTATACATGCTGCGTTTTCCATTTTGCCAGGGCCTTTAGCGTCGAAGAAAAGCCGACGCAAGCTTTTGAAAATTCAAAACGAAAGAGATGAAGTCTGGCGCGAAGGAGGAGGCAATGGCGAAGCAACGCGTGTATTCCACTTACTCCAATTTCCAAACAGTAGCGCGTGTTGGCTCAGTTGGTCAGCGTGTTGGTTTTCAGAGTTTGAGGTCAATGACTCCAGTTCGATCCCTGGCCATGACATTCTTTTACAAGTTTGCAAACTTGTATTTTCTAACATGTTTTCCTATTTTTTCTTATTTCAATATTTTCCATTCATTTTAATTTCTTTTCATGATTTTATTTATGCATTAAAAAATTACCAAAAACATTTTTTCTTTTTACATTATTTTCATAAAAATCTTTATTTAATTTAATAAATTAAAAAACATATTTTTGCATGCATATTTATTTTTATTTATATTTTTGCATTTAATTCACTTTTAATTGCATTTTAATTATTAAATCTTTTCTAAAAAATCCCAAAAAATTATTTTAACTTATTTATCTTATTTCCAACATATATTAATTTTCTCATATTAAAAATTGCATTTTTCTAACATTTTTTCTCTCTTGTTCGATTCATATTGCATTTTCCGATCTCTTATTCTTTCACAGGTTGCTCCGATTCGGACGTTTTCTTTTTATCATTCTATTTTTTCCAATAATGTAATTGCTCATGGGTTGTAATAGTTTAATTTAGGACTTTTATTTTCCGCAAATTTAAATTATGTATCTGCCCCAAAGCCATGTAATAGCGTAGGTTTATCTTTCCGCACCTTTACATTTCCGCTTTACATTCCGCATTTTACTTTCCGCACCTTATAAATTGCTAGTAATTAGGCGTGTATGGCAAGACTAAAATCAACATAGCCCATTAATTTTCAAGATAACATATTCTGAAATCAACACACTTCCTTCACACACGCACCCCTTAGGGTAATTCTCTCTCGATGCCTTTCGATTTCAAAATGGTCATGTCCCTCGAATGTAGAGGTATTCTAGCACCGTTGCATTCCAAACAAATCATCATAGTCCCTTCGATACAAAGATCATAAGACCCACGATGTCGCCTCCGAATACATGATCTTGACCCTCGATTGTCGCCTACGAAAAATGATGATAGTCCCTTCGAATGTGCTAGGATACTTCCTACTAGTTGCCTTCAATGACCATCCGATGTCCTTGAATGTCCGCTTACATCCAACGAATGGAGCTACCTACTAACTAATGGTATGGCTAGCGCTATTCTAAAGGAACGTAGAAGTACGAAAACGACCAATTCTGAGTGGGTAAATAAGTCTTTTAGTTGCTTGCTCTAAATCAAATGCTTTTCACACCAACACTCTTTTTCAAAGTTCAAACTCTTTTCAAAACAAAAACATTTCCGAACACTTTGTATACACTCCTACATGAGTCATTACAAAGTCAAAGCGAAATGCCTCTTTCAAAACATCTTTGTCAAACACACAGAAAGCAATTTTAAAAAAATGTGATCTAGAGCAACTAAGAGCCCGTAGATAACTACGGATGGAAAGGGGTGCTAATACCTTCCCTTTTCATAACCATTCTCCGAACTCGTAATCTAACGAAGGTCTTTTTCTGTTACTTTTACCTTTCCTTAATTGGATAAAAATAAAAGTCGGTGGCGACTCTTGCTATCCGCACATTTGGATACAAAAATCCTACAAAGTCAGTTCACCGTATTACACTACGTCGACGACATGATAGCTCGATCACAGACTGAAGAAAAACATCTTGATCATCTACAGAAACTGTTTGATAGGTTGAAGAAGTACAGACTGAGACTTAACCCTAATAAGTGCACCTTTGAGTCGATCCGGAAACTCCTAGGGTTTGTAGTCGATGGAAGAGGTATTGAGGTTGACCTCGAAGGTTAAAGCTATTCAAGAGATGCCAGCTCCCCGCACCGAGAAGGAAGTCAGAGGTTTCTTGGGCCGATTGAACTACATTGCCAGATTCATTGCACACCTAACTGCTAGCTGTGAGCCAATCTTCAAGTTACTAAAGAAAGATCAAGTAGTGGAATGGAATGACGATTGTCAGATCGCTTTTGACAAAATCAAGGAGCACCTACAAAACCCTCCCATCCTGATGCCGCCTGCCGAAGGAAGACCTCTTATCATGTACTTAACAGTGCTAGAGAATTCAATGGGGTGTGTGTTGGGGCAACATGACGAGTCTGGTCGAAAAGAGCATGCAATATACTACCTTAGCAAAAAGTTTACCGATGTGAAACAAGATACTCACACTTGAGAAAACTTGCAACGCTTTTTGGCTGTCACGACTAAGAGATATGTTGACTCACACTACCTTGTTGATTTCCGGATGGATCCGATAAAATACATATTTGAGAAACCAGCTCTTCCGAAGAATTGCAAGATGGCAAATGATCTTGACCGAATATGACAACCAAGACACTTCTCGAAGCGATCAAAGGAAGTGTAGTAGCCGATCATTTGGCTCATCAAGCCGTAGATGACTATTAGTCCATGCAGTTCGAATTTCCAGACGAAGATGTTTTACTAGTTACAGATTGCAAAGAACCAGGCCCAGACGAAGGACCTGAACAAGGATCCCGATGGACCATGGTCTTTGATGGAGCCTCAAACGCACTTGGTAATGGCATTGGCGCCATCATTACATCCCCTACAGGCGGACATACGCCTTTCACCGCCAAATTATGTTTCAGCCGCACGAACAACATGGCCGAGTACGAAGCGTGCATCATGGGTCTTAAAGCTGCTATTGACTTAAGAATCAAGTTCTTACAAGTGTATGGAGACGCAGTTTTAGTGATCAGTCAGATAAAAGGCGAGTGGGATACGAAGCATCCGAATCTCATTCCGTATCGAGAACATGTTTTGAGTTTGATCCCCTACTTCGAAGAGATTACTTTTGATCATATTCCACGAGAAGAGAATCGGTTGGACGCATTGGCTACTATGTCGTCTATGTTCAAGGTCGATGGGACAACGAGGCTCCCTGATCATCATTGAGAAGTTCGACGAACCAAAGATATTGTTGTGAGCTTGATAGAGAGAAACCTTGGTACTATGACGTGAAGAGGTATCTTGAGACTCGGGAATATCCCGCAGGGCATCATTAATGATAAGAAGTTCATGAGAAGATTTGCATCTAAATTCTTCCTCAGCAACGGCATCTTATACAAGCGCAACCACGACTTGTGCTTACTCCGCTGTGTAGACCAGAAAACCGCAATGCGTATCATGGAAGAGTTACACGAAGGCGAATTTGGTACCCACACCAGTGGATACACCATGGCTAAGAAGATTTTGAGAACAGGTTACTATTGGTCCACCATGGAAGCTGATTGTCACCGCTACGCTCGATCTTGTCACAAATGCCAGATTTATGCAGACAAAGTGCACGTACCTCCAGTACCTCTGAATGTTTTAACTCCTCCTTGGCCTTTTGCAATGTGGGGCATTGACATGATTGGAGAAATTAAGCCCACAGCTTCCAATGGACATCGTTTCATCCTTGTGGCAATAGATTATTTCACCAAGTGGGTAGAAGCAGCCTCGTATGCATCTGTTACCAAGAATGTTGTGGCTCGATTCATCAAGCATAATCTTATCTGTCGGTATGGCACCCCCGAAAGGATTATCACAGATAACGGCTCCAATCTCAACAACAAGATGATCACCGAACTCTGCACGCAGTTCAAGATCAAGCATCACAACTCTTCTCCTTATCGGCCTAAAATGAATGGCGCAGTGGAAGCCGCCAATAAGAACATTAAGAAGATTATATAAGATGATGGTGACTTACAAAGATTGGCATGAGATGTTACCATTTGCTCTTCATGGTTATCGACTACATAAACATCAACAGGGCAACCCCTTCTCTCGATACGGTATGGAAGCCGTCTTACCCATCGAGGTTCGGATACCCTCGACCGAGTTCTCAGAGGCGAGTTAGGCGAAGACGATTGGGTCCGACGCCTTGACCAGTTAACTTGATTGATGAGAACGACTCGCCCATCCGCCATGGACAGATTTATCGAAACGAATGATCGAGCATTTAACAAAAGGTCAAGCACCGAGTCTACCAAGTCGGTGATCTAGTAGTCAAGCGCATCATTCTTCCACAAGGTGATCCTGGGCAAATGGACTCCCACCTATGAGGGACCATTTGTATTCAAGACAGATTCTCCGGAGGAGCTATGATACTTAGCACCATGGATGGTGAAGACTTCCCACACCGTGAACGCAGACATAGTCAAAAATACTACGATGAAATAGACCCGCTAGGTCGGAACCTAGGCAAAAATAAGGGCATCTGGCGAACCAAAAGGGTTCGGGCAAAGTTAAGGATATATACAAAACATGTACACCCGCAAGTCGAAAACACAAGAGGCGGCTTGGGCAAAAAGGGTATCCCAGATGAAAACCCGAAAGGGCGGTCTAGGCAAAGTTAGGGATTTTAAGCGTACGACTATGTCTCTTCGGATCACCCTACTACTATCAAGATTCAAGATTCAAATGGCGAAGATCGTCTACTCACTTTCTCGACAAAGGAGATGAGATAGTTGAAATGTATGAGTACTAGCATAGTTGGAACTTAACGAGATTGTTTCCGCATAGTTTTTTACCTTTCTTGTGTACAAACTACTTGGCCATACGCCACCTTTCAAATAAACGCAAAATTCTTTCTCTTTACAATTTCTGTTGTTGTTATTTGCAATAAGTCCAACGTTTGCTTTGAATGACTATACGCATTTGACAATAAGAATCTAATCACAAACATACGAAAAGTGAACATACAAAAGTACTTACTACAGGCTCCAGGAATTGGGACGACGACGAAAGTCACCAAAATATTCCCCCACAGAGCGTGATCCCCCACAAAAGTGTCACTCACAACACAACTTCCCCAGCAGAGCAAAAGGGAATCCACGAGCCGCAATTCCACTCGACTAAGTAATGTTACATCGGTCTCCAAGCAGTAACACCTCACCCCCAGTCGAGATATTTATCCCCAGCGGACATCTCTCAGTCTTTTCTTTTTTCCCCAGCGGCAGTATTCAGATCCAAGACTTGGTCAGATAGTGCATCGGAGGAAACTATATCTTCATCCCCCAGCTAAAGATTACAACGGGTTCCTGGCTCTTCCAGCCCGGTCTCTCGGCAACTATCAAATGCTCTCCGGCGAGATCTACACTCAGAATCCCCAGTAGAGCGCCTCCTAAATTTCCTCAGCAGGATCTACATACAAGGTCCCCAACGGATCACCTCCCAGATTCTCCTCAGTAGGGTCTATATATGAGATCTCCAACAATGAGCTTCTCAAATCTCTACCTTCCTCAACAATATCTAGGCCCAAGACTTGGTCAGATAGTGCATCGGAGGAATCCAGGGTATCTTTCTTCTCCTTCAAAAGCAGGGACTTCCACCTACTCAACTCCCCAAGCGGAAGTCAGAAATCTTCAAGGAGAACATCCGCATCTTCTTCAAGATGGATATGTTTTGAAATATCACAACATCTATCATTCATACATCTCTCATAAAGTCATAATTCATGCATATGTCATTCATATACACTGCATAAAACTAACCAAATTTTCTATCAAAGTTCTCTTGTTTTTTCCAAAACAGGTAACAGCCACTTCTGACGCAAACAGGTCTAGGATTAAGCCCCGAATCGACGGGAAAACTATCTGAAAGACCGCCTTTGGTTATCCTCCGACGACTGGTCCAGGATTAAGCCCCGAATCGACGGGAAAACTATCTGAAAGACCGCCTTTGGTTGTCCTCCGACGATGGTCCAGATTAAGCCCGAACCGACGGAAAACTATCCGAAGACCGCCTTGGTTGTTCTCCGACGATCGGTCCAGATTAAGCCCCGAACCGACGGAAAACTATCCGAAAGACCACCGGTTATCCTCCGATAACGCAATGGAACAATACCGATGCACAACAGGGAAGATATCCACATTTGGCCAACTACAACCTCCTCGAGTAATCAAGACGAAGATTTATTCGATTCCTTATTATCACAAAGAACTACGAGTCTAGCGTACGACTCGGTTGCCTTGGATGGCATCTTAAGCCCATCTCCGACTACTTATCAACAAGATTTCACTTTCGAATGCATATATGGTTAAAAATCAATACAAACCAATAACTTCATTCAAAATGAACACGAAGTCTAACGTATGACTCCTCCGGATGGCATCAAGCCCATCTCCATGCTCCTTCCAGAACGACTACGAGCCTAGCGACGGCTCACTCCCGGATCGATCTTTCCGGATGGCATCCTAAGCCCATCTCCGTCAATTCTCCTATCAACATTCTCGAGTCTAGCGTCGACTCATCCTTCAACGAAGTATCCAAATGGCATCTGTAAGCCCATTCCCGCGTCATCCACCAACAGCGAGTGCAAATTTTCAGGTGTACTCGAGTGTTCAATCATCTTCTACCTCCAGGTCACGAAAGACAAGCATGTCAATCTAACCCTCCAGTACAAGAAGATTGAACAGGGGCAGCTGTCATACCCCAAAATTTGCCCTCCATCTACTCAAGAGATTTCATACATCTATGCTCAAGGATTCCTCAAGAGTTGATCAGACAAACTCTCTCCTAGACAATCAACCCAAACTAGGGTTTGGTATCTCTCAGGCCAAGATGGGCTTCTAACATCTCCAATGGTCTTCATGCCTCCTCATATGCTTCAAAGATTCTCCATGTCAAGTTTCAAGCTTCACAAGTCAAGTTTCCTCAAACAATTGTTCAGATGGTTGAAAATCAGTTGTATTGGACAAAAAGTCAACTGTGGTCAACATACAGTCAAACTTCATAATTTTTGGTCAACATTCTCATTTTGAAGTTACATTCATCATTTGATCAAGGGTTGATCATGATTCATCAAGAAAACTCAAGATTTGCTAAAAAGTCAAACTTTCTAAATTAGGGTTTCTAGGTGAAAAGTCAATCGAACTTTGATGATCATAACTTTCTCGAAATTTTTCCACCACCTCTTGTTTTGAAGGAAATTCAATTCTCTACAACTTCATGTCTCACAAGAATGTCCAAAAATGCTTCATTTGAGAGGTATAGCTCAAAACATTACAGTCATTTTCAAAGTCAACAAAAGTCAACTTTTGATTTGAAGATATATTGAGCATGGTAACTCCAATTGATATGAGACCAAAAGGGTTGGTTAGAGGACTCTTAGAGCTTTCCAAAAAGTCCAAGAACACTCAAAAATGTGGAAAATTGAGCAAGTTACACCATTCACAAGTTGGGCAATTTTGAAAGAATGCACAAAGAGAGATACTTCCAAAAATCAAATCTTTTGCAAATGGGCCTACTTTTTCTTCATCCTAACTTATTCCTCATGCAATTAGGAATATCCAAGCCCAATGCCACGAATTTTTGATTTATTTTTCTATTTAATTTGTAATTTATTCATTTAAATGCAAATTAAATTTAAAAATGAATTATAAAATCAAAATTAATTGGAAGATTGATTTTATTTCTTCTTTGTGATCCAATCAATACATTGAAAGCCAGCAAATTCGAAATTGGATCAAAAAGGCAAGATTGGATTGAAATTGATCAAGTTTTGAAAATTTGATTTTTATGAAAAAATCAAATTTGATTATCATTGATTATTGATCAAATCTTTCCCAAAACAATGCCAAATCCATCCAGCATATATACCTGATGCATACCAATCACAAGAGGACGAAAAAAATTGCCTTGGAAACCCTATTCTCAAACTGAAAAAACCGTGCCTCTCAAGCAAAGTGCAATCATACTTCCAGCCGTTTTCCATCGATTTTAAGGTGTCCAACAGATTCCTTGATATCTCTTGAGTCAATCCAGGCCCTTACATTGCTCAAATCCATTCAGAATCGTGAAATCCGTGTTTGGTTTGTTCTTGAAAATCTCAAATTCGATTTCTCATATTCATGCATTATTAACTTGTTTTGATTGTTTGTTTGTGTTTAGAATGAAGTTTGCAAGCTTTCTGGGCAAGCCAATTGAATTTCCATGGCCTGAATCGTGTTTCACCATGATTAGGGTTTCTGTGGATGATTTAGGGTTTCTCTTAATAGGAAAAATTGGACAACAAGACCTATGCCATTGAACTCGGAATGACCTGAGGAATCGAATCATGGTCTTAGATATAATTTATATTATGTATACTGCGTTTTTGATTTTGCCAGGACCCTTAGTGACGAACAATGGCCGACGCTAACTTTCAAATATTTGAAATGAAGAAGACGATGGTTGGCGCGAGTTCGTGGCGAAGGAGAAGGCAACGCGTGTAATTCCACTCAGCCCGTTTCCAAACAGTTGACACACTTGGCTCAGTTGGTCAGCGCGTTGGTTTTCAAGGATTGAAGCCAGGGTCACGAGTTCGAATCCTCCGAGCAGCCGCTTCTTTTCCAAACTTGCATGTTTTCTATATTTTTCATATTTTTTATATTTTCCATTCATTTTAATTTAATTTTCAATATTTTATTTCTGCATCTAAAAATTATCAAAAAATATTTTTCTTTTTGCATTTATTTCGGAAAAACTTTATTTAATTTAATAAATTAAAAAACATATTTTTGCATGCATATTTATTTTTGTTTGTAATTTAGCATTTAAATCATTGTAAATTCATTTTAAATTATTAAATTGCATCTAAAAAGTCCCAAAAAATTATTTTAACTTATTTATCTTATTTCCAGCATATAATAATTTTTCTCATATAAAATTGCATTTTTTCTAACATTTTCTCTTATTTCGATTTCATCATATTTCCCGATTTTCTTACTCTTTCACAGGTTGCTCCGATTCGGACGTTTTCTTTTATCGTTTTATTTTTTTCAATTATGTAACTGTATATGGGATGTAATAGTTTAATTTAGGATTTTACTTTCCGCATCTTAAATTATGTATCTGCCCCAAAGCCTTGTAATAGCGTAGGATTTACCTTTCCGCCTTTACATTCCGCCTTTACATTCCGCATTTTAATTTCCGCACCTTATAAATTGCTAGTAACTAGGCGTGTATGGCAAGATAATAATTGGACATAGCTCACACTAATCTTCAAGATAAAATATCTGAATTTGACACACTTCTTTCACATACGCACCCCTTAGGGCAATTCTCTCTCGATGCCTTTCGAAATCAAATGGTCATGTCCCTCGAACGTAGAGGTATTCTAGCACCGTTGCCTTCCAAACAAATCATCATAGTCCCTTCGATACAAAGATCATAAGACCCACGATGTCGCCTCCGAATACATGATCTTGACCCTCGATTGTCGCCTACGAAAAATGATGATAGTCCCTTCGAATGTGCTAGGATACTTCCTACAAGTTGCCTTCAATGACCATCCGATGTCCCTTCGAATGTCCCGCTTACATCCAACGAATGGAGCTACCTACTAACTAATGGTATGGCTAGCGCTATTCTAAAGGAACGTAGAAGTACGAAAACGACCAATTCTGAGTGGGTAAATAAGTCTTTTAGTTGCTTGCTCTAAATCAAATGCTTTTCACACCAACACTCTTTTTCAAAGTTCAAACTCTTTTCAAAACAAAAACATTTCCGAACACTTTGTATACACTCCTACATGAGTCATTACAAAGTCAAAGCGAAATGCCTCTTTCAAAACATCTTTGTCAAACACACAGAAAGCAATTTTAAAAAAATGTGATCTAGAGCAACTAAGAGCCCGTAGATAACTACGGATGGAAAGGGGTGCTAATACCTTCCCTTTTCATAACCATTCTCCCGAACTCAGAATCTAACGAAGGTCTTTTTCTGTTACTTTTACCTTTCCTTAATTGGATAAAAATAAAAGTCGGTGGCGACTCTTGCTATCCGCACATTTGGATACAAAAATCCTACAAAGTCAGTTCACCGTATTACACTTACCCCAAAGGTGCATTTGTTAGGATTCAGACGAAGCTGAAAAATCCTTAGTCGTTGAAACAATTTAAGAGATATTCTATATGCTCTTCTTCAGTGTCAGACTTTGCTATCATGCCGTCCACGTAGACTTCGATCTCTTTGTGCATCATGTCATGAAAGAGAGTGGTCATTGCCCTTTGGTAAGTTGCGCCTGCATCCTTTAATCCAAACGGCATTACTTTGTAGCAAAATGTGCCCCATGGCGTGATAAAAGATGTCTTCTCCATGTCTTTGGAAGCCATTGTGATCTAATTATAGCCAGAGAAACCGTCCATGAAGGAAAAGACGTTGAACTTAGCAGTGCTATCCACTAGCGATATGCGGTAGTGGGAAATCGTCTTTTGGACTAGCTTTGTTCAAATCCCGGTAGTCAACATACATTCTGACCTTTCCATCTTTCTTTGGGACAGGCACTATGTTGGCTAACCATTGAGGATATTCAGAGGTGACGAGGAAACCTGTGTCGAGTTGCTTTTGAAACTCCTTTTTGATTTTGTCGGCCATATCTGGGTGAATCCTTCTCAGTCTTTGTTTAACTGGCGGACACTCTGATTTTAATGGCAAGTGATGCTCTAGATGTTGGTATCCAAACCTGGCATGTCCTGGTAGTACCAAGCAAACACATCGACATATTCTTTGAGAAGATCTATTAGTTTGCTCTTGACATCGTTGTCGAGTAGAGCTCCGATGCTCACTTCTTTTCTATTTTCCTCAGAACCTAAGTTGATTGTTTCTAAAGGCTCTTTGTGAGGCTGAATGACTCTTTCCTCGTGCTTAAGTAGTCGGGAAATCTCATCCGGGATCTCTTCATCCTCTTCTTCGGCATCGAACACAGGGAATTCAAAGTCGAGAGAGAGCGTAGAGTTTTTGCGTTCAATGGATTTGTTCATTGTTAATCTGCACGTTCGATTTATGTTTGATTTTTTTAGAAAAAATTAATGTGAAAGTGTATGCAGATTATTATTTTTTCAAATATGTTTGTTTTTATTTGTTTTTTTTAGGATTACCATCTCCAGAAAAAGGGTAAAAATGAAAAACAAACACAAAATGTGGGAATCAAAACAACGCTTTATTTATGATTCACAATATGAAACAGAGCCCTAAATACAAACTCATTTGTCTTGGGCAAGACAAAGAGAAAATTATTTAAAAGCTAACCCTATAAAATATCTCTCTGACTTGGACGGGGCGAGAGTTCAAAACAAAAGCGAGATAAACTACTTAGAACGATGAACATCAGTCTAAACCTTAACGGTTTTCCAATAGTGACGAACTCCTTGGAAGACTAGGTATTCTGGTAGTTTTCCCTTTGAATTATTTTTCGTGTTGACAATGATCATTGGTCGAACAGGTTTTGAAGGTTCTGGTCGGTTGACCTTGCTTTTTGTACTGCTGAGGTGATCTTCTTCTCCTTGATTGACAGGTCGAGGAGTATAGAATGCAGCATATGCGCTTTCAAGTGGCATGTATTCTGGATTCTCGGGATGTACTTCCCAATCCTCTAGGTGAAGAGACTCATTATCAGAGACACTTTCCAAATCATTTTCAGAATTGTCTTCTCGATCCTCTCCAAAAATTGCGTTAATCTGAGGATAATCAAAATTTGGTTCAACAACCCCGGCAGGCGTATTGAAGCAAAGATTTTCATTTATGATCTCAGGTTGATGATGAGATCGAGAAGACGTGTATGCCTCTTCTAGTTGACTGAGATATTTAGGAGGATCGTCCCATCCAGTTGGTTGGATGTCTTCGATTCTAATTCTTGAACTTTCAAGAGCAGTATATCACACCATAAAGTCATATTTTCTGCTTGGTTATCCCAAGGTATCCCAAATCTCAGGTGGGATAGGTGGAATTTCATCTTCATCATTTTGCAGGAACATGCCTTCAAATTTGTTTGAAGGAGGATAGAACGGCGCATGCGATTCTTCCTGGGACACATATTCAGAGTTATTAAGATAATTGTTCCATTCTTCAGATCCGGAGCGATTGTCTTCATTTCCTTCATCAACAAGGACATTAACCTCTTGAGGAATAGGGTTTAGGAAACCTCCGCTGTGGAATACTTCTTTGATTGGACGAAGAGTTTCATCCCTTTCATTGGCTTTTGGAAGCACTGGAGCAAATTCGAGCCCTGTTTTAGTTTTGTTGTTGACATGATTTATCACTTGTCCCTAACCGGTGGCAGTACCGTTCTTCACTATCTGCGCTGCTTCTTTGTAAGAGGAGATAGATGATATGTTTTTCTTTGTAGATTCATCTTCTAACGAAAGTCTTTAGAAATGTGTCCCTTCAACATTGTCAACAGTGATGAAATAAAAAGTGGACAAATGGCTTACTAATAAAGCTTGTTCACCACTAATGGTTACTGGTTTTCCATTTGTCGTAAATTTCAATTTCTGGTGGAGCATAGATGTTACTGCTCCTGCTTCATGTATCCAAGGTCATACTAACAAAAAACTGTAAGCAGCTGGCATGTCCATGACCTGGAAAGTGATTTGAAAAGAATGTGGACCAATCGTCATCGGAAGGTCAACTTCTCCAATAACAGATTTTCTTGATCCATCTAAGGCTTTGACTACTATATCATTGGATTTCATTGGCGTTCCTTTGTAAGATAAACGAGCAAGAGTCGTTTTTGGCATTACATTCAAGGATGAGCCAGTGTCCACTAGCACGTTAGACAGAGAGTTTGATTGGCAATTCATAGAGATATGTAGAGCAAAATTGTGATCTCTTCCCTCCTCTGGGAGTTCTTCATCACGGAAGCTCAAATTGAGATTTTGGAGGGAGTCTGCATCAGTTGATCCACAACTCTGTACTCACTCTTCTTGATCAGCTTTAGAATTTCGTCAATGTCTAAATTGACATTGGTTCCATCAGACGGACCAACGTTTACATCTGGATTACCAACAGAAATTCTCATAGGATTCTCAAAAGGTACATCAACAGGATTTTGTCTAACTGTGGGAGCAATAGACTGCTTTGGTGGCAACGGGGTATACACACGTCCACTCCGAGTTACTCGTCCTATTTCAGCGATGTTAACTACGGCTGAAAGAGTTGGTATGGGTATCTCCTTCCCATTTTCCATCATAGTTGTGTTGTACTGATAGGGAACTGCTTTGTCAGAGTTGTAAGGAACAGGTCCAGGTAGATAGGTGATCAAAGGAGAGTCTGGAACTCTTGGACTGTTGTAATCAACTTCTACGCACTTGGGCATATTGAAGTGGGGGATAATGACGTTTACTTCGGGAATTTCCGAGTTGATATTGAGACTAAAAGCTCATGCGGATAATACCCTACCATATTTACATCATAATCGTTCCTGTTTCTGAAAATTTGAATGTCGCCGATGTCTATTAATCGCTGAAGGTCTGCTCTTACAACTGGACATCCTCGAGAATCTGTAGAACAGATTCTACAAGCCGTGTAGTCATGTTTAGAAAAGGCGCCCATTGTGTTGAATGTAGCGTGTAGTTGTACCAAGCTTTATCTTATCAAACTTATATCTATGATAAGATATCGATCTTAATTTCTGATTATCAAATTCACAGCATGTCCTCCATGATTAGGAAGTGGATTTGCTTGCACATTCGAAGTTGCATTCCTAAAAGAGAGAAGATTAGCCCTCACTAATCTTTGAACTTCGGCTTTCAATGCTATACAGTGTTCGAGATCGTGACCTGGTGCCCCTTGAAGAAAAGGGCAAGACACATCTGCTTTGTACCACCAAGGTAACTTATCTGGTACTGGAGGTGCCAATCTTGTTTGAACAAGATTTCTTTCTATCAGGGCAGGATATAATTTCGTCTAAGACATCGGAATTGGATCAAACTGTGAGATTATAGGAGTACGATTCTGATTGTTGTTGAATTGTTGAGCCTGCTGTCGAGGCTGTTGATTTTGCTTGAATTGTGGGGTAATTCCCATGTTTGAATTTGTATTAACAACTGGTGCGACCGTGGCAACCTGTTGTCGGTGATTGACATTTTTCCTTGGTTTCCCTCGGGATACCATTCCAGCATCATGCTTTTTCTTCTTCGGGAAACCAGTTCCAATTCTCTTGGTTCTGCTTGAAGATCCCATTTCTTTGGTTAAGCGTCCTGCTCGGACTCCTTCTTCTAGACGCATCCCCATGCTTACCGTTTCAGTAAAATCCCCGGGAGCGCTGGAGACCATGCGTTCGTAGTAGAAAGGGCCAAGAGTGTTTTAGAAGACCTTGGTCATTTCTTTTTCTTCTAACGGTGGATTAACTTGGGCAGCAATTTCCCTCCAACGTTGGGCGTATTCTTTGAAAGTCTCCTTTTCCTTTTGAGACATAGACCGAAGTTGATCTCGATCTGGAGCCATGTCCAGATTGAATTTGTACTGTTGGACAAAGGCTTCGCCTAGGTCATTGATAGTATGAATGTTTGCACTATCTAATCCCATGTACCACTTCAGAGCGGCGCCAGTGAGACTGTCTTGGAAATAGTGAATGAGCAATTGATGATTGTCATTATATGTAGACATCTTCCTAGCGTACATTGTAAGATGACTTTGCGGGCAGGAATTTCCTCTATATTTTTCAAATTCGGGGACTTTGAACTTAGCGGGTATCCTTACGCGAGGAACCAGACATAGATCATGGGTATTCTTCCCAAATAAATCATTTCCACTGATTGTTTTGATCTCAAGCTGCAGCTTATGGAACTGTTCCTGGAGGTTTTCCATTTGACCACGAGGATTCGTGTTGTTGCCTGGGTTATGATAGAATTCTTCGTCCGCAGTAGCGTGAACCACATAAGCTAAGTTTGTTATAATCGGTTGAGAAACCGACATAGTGACTTGAGGAATGGTTACTCCGTGCTACGGAGTAAATGCTGAGTTCTGCAAAGAAGGAGCCTCAATCGTGGTTGCCGGTACTTCAGAAGTGTTTTGACGAACCCCCTTTGACGTCTAAGTGAGTAAGGGGGTTTTTTATATAAAGGGAAAGATGTGGCACCCTATATATATAGCTATCTATAGCCTTATTTATATATATATGAATATTTTTGATATGTTTGTGTGTATTAATTTGCTATTCTATTCTTGGGAAATTTCTCCTTTGGATTTTAAGAAAGGTAGGTTATATGGGATCCTAGGTTTTGTTATTATTGTGCTCTTAAAGATCATTGGGATCTTCTGCATACATATCCTTTAATGGGAATCAGAGCATCTGTAGCTCGGATCTAAGAGAGCTATGGTTTTGTTTGATTTGAGGGAGAAAGAAGTATGCTCGCCAAGGATGGGACCTTGTGCCTACTTATTCTCAAAGGGAGGTTGAGAAAGTCAGAGCAATCGTAGTTCCCACTTATGCTAGTGGAAGCAAAGGATGTTATTAAGAGACAAAGACAAATGTCATCTTAATGAAAAATGTATCTAATCTATTTCATCACATACATTTTGAAGGGTTGATTGTTTGAATCTTTCATCGTAAGTATTAGGTGTTTTGCTTGAGTGTACAAGCGTTACCACTTACGAGTTAAGAAAGATGTTTGAAAGATGATTGAATCTTTAATTGTAAGTTTTGGTGTTTTTCTTGAGTGTACAAGCGTTACCACTTACGAGTTAAGAAAGATGTTTGAAAGATGATTGAATCTTTAATTGTAAGTTTTGGTGTTTTTCTTGAGTGTACAAGCATTACCATGACAACTGTTATTTATGGGTCCCTCTAGATGCAACTCTAACTAGCTGTGTAAAGGTAAAACAAATTGAAGGTAGGAGTGTTCTGAAAGAAAAGAAGAGTATGAGTTCAACTGATCTAAATGTCCCAATAAATGTCATGACATCAATTAACTCTTCTAAAGCTAATCACCAGTCTGCGGAAAGAAGAACTATGAACCTGGTCCGAAAACTCTTTGAACTAAAGTTGGTCAATAACTATTCAAGAGGATGGGATGTATTTGAATGCTCAAGAAAAGAACAAGGGGTCTGTTTTCTGAAGAAGTTATAACAATTAAAAGTGTGTGGGAACATCATTAAGGGGCTAAATTTTTTAAGATATCACTCAACGATATTACATCATAAGGAGCCACATATAAAAGGCCTATCCCAAGTTCAAATATTTCATAGTTTCCCCATACGCTATACTCCACAGAAAATCCATGTAAGATACCTAACTTTGTTGAAAGATATAGATAAAATTGAAAAATATAATTGTGGTTCAGCTTGTTTAGTAAATTTGTATATAACTTTGTGTAAAGCCTCCAAGGTAGATGTGCATACATTTCCTGGATGTGTAGTCTTGCGCTGGGCACAAGGATGGTCGATAATGCCTTAATGGAAGACAATAAATCATCGTACTTTTTGGTTTCCATACGCAACAAAGTAAGTCTTTAACTTGCTAAATATAAACATATATTCAATTTATACTCTTTACTTTAAAAAATATTTTATAATTATTTTCTATTCGGCCCACTTAAGGGATGGATTAAGAAAAATGCATTCATCATTATGCGATGGCTTATTGACCATTCATAGATCACCTAGAGTCAAACGATGTTGGTGTTGTTATTAAGTTGTTGTTGTTATGTTGTGTTGATTTAAGTTGATACGTTGATGATTATGTTGTGGTTAACTATGAAGCGAATTATGTTTGTAGTTAATTGTGAGGTGAATTATGTTGTTCTTAACGGTGAAGTGTTTTGTGTTATTGTTAATTAGGAAGTTGTGGTGAGGTGTTAATTGTGATGTGATAATTTTGTATGATTTAATCCTAGCATATTAGTTATCATACACTTGTTTATATTGTTGGATATCTTACCCCTTCTGCTGATATTTCCCCTACCATGGGAAATGGACAGGTACTCAAGCATAGTTGTAGATGTTGGAGAAAATTCTTGAAGTTCATATGTCGCTTTATGATAAGGCAAAGGGTCTTGCTCTTATACGTAGCACTCAGGGGGATGTTTATGTTGTTGTGATTATAAGATGATGAGTATTTGTTATTACCTGTTGTTGGAATTGTTACTGATTGTTGTCATTACAATAATTCTCAAATAATTATAAATTAAAGTTTTGATTTAGTCGAATAAAGTGGTATATGACTTATAAGATGTGAAGGCAAAATGCTATGTGTAGATATATATATATATATATTAAATGAAACACAAGTGTTTGATAATAAGTTGAAATGTGACACCTGTTTATGTTTTGAAATTTTGACACTCTGATTCTATTATAAATGTTGGGTAAAAAATGGATGTTACACTATGAATGTGGAGTCTTTGGGCACATCAAATGGGACTATCCAAACTATCTCAAGAGACAAGACAAAGGATTGAATGTGCTATGGTTAGATGAAAACTCTTAGAGTGAAGCAGGTGGAGAATCAGCCAAACATGTAACAACTCTAACTAGTACATATATTTATGGTGGAGACTAAGTGATGAAGAATTGACATTTGAAGAACTGGCTGCTACATATTAGAAAATATGAATAAAAAGTGTTGAAGTAGACTAGGAGAATGAGAATCAAAAGAAGCTCATAATGCAACTGCAAGACATAAAGAAGGAGCATCTAGAGATGATCCATAAGCTGGAAAGTGAAGTAACAATGCTAAAGTGTGACCTTGGTCAGATGACCAAATCTGTCAAGATGCTAAACAGTGGATCTGAGACACTGGATAAGATACTTAAAGCTGTAAGAGTAGAATGAGACATGAGTGGACTAGGGTACAATGGCACAAAGGAGTCTTCTACAGAACATGCTCAAAGTCAGGCTGAATTCAAGATGTCAAATCAAATGTTTTAACATCACAAAAGAAACAACTATATACAATCTAACAAGAGACATCAACACGGAGATGTCATTATCGGAAGATATGGTCCCATAAAACCATTTTGTTTCAAGTCGTATGGTTATCCCAACTATACATATTATTCAAAAGTGACTAAGGCTAGGCCAAGGAAACAGTGGAATCCGAAAGCAAATATATCATGTTTCTTGGCTCACACTACCTCTATAGTGAAGACCTAAGAAGACTGGTATTTTGACAGTGGATGCTCAAGGCATATGACAGGAAACCAAAACTTATTGGTCAATTTTAAAGATCATCCATCTGGTTATGTCAACTTTGGAGATGAAATGAAGGATGAAATCAAGGAAATTGGGAAGATACACAGTACAAAGATCTCTAACAATGAAGGCGTATTACTTGTCAAAGGGTTGACCTCCAACCTAATCAGCATCAGTCAACTGTGTGATCAAGGATTCAATGTGAACTTCACAAAAGATGAATGTATCATTACTAACAAGGAAAATGAAGTTACTATGAAACAAATATGAAACAAAGACAACTGTTATTTATGGGTCCCTCTAGATGCAACTTTAACTTGCTGTGTAAGGGTAAAACAAATTGAAGGTAGGAGTATTCTGAAAGAAAAGAAGAGTATGAGTTCAACTGATCTAAATGTCCCAATAAATGTCATGACATCAATTAACTCTTCTAAAGCTAATCACCAGTCTGCGGAAAGAAGAACTATGAACCTGGTCCGAAAACTCTTTGAACTAAAGTTGGTCAATAACTATTCAAGAGGATGGGATGTATTTGAATGCTCAAGAAAAGAACAAGGGGTCTGTTTTCTGAAGAAGTTATAACAATTAAAAGTGTGTGGGAACATCATTAAGGGGCTAAATTTTTTAAGATATCACTCAACGATATTACATCATAAGGAGCCACATATAAAAGGCCTATCCCAAGTTCAAATATTTCATAGTTTCCCCATACGCTATACTCCACAGAAAATCCATGTAAGATACCTAACTTTCTTGAAAGATATAGATAAAATTGAAAAATATAATTGTGGTTCAGCTTGTTTAGTAAATTTGTATATAACTTTGTGTAAAGCCTCCAAGGTAGATGTGCATACATTTCCTGGATGTGTAGTCTTGCGCTGGGCACAAGGATGGTCGATAATGCCTTAATGGAAGACAATAAATCATCGTACTTTTTGGTTTCCATACGCAACAAAGTAAGTCTTTAACTTGCTAAATATAAACATATATTCAATTTATACTCTTTACTTTAAAAAATATTTTATAATTATTTTCTATTCGGCCCACTTAAGGGATGGATTAAGAAAAATGCATTCATCATTATGCGATGGCTTATTGACCATTCATAGATCACCAAGAGTCAAACGATGTTGGTGTTGTTATTAAGTTGTTGTTGTTATGTTGTGTTGATTTAAGTTGATACGTTGATGATTATGTTGTGGTTAACTATGAAGCGAATTATGTTTGTAGTTAATTGTGAGGTGAATTATGTTGTTCTTAACGGTGAAGTGTTTTGTGTTATTGTTAATTAGGAAGTTGTGGTGAGGTGTTAATTGTGATGTGATAATTTTGTATGATTTAATCCTAGCATATTAGTTATCATACACTTGTTTATATTGTTGGATATCTTACCCTTCTGCTGATATTTCCCCTACCATGGGAAATGGACAGGTACTCAAGCATAGTTGTAGATGTTGGAGAAAATTCTTGAAGTTCATATGTCGCTTTATGATAAGGCAAAGGGTCTTGCTCTTATACGTAGCACTCAGGGGGATGTTTATGTTGTTGTGATTATAAGATGATGAGTATTTGTTATTACCGTTGTTGGAATTGTTACGATTGTTGTCATTACAATAATTCTCAAATAATTATAAATTAAAGTTTTGATTTAGTCGAATAAAGTGGTATATGACTTATAAGATGTGAAGGCAAATGCTATGTAGATATATATATATATATATATATATATAAATGAAACACAAGTGTTTGATAATAAGTTGAAATGTGACACCTGTTTATGTTTTGAAATTTTGACACTCTGATTCTATTATAAATGTTGGGTAAAAAATGGATGTTACACTATGAATGTGGAGTCTTTGGGCACATCAAATGGGACTATCCAAACTATCTCAAGAGACAAGACAAAGGATTGAATGTGCTATGGTTAGATGAAAACTCTTAGAGTGAAGCAGGGTGGAGAATCAGCCAAACATGTAATAGCTCTAACTAGTACATATATTTATGGTGGAGACTAAGTGATGAAGAATTGACATTTGAAGAACTGGCTGCTACATATTAGAAAATATGAATAAAAAGTGTTGAAGTAGACTAGGAGAATGAGAATCAAAAGAAGCTCATAATGCAACTGCAAGACATAAAGAAGGAGCATCTAGAGATGATCCATAAGCTGGAAAGTGAAGTAACAATGCTAAAGTGTGACCTTGGTCAGATGACCAAATCTGTCAAGATGCTAAACAGTGGATCTGAGACACTGGATAAGATACTTAAAGCTGTAAGAGTAGAATGAGACATGAGTGGACTAGGGTACAATGGCACAAAGGAGTCTTCTACAGAACATGCTCAAAGTCAGGCTGAATTCAAGATGTCAAATCAAATGTTTTAACATCACAAAAGGAACAACTATATACAACCTAACAAGAGACATCAACACTGGAGATGTCATTACTGTGGAAGATATGGTCCCATAAAACCATTTTGTTTCAAGCTGTATGGTTATCCCAACTATACATATTATTCAAAAGTGACTAAGGCTAGGCCAAGGAAACAGTGGAATCCGAAAGCAAATGTATCATGTTTCTTGGCTCACACTACCTCTATAGTGAAGACCTAAGAAGACTGGTATTTTGACAGTGGATGCTCAAGGCATATGACAGGAAACCAAAACTTATTGGTCAATTTTAAAGATCATCCATCTGGTTATGTCAACTTTGGAGATGAAATGAAGGATGAAATCAAGGAAATTGGGAAGATACACAGTACAAAGATCTCTAACAATGAAGGCGTATTACTTGTCAAAGGGTTGACCTCCAACCTAATCAAAGATCACCAACTGTGTGATCAAGGATTCAATGTGAACTTCACAGAAGATGAATGTATCATTACTAACAAGGAAAATGAAGTTACTATGAAACAAATATGAAACAAAGACAACTGTTATTTATGGGTCCCTCTAGATGCAACTTTAACTTGCTGTAAGGGTAAAACAAATCAAGGTAGGAGTATTCGAAAGAAAAGAAGAGTATGAGTTCAACTGATCTAAATGTCCCAATAAATGTCATGACATCAATTAACTCTTCTAAAGCTAATCACCATCATGAAAGAAGAACTATGAACCGTCCGAAAACTCTTTGAACTAAAGTTGGTCAATAACTATTCAAGAGGATGGGATGTATTTGAATGCTCAAGAAAAGAACAAGGGTCTGTCAAGAAGTTATAACAATTAAAAGTGTGTGGGAACATCATTAAGGGGCTAAATTTTTTAAGATATCACTCAACGATATTACATCATAAGGAGCCACATATAAAAGGCCTATCCCAAGTTCAAATATTTCATAGTTTCCCCATACGCTATACTCCACAGAAAATCCATGTAAGATACCTAACTTTGTTGAAAGATATAGATAAAATTGAAAAATATAATTGTGGTTCAGCTTGTTTAGTAAATTTGTATATAACTTTGTGTAAAGCCTCCAAGGTAGATGTGCATACATTTCCTGGATGTGTAGTCTTGCGCTGGGCACAAGGGTGGTCGATAATGCCTTAATGGAAGACAATAAATCATCGTACTTTTTGGTTTCCATACGCAACAAAGTAAGTCTTTAACTTGCTAAATATAAACATATATTCAATTTATACTCTTTACTTTAAAAAATATTTTATAATTATTTTCTATTCGGCCCACTTAAGGGATGGATTAAGAAAAATGCATTCATCATTATGCGATGGCTTATTGACCATTCATAGATCGCCTAGAATCAAACGATGTTGGTGTTGTTATTAAGTTGTTGTTGTTATGTTGTGTTGATTTAAGTTGATACGTTGATGATTATGTTGTGGTTAACTATGAAGCGAATTATGTTTGTAGTTAATTGTGAGGTGAATTATGTTGTTCTTAACGGTGAAGTGTTTTGTGTTATTGTTAATTAGGAAGTTGTGGTGAGGTGTTAATTGTGATGTGATAATTTTGTATGATTTAATCCTAGCATATTAGTTATCATACACTTGTTTATATTGTTGGATATCTCACCCCTTCTGCTGATATTTCCCCTACCATGGGAAATGGACAGGTACTCAAGCATAGTTGTAGATGTTGGAGAAAATTCTTGAAGTTCATATGTCGCTTTATAATAAGGCAAAGGGTCTTGCTCTTATACGTAGCACTCAGGGGGATGTTTATGTTGTTGTGATTATAAGATGATGAGTATTTGTTATTACCTGTTGTTGGAATTGTTACTGATTGTTGTCATTACAATAATTCTCAAATAATTATAAATTAAAGTTTTGATTTAGTCGAATAAAGTGGTATATGACTTATAAGATGTGAAGGCAAAATGCTATGTGTAGATATATATATATATATATATATATATATATATATATATATATATATATTAAATGAAACACAAGTGTTTGATAATAAGTTGAAATGTGACACCTGTTTATGTTTTGAAATTTTGACACTCTGATTCTATTATAAATGTTGGGTAAAAAATGGATGTTACACTATGAATGTGGAGTCTTTGGGCACATCAAATGGGACTATCCAAACTATCTCAAGAGACAAGACAAATGATTGAATGTGCTATGGTTAGATGAAAACTCTTAGAGTGAAGCAGGTGGAGAATCAGCCAAACATGTAACAACTCTAACTAGTACATATATTTATGGTGGAGACTAAGTGATGAAGAATTGACATTTGAAGAACTGGCTGCTACATATAAGAAAATATGAATAAAAAGTGTTGAAGTAGACTAGGAGAATGAGAATCAAAAGAAGCTCATAATGCAACTGCAAGACATAAAGAAGGAGCATCTAGAGATGATCGAGAAGCTAGAAAGTGAAGTAACAATGCTAAAGTGTGACCTTGGTCAGATGACCAAATCTGTCAAGATGCTAAACAGTGGATCTGAGACACTGGATAAGATACTTAAAGCTGTAAGAGTAGAATGAGACATGAGTGGACTAGGGTACAATGGCACAAAGGAGTCTTCTACAGAATATGCTCCAAGTTAGGCTGAATCCAAGATGTCAAATCAAATGTTTTAACATCACAGAAGGAACAACTATATACAACCTAACAAGAGACATCAACACTGGAGATGTCATTACTGTGGAAGATATGGTCCCATAAAACCATTTTGTTTCAAGCTGTATGGTTATCCCAACTATACATATTATTCAAAAGTGACTAAGGCTAGGCCAAGGAAACAATGGAATCCGAAAGCAAATGTATCATGTTTCTTGGCTCACACTACCTCTATAGTGAAGACCTAAGAAGACTGGTATTTTGACAGTGGATGCTCAAGGCATATGACAGGAAACCAAAACATATTGGTCAATTTTAAAGATCATCCATCTGGTTATGTCAACTTTGGAGATGAAATCAAGGAAATTGGGAAGATACACAGTACAAAGATCTCTAACAATGAAGGCGTATTACTTGTCAAAGTGTTGACCTCCAACCTAATCAGCATCAGTCAACTGTGTGATCAAGGATTCAATGTGAACTTCACAAAAGATGAATGTATCATTACTAACAAGGAAAGTGAAGTTACTATGAAACAAATATGAAACAAAGACAACTGTTATTTATGGGTCCCTCTAGATGCAACTTTAACTAGCTGTGTAAAGGTCAAACAAATTGAAGGTAGGAGTGTTCTGAAAGAAAAGAAGAGTATGAGTTCAACTGATCTAAATGTCCCAATAAATGTCATGACATCAATTAACTCTTCTAAAGGTAATGACCAGTCTGCTGAAAGAAGAACTATGAACCTGGTCCGGAAACTCGTTGAACTAAAGTTGGTCAATAACTATTCAAGAGGATGGGATGTATTTGAATGCTCAAGAAAAGAACAAGGGGTCTGTTAGCTAAAAAAGTTATAACAATTAAAAGCATTTGGGAACATCATTAAGGGGCTAAATTTTTAAAGATATCACTCAACGATATTACATCATAAGGCGCCACATATAAAAGGCCTACCCCAAGTTCAAATATTTCATAGTTTCCCCATACGCTATACTCCTCAGAAAATCCATGTAAGATACTTAACTTTGTTGAAAGATATAGATAAAATAGAAAAATATAATTGTGGTTCTGCTTGTTTAGTAAATTTGTAGATAACTTTGTGTAAAGCCTCCAAGGTAGATGTGCATACATTTCTTGGATGTGCAGTCTTGCGTTGGGCACAAGGGTGGTCGATAATGCCTTAATGGAAGACAATAAATCATCGTACTTTTTGGTTTCCATACGCAAGAAAGCAAGTTTTAACTTGCTAAATATATGCATATATTCAATTTATACTCTTTACTTTAAAAAATATTTTATAATTATTTTCTATTTGGCCCATTTAAGGGATTGATTAAGAAAAATGCATTCATCATTGTGCCATGGTTATTGACCATTCATAGATCGCCTAGAATCAAACGATGTTGGTGTTTTTATTAAGTTGTTGTTGTTATGTTGTGTTGATTTAAGTTGATACGTTGATGATTATGTTGTGGTTAACTATGAAGCGAATTATGTTTGTAGTTAATTGTGAGGTAAATTATGTTGTTGTTAACGGTGAAGTGTTTTGTGTTGTTGTTAATTAGGAAGTTGTGGTGAGGTGTTAATTGTGATGTGATAATTTTGTATGATTTAATCCTAGCATATTAGTTATCATACACTTGTTTACAGGGGCGGATTCAGACTTTATATATTGGTGTGGCTAAACATAAAAGAAATTATCGACTAAAATATATTGAAAATAAAAAATAATATTGTTTGATGAAGTGTATTTACAATGAAAACCGTCTAGTATCCATTTCTTGAAAATGAGATAAAATAACATCATTGTTAATTGTTCCAAGAACATCTCTTTCTATAAAAGTTACAAGACGATCATTTAACCATTGATCACCCATTTTGTTACATAGCTGACTCTTCACAAACTTCATAGTGAAAAACACGCTCCACGCCGCTACGGCAAGACTAAAGCCAACTTCGTGCTTATAAACTATATCAAAAGTGTTGCATTTTTGTTTCCACAAGTTTTGCACAAAGATCTGAAAGTCCGTTTAAATTTGCAAATTTTGGATCACATCGAACATTTCTAACATAATTCTGAAGTTGATGTCGTACCGCCACTTCCGGCACATCTACAAAATCATTTGGATAAAGTTCAACCATCCTCAATAATTTTTTCACATCAAAAGATTCAAATGATGATGAGGGACTCAAACATGAAACACATTGTAAAAGTTCAGTATTCTCTTCATTAAACCTAGCATTGAGCTCATGCAACTGCAAATCTAAAACACTACATAAACAATCATGCTTATAATGATGCAAATTAGAAACACTAGAAGTGATAGCATGTCGCTAGGTTTCTTCCTTGCACGCACGCATCCAAATCGTGCACATCAATATCATGCTTATTGCAAATTTCCATAACCTTAGATATAAGTTCTTCCCATCCATCATTTCTCATTTCTTGTAATTCCTGTTTGGTGGCTTTGACAAGTGATAAAGCATTCAAAAGATCTTGATCACGCTTTTGTAGCACTACATTTAAAATTATAAGTAAATTAATAAAGTTTAAATTGAATTCTTAAACAGATAATAATTTCAGATCTTGCCAATGATATTTTTATTTTAAATTGTTTACATAAAATATATAACATAAGAAATTGTGGGGCGACATAAATTTTTTTTTTTAACATGAACCATTAATATAAAATATTATTATCAAACAAAAAATTGATAATGCTGTGTTTTTATATATAATTAATTATGATTTATATTTGTTAGTAATTAAGGCTGATTTTAATTTTTAATTCAATCTAATAATTATTCTGGTGGTTATGAATGTAGTTCAATTATGCCACGTAACTAGTTGTAGAATTCATATGGGTGATATATACATGTATGCTTCACTTAAATAATTTTATTACCAAAATGATGGTGGTACATAAAAATCAAATATTCTGGTGTGGCTATAGCCACACCATGCCTATGCATGCATCCCCCCATGCTTGTTTATATTGTTGGATATCTCACCCCTTCTGCTGATATTTCCCCTACCATGGGAAATGGACAGGTACTCAAGCATAGTTGTAGATGTTGGAGTTAGATCTTGAAGTTCGTATGTCGCTTTATGATAAGCCAAAGGGTCTTGCTCTGATACGTAGCATCGGGGGGATTTTTATGTTGTTGTGATTATAAGATGATGAATATTTGTTATTACCTGTTGTTGGAATTGTTACTGATTGTTGTCATTACAATAATTCTCGAATAATTATAAATTAAAGGTATGATTTAGTCGAATAAAGTGGTATATGACTTATAAGATGTGAAGGCCGAATGCTATGTATATATATTAAATGAAACACAAGTGTTTGATAATAAGTTGAAATGTGACACCTGTTTATGTTTTGAAATTTTGGCACTCTGATTCTATTACAAATGTTGGGTAGAAAATGGGTGTTACACTATGAATGTGGAGTCTTTGGGCACATCAAATGGGACTATCCAAACTATCTCAAGAGACAAGACAAAGGATTGAATATGCTATGGTTAGATGAAAACTCTTAGAGTGAAGCAGGTGGAGAATCAGCCAAACATGTAATAGCTCTAACTAGTACATATATTTATGGTGGAGACTAAGTGATGAAGAATTGACATTTGAAGAAATGGCTGCTACATATAAGAAAATATGAATAAAAAGTGTTGAAGTAGACTAGGAGAATGAGAATCAAAAGAAGCTCATAATGCAACTGCAAGACATAAAGAAGGAGCATCTAGAGATGATCGAGAAGCTAGAAAGTGAAGTAACAATGCTAAAGTGTGACCTTGGTCAGATGACCAAATCTGTCAAGATGCTAAACAGTGGATCTGAGACACTGGATAAGATACTTAAAGCTGTAAGAGTAGAATGAGACATGAGTGGACTAGGGTACAATGGCACAAAGGAGTCTTCTACAGAACATGCTCAAAGTCAGGCTGAATTCAAGATGTCAAATCAAATGTTTTAACATCACAAAAGGAACAACTATATACAATCTAACAAGAGACATCAACACTGGAGATGTCATTACTGTGGAAGATATGGTCCCATAAAACCATTTTGTTTCAAGCTGTATGGTTATCCCAACTATACATATTATTCAAAAGTGACTAAGGCTAGGCCAAGGAAACAATGGAATCCGAAAGCAAATGTATCATGTTTCTTGGCTCACACTACCTCTATAGTGAAGACCTAAGAAGACTGGTATTTTGACAGTGGATGCTCAAGGCATATGACAGGAAACCAAAACTTATTGGTCAATTTTAAAGATCATCCATCTGGTTATGTCAACTTTGGAGATGAAATGAAGGATGAAATCAAGGAAATTGGGAAGATACACAGTACAAAGATCTCTAACAATGAAGGCGTATTACTTGTCAAAGGGTTGACCTCCAACCTAATCAGCATCAATCAACTGTGTGATCAAGGATTCAATGTGAACTTCACAAAAGATGAATGTATCATTACTAACAAGGAAAGTGAAGTTACTATGAAATAAATATGAAACAAAGACAACTGTTATTTATGGGTCCCTCTAGATGCAACTTTAACTAGCTGTGTAAAGGTCAAACAAATTGAAGGTAGGAGTGTTCTGAAAGAAAAGAAGAGTATGAGTTCAACTGATCTAAATGTCCCAATAAATGTCATGACATCAATTAACTCTTCTAAAGGTAATGACCAGTCTGCTGAAAGAAGAACTATGAACCTGGTCCGGAAACTCTTTGAACTAAAGTTGGTCAATAACTATTCAAGAGGATGGGATGTATTTGAATGCTCAAGAAAAGAACAAGGGGTCTGTTAGCTAAAGAAGTTATAACAATTAAAAGCATTTGGGGACATCATTAAGGGGCTAAATTTTTTAAGATATCACTCAACGATATTACATCATAAGGCGCCACATATAAAAGGCCTACCCCAAATTCAAATATTTCATAGTTTCCCCATACGCTATACTCCTCAGAAAATCCATGTAAGATACTTAACTTTGTTGAAAGATATAGATAAAATAGAAAAATATAATTGTGGTTCTGCTTGTTTAGTAAATTTGTAGATAACTTTGTGTAAAGCCTCCAAGGTAGATGTGCATACATTTCTTGGATGTGTAGTCTTGCGCTGGGCACAAGGGTGGTCGATAATGCCTTAATGGAAGACAATAAATCATCGTACTTTTTGGTTTCCATACGCAACAAAGCAAGTTTTAACTTGCTAAATATATGCATATATTCAATTTATACTCTTTACTTTAAAAAATATTTTATAATTATTTTCTATTTGGCCCATTTATGGGATGGATTAAGAAAAATGCATTCATCATTGTGCCATGGTTATTGACCATTCATAGATCGCCTAGAATCAAACGATGTTGGTGTTGTTATTAAGTTTTTGTTGTTATGTTGTGTTGATTTAAGTTGATACGTTGATGATTATGTTGTGGTTAACTATGAAGCGAATTATGTTTGTAGTTAATTGTGAGGTAAATTATGTTGTTGTTAACGGTGAAGTGTTTTGTGTTGTTGTTAATTAGGAAGTTGTGGTGAGGTGTTAATTGTGATGTGATAATTTTGTATGATTTAATCCTAGCATATTAGTTATCATACACTTGTTTATATTGTTGGATATCTCACCCCTTCTGCTGATATTTCCCCTACCATGGGAAATGGACAGGTACTCAAGCATAGTTGTAGATGTTGGAGTTAGATCTTGAAGTTTGTATGTCGATTTATGATAAGCGAAAGGGTCTTGCTCTGATACGTAGCATCGGGGGGATTTTTATGTTGTTGTGATTATAAGATGATGAATATTTGTTATTACCTGTTGTTGGAATTGTTACTGATTGTTGTCATTACAATAATTCTCGAATAATTATAAATTAAAGGTATGATTTAGTCGAATAAAGTGGTATATGACTTATAAGATGTGAAGGCCGAATGCTATGTATATATATTAAATGAAACACAAGTGTTTGATAATAAGTTGAAATGTGACACCTGTTTATGTTTTGAAATTTTGGCACTCTGATTCTATTACAAATGTTGGGTAGAAAATGGGTGTTACACTATGAATGTGGAGTCTTTGCGCACATCAAATGGGACTATCCAAACTATCTCAAGAGACAAGACAAAGGATTGAATATGCTATGGTTAGATGAAAACTCTTAGAGTGAAGCAGGTGGAGAATCAGCCAAACATGTAATAGCTCTAACTAGTACATATATTTATGGTGGAGACTAAGTGATGAAGAATTGACATTTGAAGAAATGGCTGCTACATATAAGAAAATATGAATAAAAAGTGTTGAAGTAGACTAGGAGAATGAGAATCAAAAGAAGCTCATAATGCAACTGCAAGACATAAAGAAGGAGCATCTAGAGATGATCCATAAGCTGGAAAGTGAAGTAACAATGCTAAAGTGTGACCTTGGTCAGATGACCAAATCTGTCAAGATGCTAAACAGTGGATCTGAGACACTGGATAAGATACTTAAAGCTGTAAGAGTAGAATGAGACATGAGTGGACTAGGGTACAATGGCACAAAGGAGTCTTCTACAGAATATGCTCCAAGTTAGGCTGAATCCAAGATGTCAAATCAAATGTTTTAACATCACAGAAGGAACAACTATATACAACCTAACAAGAGACATCAACACTGGAGATGTCATTACTGTGGAAGATATGGTCACATAAAACCATTTTGTTTCAAGCTGTATGGTTATCCCAACTCTACATATTATTCAAAAGTGACTCAGGCTAGGCCAAGGAAACATTGGATTCCGAAAGCAAATGTATCATGTTTCTTGGCTCACACTACCTCTACAGTGAAGACCAAAGAAGACTGGTATTTTGACAATGGATGCTCAAGGCATATGACAGGAAACCAAAACTTATTGGTCAATTTTCAAGATCATCCATCTGGTTATGTCAACTTTGGAGATGAAATAAAGGATTAAATCAAGGAAATTTGGAAGATACACAGTACAAAGATCTCTAACATTGAAGGCGTATTACTTGTCAAAGGGTTGACCTCCAACATAATCAGCATCAGTCAACTGTGTGATCAAGGATTCAATGTGAACTTCACAAAAGATGAATGTATCATTACTAACAAGGAAAGTGATGTTACTATGAAACGAATAAGAAACAAAGACAACTGTTATTTATGGGTCCCTCTAGATGCAACTTTAACTAGCTGTGTAAAGGTCAAACAAATTAAAGTTAGGAGTGTTCTGAAAGAAAAGAAGAGTATGAGTTCAACTGATCTAAATGTCCCAATAAATTTCATGACATCAATTAACTCTTCTAAAGCTAATGACTAGTTTGTTGAAAGACGAACTATGAACCTGGTCTGGAAACTCTTTGAACTAAAGTTGGTCAATAACTATTCAAGAGGATGGGATGTATTTGAATGATCAAGAAAAGAACAAGGGGTCTGTTTGCTAAAGAAGTTATAACAATTAAAAGCGTGTGGGAACATCATTAAGGGGCTAAATTTTTTAAGATATCACTCAACGATATTACATCACAAGGCGCTACATATAAAAGGCCTACCCCAAGTTCAAATATTTCAAAGTTTCCCCATACGCAATCCTCAAAAAATCCATGTAAGATACTTAACTTTGTTGAAAGATATAGATAAAATAGAAAAATATTCTTCTTGCTTAGTAAATTTGTATATAACTTTGTGTAAAGCCTCCAAGGTAGATGTGCATACATTTCTTGGATGTGTAGTCTTGCGCTGGGCACAAGGATGGTCGATAATGCCTTAATGGAAGACAATAAATCATCGTACTTTTTGGTTTCCATACGCAACAAAGTAAGGCTTTAACTTGCTAAATATATAAATATATTCAATTTATACTCTTTACTTTAAAAAATATTTTATAATTATTTTCTATTTGGCCCATTTAAGGGATGGATTAAGAAAAATGCATTCATCATTGTGCCATGGCTTATTGACCATTCATAGATCGCCTAGAATCAAACGATGTTGGTGTTGTTATAAAGTTGTTGTTGTTGTTATGTTGTGTTGTTTTAAGTTGATACGTTGATGATTATGTTGTGGTTAACTATGAAGTGAATTATGTTTGTAGTTAATTGTGAGGTGAATTATGTTGTTGTTAACGGTGAAGTGTTTTGTGTTGTTGTTAATTAGGAAGTTGTGGTGAGGTGTTAATTGTGATGTGATAATTTTGTATGATTTAATCCTAGCATATTAGTTATCATACACTTGTTTATATTGTTGGATATCTCACCCCTTCTGCTGATATTTCCCCTACCATGGGAAATGGGCAGGTACTCAAGCATAGTTGTAGATGTTGGAGTGAATTCTTGAAGTTCGTATGTCGCTTTATGATAAGCCAAAGGGTCTTGCTCTGATACGTAGCACTCAGGGGGATGTTTATGTTGTTGTGATTATAAGATGATGAATATTTGTTATTACCTGTTGTTGGAATTGTTACTGATTGTTGTCATTACAATGATTCTCGAATTATTATAAATTAAAGTTTTGATTTAGTCGAATAAAGTGGTATATGACTTATAAGATGTGAAGGCCGAATGCTATGTGTATATATTAAATGAAACACAAGTGTTTGATAATAAGTTGAAATGTGACACCTGTTTATGTTTTGAAATTTTGGCACTCTGATTCTATTATAAATGTTGGGTAAAAAATGGGTGTTACACTATGAATGTGGAGTCTTTGGGCACATCAAATGGGACTATCCAAACTATCTCAAGAGACAAGACAAAGGATTGAATATGCTATGGTTAGATGAAAACACTTAGAGTGAAGCAGGTGGAGAATCAGCCAAACATGTAATAGCTCTAACTAGTACATATATTTATGGTGGAGACTAAGTGATGAAGAATTGACATTTAAAGAACTGGCTGCTACATATAAGAAAATATGAATAAAAAGTGTTGAAGTAGACTAGGAGAATGAGAATCAAAAGAAGCTCATAATGCAACTGCAAGACATAAAGAAGGAGCATCTAGAGATGATCGAGAAGCTGGAAAGTGAAGTAACTGTGCTAAAGTGTGACCTTGGTCAGATGACCAAATATGTCAAGATGCTAAATAGTGGATCTGAGACACTGGATAAGATACTTCAAGCTGTAAGAGTAGAATGAGACATGAGTGGACTAGGGTACAATGGCACAAAGGAGTCTTCTACAGAATATGCTCAAAGTCAGGCTGAATCCAAGATGTCAAATCAAATGTTTTAACATCACAGAAGGAACAACTATATACAACCTAACAAGAGACATCAACACTGGAGATGTCATTACTGTGGAAGATATGGTCATATAAAACCATTTTGTTTCAAGCTGTATGGTTATCCCAACTCTACATATTATTCAAAAGTGACTCAGGCTAGGCCAAGGAAACAGTGGATTCCGAAAGCAAATGTATCATGTTTCTTGGCTCACACTACCTCTACAGGGAAGACCAAAGAAGACTGGTATTTTGACAGTGGATGCTCAAGGCATATGACAGGAAACCAAAACTTATTGGTCAATTTTCAAGATCATCCATCTGGTTATGTCAACTTTGGAGATGAAATGAAGGATGAAATCAAGGAAATTGGGAAGATACACAGTACAAAGATCTCTAACATTGAAGGCGTATTACTTGTCAAAGGGTTGACCTCCAACCTAATCAGCATCAGTCAACTGTGTGATCAAGGATTCAATGTGAACTTCACAAAAGATGAATGTATCATTACTAACAAGGAATGTGAAGTTACTATGAAACGAATAAGAAACAAAGACAACTGTTATTTATGGGTCCCTCTAGATGCAACTTTAACTAGCTGTGTAAAGGTCAAACAAATTGAAGGTAGGAGTGTTCTGAAAGAAAAGAAGAGTATGAGTTCAACTGATCTAAATGTCCCAATAAATGTCATGACATCAATTAACTCTTCTAAAGCTAATGACCAGTTTGTTGAAAGAAGAACTATGAACCTGGTCCGGAAACTCTTTGAACTAAAGTTGGTGAATAACTATTCAAAAGGATGAGATGTATTTGAATGCTCAAGAAAAGAAATAGGGGTCTGTTTGCTAAAGAAGTTATAACAATTAAAAGCGTGTGGGAACATCATTAAGGGGCTAAATTTTTTAAGATATCACTCAACGATATTACATCATAAGGCGCTACATATAAAAGGCCTACCCCAAGTTCAAATATTTCATAGTTTTCCCATACGCACTCCTCAGAAAATCCATGTAAGATACTTAACTTTGTTGAAAGATATAGATAAAATAGAAAAATATAATTGTGGTTCTTCTTGTTTAGTAAATTTGTATATAACTTTGTGTAAAGCCTCCAAGGTAGATGTGCATACATTTCCTGGATGTGTAGTCCTGCGCTGGACACAAGGATGGTCGATAATGCCTTAATGGAAGATAATAAATCATCGTACTTTTTGGTTTCCATACGCAACAAAGTAAGCTTTTAATTTGCTAAATATATACATATATTTAATTTATTATCTTTACTCTACAAAATATTTTATAATTATTTTCTATTTGGCCCACTTAAAGGATGGATTAAGAAAAATGCATTCATCATTGTGCCATGGCTTATTGACCATTCATAGATCGCCTAGAATCAAACGATGTAGGACTGCTAAACTACTCATTATATTTTTAATTTTAATTTTTAGTAAACTATCAAATATATTTTATGCATCCATTTCTCTAGTGGTCATATCTAGCTATATAATATGCCTATATTTAAGAGATAAAGAGGATGCAACCATTTGAAATTAAATAACTCCATTTATTACCTTCATTACTATAGAAATTCACTTTAGTGGTCGAGTAAGACTATATTTTGAAATGCATCAAAACATTTCGTATCCACTGAAGTGTTTCGAAGATAAACACAAAATTAAAGTCTTAGATCAATGACCATGTGACAATTGGAAAGACTTCAACAATAAAGAATGTTGTGAACATAGGAGTCACCACAACTTTGTCATGGCCGACTATGCCATTGCAACCAAATATAAACAAAGTCCATAATACATGACATGGTATATGTAACACCCTAAACCCCAAACTCTTAATTTATAAAAAAATTGGAAATAATAACTCAAAAAAGAGTGTCACATTTTCCAAACGTAAAATAATATTCTCAAACATCATATTATAACATCAAGATTAAACTTCAACACATTTTAAAAAGAAAATCAATTTATTTAATCATAAAACAATTAATCTAATAAACTCAACAACTCGCAGAAAAACATAATCAAATAATCTCAACTCAGTGTTACATTATCAGGGAAACACGTAGAAACTAAACAACAAAAAATGATAAACAACGATGAAGACCAGCTATGACATCCTCCAACACAAGAAACATTTAAGGCTCTTCTATCAAAGTATCTGCACCACAGGCGTAAAGACAATACATAGAACAAACAAGTAGTGAGAATACACACACATATAGATGCATAAAATAGTAAGGATATCACATATCAATCATATTCAGTTAACACAGATGTACCATATATAAAGTAATTATACAATATGTATTTCCTTTATACCCATACATGTGGTGCCCAAGTGTGGATAACAAAGTTCTATCTAAACTTGATACCCATCACTAGTTCCTCTTTTAACTTGTGACCCTCATTGGACCGAATTCCTATACATATCTCCGATATACATGATGCATAAAATGAAACAAACATATTAATATAATAATCATCATTAGTCCTCTCTAAACCCACAATATCGCAAATATAAGGCCAACATAGTAGTTCCTCTTTGAACTACTCACCTCAACATAATATATAACTAAATATCAACATAATACATGTAATTATCTAATTACTTAATAATTCTCATCAACAAGATAAACAAAAAAATACACAACCATCAACATTCAACATTCAAATGAGTCAACTCATAACTCAATAAAACTTATGAAAACTCTTTCAATTTTAATTTAAGAAAATAAAGAGTCCCAAGGCGTATTCTAACCTTTACTTATAACAACTCTAAAAAAATAAACCATACTCCAAACACATTAATATCTTATATTCAACTCATTTAGTTCTTAAATATAACTCTAATATATTTAAATATCTCAAAAGTTCTTAAACTACTCTAAGGTTTTTCACAACTATTGCATTGACTCAAAAATTAACTATAAACTCTAAATTTTCCTGGCTATAATTGGGAAGGAATCCCATAACCCTCACTTTAACTCTAAGAATACAACTCAAAACTCGCCAAATAGGACCACAAAATCCACCACATCTGATACTACCCACATCACTGCCTCATGGACCATCGATCTGTGGCATGCCATTACTAATCCCGCTCATGTGCCAACCACCACATCTCGGCCCCGACCTAACTTTGATTCGCGGATCCAATCCACGTTGTTGTTATTTTGTTGTATGCTTCCTGCACTGTTGAGGCTCTGCATCACATGTCACCGTTGTCGCACCCATTCCCTTGAATTGTGCATCACCACTGTCGATTCTGACGTGGCTCTAGCCTGCGCCCGTCATTGCCGATTTTGTGTGTGGCCCCAACACTGCAAATCCTCTACGAGGCAACCCTCGAACCGACTTTTGGTTTTTTTGAATTTTTTGTGATTTTTTTTTCCTTTTAGAAATTTTTTGATTTTCTATGTATTACGATTTCCAAATTTTTTATATTGAACATAATCTAACACTTTTCTATTCCAGTTTCAACCGCCTAAAAAAAGAATAGAAAGTTAACCATGGATAATAGAAATCAAATATGACATATTCATATTCTTGTCTTATGATAAGGAAGCAAAATATAATTCAAATCTCAATCAACAAAGGCATACAGAAAACCAAACCATATTAAACGCCTTAGGAAAAAATTGCACAAACCTTCTTTGTCCTCAAACATTATCACATAGAAAAAGTAAATGGGAGAAGCAAGAAGGGTAAGGAACCCTCATCGTTCATCTTCTTAAAGCACTTATACATGAATAATTTCCCTAACTCGAATTTGCATAAACTTGAGGCTTTAAAAATGGAGGTTTTTATTTTCTCTTTCCAAAATCTCTCATAGGAATTCTCTTCCTTTGCCTTATTTTCATGTTTTCACAAACTTCCGGCCATACAACCAACAACATCTCATCCGTTAAACCTTCTCCCTGTCATCGCTCTTCATCTCGCCACGCCACCCTTCATCACTGTCGATTCAATAAGACAACACGACGTTCAGTTCCGTTAGCAATAGTGCTATTGAGCTCGACAACAGCGAATACTCGCTGATTCTGCAGCACGTCGCAACTTTCAACCTTTTGGTACTTTTTGACCCCTTTTGATTTACTTAATATGCTGACAATTTCGTTGAAATATGTTGTGATGATGAACTCTGAGGACATTATTAATATTGTGCTGCTTGAATTTGTTACATTATTTGAATTTGTGATACTGTTCTGATTGTGATGAATTGAACATTGAAGTTAATGATACCACTGTGCTTTCTTTGAAAACGAATCTGAACTTTGAAGTGGTTAATTGCTTGTTGTTTTCTTGATTAGAATCTTATTGGTTTAACTGTCGTGCTATGTGTATCAAAATCTTATAGGAATTTTCATGTCCAAGTCTTGATTCTGTTTTTGTTAACTTATCAATAGATGAATTCTAGTGTAAAACCATATTCTTTTGAAAGAGTGAATAATATGTTAGCATTTTAGCTCATTCAAGCCACAATTGAAATTGTTTTTAAGGGCTTTTGTATTATCTAATTCAACTGAATTTTGGACGTGTGTTATCCGTGTTGGTCTTGTTTGAAGTTTTGATGACAATACCATGTTAAAACCAATTGAAATTAATGATTATATTCTTGATATTGTTGGTTTGAATTTTGGCATCACTCTTGTTGATAATAATGTGGAAAGAGTTTATGACATGTCTTATTTTTCTTGAGCTAATTGGGACGAGTTTCGAATGATTTTCATGGAACAACTTGTTTTGATTTCGAAAGTTAATTCGGTTATGGCTTTGTGTGTTGTGTTGGAGATGATTTTATTATGTGATAACGAATTACGAAGTTGCTGCCCAAAATTTTGTTTGAAGGTTCGAAACCTATTTAGAACTTGATTTTCATGTTGCAATACTATTTCTCGCCCTTTGTTTTATTTATGATCGAAAAATCATGTTTACCGTTGTGTTTACTTGATTTTGAGTATGTTTAGCACCATGAACATAATGCTGTTTTTTTTTTGTATTTTTACAACATGTTATGAAATCTTGATTCTTGGTTGAGAAATATGCAATTGTTCATCTACGTTAATTTAATTTCATTTGTGAATTTTATTACTTTGTAAATAATAACTTGTTTATTACTTCTTTGGTTTCGATTAGGATCAATTGATTGTTTCTTCACTTGTTCATGTACTTTAATTCCATTTCATTTCGATTTAATACCATGTTTACTAACACATGTTTTATTTATTGCATTTTCTTTTCATTTTTTTTATCCCACTTATGCTACTAACAAGTTCGTTATTTGTGAAGATATCCAAAGATTGTTCAAAAAATTCATTTCCAATTAGCACATCTACACTTGCACTTTAGCAATTGAATGTTGAATTACTATTTCTATTAAATATTTAGTAGTGTATTTATAAATATATACAAAATACTTAGTGTTTTTATTTTTATATTTGATATTGTAAATATAATTATACATATTATTTTTATTTCTTATGTTAGGTATTGTAAATATTATATACATATTACTTTTATTTATATACTTTACTATATTCATTTGTAAATAAATAAGTTATATTATAATGATCTTCCTTGTGTTGCAATTTCGAAATTGGAATTCAATTCGACTTTCGAACGTGTATGAACACAAATATATTATCTGACTTCTTAGAATTAACTTCTACAATCTATTCTAATTATTCCAATAAAATGCAAATGGTTAGTAATCGATACTAAGCTTCTCCACATTGATTTTTATTTGTATCCCGTTGTAATTAATCTATCATTTTCTCTTGATTTATTTTTCATCCCCATTCGAAAAAAATTGTATCTCGCTCCCTTGTTGCGTTGTAAATAATTTATTGCTTTCTATTTCTATTTTATTTTTAATCCTCATTTGTAATCGATGTATCCCTCTCCCCGAAAGGGCTTGTAATAATTACTTAGTTCGTATTTATTTTATTTTAATTTAATCGTCACTTACACAAAACCAAAAAAAATCATTTGCAAACTAGTATTCAATTGTGAATCATTTTAAACCCGTAAGTCAACAAAGCTTAGAAGCATCACGATGACCACACATGCACACATGTACGCTTGATCCTGGAACTTCCTACAGTGAGCCTATTTTGATCAATTGTTCCAATTGGTCGTTTTAGTAGACTAGCTCACTTTGCTAGTACATATGTAATTTAATCGCTTTATGTTTTTGTTGCCCACCTTGTATGGGCTTTATCGATTTTATTTTCTATGTTATTTTTACTCTCAGTTATTCGTTTCTCCTCCATCTCTCACGCCTTGGTCCACATACCAAGTTTCTTTCTCTCGAGATCGATCAAGTTTCATGGCTTGGTTGATCATAACCTGATTCATTCATTCTCCATTCACCAAGCATTTAAAACACTTTTAATAAATTTTAAACTCGATCCAACGTCCAGTCCTCTTTTCAAACCTCGATCCAAAGTCGAGTGACTTTTCAAAAACCTTTTCATAATAAACTCCAAGTCTTTAAATCGTTGGACGTTGGACCAATTGTTTAGAAACTTGTGCTAAATTGTTTAAAAACTTGTGCTAAATGAACTTCAGATCTTTAAATCGTTGGACGCTAGACCAATTGTTTAAAGACTTCTAAATAATGTGAACTTTGTTTCACCTCACTTTTTCATAAGAAAACCTTTTTGGGTAATAGACGACTCGTATGAGCATTAGCTCCTCAAGTTTCTAATATTTGAATCGTAGGGCGTTAGCCCTATTGTTCGGTACTTTTTCACCCACTTAAAATCAATCTTAAGTCATTCAAATCTTTTGTGCGTTCGAGCACCTTTTATCTTTAAAACCTTTGTCAAGATCAGACATGATTCATTTATAATTGAGATGTTCTTCCTCTATCCCCCATGGTATTTGACTTCTCCACTTGAGTACTAGAGGAGTTCTCAAGCCCTCCCTCATGTTGGTGTGTAGTCCTTTACTCTTTATTCCACCTTGTGGGCGTTTAGACGAGTCTTCTCCTTTAAAAATGTTGACTTGTCTTTTCATTTAAAATCAATCAACAAACAATCATTTTCTAGACGAACTATGGTGCTCTAATTTTCCCATTGCACGAGGGAGTCGTAGGCACTAAGTGTTACGACTAAAGGCGAGAAAAAATAATAAAAACATTTATTCTCTCTCTTTCTCTATCCTTTCAAAACTCAGAAGATTGTAAATTTTTACACTAACACATGAACACACTTTGAACTAAATGGGTACCATCGAGTACGATGGATGTAAGGGGTGATAATACCTTCCCCTTGCATAACCGACTCCCAAACCTACATCTCTTGGTCTCATAGACCGTCATATTCTTTATTCGTGGGTTTTATTCGATATTTCCCCTTTTATTCTTGGAATAAATAAATCTCGGTGGCGACTTCATTTGTTTCGATAATCGAATTATTATTTAACTAATTTTTGATAGGCGTCGACACTTGCCGAGTTCCATATCGATGGTTCTCCAGCAAAGCACTGCATTCGCCACATAGGTTCCCTGTCGAGTATCATTTCAATGGTGCTCGCCCGGCATAACTCGGCATCTCGCCAAGGTTTAACCTCTCCAGGGGCTCTATTCCTAAACAAATAAGGCTCCCTACCGAGTTCCATCTTGATTGGTTCTCAAAGCAAAGTCTACATTTCACCGTAGTCAGGCTCAGTATAACGAATTCTAACTCCTCTTCCGCGCCGATTTGGCTTAATGCCTCTACTTGAAGGAATGCTTTGCCTATTTATGTAGCACCATACAAGCATTTTAAAATCATTCTTCAAGGTATAAAATCTTCATGTTTTTGCTGGCTTTATAGTCATCCCGGAGGCTTGATTGCCACGCCACGGCTCTACGCCACGGGCTCTGCACCTTGCTGCATCCCCAACTTCTCTCTACACCCTAAGCTCTGCACATTGATGCACCCCTAACTCGGCTCTATAATCACGGCTCTAAGTCCGAGTTCTGCACATAGCTACATTACCAATTTGGCTAAATGCCTCATCTTGGATACACGCTTTGTTAGTTAGGTAACATCGCTCAAACATATTCATGCAACTTTTCAAGGCATCAAACCTTCTCACTCCGAACGACCTTATAGTCGGCTCGGGGGTTGAGCTGCTTGATAGAACGATGAAGCAAGCTAAAAGCATTTTTTTCTCAAAATGAGCTAATTCTCCTCATGTAGAGTCTTTATGGATTTAAAAGTAGCCACTCGACTGGGGGGCCGGTATACAGGCATAATTTGATTTTGCACATACCTTTTTTGCGCATACCAAATACATACAAAACGCATAAATTAAAAAAGGTAAATTGAGTAAAAATGAAAGCAAAGTGAAATAGATAAATACCCAAAGGGGAAATTGTCAGTAAGTTATACAAAATGCACCCACCAGAAGGGTGACTAACTTAAACCAAATTCAAAGAAATAAAGGCAAGATAAAGCTAGGGGTTCTTGAGATGAGAATTGTCCATGGTGATTGGTTCTTCATCCGTTGCCTCCTCATCATTGTCATCAGCTTCAGCTAGCTTCCCGTCCACTATGACTTTGAAGAAGTCAACTTGAGTAAATTCGAGCTCAGGGAACAGACCAGCAACTTGGTCTTTGGCCCGGTCGAATGCCATGTCCCCAGCATAGAGAATATCCAGTCGTGATTTCTCCAAAGCCTCTTTAAGTTCTGAGAATGATTTCTCTAAGGTCTGCAGGGTGGCTACTAGCTCGGTGGCGGAAGTTTTCATTGCAGAGAGTTCCTTCTCCAGAGTTTTTTCCTTCTCATCACTTTCTTGCGCTTTGGCCTTCAAGTGAGAATTTGCTTCGTTAAGAGACTTCTCATTTTTGGATAACCTCTAGACCACTTTTTCTAGCTCGGATTGTCTCTTATCTACGGCGTACCCAGATTCAAATAGGCCCCGGGCCAGAACAACACACCTCATTAGGTATGAGCTTAGATGTTGGGTAATTTTCTGAGGCCCAAGGCTTTTTACCTTATTCACATCCTCTGTGGTGTTGAGATGGCCATATAATAATTTCATGCCATCAAAGTCAGAAGACTAGAATTTGTTTTCATCGGAGAGATGGGTCGAACCATCACTGACTTCTCTCATCAAGGTAGAAACTTGCTATTCGACTTGATTGATCTCATTGGTCATCACAGTTTTGTGCTTTTTGGGGGGATTCTCGTCAGACACCCCACATCTAAAGGACGTTTGATTGGCGACGTTGTGATCACCACCGTCTCTAACGCGCTCCCTTTAGGTCCCACAATTTTCTTCTTCTCCGATATCCGTATCTCTAGGTCAACCAAGTTGGTTTTGGCCTCCAAAGGGCCACCAGAACTCATCCGGGAAGCACGAGCTGCAACCATCAATTTCTTTTGTTCTTTCATAGATAGATCAGTCATTTTGTCTGCATGAAAGAGAAAAAGGTTAGTCAAGAAAATAAAATTATTTGTATAGATGAAAATCATGGAAACCTTACCCAAAAAAGTTGGGATTTCATCATAGGATAAGGTCAGCAAGTCTTTAACCCTGATCGGCCGAAATGAATCTAACACTTCAAGGGATTGGGTTTCAGTGTCGCTTAGTGCGGCCTAATCAAAGCCAAAAATAGGGAGCAAATTGCTCGTCTAGTACAGGGGAAATTTGTGGTGCCCGTCAGCGCCATAGATGACTTGTGGGCATAAAGGACCGCACCTAACCCGGAGGAAACGTTCCTTATAGCCTTTGTAGTTTGAGGTAAAGGATTGAAGAAAACTCCTTTTTGGAATGCCGCTTACGGCCATCCAGCTTATGGAGTCGACATTCTTCACTTCAAAATAGGAGAAGAATAAACCTATAATAGGGGTTATACTCAAAGCCCTACAGATTATCTCAAATGCTCTTATAAAGCCCCAGTTATTTGAGCGAAGTTGGGAAGGGGAGACATTCACAGTTTTGTGTACGTCTGATTCAAAATCAGTAAACGGAAAATTTATGTTAATATCCTCTAACACTCCGGCATAAAAATAAAACCACTCAGGGTCCACCCCTTTTGGCTGGGGCATACAAATGCATTCTCCAGCTTCATATGCTTCAAGAATTACATAGTCCTCATTCCCCATTGAGGAAATGTTCCAGAGAGATCGAAGTGTGGCAACCTCCATATCTTTGATAGAACTTTGTTTGAAGCCTAGAAATCTGCCGCTAAACGATTTGTTCGTTTCTATCAAGAACTCAAGTGAACCTGAAGAATCAAGGTAAGAATCACTATTAGAGGTAAGAACTTCAGAGTTAATTTTTTTGATAACCCTTTCTGGTTCCTCTACCCCTTGAGCGTCCCTTATCTCTTACATGTATTCCTCCCACAAAGCCCTACGCTCATCGTTATTCATGTGTTTTCTATGCCCTAAATCATCGCATTCTCTAATAATAACCATCTCACAAAATTAAAGAAAAATAATTAATAGAGGATAGGAAATGAATATCTGGAAAAAGCGTTTGAAGAGGATGCGAGGGGCGGATTTTAGGGCAGCGGCGAGAGAGATTTTGTAGGAAGGAATGAAAATGGAAATAACTTTTAAAAGGAAAAGAGCCGTTATAAAAAGAAAGGATAACATGTTTTCATTTAAAACCCATTACCATAATCATTATATCTAAAAGTAGGTAGGTGATTGTTGTACTAACAAGGGCACTGAGCACACGCGCTTGTAGTCCATCAATGCCGATGTATATCTCGACCAAGATTTATGTTTCTTTTGTCGACCATAAACCTTCAAGGCATGAAGTCATATGCTCGGGGGGCTTAAGATCATACATAAAATCCACAAGCCCGAGATGTGTAATCGGCTAGGCCTGGACAGAGGGACTCCACCTAGCCGGACAGGGAGGTCAGAGGAACCAGTGACTATAGGATGTTGGGAGATGAAGAGACTATCGTCGAGCACACATCACGGACCTAGGGGTTACGGGTGGCTCGACAATTATGAGGACGTTATGCCCAAGCCGGCCATCAAAGATGTAACCTCCACTTTAAGTTTGACGGCGCGTGTTACACTTTGGGGTTATCATTCATAGGCGGCAAATATTATACTCCTTAAAGGAAACTCAGTTATGAAACTAGGAAGGCATAGCCGTTACAGGAATTGATCATAGAAGTTCTGATACTTCTATATTAAGGGCTCCTGAATGAGGGATAAGCAATACATATAGCTTGGAGCACAAGTAAGCTGACTTGTAACTCTGAATCCGTAAACATACTCATAGAATTATTCTAGCAAGAACAGTCGGGATCTTTGGCGTAACCATGGATGCGGTGAAAGTATGATATACTCCAGCTCTACATCAACAAAAACATAATGTGTAAGTACAAATAAATTACAAAAAATTAAAATTTATCGTTAAAATAAAAAACGTATCGTGAGGAGGTTGCACGAGACAGTGAGCGTCATCGCCTTCCATTTGGAAGCTTCATTCAACTTTTGGTAGAGGTAGGTCAGAACAACGACACCCTAGTTCTAGTCACGAACTATAGACAAGTCCATAAAATATCTCGGGTAGGTCACATCGGTGTAGTGGCCACTCGTGTCTATAAAGACGGATGTGCCTCTACCAGGTTTATCAGAAAACACCGGAATGGCACAACCATGATGAAACTAAACAAAAATATCCTTGTCTATAGGCTTCTCAGCTACCTGTGCATCTCTTTTTGCACCTGCTTCTTGACAGAGGTGCTCCTCATATATCTCCTTAAGGTAGGAGGACTTCACATTCACTCTGTTTGTGTTGTCGCAGTCCTTAGCAGCCATGTTCAGATTAGCTCCTAGATGCTCAACCACCCACTTAACCGCCTCAGCGCTGGTTATCTTGACATGGTTGAGTAACCTACCTCTGGTAGGTAGTTGGAGCAAGTAGGAAACCACATCGAGCGTGATGGTCAACTCCCCAATTGGAAAGTGGAAAGATGATGTCTCATTATGCCACCTTTCAATAGAAGCACCCTACATGCCGGTGCTAATGGTACTGTAACCAATATCGAATAATCCAACAAGACCGGATCCGATGACAACACTCTGGAACCACTGAGCTGTGGAATATAGAGATAAAAAATTTTGCGGGAGTGGTTGACATGTTTCAAATCCCTCCATTCCTGAAACATAAGACTTCAACAAAAGTAAATCAATAGGAACCTTATTTTTGAATAAAATTTACAATATGAAATAACTCAAGTGGAACCAAAAAATTACCTGTCCACCCTAGACAAAACGAGTAATATGATCCTAATATTAAATTAGGAGGGATGTGTCATATGGAACTCATGGATATTCCTCATCCTCCGCCTCTGTAGTTTCCTTAACATCCTCGTCGTGGACCTCAATGTTTTCGGCGCTCTCTACGTGAATATATTGGGCCTCCTCCTTCGGTACATTTACCACCAGTACATGCTCCTCATGTACACCAGAGGTTGAAGGCTCATGGAGACGACTCCTCCGTGAAGGTGCGGAAGGTGAAGCTATCTCTAGTTGTACCCTTTCTACCTGTGTCCTTTGCTCTTGCTCTCGACGTACCGACGCAGTCTGGCTTTGCTTGCCATATCTTAAACGTGCCATCTGGTTTTGGTTATCTCCCATTTTCCTGAAATAAACCATACAATTTTTAGGTTACTAATTTAAAAACAACTCAGGAAATGATTCACAAGTGAACTTACGAAGTCCCTCCAAGGTCACTTCGCAGATACACTTGCTAAACCCCTATGTCCAGACAATTCCAAACCTAGAAAAATCAGTCCCAAAACACCCAAAATTCCTATTTTTCATCCAATAAAACTACATACTTCATATGCTATTTAATTTCTACAACCAAACATAATAATCTTATAAAAATTTACATTTTGAATAGTAAAAATTAAAGAAAACTTACACAAATTTGAGATTGGAGTTGATTTTAGAGGAGTTGAAATGAGTTAGAATGAGTTGAAATGAGAAGATGAACTTGAATGAAGTGAGTTTGAAGTGGTAGAAATGATAGGGTTTGGAGTAGAAACTTTAAAATTTGGGTGTTTTGAAATGAATGGGTATTGGGGGTTATTCTGTGTGTTTTCTAAAACAACACGCAGACTTCGTAAGTGCACTTATGAATTATGAAAATAAGGTGAATTCGCAAGTGAGCTTACGAATTTACCTTTTTTTTTTTTAAATAAGGTGAATTCGTAAGTGTACCTGCGAATTCACCTTATTTTTTTAAAAAATATGGTTTATTTCGTAAGTGCACTTGCGAATTTCACCTCCGAGGTGAATTCGTAAGTACACTTACGAAACCTAGGGGTATTTTTGTTTTCTCGCCACGGGTGGGGAAGAAGCCCACTAGGTGGGTGAAGAAATTACCTTATTATCATGTATGCCATACTTTACCTGTTCACTATCATATATTCGTTTATATTATTATGATATCTCACCCCTTCTATTTAAATGTTGCCTTCACATGGGTAACGTGCAGGTGACAAGGATTAGAGTTTCTTGAGGTATGGAGTTACGCCTTGTATTGCGTATATTGAGTCAGGTATTTCTCTGATGTGTAACACCGAGGGATGAACGCTTGTTTTATTTATTTGATGTTTTCTTTGGGGAATTGTTGGGAGTCTTGTAAACTATCTTTTAATTGAGAATTATTTAATTATATGATGAATTAATGATGTTGGAATTGATTTACGACTTCTTTTCCGTTGTGTAAATGAAGTTGAGTATTGAGAAATATGATGATGATGTTGTCGGTTCATCCAAAATGCGTGTTATGTATCAAACTGTTAAATGTTGAGAATCTTGCATAATGTTGAATGAATTGACATCCTATTTAATATTGATTTAAAATATTTAATTTACTCTAATTTTATTAATTATGTGATGAGGAAAATAGGATGTTACAATTGGTATCAGAGCAGGATGGTCTGTCCAGCCACGTTGTCATGTCTTTAGTGTAGTGTGACAGTGGAATACTATCGATGTGTTTTATTCTAACCGTTGTTTGACATTGTGATGTGGAACAACGTGATGATTGGGAGAGGCAATGGTGCACTTGCTATTATGTCGTAGGCTTTGGCCCAGGCAATGTAGAATCATCCTAATGTTGGTGGGAACGATGAAACTCGCGCTTTGGAAACTTTCCAAAGGAACCATCCACCTACGTTCAAAGGGAAGCATGATCTTGTAGGAGCACATGAGTGGATCAAAGACATCGAAAGGATCTTCTAGGTTATGGACTATTCAGATGCATAGAAAGTGAATTTTGGTACACATATGCTGGCAAGAGAGGCTGATGACTGGTGGTTTACCACTCGCTAGAGACTGAAAGGCACAAGTGAGGCTATCAGCTGGGCTGTGTTTCGTAGGGAATTTCTGGTAAAGTATTACCCAGAGAATGTCTGTGGGAAGAATGATATTGAATACTTTGAATTGAAACAAGGAGATTTATCAGTGACCGAGTATGCTTCCAAATTTGGGGAGTTGGCGAACTTTTATCCTCATTACACTGAGGAGACGGCTGAATTTTCTAAGTGCGTGAAGTTTTAGAATGACTTGCATTATGAAATCAAGAAGGCCGTTGGGTATTAGAGGATCTGTAAGTTCCATGACTTGGTGAACAACTGCATAATGTATGAAAAAGACAGGAAGGTTCACTACAAGATTTTCACTAAGAAGAGAGGCAAGCAACAACATAATTGTGGGAAGCCTTACAATTTTCCAGCTAGCAAGGGAAAACCGAGATCTGCTTATGGTATAAGGCCAAGTGGGGGAGATGCTCCTACTAGACTTAGGTGTTAAAAATGCGGAAGAACCGAGCATAGAAGTAGTGAATCCACAAGTGCAGCTAAGAGGTGTTTCTATTGTGGCAAGAATGGTCATGCGGTAACTGAATATGAACATAAAGCAGTAACATATTTCAATAGTGGCAAAGAAGGACACATCAGTACCCAATGTCAGACACTGAAGAAGGCTCAATCCGGTGGGAAAGTATTTTCATTGGCTAGGACCCAGACATCAACCGGATATCGTTCGATCAGAGGTATATGTTTTATCAATAGTACTCCTTTAATTACTATTATTGATATTGGTGCCACACATTGTTTTATTTTTGCTGATTATATGAAAAAAGTTGGGTTTGGAGTTATCGTCCATGCTTGGATAAATTATTATTGAAACATCAGCTAAGGAATCGGTAACTATTTCTCTAGCATGCTTGAAGTGTCCTTTATCGATTTATGATAGAGACTTTCTTGTAGATCTAGTTTGTTTTCCATTGAACGGTCTGGATGTGATTCTAGGAATGAACTAGTTAGAATATAATTATGTCCATATTAATTGTTTCAAGAAATTTGTGAGGCTTTCTACTCCTTATGAGGAGGAGGAGGAGGAGAAATTCTTATCTGTTAAGCAGCTGAACAAGTTGATGAAGGATGAAGCTCAAGTGTTTACATTTGTGACATCTTTATCCCTTGAGAATCAATCTGCCATTGCTGAATTGCGGGTTGTGTGTGACTTTCTTGAAGTTTTTCCTGATGATATTCCAGATGTGCCACCCGAAAGAGAAGTGGAATTTTTTATTGATCTTGTACCTGGTACCAAACCTATTTCTAGGGAACCCTACAGGATGTCAGCGTCTGAACTATCAGAGTTGAAGAAGCAATTGGAAGATTTGCTTGAAAAGCAGTTTGTGAGACCAAGTGTGTTACCTCGGGGAGCTCTGGTGTTGTCTGTGAAGAAGAAAGATGGGAGTACGAGACTATCTGTTGATTATCGACAACTAAATAAAGTGACAATCAAAAACAAGTATCCAATCCCGAGAATAGATGACTTGATGGATCAATTGGTGGGTGTACGTGTGTTTAGCAAGATTTATTTGAGATTAGGTTATCACCAAATTCGAATGAAGGATTGAGATATTCAGAAGACAGCTTTCAGAACTCGGTATGAACATTATGAGTACTCTGTAATGCCATTCGGTGTTAGTAACGCGTCGGGAGTATTTATGGAGTATATGAATCGTATCTTTCATAAATATTTGGATCAATTTCTTGTGGTATTCATCGATGACATCTTGATTTATTCTAAATTCGAGGAAGAACATGTTGAACATTTGCAGATTGTATTGCAAGTTTTGAAAAAAAAAAGAGGTTATATGCGAAGTTGTCAAAATGTGAGTTCTGGTTAACAGAAGTCAGTTTTCTTGGTCATGTTATTTTATGTGATGGCATTGTTGTAGACCCGTCTAAAGTAGATGTAGTGTAGCAATGGGAAGCTCCAAAATCAGTTACAAAAATTAGAAGTTTTTGGGCTTGGCTAGTTATTATAGAAGATTTATCAAAGGCTTTTCTAATTTATCTCTTCCATTGACTCAACTGATTTGTAAAGGAAGAGCATTCATGTGGGACATCCAGTGTGAAGAAAGTTTTGTTGAATTGAAGAAGAGATCGACGACGGCTCCGATTCTGATATTTCCTAATCCTGAAGAACTATTTGTTGTATATTGTGATGCTTCTAAATTGGGTTTAGATGGTGTGATTATGAAAAATGATAAAGTGATTGCTTATGCGTTGAGGCAAATGAGGATTCATGAGAGAAACTATCCTATTCATGATCTAGAATTAGCTGCAGTAGTGTTTATGCTAAAGATTTGGAGACATTATCTCTACGGTTCTCAATTTGAAGTGTTTAGTGATCATAAGAGCTTAAAGTACTTATTTGATCAAAAAGAGTTAAATATGAGATAAAGGAGATGATTGGAGCTGTTGAAAGACTACGACTTTGGCTTGAGCTATCATCAAGGTAAAACTAATGTTGTAGTTGATGCCTAGAGTAGAAAAACTTTACGTATGTCTTCTATGATGGTTAAAGAGTTAGAGTTGATTGAACAATTCAGAGACATGGGTTTAGTATGTGAAGTGACACCACAAAGTGTGATGTTCAGAATGTTGAAGATTAACAAATATTTCTTGGGTAATATTAAATAGGCTCACAAGTTAGATGTGAAATTGGTGGATTTGATGGTCGGGAGTAACAAATCTGAAGATAGTGATTTTAAATTCGATTTACAAGGTGTGTTTAGATTTTGAGACAAAATTTGTATCCCTGATGACGCAAAGATAAAAAGATGATTCTAGAAGAAAGCAATAGGAGTAATTTAAGTATCCATCCGACAATTACTAAGATGTATCACATCTTGAAGAAGTTTTTTTTGGTGGCCCGGGTTAAAATAGGATGTAGCATGGTTTATGTATGCATGTTTGACTTGTCAAAAGTCGAAGGTTGAGAATCAGAGATTTGTGGGATTGTTGAAACCACTAGAAGTTCTAGAATGGAAGTGGGACGACATATTGATGGATTTTGTGATGAGACTTCCGATTACTCCGAGAGGACATGATTCGATTTGGGTGATTGTTTATAGGCTAACTAAATTAGCCCATTTAATTCTAATTAATATTAATTTCCTTGTGTCGAAGTTGAAATAGATTTATGTCGATGTCATTGGGAAGTTGCATTATATACCTTTGTGTGTTGTGTCTGATCGAGTTCCGATATTTACATCTGATTTTTGGAAGGGATTACAAGGAGCGTTGGGTTCTAAGATAAGGTTGAGTTCATCTTATCATCCACAAACAGATGGTCAGATGGAGAGAACTATTCAGTCGTTGGAGGATTTGTTGAGAGTTTGTGTTCTCGAGCAAGGAGGTATATGGAATAGTCATCTTCCATTGATTGAGTTTACTTATAACAATAATTTTCATTCTAGTATCGGTATGACACCTTTAGAGGCATTGTATGGTCGGAGATGTAGAACACCTTTGTGTTGGTATGAATCTGGTGAAAGTGTAGTGCTCAGACCTGAAATTGTGCGATAAACTACCGAGCAGATGAAATTATTTCGAGAAAAGATGAAGACTTAGTAGACTAGGCATAACATTTACCATTACAAGTGGAAGAAGGATCTTAAATTTCAACTGGAAGACCATATATTCTTGAGAGTTTCTCCAGTCACAGGTGTAGGTCGTGCTTTGAAGTCGAAGAAGCTTACTCCTTGATTTATTGGCCCATATCAAATTTCAGAGAAGGTGGGGGGATATTGCATATAGAGTGACCCTACCACCTAATCTATTGAACCTACACAATATGTTCCATGTGTCGCAACTCCGGAGGTATAATCCTGACCCGTCACATGTGATTCTGATGGATGAAGTGCAAGTGCAAGATAATTTTACTATTGAAACCGTACCTGTGAGAATCGAAGATCGTGAAGTGAAGAAGTTGAGGGGCAAAAGATATTACATTGGTGAAAGTGGTTTGGGGAGGAACTACTGGAGAGAATATAACGTGGGAGTTAGAGAGCAGGATGCGAGAGGCTTATCGAGAGTTATTCGCATCAGGTATTTTTCAAGGACGAAAATATTTTATGTGGGGAAGAGTTGTAACACCCCGATTTAATTAGAAATTATTTTATTTAAAATAATAAGGTGATGCAGCATATTTTATTTAAATTGATGAATTTCATGATGTGCTCTGGTGCATTTGTTGGAAATTAGATACCTTAAAATTAGTGAAGTTGAGATTATAGGGGTGTGTGGCTAAAAGAGTAGAAACAAGGGGGATGAATGGAGAATATTAGTATCATTATTATTGTTATTATTAATAATATTATATTTATTATTGCTATTATATGAGAAAAATAGTAATTATGATATTAATAATTAAAGAATTAGAATAATCGAATTATTATTAATATTATAATAATTAAATAATTCTAGTATATAAGGAAGGTTAAGATGGGGATTATAATTTAATGGTCTAAGGGTTAATATTGAGATAAGTAATAGGATAGAAAATTATTATTCCCAATTGATCGTAGAAGTGAGAAGCATGAGAGAAAAGGGAAAGATGGAGCTAAATAGAAGACTCAATTGGAGAAGGGAAAAGAACTCAAGAATCAGGGTGGAGTTCTTACTCTATAAAGGATTGTATGATGATGGCTTATGGTAGAGTTAGGGTATGTGATTGTATAATCCTCTTTGTGTGAATTTTGGTGTGTATGTGGTTTGTATGTGTGATGATAAATGATGATGAGTTAGTGTGAAAACTTGATTTTTGATGATATAAAATGATCACAATTGATGATTATGACTTATGCATGTTTGGTAGAAAAATAGTTACTACCACATGTTGAAAATTGGTGAGTTTGGGTGTTTTGAGAAGGGACATCGCAACCTGCATAACTGCAGAATTTTTGGAAAAATAGTAGTGGTAACCGGTTACCGCGTGAAAATGTTATGTTTTTGGAAAAATTTGTGAAGGGGTAACCGATTACCATTAGAGGGTAACTGGGTACCAAGCTTTTTGACAGAATGGTTGTTTTATTGGAAAATGCAGTAACCGATTACCATTAAAGGGACATCGGTTACCGCGTGAATTTTTGAAAATACAAAGTTACTATTTTTGAAGTAATCGGTTCCCACTAGAGGGTAACCATGTTACCGTTGAGACAAAATGACAATTTTTCTGAAAAATCTTTGAAAATTCATAACTTTTGACTCGGATGTCCATTTGACATGTCGTTCAAACCTACGGGAAGCTAGAAACATTTTCTATCTAATAAAGATAATTTGAAAATATTTTGAGATGATTTTCTGGATTCTTGTTTTGTTCCAATATTTTTGATGTAATTGCAAAGTTGTGAACATGACGATGAAATTGATGAGATTTCATGATATAATGATGATATGATGATGTGTGAATAACGATGTGTAATTGGTGATTTGTGTTGTCTTATTCTGTTGATGTGTATTGTGCCATTGCATAAGTTGTTGTGACATATTAGTGTTGCATGCATGTTTATAAGTGACGATGTGGCCTTAATGGTAAGTGACAATGTAACCTTAATGGCAAGTGACGGTGTAGCCTAAATGGCAAAGAGACGATGTTATGGTACCACATGCATATAGCTAGGAAAGTCGGTCTCATTTCATTTATGACGTTGTTGGTGAATAAGATGTGATCAGTTTTCTTGTTGAGTGTGGTTGTGCTAATTATGTTGTGTGTTGGTGTTGATGCATGAAGTATGAATATTATGATTATGTATGCCATATTTTACCTATTAATTATCATATATTCGTTTATATTGTTATGATATCTCACCCCTTATATTTGAATATTGCCTCCACGTGGGTAACACACAAGTGACAAGGATTAGAGTTGCTTGAGACATGGAATTGCGCCTCGTATTGCCTAGATTAAGTCGGTTATTGCTCTGATACGTAACACCGGGGGATGAACGCTTGTTTTATTTATTTGATATTTTCTTTGAGGAATTTTTGGGAGTCTTTTAAACTCTATTTTAATTGAGAATTTGTTAATTATATGAAGAATTGATGATGTTGCAATAGATTTATGAATTCTTTTTCGTTGCGTTAATGAAATTAAAGTATTGAGAACTATGATTATGATGTTGTCGGTTCATCCAAAATGCGTGTTATGCATCAAATTGTTAAATGTTGAACAACTTGCGTGATATTGAATGAATGTGACATCCTATTTGATGTTAATTTAAAATTCTTAATTGACTCTAATTTTATTATTATGCGATGGAAAAATAGGGTGTTACAGAATACACAATTCAGCATCAACATGCTCCACCTCAACTGGAATCTCTACCTGTTTTAGCTCTTCGTCATATACTTCTACTCTTTGACCAACATTATCAGTTTTGTTGAATCTATTTCAAATTCACTGAAAACTACATCTGGACTGGTGATACACCTCATGTGACCTAGCTCTAGGAACTATATGCATAATTGAGTAATTACATGAATCCTAAGTGTATTACACAAGGATTTGAAGCTTTGTCCAAGTCTGGATACCATATATGGTTGAATTTTTAAATGTAACATTTCCACTTTGATAAAGCAAGCTTTATGTCAACAACTCCCCACTTAAGCTTTCAATTTGCTCCTAATCAGATCACACAAGATCTCAATATCAAAAACAACCCCTAGAGGTCAGCAAAAGAATGGAAAATCCCTTAAATCAATCTTTTTTCTTGATCATGAAGTAACTTGCATATTTGTGCATTTAAAAAAAAAACATTTGAGCTTTCCTTGTGGACCAATTTCAATTTTTCCAGGTTACAGGGACCATTTTCAACCTCTATAAATACCTCTCCAAGGCTTAGAATAAAAACACACCAAGTTTTCACAAAAAACCCCATTGTTGCTTCCTTCACACCTTATCTTCGAGTTTCACTAGCCTTGCAATTTTATTCTAACATAAACATCAAAACACATTCCATATATCATATAGAAGTGATCCACATCCTTGTTTCACCTCTGTAACATCATCTTCATCATCATCCAAACTCAAAATTCGAAGCTTTCACATTGACTTGGTTGAGAAGTTTCAGTGACTTTTAAAGCAAAGTAACAATTGGATAGGTTCAGGGAGGTTCAATGAAGCTTATTTGATAATCACATTGCACCTGTAACTACTTGAAGGAGAATCAAAGCTTTTAAATTTCTAGGTTACATTTGGGGTTTGAAAATTCGTGCTAATGTTTGAGTGTTAGTTTAAATAAGTTACATAGTTTAATTTGTGGTGAAATTTTAAGCAACTTTGATATTTATAATTTTTAAAATGGTTGAGAAATGAATGTTTTCAAAATTTGAAAATCGAGGAAGAGTTGTTGTTGTTACAGGTGTGTGAGGAACAAGATGAAGTTTCATCTTCAAATTTTTTAAAACTTTGTTTATTTTATTTTTTATGTTATGTGTTATATGACTCGATGAAACAGCCACCCAGTGGAACTAAACGCGCGTACTCATGTCACTTTCAACTTAGGGAACGGGTTCAGACCAATATGAACCCCCCTTTTACATTTTTTTCTCCATATTTTTCTATTTTAAGATATCTAAAGCGTTTTAAAATATATTTTTTCAACGGTGTTTTCTGAACACCATAGGCGCGTGTCCAAGTGGTTAATATTTGACTTGTGACATTGAGGGTGTGGGTTCAAGACCCTTTGGCCACAAAAAAAAAATTTTAAACCTATCAAAACAACTCCTTTTGAGTTGATTTTCTACACACTACTTATTTATTTATGTTAGAAAGAGAAGAAGTTCTGATGTTTAATGAAGAATGACATACTAAGAGAACTCAAAAAGAAGTCTTCAAAAATTATAACGCTCTTTAGAAGAAGTTATGCTCTGGTCAAAACCAAACTTCTAAAATCACCATGATGCACTACAAACCATGATCCTTTCTGGCTGCTTAGTTCTGATGCGTTACAAGACTCAAATGGAAATACTCAAAGTAATAGTTGTTTTTAGACAGGATCTCTATTTATGGAAAGGGAGCACTTAATACATTTATCAACATTCCTTTTGCAAACAAAAAATATGATTCTAAAGTGTTTCAGGCTGAAGAAGAAAACTCTGGAGGATCATCAGAAGAAGAAGACGAGATATCTCTGCTTCTAGAAGGGTTCAACAACTCTAGAAGAACAGACAAAGAAATTTTAGAAATACAAGAAGATCTAGTAATCACTCTAATTCAACCTCTGGATACAAAAAGTCAAGAGGTAAAGAAGTTGTTTGTTACAAATGTAAGAAACCTGATCATTACAAAAGTGACTACCCTAAGCTTCAGAAAGAGAAGCCAAAGAAGAGGTTTGACAAAGAAAAGAAGAAAAGTCTTATGGCTACATGAGACGATTCATATTCCTCTGAAGCTTTATCAGAATTAGAAGATGAAAGAGCCAACATAGCTTTGATGGCCAACATAGCTGACAACTCAGATTCCTCAAAATCTGATTTTGATACTAAAAAGGTATTTCCTAACTTTGCTATTAATTTTTCTAAAGCTGAGTTAGCAGAACTTCTATCAGAAATACTTGAAAACTGTCAGAAACTTAAACTCAAATACAAGAATCTGAAAAAGAATCTTGCATCTGATTCTTAAGGCACTAATAAAATTGAAACAGAAAACTCTGAGCTCAAAGAAACCATCTCTAAGCTAAAAGTTGAAAACTCTGTTTTTAAAGAAGATTTACAAAAAGCTTAAGAAAAATCTATTTCAAAAGTTCTAAGTGATTATGATAACATTATAAAAGAATATGACATTGGTTTTCAAGAATTTCTCACTAATAGCTTGGACAGAAGCAAAATGGCTTCAATGATCTATAAAGTTAACAGGAATAGTAGAAGAGGTTTCAGATATATGTCAACGAAAAATGAAAAACCTTATTATGAAGTAGATGATATGGTCATTAAATACACACCTCTAAATCTCACTTCACTTATGGTCACCCACATGACATAAAACATACTAGTGAATCATATTATGCAAAATCTTATGTTAAACCAAATTTCAAACAAAACTTTAGAAACACTAACCAGAAAGGACCCAGAAAGATTTGGGTACCTGAGGACAAAATAGTATATGTTGTATATGTCTTTGACAGCAAAGTTGAAACACCAGTCTTGGTACCTGGACTTTGGATGCTCTCGACAGATGACGGAAGAAAACATATATTCTAAAGTCTGGAACTTAAAGCCGGAGATACGTACGTTTTGGAGGAAACCAAAAGGGTAACATCATTGGCTCTGGAACTATCGGTAATAATTATTTACCCTCTATTACTAATGTTCTGTTAGTAGATGGATTTATGCATAATCTGTTATCCATAATTCAATTAAGTGATAATGGTTATGATATAATATTTAATCAAAAGTCCTGTAAAGTTGTTAGTCAGAAAGATGGAATAATCCTCTTTAATGGTAAAAGGAAAAACAACATTTATAAAATCAAAATTTCTGAACTCAAGAGTCAGAATGTTAAATGACTTATGTCTGTGGACAATTAGCAATGGGCTTGGCACAGACGATTGGGGCATGTTAGTATGAGAAGAATATCTCAGATTAACAAACTCAATCTAGTCAGAGGACTTCCAAATTTGAAGTTCAACTCAGACGCTCTGTGTGAAGCATGTCAAAAAGGCAAATTTGCAAAACCTCCTTTTAAATCAAAAAATGTAGTTTCTACCTCTAGGTCATTAGAACTTCTGTATATTGATCTATTTGGACCAGTAAAAATTGCATCCATCAGTGGAAAGAAGTATGGATTGGTGATCGTAGATGACTATAGTAGATGGACATGGGTAAAGTTCTTAAGACACAAGGATGAGTCACATTATGTGTTTGCTAACTTCTGTAATGTAGGACAGAATGAAAAAGAGTTTAGAATTGTAAAAGTTAGAAGTGATCATGGTGGAGAATTTGAAAATAAATATTTTGAAAAACATTTTAATGAAAATGGTATTTCTCATGATTTTTCTTGTCCTAGAACTCCACAACAAAATGGAGTTGTAGAACGTAAAAACAGAACTTTACAAGAAATGGCTCGAACCATGACCAATGAGACTAACATTGCTAAACATTTCTGGGAAGAAGAAGTGAACACAACATGCTATATGCAGAATAAAATCTCCATAAGACCTACTCTAGAGAAGACTCCTTATGAATTGTGGAAGAACAATAAGCCCAACATTTCTTATTTTCATCCCTTTGGATGCACTTTTTTATTCTGAATACCAAAGATTATCTGAACAAATTTGATTCTAAGGCACAAAAGTGTTTAATGTTAGGATATTCTGGACGCTCAAAAGGCTACAGAGTATATAACACTGAAACATGAATTGTGGAAGAATCTATTAATGTCAGATTTGATGATAAGCTTGACCCTCAAAAGTCAAAGCAAAAAGGTTCTCTTGCAGATATAGAAGTTCAAATTACAGGATCAGAAGATAGCCCTGACAAAGACACAAGTTTTGAAGAAGCCACCAAAGAAACTTCTAAAGAACCCATCCAGAAGAAACCATCCAGAAGCAGCTTAGCTCATCCTGAGGAAATGATTATGGGAAAGAAAGATGATCCAATCATAACTAGATCAACATTCATAAACTCTGAAGAATCTCTCATGGGTCTGGTATCCTTGATTGAACCAACTTCTATAGATGAAGCTTCTCAAGACAATGACTGGATCATGGAAATGCAAGAAGAGCTAAATCAATTAACCAGAAACAATGTATGGGATCTTGTGCTCAAACCAAAAGGTTTTAGCATTATTGGAACTAAGTGGGTCTTTAGAAACAAGCTTAGCGAACAAGGAGAAGTAGTCAGAAACAAAGCTCGACTGGTAGGACAAGGTTATAATCAGCAAGAAGGGATAGACTATACAGAAACCTTTGCTCTAGTTTCCAAGTTAGAAACTATCAAACTCTTAATTTCATATGATGTTAATCACAATATTACTCTTTAATAGATGGATGTAAAAAGTGCATTTTTAAATGGGTATATTGATGAAGAAGTTTATGTTCACCAACCCCTGGTTTTGAAAATACAAAACATCCAAATTTTTTGTATAAGCTTAAGAAATCCATATACAGTCTAAAACAAGCTCCTAGGACTTCGTATGAAAGACTAAGTAATTTCCTTTTAGAGAAAGATTTTACCAGAGAGAAAGTGGACACGAACTTATTCTGTAAGACATTTAAAAATGATATTCTGATTTGTCAAATTTACGTTGATGAAATAATTTTTGGTTCAACTAAAGCCTCCCTTGGGAGAGAGTTTGCTAAGTCTATGCAGGCAGAATTTTAAGTGAGTCTCATGGGCGAACTCAAATTCTTTATGGGAATTAAAATCAACTAATCTTCAGAAGGAACCTACATACATCAGAGTAAGTACGTTAAAGAACTTCTAAAGAAATTTGACATGTTAGATAGCAAACCTGCCAAAACTCCTATGCATCCCACATGTATCTTGGAAACGAAAGAGGTAAGTAAGAAAGTAGAACATAAGATCTATAGAAGTATGATTGGATCTCTCTTATATTTAAAAACTTCAAGACCTGATATTCTATATAGTGTTTTCCTCTGTGCTAGATTCCAATCAGATCCTAGAGAATCTCACTTAACAGCTGTTAAGCGAATTTTCAAGTATTTGAAAGGTATTACTAATCTTGGCTTATGTTATAGAAAATCCAAAGAATACAAACTTGTAGGTTACTGTGAAGCTGACTTTGCTGGAGATAGAATAGAAAGAGAAAGCACTTCTACAAGTTGTCAGTTTCTGGGAGAAAATCTGATATCTTGGTCTAGCAAAAGGCAATCCATCATTGCACTATAAACTACAGAAGCATAATATATAGCTGCATCTAGATGCAGTACTCAGATGCTCTGGATGAAAAGTCAGCTTGAAGACTTTCAGATATTCGAGAGTAACACTTCTATCCTCTGTGACAATACTTTTGCTATTTGCTTATCTAAAAATCCTATTTTACATCATAGAGCTAAACATATAGAAATTAAACATCATTTCATTAGGGACTATATTCAGAAGGGAATTATTTCTGTAAAAATTTATTAACACAGACCATCAATGAGCTGATGCCTTTTGCAAAACCCCTTGTTGAAGATAGGTTCAATTTCTTTCTGAAGCATCTCAGTATGGAATTATGCCCAGAATGAAAAAGTTCAATTCTATATATTTAACTCTTAGAATATTTTTTGTAAACATCTGATCAATTGTCCTTCAGAAGTGAAAAGGGTAGTTAAATCAGGATTTATCAAGAAGATCTAAAAGATGACCCAGCTCGAGATAGATGCATGCAACATGTGTTCAAAATCTGATAAACTGAAACGTTTGAGTTGATGCATTGAGGCGCTGGTCACACCGGTCGGTAACTGTTCACTAAATCTTCATGCTATCTCCCTTGTCAGCAATCATTATGTTTCTTAATCATTTTTATTTTTTATTTAAATTCATTTAATTGGATGTTTTCAAAGAATTAATTTTCTATAAATACTCATCTCTTATTACCTTTTCAAAAACACTACTTTTCAAATCTTTTACTTTCTCTCTTATTTGAAAAACCCTTATTTTTAAATTTCCTCTTTTCTTCTCAAATACCTAAGTTTGAGAACAATGGATTCTTCGTCCAGACAACAACAACAACAACAACAACAAAAACCTCAAATCAACTCTGCTGAAGAAGTTTTCACCGATCCTCATAGAATGCTACTCACTCCCTGCAACAATCTTGAGGTTCTCTGTGAACTTTTTGTGGACTTTGACAGCATGAAGGAGAATGGACATGATCTCCTTGAAGAAGTATAATTTCAAGGTTGGTCCCAATATTTTGATCATTTGATTGGTCCTGTTTTCCCCAAGTTGGTTAAGGAATTTTGGATTCATGCTTTTGCTTCTCAAAATCAAGTTACTTCGTATGTTCTGGGGAATAAGATAATTATTACTGAAGATCTCATTGGAAAACTCATTGGTCATGATGGCAATGGCGTCAAATGTACTGATATGGCGGATAAGACTAGGTATGACCTAGCTAAAGTTTATAAAGAAATCTTTACTTCTGGGAAACCATCAAAAAAAATCAAAGATCTGAAGGATCACTTCAGAATTTGGGCTAATATAATTCTGGGGGTGCATCAACCACATGAAACCTTCAAGTTCTGCATACTACATCAACATTGATCAGCAGTTCCTCCTCTACTTCATTGCAACAAAAACAAAAATTCATCTTCCTCACAGTCTGTTCAACCATATGAAGACAAGTGTCAAAGAAACAAGAGAAGAAGAAAGAACCAAAAGAAACAGGATTCCTCTGGGAAGGCTCATCTCCAATATTCTGAGAGAAAATCAGCTGATTGATCATCTAAGTGAGGAAAAACTGGTAGATGATTTAAATTCAATCGTTAGGAAACCTCTCAATGCAAATAATCTCAAGAAGATGAAAATCATTACCACTATCAAGAAGAAACCAACAACTGTGATGAACGAAAGTGTCTCAGTCAGAAGAATCCCTCTGGAGAATTTCCCACTGTTCACAGGTATCGATGCTTCAAGACCAGGTGTTGTGTGTTTTTATCTGGACACGAGCAAAGCTGGTGGTACTAATCCTGGTATCAATATTCGAGATCTTCATCAATTACCTCCAGATGTTGCTATTGGAAAATCAAAGAAGTGAAAATCTATTGATGAAGGGACTTCTCAGAAAAATCTGAAAGCTGCCAAGAAGAAAGGTAACCCATCGTTTCTTTCAGTTTTTGAACCAGTGCTAACACCAACATGTACTCCATCTTCTCCTCCCAAACTAGTGTTCTAGAAAATTCTCCACAAATCCTTGATGATTTTGACATAGAAATTGACACCTTTGTTCCCTTAACTGAATCCGTCACTCAACCATAACCAAAACTTGCCAAAGTTCTATTAGATATTGAAACTTTTGACTCTTCCCTAGAAACTCAACAATTAGAAAATAAACCTTCTCTTATTACACCACTATCTCCAGCTCCCCAACCAAATAATCCAAATGAATCTTCTGAACCTACTATTCGCGGTAAAAAGTGACGAACGAAGGAATCGAATCAGAATTCGAATCTCAGGATCAAAACGATTTACTCTTTTTATTTATTTTTTTGTTTTAAAAGATGCCGCGAGCACCAAGATTTATTGTTTCTAAACAAGAAAGAAGATGGAAAAGCGGAAATCTGAAATACCCTAAATATGATATGCAATGCGACTAGCGTGAACTAGACGCAATGCATTGGGGAGGGACCAGGGTAAGAGGGTTGGTTATATATGATCGTGACTTTATCGTCTATTCTAATCGGCAGACTGCAAGTACACAGTTTTATCGCATAGTTTTAAAAGATATCGAACCTAAGGGACTATAAATCGAACTAACGTAACTTAAAACTACAGTGTAAAGCTAAAGCTATCGAATAATTAATTTGGGGGAATTTTTGGGTAATTAAACTTAATCTAGTTGAAATGATAAGCCAATATCGATATGTAATTCGTTAACCTAGAGAATCCGACTTTCCACTGGCTTATTTTCTCAAACTGTCAATAATCCTTTTTCAGCAAACGATATTTATTTAAAAATCCTATCTCAAACTTTCGCTCTATTGAATCATATTATAAGTTTAAACTCTAATGTATGCTCTCTCTATTCCATTGATTTTAAAAATACTTTTTGAAAATAAATAAAGTTTAATCAGTTTTAAAACGCTTTCACAGTCTTTAAAAATAATACCTAGTATCCACTATCTGGTTTTAAACCTCAAACTCTCGCTCTGTTGGTTTCTAACCTTAGTCCAGTTTATTAACCTCAAACTTTCGCTCTGTTGGTTTCTAAGCTTCTTTTAATAAATTAAATTGGATATCTAAATCAGAAAAAGTGTTTATTTTACGAAATAAAGTTAATCCAGTTTGTTCCGGGTCCCTTCAGTTTAACTAGTTACATACCGATATCAAATTTAATTAGCCAGACATATTGATAAATTCAGACATGCATAAACCAAAGTATTCAACATGCATAAATAATTTCATAGCCAGGCAGATAAATTTCATGCAAATAGTTACTTGTATAATTTAAAGTAATTAAATAAAAACCTCAAATAAATTAAATCCTTGAAACAAATTTTGTTCTTCAGAATAACTAGTACACCAAGGTTCTTGAATCTCCAATGAAAAGAAAACGATGCTGACTAAAACTTGGGAATAGTAAATGGCTAGTACTTTGAAGGAAAATACATTTAACTGGAAACAAATGCTGAAAAGAAAATTACTAGAATTCTGGAAAAAAAATATTGCTGGGAAAATTAATGATACGAAGCAAAAACAGAAGGACCCTGGTTTGGTCACTTTGAGTTTCTTTTATACTCGTTCTTGCGTAACTGCCATGTTTCCCTCTTTTTTCGTTAAATCAAAATATCTTTGACCGAAAGAATAGGAACTACTTGAGACGTGCGTCCAATTTGTTTTTCAAATCCCACTGCCCTTTGAGACGGTCGTCTTAACAGTTTATCAAAGTTGTTCAAAAGGCCTTACATGGCAGGCTATAAGGGAGGGCGTCTCAAGTGAATGCATGGGGGTTGAGGCGGTCGCCTCAAGTGGGGTAGGGAGGCTGAGGCGTACGCCTCACGTGTGTAGTGGGAAGCTGCGTTGCGTTTTGGGCTTTTACTGCTTGCTTGCTTCGGGCTTTAGGCTGGAATTCATAATAATCTCTTATCTTCTTAATTCTTCCTTTTGCTATCACACCCCTCTTTCATTTCTTTTATACTTTAATTAGATAATTCTTCAATTTCATTTCATTTCTCAATTGGTCTTTATTTAATGCAAATACCTGAAACAATTCAAATACCAACGTAATACAGAAATAAAACAAAATAATTAAATAAAAATACTAACATTATCTATGAAAATTAAATCAAATATGCTATATAAATATGTGTTACCAAACTCCCCTATACTTGAACCTTTGCTTGTCCTAAGCAAAAAGTAAAATGAAAATCTCTTAAGCATCAGTCAAACGCATATATAAAAACACACTTCAATTTGTAGTAGGTTGCAAGTCAATTCTTTGTTGGATAACTTAAGTTGGACTTCGACACCAAAGCTACCGTAAAAACACTAGATAACCCCATTTTTGCAAACCAATTTAAATCATGCTATTATAGATCGACCTAATACTTTCGTTTCATTTTACCCGCTTTCATTCTGGCGCAATCACATTAAGCCCTTTGCCTTACGCGCTCATAGTGGAGTAACCGGTTAGTGAATTTGATCTTTGTAATCCAGCTAGGACTTCTAGTAATTATATTTTGTACTCCTTTATCCAATTACAAATTGCGGGGGATCGGACTGTAATCCGCCCTACCAAGTTCAACACCAGGAACCACTGAACTAATTCATAGTGGATTGTTTGCATAAAGATTTTATAGTATCCGCAACTGTTGGATTAAACGGTCTGGTAAGGATTATCTAACTTAGTAAGTGCATCTTCTGATAAAAATTTCTCTTAAATTTTTTTATCAATCACTTATATTCATCGATTCTCCACGTAGTTTGTGTTTAAGGCGGTGCCGACTGCTTTTATAAACTACTCGGGGTTACTTTAAAACTAAGTTTTAAGGTGTAGGTATATTAGGTACTTAAATCGATCTAACGTGTATGGGGTCTTGAAGTGTTAGGACGATAACGATTTTGCTTTAGTCGCGCTCGAGTTCTTATTTATAAAAATAAGCAACCTTAATACTAGTTGAGTATGTCAAGATATACGTTTGAATTTTTTCGTTATGGCTCAAGAAAATGGAAGAATTCGAATAAGCACGAGAATTTAGATAAAAGATTAAAATTACATAAAGATGTTCTTTATTGAATAGAAATTTTTTGCAATACAGAAAAGGGAAACAAAAGGGAAAATCTAAATAGAGCAAAGAGAATAAAAATGAAGTAAAAAATATTCTGACTCCCCTAAACTTAAAATGAGCATTGTCCCCAATGCGATAAAACCAGGAGAAATCAGAAGGGAGGATAATGATAAGAATTTTTAAAATAGTGGGTTGTCTCCCACAAAGCGCTTTGTTTTATGTCGTAAGCTCGACAAATAAAATTAAGGGCTAGTCTTTTAATTGAGCGCGTGGCTCGTCAAGATTTAATGTTTGTGAATTTTCATCGATTTCGGTAGAATGGTAGTGTTTTAAACGCTGCCCGTTTACTACAAAAGGTTCGATCGATGTTCCCTTAATTTCTATGGAGCCACTTGGATAAAATTTAGTGATTTCAAAAGGGCCTGACCACCTAGATCGTAATTTTCAAGGAAATAATTTTAATCTTAAGTTAAATAGTAATACGATATCGCCTATGTTAAAAATTTTCCTAGATATGCGCTTGTCATGCCATTTCCTCATTCGTTCTTTGTAAATCCTAGCATTTTCATACGCATCCTGTCTAAGTTCTTCTAATTCATTTATATCGAGGATACGTTTTTCACCGACGGCTTTATAATTTAGGTTTAAATTTTTAATGGCCCAATAAGCCTTATGTTCTAACTCAACCGGAAGGTGACACGACTTACAATAAATAAGCTTAAAGGGGGTAGTCCCTATGGGAGTCTTGTAAGCGGTCCTATATGCCCATAAAGCTTCATAAAGTTTAAAGGACCAGTCCTTCCTAGAAGTAGCAACAGTCTTTTCGAGGATTTGTTTGATCTCGCGGTTTGAAACTTCTACCTGCCCACTTGTTTGGGGATGGTAAGGTGTAGCTACACGGTGTCGAACTCCATATTTCCCTAATAATTTTTTGAAGATTTTGGAAATGAAATGGGAGCCACCGTCGCTTATGACGAGTCTAGGTACACCAAACCTTGGGAAGATTATATTTTTGAAGAGCTTAAGGACTACTCGGGTGTCATTCGTTGGAGAAGTTATGGCTTCAATCCATTTTGAAACATAATCTACAGCCACGAGTATATACTTGTTACCGGAAGAGGATGGGAAAGGTCCCATGAAGTCTATTCCCCATACATCGAAAATTTCGACTTCTAAAATACCTTTTTGTGGCATTTCGTCGCGTCTAGATATATTACCAGTGCGTTGGCACCTGTCGCATTTCATGATGGTGGCATGTACGTCTTTCCATAGGTTAGGCCAATAGAGGCCGGATTGTAAGATCTTCGCACATGTTTTAGATGTACTAGCATGTCCCCCATAAGGTGTAGAATGACAATGTTTATAATGCTTTCAATTTCCTCTTCTGGCACACAACGACGGAAGATTCCATCGGGGCCTCTCTTGAAAAGCAAAGGTTCATCCCAATAATATTGTTTAAGGTCGTGGAAGAATTTCTTCTTCTGTTGGTAGGTAAGTTCAGGTGGTAGAACGCCTGCAGCTAGGTAATTCACGAAATCTGCATACCAAGGCACAGAAGAAATGACCAAGGTGGTTTCTATGAAATTATCAGTTTCGTTGTCCTCCAATTGGGCAATGAGTCTATCATATTGGAAGTCATCATCGATTGGCATTTGTTCATGTTTGAGGTTCTCGAGTCTAGAGAGGTGATCTACCACTACATTTTCAGTTCCTTTCTTATCTTTGATTTCTAAATCAAACTCTTGCAGCAACAACATCCATCTCAGGAGTCTAGGTTTAGCGTCCTTTTTGGTTAGGAGATATCTAATAGCAGCATGATCAATGTAGATGATTATTTTAGATCCTACTAAATAGGAACGAAACTTATCCAGCGCGAAAACCACTGCTAAAAATTCTTTCTCGGTTGTGGCATAATTCATTTGCGCTTCATCTAAGGTTCTACTTGCGTAATATATGACGTGAAGCTTTTTATCCTTTTGTTGTCCTAAGACGGCTCCTACGGCGTAGTCACTCGTGTCACACATTATTTCGAATGGTTCATTCCAATCTGGGGTTTGCATGATGGGCACATATATTAATGCTTTCTTTAGTGTTTTGAACGCCTTTAAACATTTTTCGTCGAAGATGAATTCAGCGTCTTTCATTAATAATTCAGTTAAAGGTTTAGTTATCTTAGAGAAATCTTTAATGAATCGTCGATAGAAACCGGCGTGTCCTAAAAAACTTCGTATTCTCTAACAGTTTTTGGAGGTTGAAGGTTCTCAATAACTTTGATTTTTACCGAATCTACTTCAATTCCTCTTTTAGATATGATGTGTCCCAATACAATTCCTTCTTGTACCATAAAGTGGCATTTCTCCCAATTAAGCACTATATTTACCTTCACACAACGTTCTAAAACCCTTTCTAGATTTTCGAGGCATTCTTCAAAGTTTTTCCCGCAAACGAAAAAATCGTCCATGAAGACTTCCATGATGTTGTCAAGAAAATCGGCAAATATTGCCATCATGCATCTTTGAAAGGTCGCAGGAGCTTTGCATAAACCAAACGGCATTCGTTGATATGCGAAGGTGCCAAAGGGGCATGTGAAAGTTGTTTTTTCTTGGTCATCAGGGTGAATTGGTATTTGAAAGAAACCTGAGTAACCGTCCAAGAAACAGAAATGAGAATGCCTAGCTAAACGTTCTAGCATCTGATCTATAAATGGTAAAGGGAAATGGTCTTTTCTGGTGGCCTTGTTAAGTTTTCTATAATCTATGCACATCCTCCATCCAGATTCAACACGTTTGGTTATAATTTCTCCCTTCTCATTTTCGACCACTGTTACACCTCCTTTCTTTGGTACTACATGCATTGGGCTAACCCATTTGCTATCAGATATAGGATATATTATTCCTGCTTCTAACAGTTTCATCACTTCCTTTTTCACTACATCGCTCATGATCGGGTTTAGTCTCCTTTGGTGCTCTCTAGAAGTCTTACAGTCTTCTTCTAGCATAATACGATGCATACAGATAGAGGGACTTATTCCTTTTAGGTCAGTGATATTATATCCTAAAGCTGTTGGATATTTTCTCAGAATTTGTAATAGTTTTTCAGTTTCGATTTCTCCAAGCTCTGCATTGACTATTTCTGGTCGTTCGAGTTCTGAGTCCAGGAATTCATACCTTAGATTTTTAGGAAGTGTTTTAAGTTCCAAGGTTGGTTTTCTTAAGCATTGTGTAGGATCTAGCGTTATAGCTAAACATTCATTTAGATTATCATCCAGACTTTCATCGAGCTTGTCTTTATTTTCAAGTTCAACTTCTTTTCTACATTCATTGATGATATCCATAAAGTAGCAACTGTCATCAATTATAGGTGCCTTCGGGAATTGAGAAAGAATAAATTCAATTTTCTCTTCTCCTACTTCGAAAGTAAGCTTTCCTCGGTTCACGTCTATAATTGCATCGGCAGTTGCTAAGAAAGGCCTTCCTAGTATGATTGGGGTAACTTCGTCTTCTCTTATGTCCATGATGATGAAGTCAGTTGGGATATAGAATTGACCTATGCGTAGAGGAACATTCTCAAGAACTCCTGTAGGATATTTAACAGATCGATCTGCTAATTGAACGGACATTTTGGTTGGTCTTAGTTCTCCCATGTCAAGTTTCTTGCATATGGATAGCGACATTACACTTATACTGGCTCCTAAATCGCATAAAGCTTTATCTATGACAAATTTACCTATTACACATGGAATAGAGAAACTTCCAGGATCTTTGAGTTTAGGAGGCATCGTGTTCTGAATTATCGCGCTACACTCAGCAGTAAGTGTGACAGTTTCATTATCCTCTAGCTTTTTCTTATTAGATAGAATTTCTTTAAGGAATTTTGCATATGAGGGCATTTGAGTTATGGCTTCTATAAAAGGAATTGTAACATTAAGTTGATTCAGAAGATCCACGAATTTCTTAAATTGTCCCATATTCTTGGTTTTATCTAGCCTTTGAGGGTAAGGAATATGGAGCTTATAAGGTGGTGGTGGCACATAAGGTTCGTCCTTTTGTATGGCTTTTTTATTACTATCTTGTTGATTTTCCTTTTCTGGTTTATCTTTAATTTTGGACTGATTAATAGAATTTTGTTTCATGGCTGGGCTATTGATTCTGGGATCCACAGGTCCATCAATTGCATGTCCTTTAGGATTAGGTTGAGATTGTCCAGAAAATGAACCAGTTGGAGCAGCAGAGGCTGCTTGCTGTTAGCTACTTGAGAGATTTGTGTTTCTAGCATTTTATTATGAGTAGCTAAAGTGTCAACTTTATTAGATAATTGTTTAATCTGCTCATTAGTATGTAAATTCTGATTTAGAACATCTTTATTAGTTTGGGATTGAGTAGCAATGAAGTGTTCTATCATGATTTCAAGATTAGATTTCCTAGGGACATTGGATGTATTAGGTCCATTATTAGGGTGATTTGGGATAGCTTTCGGATAACCAGGTGGTATGGCAGGAGCTTGTCTAGGTGCGTATAACGCATTGTTGCTTTTGTACGAGAAATTTGGATGATTCTTCCAACCAGGGTTATAGGTATTACTGTAAGGGTTTCCCTGTACGTAATTCACTTGTTCAGCTGGAACTCCTGTTAGAAGTGGGCATTCTGGAGCAGGATGTGATTGAAGACCACATAAATCGCAAGTTTGAGCTACTGCAACTACAGTAGTTGCGGGAGTGGTGGTAAGATTCTCTAGCTTTTAGGTGAGAGCTTCCACTTTAGCGTTGACTTGATCCAGACTATTCACTTCAACCATGGCACCTTTTGTTTGAGATTTTTCTACATTAGCTCTCTCGCTTCCCCATTGATAATGGTTATGAGCCATGCTTTCGATAAGTTGGTTTGCTTCGGTATATGGTTTATCCATCAGTGCGCCACCAGCAGCAGCGTCTATAGTCAATCTTGTATTGTACAAGAGACCGTTATAAAATGTGTGAATGATCAACCATTCTTCTAGACCATGATGAGGACAGATTCTAAGCATGTCCTTATAGCGTTCCCATGCTTCGAAAAGTGATTCGTGATCTTTTTGTCTGAAACCATTGATGTTGGCTCTGAGCATAGCAGTTTTGCTTGGTGGGAAATATCTAGCTAAGAAGACTTTCTTCAACTCATCCCATGTGGTGATTGAGTTTGAAGGGAGAGATTGGAGCCATGCGCGAGCTCGGTCTCTTAAAGAAAAAGGAAATAGGCGCAATCGTATCGCCTCGGGGTTTACACCATTCGCTTTTACAGTGTCTGCGTACTGCACAAACACTGACAGATGCAGGTTCGGGTCGTCAGTAGGAGATCCAGAAAATTGGTTCTGCTGAACGGCGGAAAGAAGCGAAGGTTTCAGCTCGAAATCGTTTCGAGCGATAGCAGGAGCAACAATACTGTTGTGAGGCTCCGCTTGAGAAGGAAATGTGTAATCCTTAAGAGGACGAGGTGGAGTTGGTGGATCAGCCATCTTCGATTCTTCAACTAACTCAGGAACTGAGATATCAGGAAGCTTAGTTGGAGGAAGATTTTTGAGTTCACGGTATTCTTGAATTCGGCGTCTAAATATGAGATAACGCTCGATATCGTTGATTTGTAGATGCAAAGGCTCACTTCGGGAGCGAGTATTTGGCCTACAACAGAGGGAAAGGAAATTGTTGCAATAGTCTATACTTCGTAACAATAGACTTACGATATCGACTTAAATAGTCCCCGGCAACAGCGCCAATAACTTGATCGCGACTTTATCGTCTATTCTAATCGGGAGACTGCAAGTATACAATCCTATTGTGTAGTTTTAAAAGATATCGAACCTAAGGGACTATAAATCGAACTAACGTAACCTAAAACTACAGTGTAAAGCTAAAGCTATCGAATAATTAATTTGAGGGAATTTTTGGGTAATTAAACTTAATCTAGTTGAAATGATAAGCCAATATCGATATGTAATTCGTTAACCTAGAGAATCCCACTTTCCACTGGCTTATTTTCTCAAACTGTCAATAATCCTTTTTCAGCAAACGGTATTTATTTAAAAATCCTATCTCAAACTTTTGCTCTATTGAATCAGATTATAAGTTTAAACTCTAATGTATGCTCTCGCTATCCCATTAATTTTAAAAATACTTTTTGAAAATAAATAAAGTTTAATCAGTTTTAAAACGCTTTCACAGTCTTTAAAAATAATACCTAGTATCCACTATCTGGTTTTAAACCTCAAACTCTCGCTCTGTTGGTTTCTAACCTTAGTCAAGTTTATTAACCTCAAACTTTCGCTCTGTTGGTTTCTAAGCTTCTTTTAATAAATTAAATTGGATATCTAAATCAGAAAAAGTGTTTATTTTACGAAATAAAGTTAAGCCAGTTTGTTCCGGGTCCCTTCAGTTTAACTAGTTACATACCGATATCAGATTTAATTAGCCAGACATATTGATAAATTCAGACATGCATAAAACAAAGTATTCAACATGCATAAATAATTTCATAGCCAGGCAGATAAATTTCAATTAAATAGTTACTTGTATAAATTAAAGCAATTAAATAAAAACCTGAAATAAATTAAATCCTTGAAACAAATTTTGTTCTTCAGAATAACTGGTACACCAAGGTTCTTGAATCTCCAATGAAAACAAAACGATGCTGACTAAAACTTGGAAATAGTAAATGGCTAGTACTTTGAAGGAAAATACATTTAACTGGAAACAAATGCTGAAAAGAAAATTACTAGAATTCTGGAAAAAAAATATTGCTGGGAAAATTAATGATACGAAGCAAAAACAGAAGGACCCTGGTTTGGTCACTTTGAGTTTCTTTTATACTTGTTCTTGCGTAACTGCCTTGTTTCCCTTTTTTTCGTTAAATCAAAATATCTTTGACCGAAAGAATATGAACTACTTGAGACGTGCGTCCAATTTGTTTTTCAAATCCCACTGCCCTTTGAGACGGTCGTCTTAACAGTTTATCAAAGTTGTTCAAAAGGGCTTACGTGGGAGGCTATAAGGGCGGGCGTCTCAAGTGCATGCATGGGGGTTGAGGCGGTCGCCTCAAGTGGGGTAGGGAAGTTGAGGCGTACGCCTCACGTGTGTAGTGGGAAGCTGCATTGCGTTTTGGGCTTTTACTGTTTGCTTGCTTTAGGCTTTAGGCTGAAATTCATAATAATCTCTTATCTTCTTAATTCTTCCTTTTGCTATCACACCCCTCTTTCATTTCTTTCATACTTTAATTAGATAATTCTTCAATTCCATTTCATTTCTCAATTGATCTTTATTTAATGTAAATACCTGAAACAATTCAAATACCAACGTAATACAAAAATAAAACAAAATAATTAAATAAAAATACTAACATTATCTATGAAAATTAAATCAAATATGCTATATAAATATGTGTTATCAATATAAAGGGAAGGTATTAACACCCTATATATCTATAGTTTTCTATAGGAACTTTTTTATGCATATTTTGTATGTTTGTTTGTTTTATTTTCTATGCTATTTCGACAAAGTTTCTCCTTTGGGATTTAAGAAAGGTAGGTTAGGCAGGAACCTAAGTTTTGTTATAATTATTATTCTCACAAAGATCATTGGGATCCTCTGCAAACATATCCCCTAGTGGGAATCGTGGCATCTGTAGTTCGGATCTAAGGGAACTAAGGTTTGTTTGGTTTGAGGGAGAAAGAAATATGCTCGCCAAGGGTGAGACCTTGTGCCTATGTATTCTCAAAGGGAGGTTGAGAAAGTCAGAGCAATCGTAGTTCCCACTTATGTGCTTGTGGAAGCGAAAATGTTAAGAGACAACGACAAGTGTCATCCTAATGAAAAATATATCTAATCTATTTCATCACATGCATTTTTGAAGATTTGATTGTTTAAATCTTTCATTATAAGCATTAGGTGTTTTGCTTTAGTGTACAAGCATTACCACTAAGTTAAGAAAGATGTTTGAAAAATGTTTGAATCTTTCAATGTAAGCATTGAGCGTTTTGCTTTAGTGTACAAGCGTTGCCACTTACAAGTTAAGAAAGATATTTTGTTTGAAAAAAGTGTTTGTTTTGAAAAGGTTTTGATTTGAAAAAAAAATTGATTTGTATGTGATGCTATAGATGAGATACATCTTCCATAGAGATGATACATGTCTAAATCTCTAGAAGAAATTGATTATTGATTAGGGGGATGCTTTTAAGAAGCCCGTGGGTCCTAGTATTGTAAGCCCAAGAGGAGGCTATCCGAGAGAACATCGGGGGTCCTTGTATTGTGAGCCCAAGGGGAGGCATTCCGAGGGACATCGAGGGTCCTTGTATGAAGCCCAAGAGAAGGCTATAAGGTATGAATGGCTTGGCTTTAAGACTAATTTCACCGGGAAACCATACTCTTAGGGTTCTATCCTAATGAAGGTGATTCTTTTTATTGGAAGCCCAATAAGAGACTGTTAGAGATTTCCAGGTCTCTTTCTTGTATCATGCCCAAGAGAAGGCTAAACTCAACGAGGGAGTTCTTTTGTACGAAGCCGAAGAGGAGGCTAACTCAACAAGGGAGTTCTTTTGTACGAAGCCCAAAGGGAGGCTAAATCAACAGGTGAGTTATCTTGTACAAAGCCCAAGAGGAGGCTATGGGGAACCTAGTTATTATACTATTTGTTGTGACATAAATAAACATGAACAAGTATATGAGTAAGTATATATATGACAAAGTGTGTGTGTGCATTCATAAGAGTTTATGAAGGAAATATATAAACAAGTATGTAAAACAAGCAAATAAAAGCTAGTGTAACTTGAATATATACAAAGGAATGGGACTTACACCTTATGGGAGGCCCACAGGTTTAAGAACAGTTTCACCGGGAATAATGCTCCTCTTAGCACCAGTGGAATCGGTGTATAAACAAGCGGAACGAAGCTAATTGTACTTGAATATTTACAAAAATGATTGAATATGTACAAGGAAATTGAATATATACACAAAAGGTGGATATGTACAAGGAAACTAAATATATACATAGGAGGGTTGGGACTTACACTGTGAGGGAGGCCCATGATCAATTTGATTTTGAATTCGAAAGAATTTCGAAGAAAAACCTAGTTCGGTTTGTATTTTCAAAGATTAATCGAATCGATCATGGAAAAGAGGTTTGTAACTTTAAAATGTTTTTGAAAGGTTTGAAGTGATTTTGAAAAGTGAAAGATATTCACAAAAGGATTTTAAAAAGATTAGGTTTGAAAATCGGAAAGAAAACATTTTTGAAAAGTATTTAAAATACTTAAAAACGTCTATTTTAACCTAATAAAAATATATCGAAAAGAAAATTTTTTTGGATTTTTTTGACATAATCATAAAATAAATATATTAAATGACAAGTGTTCAAGAAATCATCTCAAAATGAGAAGTTTTGATTGGTTTTTGAAAATGTTGAAGTTTGATAAAAATATGAAGAAAACAAGTGATACAAATTTGATTTTGGTCCTAAGGAGGTTTGAACTCATGATGTTGAGTTCAAAGGTGAAAAGATTAACCACTGGGCCACATGCGTGGCTTGTTAATATCACGCTTCTATTTAATTTTATTTAAAACAAAGTTGTGAAATTGTTTTGAAAATAGCTAAAAAAATGAAAGTTTGGAAATGTTAAAACACAAAAAGGTCCCAAGGGGATTCGAACCCTGGACCTTGGCATGGCAAGTGACTAAGAGGCGCACTGGCTACCACTGAGGTGGCTATACATCCGAATAAAGCACAAACCATTAAATATATTGCAAACTGAAAAATTTGAAATTTTGGAAAACAGAAAAAACGTGTGCATGACTCATCTTCAACCTTCAATCTTCATTGATTCCTATCTCACTCGTTTCTTGATGAAATCAAAAGATGTAAAAATGAAACTTGCTCGTTTTGATCCCATGAACACGACAGTGGTGTTTAATTCCATTTATTTTAAGCCTAAGATAATTAATTTTTCCATGAATACGAAGAACCCTAATTTTATGAATTGATCATGAAATCGTGTAGGTGCAACAAATCATGCAATGGATTGAGGTTTTATGATCCTTATAGGTGCATAAACATGATGGCATAGGAATTTTTGAACTGGAATGCAAAAATTATAAAAATTGAAGTTGGACAACTTACCTCTATGAGAAGAAATTAAATCCTTGCTTGGAGGTGTTCTACATGTTGTTTCTTGATCTGGACAGCTTTAGTGATGCTTATGGAACGTGTTTGGCTTCTTGGAATGATTTGAAAACACCTGGGATAACCTGCCCGATTCCAACTGCAATTGCTTGGAGTGAACTTTTATTTTGGTGTTGGAGATGTTGCATATGTGATCTAAGTATTTGAATCACTTTTATATGATGTATGGAAGGTGTTTGAAGTGATAGATTGAAGTTTGCACGAGTGAATTGAGTTTTGGCAAGTTATGGCTCAACATGTGCACTTATGGTGGTTGATGAGTGATTATGAGTTTTAGAGGTTTTATATGCTTATGGATGGTTCAAAAAACTCACAAATGATGTTTATGAAGTGTTTTAATCCTTGGTTTACTCAGAAGTTGCAAGAATTGAGAGTTGTTTACAAACATGTTCTTTGAGATGTTTTGGTGTGATTTTGAAGTGAGGAATTACTTCTATTTATAGGCCAAGAGTTCTGAATGGCAAGGCAAGGATAGGCTTGAAAGAGTTTGCAAGTTGGCTTAAGAGGTAAGAAAGAATCTTTTACATTTAATGCACATGGTTAACTTATTTAACCATGATTAAAATTATCTCTTGATTCTATCCTTATCTAAATCATTTCTATCATATATTATCAAGTTATAACTTATCTCTCAATCGTAACAAGGCTTCTAGAAGATAAAGTTTGCAAAAATGACCTACAAACTTGGAAAATTACTTGTAATTTATGGTTATGGAGCTCTAAGTTTCAATTTCAAAACCCTAGCTACACAAAGTGTTTTTTCAAGTTCTTGGACATTTTGGAAATCTTGTAACAAGATCTACAACTTTCACGTTTTGAGTTTGTCTTGAATCAAAATGGATCTGGGTGAATAATAGCCATGAAAATGGTGAAAAACCATGTTTTTAACACTTGAAAATTTTTCTAAAGTGTTGGAAAAATTTCAAATCTCGACTTTTTGTTGACTTTTTCACACATTTTGACTTTTTTATGATCATGATGGATAATTTTAAATGATTGAAAAAATTTGAATTTCAAAAAGTTGACCAAAAGTCAAAATTTGACTGATCTAAACAGTTGACTTTTTGTCAGATGATTCAGAATTTCTCTGAGAATCAATCATGGCATTTGGAATGTTTTGAATCAATAAATTAGGTCAAGATATTGCATTGATGATTTTGATATCATTTTCCAAGCAAATAGGTCATTTATTGAGCAAAAAGTCAATGATACACCATCCTCGATCAAAACCCTAATTTGTCGATTCAAGATAGATCTTGAGGAAATGATTGGAATTTGAAGATCAAATGTTGATGATTGATGAAGATATATCATTTGAGGTGAGTGAATATTCAAACCCTAATTTGATCATATCTTGAACAAATGAAAATTTTGATTAAAACCCTAATTTGCCTCAAGGAGCACACACACAATCTAACTTATGCTGAAATTGTTAGTGAAGCAATGATGCACATGTGATGATATGAAATGGCATCTTAGGTAAAAAAATTGGGGTATGACACCTACATCATGAAATACCACCTCTAATACTCCACAATCATCTCCTGTTCCCCAACCAGATAATCCAAACGTGCCCTCTAACCCCCGCACCAGAAATAACACCTCTTATTCTTGGGATCAATTTCCCTCTCAACCCTCCCAAACACTCCCTACCTTCACCATTCCATCTTCATCACTCCTCACTTTTACAGAACCTCCATCTCCATATGAATCTACACCACCAAATTCTCCAAACTCTCCCATTATTCTTTCTGACTCTCCATATCCTCAAAAGTCTCCAGAAGATCCCCTCAAAACTGTTATTAACTTGGATGCCTGGAATTACCTTATTTTTGGCCCTCACAAAATAGTTGTTCGTAAACCAAACCCTCAACCCTTTAAATTAGATGTTGGCGAATCTTTAGTGGTGTTTGGAACATATATTCAGGTCTGGGTGAACTCTCTTAAGAAGGCTTGCTTGGATAATCTGAATCCAACAGCTTCTGACTACCTCTGGACTTAGTTCAGAAAATGGTTCATTTCTGAGTCTATGAAGCAGTAGGAAATATGCTATGGAATAGCTCAGCAGAATTTCAGTGAATGGCTGAAACTTTTTGAGGAGCACCTTGCACAACTAAGGGACGTTAATAATCTATTTCTAGCTCACACTCCCTGGGAATCTATAGCAGCAGCAACATCCCTTCAGAAACCTGAGCCTTAACCTTTAGTTCTCTTTCAAGATAAAGGGAAGTTTGTTGCTGAATCATCTGAGGCTCCTGCAACTGAAACTCTTGCAAGTGCTGAAAAGGACGCTTCTCCATCTTCCTTAGTTATTCAAACTTTGGAAGTTCTGAAGAAGGAAAATGAAGAGGTTAGAAAAAGATTGGACAAGCAAGATGAAACAAATAAGGAAATCAAGGAGATGATGGGAAAACAAGAAGCTTCAACGTATGAAATCAAAGGGTTGTTGGAGGCATTGTTCTCAAGACTACCTCCTCCTTCTTAGAACTTATTTTCTGCAAAAGGTTTCTTTCTGCATCTTGTTTTCATTCTGTGATTTTTGCATTTCTCTTTTTGTACCTTGTTTTGTTCCTTCAATGAAATTATCCTTTATTTTGTTTTATTTCTTTTTGATTTATGATAAAAAAGGGGGAGAACGTCAGATATTTTGAACATAATAGTTGCTGAGAGACTAAGTCTCAAACATTATGATATCATCCTCTGCTTTATTTTGTCTAAAAGTTTAAAATAGGGAACATCTATTCTGGAAAGCAAATTATACTACTTGGAACTATCAGAACTTTCAACATACTCTGGATGAACATTCTCAGGGAAGTATAATGTTTTAAAGTTTTTATGAATATTAAACTCAGGGGGAGATCTCTCTTAGTGAAAATATTTATGTTTTGTCATCATCAAAAGGGGGGAGTATGTTAGAACATAGTTTGGTTCTACGTCTCTTTAAGAAGTTTTGGTGATAACAAATACAATTGATGACATTTATGTTCTGACTCTGATTGATAAATATTTTGTTTAGAACATTGTTGCCTCCTAATTTTTTAATGAAATATACAGATAAAGTTCTGATTCTGGAAGAAAGAGAAGAAGTTCTTATGTATAATGAAGAATGACATACTAAGAGAACTCAAAAAGCAGTCTTCAAAATTATCATGCTCTTTAGAAGAAGTCCTGCTCTGGTCAAGGCCAAACTTCTGAAAGCACCATGATGCACTACAAACCCTGATCCTTTCTGGATGCTTAGTTCTGATGCGTTACAAGACTCAAATGGAAATACTCAAAGTAACGGCTGTTTTTAGACAGGATCTCTATTTATGGAAAGGAGCACTTAATACATTTATCAACATTCCTTTTACAAATTCTGATGTCTCCCAATGGTTCAAATGCAACACCTATATAAACAAGTATCATCTTCAAGCTTCGTTTCCGAATCTTACTCAAGCAAAAACAACGCACAAGATTTCATCTTAAATTACTTAAAAAAAAATTTATAATTCATTGAGCCAAAATAGTGTATACATCACAGTTGTGATATAGCTTATAAGAAGCACTGTAAACACATATTATTTTTGTAAGATGTCAGTACCTTGAGAAACCAAGTTGTGGTTGATCTCAAGAAGACAAAGGCAGTTGTCTTTGTAAATTGTAATCAAGTATTGATTAATGGATTAAGACCTCGTTGATAGAGGCAAATAATCTTGACAGGTGGACTGGAGTAGTTTGAGTTCAAACGAATCAGGATAAAAATCGTTGTGTCAAAATTGCTTTTAATTTCAAAACCCCAATTCAACCCCCTTTCTTGTTTTTTTCAACCTTCAATCTACCCTATTTTATAAAAATGATAAAATATCCCAAAACTATTATTTACTTAACCCTTTTTAGTTAAATCTAAACTAGTACTTTTAGTTGCTTTAAAAACCTTTTCGACTAAAACATTTTTTAGTAACTTCACCATGTCTCTAACAAGTCTTTGATGACATAAACTTCGTATATAATTACACCTTAAAACTAAGTTTCCCTTTTAGGTTTTAATTATTTATCAAATTGGATTATAAACTTAACTTTTCACTTAGGTTTAAGACTTAACCCTGTTGATAAAATCCTAACTAATCCATAACCCTAGAAAAGGCTTCACATATCTTAGGCTCCCTTTAGTTGTTTATCCATGTGTATTAAGATTAGTTGCCCTTAAGGATGTATTTCCTCCATAAACTCCTATCTAACCCTAAGTGCTGCCATGTTTATACTTGTTTGTTTGTCTTTTGTCACAACCTTTACTTTTTAAGCATGTTCACTTTCCCTTTTATGTTTAATACTTGTGATGTACATACAAAGTTTAACTCATTTAATACTTTGTTATACTTATTCCATAAATCTAAGGAAAAGGTTGACATCATTGACTTTGTAGTCGTATGCATGTGCATTCCCCTTTGTATGAAACCCTTGTGGAAGTTCACCTATGTATCTTTATGTACTCTAAAATCTTTTTGTACTTAAAATCCTACAAAATTATTTTTTAAACTATCACCTCTTTCATATAAAAATCTTGATTTTGTGTCATTGCATTTTCAAACTTCCTTTCTTAATCAAATTCTTAAATGTACTTAAGCATATCAAAATAATTTTAAAAGACTAAAAGGGACTTAACCTCACTCAAGACTTTTTTTGCCACTTGGCTTTTCAATTTAAAATTTTCTTAAAGAGATTAGATGTTGAGTCTTCTTCATAGTTGAGATATGATTCTCCTATCCCTATAGTAATTGTTGAAGTAAATGTGATTCTTTCCACATGAATACGTTAGTTGGCAACTTGTTTATATTTATATCCAAGTTAGTAGTCATTACTTCATGATGATGTAAGATCCAACTTCTGATACTTGTGGTGGTAATAGTTGAGCTTTTTCTCTTAAAGATGATTAAATATCTTTTTCTCCTAAAATCAACCACAATAAACCCTTTTGTTATTTTTACCAAGAACTACGAGGTGTTGATCCTTAATTGATACGTAGGTATAAGACTTTGTCTTTCCAAACAAAAATACAAATAAAATATATTTTCTTTACCCACCTCCACAATTATTTAAACAAGCAAACAAATTTTAACAAAAAACAAATAATATAAAAGGTTTCTGTAGAGTACTACAGATACATATGGTGTTAATACTTTGTATAAACTGACCTCGACCTTGGATCTCTTCCTTATATTTTATTTTAGTATCTACTCCATGCATTGCATGTAAACAATAGGGTTTCTATCTTTTCCATTTTTCTTAGAAACAATAAAGTTCGGTGATGACTTCTTAAGTCATTGTGAGTCAAGTTTCTCAATAGCTTGATGTCCTCGATTTTCCACCGCGACAACTTTAGGTAAAGCCGATTTATCATCGATTTAGTCATGTACAAACTTTCAAATTTCACCCATAATCCTACTGACGTCGTCTCCTTTGATACCTGTTGAAGAACCTTATTACAAAGGCTCAACAAGATTGCATTCTGGGATTTCTCTATCATCGTCGTCTTCTCAATTGTCGTTAACGCAACGTTCATGGATGTCTCTCCCTTCAACGCTTCCAAGAAACCCTGCTGAAGAACAACAAGGATTGATTATAACTCATATTATTCACTTTCTCTTAAATCAAGACTACAAGCACACAAGAATAACAAATAACTCTCTCCCCCTAAATTAGGATTTGTTGTATGCAATGATGAGAGACTAGTATGCTATTTATAATAAACCTAATATAATAAACTAATGGCCTTTTTGCAAATACTCATTACAAGCTAACTCAGGGTACAAGTTAAATTAAACAATTGGACATACCAAACATGACTAATTCGACATGCTAACAAACCTAGCATTTTCGACATCTACACACTAGAACACATTTCGACTACAACATGTAAGTTTTCAACAACAACATGTGAGTAATCTTCGACGACATACTAAACTCTGTCGAACAGTCGAAATCAAAAAGCTACCTTCAACCATACTAGAGTTCGACTCCAATACCACAAAATAATAAGAAATTTGTGATGAAAAAAAAAATAGATCTTTTATTATTATTTAAATTTATGAGTTATAAGATACAATCTTAAAAACATGTGAACAATGTAGTTAAAAACCTCTTGGCAATAGTACCAAAAAAAAGTTGTAAAAAAAATTCGCATTGGACATTGGCTAGCTATTTTCAGGAGAAGACCAATCTTGATAATAAGATGACTTTCAGTTTCGGGTGAAATAGGGAAAGTATCCTAAAAGGGGTCCCTATAAAACAGTTTCTCCTGCAAAAGGTGGGGTTCATTGCACCTAACTTCCCCCAATTATAACAAATCAAAAGAATCCTTACCAACACATATGCTTCTCATTGGTGTATATTACAAATGGGAATAAAGAGACAAAGACTTTATAAACAAGATTTGGCCAAGCGTGTGATAAATTAAATAAAATCTGAAGTTGATTTTTGGTCCGGAAAGGCGCATAGAAAAGTAGCTAGATGAGAGTCTTTTTCCAACCAGTTGCTTTTGCATCAACAATTGTAGTTTGAGAGTTTGGCTTTTGTATCATACTCTCATTAACTACAGTGAATTACAGTTAGCATAATTTCATTTTGATCTTTCGCATCAAGGAACTTCACACGATTAAAGCAAGCATATAAAAGGAACCTTTTTATCCCACCAGGAAGTGAAATATAAAGTAGTAAGCTTTATAGACAAAGAGAGTAATAAAGTTGTACTATTAAAAAAATTGATAAAAAGTTTATAAAATAGAATAAAAAGCATATGGAAAGAGTGTCAAGAAAAAATTAAAGAGTGTCAATAAAGTTTGTATGAGTATTGTAAAACTATTTTTAAAATTTTAAAATAATAAAATTTGTCAAGTTAACGTAATTTCACAGTTTATTCTTTGAAAATTATTTTTTATTTTAGTTTTAAAAACTTAAAAACTAGAATATGTTTTACAGGTTTTGATTTTGATTTTTAAAATTAAAAATAAAAGAAAACAACAAGAAATAATGATACGCTTTTAATTAACAGAAAATATGTAGTATTGTACAACTTTAAAACAACTTTTAAAAGTAAGATTATCAAATATATTTTATTTTATTTTTATTTAAAATTATTTTTTAAAATTTTATAAGATGCGTTTGATTTGCAAAAGAACAAATACATAACAGAATAGTACTATATAGACTTTTAAGTATTGGACAACTTTTTTACTTATGATGATTAATGAACAATGAACATGAAAAATAATATATATATATATATATATATATATATATATATATATATATATATATATATATATATATATATATATATATTTAAATCTTTTAATAATTTTTATTAAAGACAAAAAGTATTTTTCGTATTGTAAATATTAATAGAGGAGAATGAAAATATAATATTTTTATATGGTAAGAGTTCTTTTCCATCTTTAATAAGGTGATTTTAGTTAAAGGACTAATGCTTAACCTATAAAAAGTCAATTCATGGACATTGTCTATGACGTTGTCTTTAATCAAAAGCAATATAAGACTATTAATAAAAAGAGATGGATATGTTCTCTTTATGGTACATGGAGAAACAACATTTATAAGATCAAGTTGTCCAACCTTTTAAAACAAGAGATGTAAATCTATTATGCCCTTGAAGGAAGAGAAATGGTTATAGCATATACGATAACAACATGCAAGCCTCGTATTAAAATCAAAGCTAAACAGTCAGATGCTCTATGTGAGACATTCTAAAAAGGGAAGCTTGCAAAAATTTATTGTAATTCTAAAACCATTCTCCCCTACTCTATACCACTAGAGCTCTTAAAAATTGATTTGTTTGGGTCTATGAAAACTACATCAATCAATATATAGTAGGAAATATTGATTATTCATTATTGTTGATGATAAAATATGAAAATGGGTAGCATTCTAATACTCAAGGATAAATAACACCTTGTGTTATCAATATTTATATAAAAAAAATGCAAGTTGAAAAATACTTGTTGAATGATCATATATAACATATGTTTAGAATATTGTAATACATGAGATTTAGCTGGTACTGAATCATACATAAGGCCTAAGCGGAGTACAAATTATGACCCAATGTATATAGAGTAACATAAATTAAGGTACATGATACAAGTAGGCCCAAAATAAAATAAGATCATGGGGCGAAAATACCAAAAGAAACATCATTCATAACACTAAGGTCTTTATGATTTATCTTATTCATTATCCTTCTTTGAGTTTCGTGTAAAAGATAACAACAATATAGGGTGAAATATTAATCTAAGTGAGTTTCTCTATCTTATGGGTCCACTCAATTCAATAAGGTTATTAAATTCCCTCAATGTCTTATCTATGTTAGACTCGCATGGTTCCATTTAAAACTGGAGCGTGAAGCACATTTTCTTCATTTACAAAGGAAACTCGGCGTTTTACTTAACTTTGTCAGGTGAATCAAGGAGATATGGATTTTGGCCTGGTTGAATTGAATTTATGAACAACCAATAAGTTTCCCAATGGTGGGGCCTCACTTTTTGAACAACACCCTTAGTGAAACAACTTAAGTACAAATAAATAATTGATAATTAAGAATTCAAGTGGTGTCTAAATTTTGGTATTGGATACCCTCAGATAAATAATTTAGAGAAAACTTGAGTAGGGTCTAGCTTTTGGGATAATGGCCTCATATAATTATATTTAAGTTCTATTTTTTCCTCATTGAGCGTACTTTCCTACGTATCGAACTACCAGTTAGCCAGGATGTAAGAATTAGGGTCCACTTATTAGATTATACAATCTCACAAGTACGTGGAGTCGATCACAAACAATGCACACTACTTTCATTTCCACCTCGCCTTAAGGGTATTTTTCATCCTAGAGGGACTCACGAGTAGGTGGAGTAGGTGGAGTCTATCAAGAACAATGCATATATAATCTTTTAAGCAATCAAGCACATACGTACACTAGTTAACAGTAGGTCCTTTATTGTCATAAGTCATTACTTTACCGTATTCAGTGAAGATCAAAGTGTTTCCTCTATGTATACTAGGATATACAAGCACATCATATGATATAGGTAAATAATCCTACCGAGTTAAAATATGTTTACCCCTTGGTTTTAGAAGAAGATCGAGGTAAATAATGTTTTTTTTAAACATTATACTGTTTACACCGAATATTAAAACAAATCCAGATTCATCATCGTCGTTGTAATTCCATATTTTGTTGCATATCGTGTATGCACTTAACTTCTAATCTTTTCAAAGGTTGAACTCCCTTATTTGTTTAACTTGAAGCAATAATAATTTTTTTCACTTGCAATCTATCATGGAGAATTTTTCAACCTTATTTAACTGAGCATTGTTCTAAAACACAACAACAACATTAACACCATTATATGAGGTAGTTTATAAGGGCAGGAAAATGTTTTGTTCAAGGATAGAATAACATTGAATATTTTTCTGCCTTTCAATCCATCCTAAAGAATGACTTGTACGAGTTTAGGGCGGCTACATATAAGTTTGGTTTAGGATAAAGTTTGTTTAACGAGTGTTTTTATAGTAAAATCTGATAATTTTATCCCTCGGTCATTATAGAAATCGAAGGGATAGATCATTTAGTTTACACTTATAAACAAAGTAAAACATAAACCGTATAGATAGGATTTAAAGCATGTCCTGAATTGTTTGTCCCATCGGTTATATTAAAAATTGAGGGAATATGTGATTTTTTATTTTAAAAAAATATGGCGCGCCTTGGCATTATACTTCTTTTTTGCTGAGGTGAAAGTTTTGTCATGAAATGTATTATTTGTAGTAGTGAGGTCAACTAGGATTATACGTGGCTTCATATTATTACGTCATAAATCGTTTCTAACATCGTTTATTTCACATAAACATGACACCTTTAGGTTATGAACCATTCTCATTATTCTATAAATACATGTTTTTCATACTACTATTCAACAAATGAATCTTGACCTAGTGGTAAGGGACTTGCACCATGGTGGGGAGTTCCCGTGTTCAATATCTATTGAGTGCTCATTTTAATATTTAAAGGATTTATAAGATTTAATGATTTCCACAATGGAATAATCAATATCCCAAACCTTTTACTGAGCAAAAATTGAGAAATCCAAACATGTCAATCGAGTCAAAGGGGAGAATAATCGAGTTTCAAAACATTCTCCCACACAAGAAAACAAAAATAAGGCATGAAAATTAATTAAAAGGGACAATCAGTCGATTCTCATATGAAAATATAAGAAAATCTTCAAACATTCATATGTACAGTTGATTGATTCATCATGACAATCGACTGTCACCTTCGAACATTCCAAGTTTCACGCTTTTAACCTTATCTTCTAAACCCCTGAACAATATTTGATATGATATTAGAAATCCTATGAGCTAAGAATACTCCTCCAAAGTAGGTTCAAAATGATAATTAGGGAAAGTGAAATACATATACGCTGAATCATAGAACTGAACCAAGATTTCCAAAATTTTGTCTCCTACATGAATATTCAGCATAATCAGAAGTCTTCCATATCGATTTCTGAAATCAAAAGGATAATCCAGTCTGTCGCAGCAGGAAAATTGGGATTAAACTATTGATTAACTTAACTAGAAAAAATACAAGAGTCACAAAGCTTTATTGTTTCCAAAGGAAAGGGAAAGTATTGAGAAAACCCAATGCAGAAAATAAAACAAATAGAGAGACATTTGAATACAAGGTTTGTTATGCAAGGGAAAGGTATTAACATCTCTCACATATATTGTAATCCATAGGAACCTCTTGAAAATCAATTTTATGATAAAATCGGGTTATTTGTACACAAAAATTAGGGGGGTGAGAAAATAAGGGCTTTATTATGTTTTTACTCGTCAAGACTTTGAGAGCCCATGCTTACATATCTCAATAGTGCAACAAGGAAATTATACCCTCATAGTCCAAGGGTAAAAATAACCTTGGAAGTTTGTTGATTGATTTTAGATTGAAAAGACATGTCGTCGTATTGGAGTGGAAAACACAATTTTCTATCCACAAGTATGAGGAAGTGAGCATTACATCATCTTGATATGTAGAATTTTACTTGGATTTTCTCAACAAGCATGTCCCAACATTCAAGTAGAAAGTTTTATTTAAATCTCAACATATTATAGAAGTATAATGGTTTGCATCGCTACTAGAATATACTATATCCAATCTTTTGAAAAGGTTTTAAAAGAAAAGTGCACAAAGGCAGAAAAAGAAATTTGATGAGGTTTGTATTTTATTGATTTTTGAAAAGAGTTTGAATATGCTTAAGTGTATTAAAATTTATTAAGAAGAGAGATTTTCTAGATCACTTGACAAAGTCAAGGCTTATTAGGAAAAGATTTAAAGTTTTGAAAAAAGGGAGAATTTTTGAAAATTGAAGAAGTGGGTAGGAGATGAAGAGAATATCCTAAAGGATAAAGTAAATGACATGGAATAAAAGGTCTCATTGTAAGGTATCTCAAGAGAAAGCCTTTATGTGTAAAAGTGTGATAACCATAAGACGGAGCAAACATTTGACATTTGTCAAAATGAGCATTCCTTTCCTTTTTGATTAAGCCACGAGATAAGAAAATCACATGACCAAGCACATAAGTAGATGAACACCAAAAAGGTTTAGATGAATGCCAAGGTCACATATCCACAAAAAGAAACCCAAATCTTCAAGCAAAGTTCAAAATTCTCAAAACAAGGACAAGTCTTGATTTGACATTCAAAAATCCAGATGAATCACAAAGTCTTTGATACAAACACTTCAAGCAATAGAAAACACTAAGTCCTAAAGTTCAAGGTCCAAAATACTCCTCATGCAAGAGATAGTAACACATAGTCCACAAGATCCAGATGAAAATTTTTAAGGGTTTAGCCATTTTATTAATGTTTTTGTAGTTTTTGAAGTAATAAAGCAAATAAACAAGAAAATAAAAGGCATAAAGTAAAGAGCAAAAATAAAAAATTTGAGAATGTAAATGACATAAAATTAAATTGCAATAAATGTAAAAGGAAAAAATATTAGTACAATTAATGTATTAATGTTAGTGTTAATGAGGATTCAACTGAGTCGGGACAATTTAGTGCTATGTTAAGCAATTGTAAGTGGACTTATGTATAAGTCACACTTATGTAAAGTTGGCCAATAGAAATTTATGTGTTAAACATGTTAGAGAACTAATACCAAATCATCCTCCTAAAACAATGTCACATAATGATCAAAACAAAATAATAAAAAAAAAGAAGATGGAGAATGACATATTATCAAACACACTTGAATTTAAACAAGGGATCACCTATCATCAGTTTTAACCATTCAAAATCACAATGCGATACGATAAACTTATCATTAATATAAAGTACCCATCAAATTATCATTTAAATGATAAGTTTTAAATGATAAGTTTTAAATGATGAAAGTCAAATCAATCAAACCATCATTCAAAAATCAAGTGAGATTGATGAAGCATTGATCAACCAAGTCAAGATCCAATAGTCAATAAAAGTCTAACAAAAAATAGTTTAAAATACAATTAAAAGGATTTCAAAAGTCATAAATAGAATTTTTTTTGAATAACCAAGTTTTTCAAATAAAATTCAAAAATAACCAAGTTTTAAGAAAAATTACAAAAATGGCCAATTTTCAGCCAAAAATACACTATGTTGCCACTCCAAGTGGCGACTACACTCATTTTCCACACAAGTCGCTAGTCCAAGTGGCGACATCTTACTGGGCAGGGAGCAAGTCGCCACTCCAAGTGGCAGCTTCTTTGAAAAAGTAATTTTTTTTTGCTCCATAAATAGCAGTGCATGCCATACCCTAATCCCTTAACTAGGTTTATCAGTTTCTCTATATATTTGTGCTCATGGCATCCCCTAGACCTCCATCATGGAAGAGAACCTCATCAAAGCAACCCGATCCTGAACCAATTATTTTAAAAAGGGATGTGAATGTTATTTTCTTTCCTGTCAAACCCCCCTTGCAGATGAAATTTTGGAACATCCATTCGTTAGATCAACTGAAAAGAGAGCTCATGTCTTGGTTAGAGGGGGAATACCAACCTGGCGAAGTCATCAGAAGGATTCAAAGGCTTAGAACATGGACCTCACTTAAAACCTGAGAAATGGTACGTTGGTGGGATAAAGTTGAAAACAACATTGATGTCATCCAAATGATGCATGGATCAGATGGCATAGTGTTAAATGTTGTTATTTCATAGATTTTAATGGTTGTTTGTGTTGTTGTTTTAGTATTTGTGTTGTTGTAGTTTTGTTGTTGTTTTAGTATTTGTGTTGCTGTAAGTTTGGATTAGATGACAAAGCTTTGAGGATGTAGAGGGCACCCGCCTATCCTACAGCGGGAATTCTAGAGGTCAAGGTCGGCTGACAAATTTTGTAGACCTAGAGTGCATTGAAGGGACGTAGACCCAAACACGACAAGAAAAAATAAGGGGACGGCGTAGGACTAGGGGTACGACTAGGGTATTACCACCATCTCGTGAGCCATCTACAAGAGTAGTTAGACCTCCTCCTTGCCGGTCGTACAAGAGGCCTCCAAGGCCCCCCAAATATGTAAAATATATTGTTGATTGTAAATTGTACTTTTTTGTTGTTTATGCAATAAATAAATAATTTATTATGTGTTTATTTTTTTTATTAATTCAATAATTAAATTCCTAAAAAATTAAATAATGTAATTTTTAAAATAATTCAAATACTATTAATAATTAAATAAAAAGTAATAATATAGTATATAAATAATTTTATTAAAAAAGCAACAAAAAAAATTACTTTTTCAAAGAAGTCGCCACTTGGAGTGGCGACTTGCTCCCTGCCTAGTAAAATGAGTGTAGTCGCCACTTAGAGTGGCGACATAGTGTATTTTTGGCTGAAAATTGGCCATTTTTGTAATTTTTCTGAAAACTTGGTTATTTTTAATTTTTTTTTGAAAAATATGGTTATTCAAAAAAAAATTCTCATAAATATTCCAAATAATTGGATCTCAAAAGTTGGAGTGAAAAATATTTAAAAATGCACGAAAGTTAAAATAGATAGAAAGAAAATAACAAAAAATGATACAAATGAATTTTAAATTCCAAATTAATATATATGAGGAAGGAGTAATTTAAAATAAATCAGAAAAGAAAAATGAATTAAAAATAAATTAAAACAAAAAGAAATAAAAAGATACAATGGTTACAATGCGTGGCAAATGGTGATTGGACAGAATTTGAAATCTCCCACCAAAGTGCATGAAGCATGCGTCGTCTTCAACCTTGGAACCAATTTTTCATATCCATGAACTCAGAGTTTTAAGCTCAAACACCATCCATATCTCTCTGTATTAGAGTCATTGATTGACTCTAAGTAGAGAGAATTTTCTCAGAAAAGAAGAAAATCTTAAAGCTTCAAAGTAAAATTAAATGACAAATACAAAGAATAAATCCAAGTTAAGTGGGCTTTGAATTATTTAATCAAAACGAAGAGCATGGTAACTTGTTTTTTTTCAAATATTTGACTCGTACCTACCTTTCCAATTGAAGCTTCAAAGGTGAATAATGGTGAAATCAAGTTGATGGTTGTAGGAGGTGGCAAGCTTGTGTAATGGTTGCAGGAGGTAGAAAGCTTAATATATTTGAAGTTAAAACAATCTTAAAACAAAATAAGGATTTCGGGTTTTTAAAACTCTTTTGGAGTGAAAATGGCAAAGGTTTTGTGGACGTTCAAGCTTACAAATGAAGGTAAACTGGTCCTTTATTTACAGGAACCGTAATAAAGTCATGGTACGTGGGAAATTAGATCTAGAATGTGTGAACCAAGTTGAGAAATTCCAAGTTGCAATCCGTGTGAGAAGAGAGATGAAATGTGTGAGCTTGACACAAATTCAGGTATTTTTGCACTTTATGCTACACATTTTGCAAGGAAAATGATTTTCACGTGTGCTTGGTGGTCCCAAGTGAAGTTTTAGACAATTTCTAATTACATGTCATGTGCAAAAAACAGAGTTCATGGCACCATGTTTGAGCTTTGGCCAAATGAGATTCAATTGTGCATTTTGAAATGTTTTTCGTGCCAAATGTACTTTTCACGATGGATAATAAAATACAAAAAAATATTTTCAAAAGGATGCTTGAGTTGAAAATAACATGGATGATTAGCCATGACCTGATTGATAGGTTAGGCAATAGGTAGAACCAAGTTTTGTACCAACTATTATGCACACATGGACATCTTGCCCAATTCTTAAATTGAGTTCCTTGGAGGAAAAATTTATGTTTTATTCTTGAAATAAAGTTGTAGAGTAGTTCAAAAGTGACATCTAGCTCAAAGTAGATTCCAAAAATGTTGAGAAATGAGAGAGTTATGGTGTTTGGACCACATGACATTCCATTCTTAATTTTAGGTCAAGCAAACATGTATCTTGTGATTTTTGATATTTCCTTGCATCCAAAGGCCCAATGATGATCACTTGAACACAAAATGAAAGAATATTGATTGTGCCTGGAATAATCTTGATGATATCTTGATAATTTAATGGAAATATCAAGAAAATAAACACATGAACCATTCTTGAATAAACTTTGAGCACATGCACCAAACCTGAACTACCCTTGACCAAATGAAGTTGAATGAAGCTTGACATGAATATGACCTAAGATTATAGTTCATGCCTTGAGGTGATATCTCTAGAGAATCACTTGTTGAGCAAACTTTGACCTTGAGAACCAAAACCCTAATTTGGAAACATTGTTGATATTTTGATTGCAAGCCATTTGCCTTGAACTACAAGAAAATATAGCAACATATATTTTTTGTATTTTGAATAAGGTTAGAAAGCATAAATGAAAAAAGAAAAAACAACGGTGCTTAATGATCTCTCGCAATGATTGAACCAAAAAGTCAAAGGATAGAAGGACGTCATGCTTGTGATCTTGGTATTGATTCAAATGGCGTGATAGATGGAATCTTATGGGTAAAAATTAGGGTATGACAAAGGTTCCCAAGGTCATAGAACATATTCATATTATCATCACAATAAGGTACGGGCCCCCAATCTGAAGACAAATTTTAAATAGCCTACCTTGAGTTGATTCTTCATACCAATTAAGAAGGAAAATACTCCCCCAATTAATATGACATGTAATCCTAAATTTTTTCTTTAAGCTCGGGTTAAAGTTTCACAAAAAAAAATCTCAACCATAATATGATATTAATAAACAATAAAATTAAATAATAAGTAATAGAATATACCCTAAAACTAAAGGGTATGTGGGACTCTATGTAGGGAACCCCTAGTAGAGTCATCAATTGTCGCGTCTATAAAAATCAAAGAGTCACCGCCATATTTAATTCATTCCTAAGCAACATGATAAATGATGAGAAAATACTAATGGAAATGATATGAAGTTCATTACAACCGAATAAGGGTTTGGGACTCGGTAAATTATAATTCTCAAACCTTATTCAAAAATACCATCTTATCATTATATTAACAAGATCTCCAACACTAGTCAAGAAAAGGAAATGAGTTAAAGGGATCACATTGTTTAAATCCATATTAATGATAATTTCTTATTCGGACAATCATTAACCAAGATAACAAGGTTATATGAAAACACACAAGCATACATTTAGACAAGTCATTTTTATAGAACCGAAACCTGACAAAGTTTTAACCTAGGAACTTCATATTAACTAAATTATATGTAATTTTTTTAAAAAATATACTTTAAAGATAGACAATATTTATTTCTTGATTATTTTAATTGATTCAACCAAATAATTAAACGCCAACACCCAATCAATCAAAGGCATTCCCTTGTGAACTGTGGCCCTTCAACGAGAAATAAGCTTATCTATATTCTTGGAAAATCTAGTTGATATATATCATTTTTGGCAAAATTTTACTAAAGGGTGTTGTACCTCAATTTTTTCCTCTAAGATTCTGTAGCATCTCATACCATTGCAATGCACAAATATCACAAATTAGGTCTCTCTCTCTCTCTCTCTCTCTCTCTCTCTCTCTCTCTCTCTCATCTTTAGGTTTTCACTTTTGGAGATCACCAAGAAACTTGATTGTGTATACTTTTTCAATATAATGAATGATACTTGACTAATCATGGTTATGTGTATATCATTTTCTCTTTAGATTTTATGTTTTAGGTGGATGATGCAAAGGTTTCTTCTTCAAGAAGTCTATAGATTCATGTGTTTACTTCCATGCCTTCTCTTCCCAACTCTCAATGTCTTGAGGGGTTTGTTCTTATTAAGGACTATTTTTGTCATCTACTATGGTCTCTAATTTTTAGTATATGCTCCATATGTGAAGAAGATCATCAAAGTTGAATAATTCGTCATGCCATGGCCATCTATCTTGGAATTATGGTTTTGGGCTTCTGAGGACCATATCTTGGTGTCTGTGTGAAATTTTTGGATGATTTCAAAACCATTGGACTCTTAAAATTATTTATAAAATGTGTGTTATTTTTTGCAAGGATTTTAATTGATGAAAAGATTTTTTTGAGGATCAATGATTGCAAGCTCCCTAGATTGATACTTCATCTATTTTGTATGACTTCAAAAGATCATAAATTGGTAATTCCTTATCTCCTTGAGCTTATTATTTTTCTACAATGAAACTAATAATTTCTATTACCACTTAGTTCAATTAGTAATAAGATAAAATTCTTGGAAATTTTCTTAAGAAGTCAAAAGATTACAAGTCATTGATGGATTTCTCAATTTGTGATCAATCAACTTCAAAATATCATATCTTGATCATCATTTATCACCTTGAGGTTATTCTTTTTTTCAAAATAATCTTGAAGATGTGGACTTTATCCCAATTTGTGTTCCAAATCTTGAAGATGTTTGGAAGTTACTTGAAAAGTTCAAAAGATTATAGGTCATTTCATGTTTTTCCATCAACTTCACAAGACCATAACTCTTCAATTTTTGGAGTTTTTGAATGGTTATTTTTGCAAAATGCTATTTGAGAAGTCTACTTCATATTATCTTTGTTGGACAATAGAAAATTTTGAGTGGAAGACCATGATTGAAGGCAAAACATTATAGGTCACTTTTAAAAGGCATGGCATGCTTGACCAAGGCCTGGGCTGATTTTTGGTGTTTTTCCTTGAATCCTAAAGGCTATATCTCTCAGATCAAGTATCCATTAGAGATGATTCTTTTTTCATTTTGTTATAATCTTTGAGGACCTCATTTGGCTCAAGGAAAATTGGAAATGCACGAGTGAATTTGATTTGGCCTCAGTGCAAAGATTGTGTCAAAACCTATTTCGATCTCACCACCAGTTTGTGTATTTGCACTATAATTCACTTTTTTAAGCCAACTTAAGCCTTGATTTCGTGACTATTCATGTTTAGAAGCTTCCCAGAGTTAATTAACACATGGGAAGACAAATTTCTTAAGGTTGACTTTGAGAATGTAAAGCTTAAGAAACAAGTCAAATATCATGAAAAAACACTTTGCTTTCAAGATGGATGGCTCATGGAAAAAGATGAGAAGATCCGTCGAAAGGATGACGCAATCAAGAAATACATCAAAGAAAGAAAAAGAAATCTTGAAGAATTGACAAATGGTACTCGTGCTCCTAACGAGTGGAAGAATGTTGTTTACAAGCTAAAAGCCGAGAAAGCTGAATTGAAAGCTTACTATGGGAAAGAGATCCTGAAGATGAAGCTGCATCAAGAATTTGGTTCTTCATCTGACGAAGATTCTTGATTAGGATAGTTTAGCTTTTTTTAGTCATTTTCTTGTTTTTGTAAGACCTATGCTCCAAAATAAACTTGTTGTAATCTTTTCTCAAATATATCAATAAAATGAGAGTTTTGTGTTTGCAAGAAATTTCTCTTTTAAATCTTCTCTGGAAAAAACAATTCTTCTATTTTGCATTCATAATCATGCATCACCTTGCATTTATAGTTTTTTATCTAGAGTCTTATGTTTTGGAATTTTCTCCAGAGATCATCAAGTTATCGCGTCTTAGAGTTTCCCGACCGCGTTCACAGTCAGCTCGTAGATACAATACTCGTGCAAATAGGAAAAAAATGGAAGATTTCGAATAAGAGAATATTGAGCTTTGTTGTACAGTAACCACACTTCAAGTGGAAGTGGAAAGACTCAATGCTTTGGTGAGCTCGTTGGTAGTTGCGCATAATCAACAACCACCACCACCTAACGGTCAAGTTCACGCAACAATGATCTCTGAAATCATTATTACTCCAGCTTCTACCATCGTAGTTAACAATCCACTTTTCACTATGCCAGAGGGATACCCTTGGTGTATTCCTTTCAAATTCGATATAGGTTTTCATTAAAATACTTTTGATGTACCGACAACCACAACTGAGGTTCCTACTTTGTAGAATTCAGCGTTCACTTTGCAACCCGGAGTAACCTTTCCTCAAGTCACTATGTCGGTTTCTCAACCAATTGTGAAAAAATCAACTCCTATGGTTCACATTTTCCTTATGTGAACAACTAAGTTTATCATGATCTTGGCGACAACACGAATCCTCGTGGCCATATGGAAGATCTCCAAGAATAGTTCAATGAGATGCAGCTAGAGATCAAAACTATCCGTGGAACGGATTTGTTTGGGAAAAATGCCCACGATCTGTGTCTGGTTCCTAGTGTAATAATACCAGCCAAGTTCAAAGTCCACGAATTTTAGAAGCACATACGGAACTATTTCCCACAAATCCATCTTATGATGTATGCTAGGAAGATGTCTACTCACAATGAAAATCATCAACTGCTCATTCACTACTTGCAAGACAGCCTTACTGGCGCCGCTCTAAAGTGGTGCATGGGATTGGATAGTACTAATATTCGAACATTCAACAACCCAGGAAAGGCCTTTATTAGAAAATATAAGTACAACTTACACATGCTCAAGACCGAGACTAACTCAGAGAAATGGTTCAAAGAGACAAAAAGACTTTCAAAGAATATGCCCAACGATGGAGCGAAATTGCTACCCAAATCAATACACCACTAGAAGAGAGGGATAGATGACCAAGATCATCTTGAATACTCTTGGCCCATTCTAATATGAGCGCATGATTTCTAGTGCTACAAATGACTTCACCGAGATGGTAAACATGGGGGTGCGACTGGAAGAAGGGGTCTAAGAAGGACGTTTGACCAAAGAAGTTGGATCTTCAAGCGGAAGCAAGAAATTTAGAAGCGGTTTCCCAAAGAAGAAGGAACAAGATGTTGGCATGGTATCCCAAGGGAGAGCAAGAAAAAACATTAATCACTAAAAACAGGTAGCCTCTCTTGCACCAGTTGTTAGTTCAACTTCAAACACGGGATTTGCCCCACAATTTTAACAGTGAATCAACAACCTCGACAACAGGCTCAACCATTCAACAATAATCAGAACTGTGCTCCAAGGATTTTGCAGTTTGACCCAATTCTAATGTCTTACACGGAATTATATCTTGCTTTAATCGAGAGGAGTCTTCTTCAAACTAAAGCACCACCACCAGGGCCTACTAAGCTACCTTGGTGGTTCAAAGCTGATGTTTCATGTCCTTTTCAACAAGGACCACCTTGCTATGACCTCGAACATTGCATAGCTTTGAAGAGTGAAGTTCAAAGATTGGTTAGAGCTAATCTTCTTTCTTTTAGGGATTTGAATTTGAACGTACAAGCAAATTCGCTGCCTAATCATGGAGGGCATACTGTGAACATGGTGTATGGATGTCCTGGACAATATCGAGTATTTGATATAAAATTGGTAAGATAAGATCTAGTACAGATGCATGCCACTTTCTACGTAATGGATGGTTTTGCTGGACACAACTACAGATCTTGTAGGATTTATTCCAGAGATTCTCGTGGATGTTCTACTGTAAAAATAGATCTTTAGCGACTGATGGATACTGGTGACACTCGAATCCTCCGAAATAGGAATGTGAATGAAATAAACATGATATGATGCCATCCGCATGAGTATTTAGTCTCAGATATCAACTTGGTAACTCCTGAAGTTAACATCATCATTCCTCATTTCTATATGCCCGAGTGCGTAGAGGTCACATACAACAATCCAAGGGTTCGGGTTTCTCCTTTGATCATCTGTCTACCTTGACTTGTTCCTTATGACCCTAACAAAGCAGTTCCCTACCAATACAATGCAACAACGATGGAAAATGGGAAGGAAGTCCCCATACCTACTCTTTCATTGTAGTTAACATTGCTGAAGTCGAGTAACTAGGAGTAGGTGTGTGCATACCTCGTTGCCACCAAGATAACCTATCTCTCCTGTGACTCGGCAAGCATGAATAAAAAACCCTTTCTTTTTGTACATAATACTTTACATTCATTCATGTCACCTTAGATATAGGTTGTAAATAGATATCCACACCCAATAGATAGAAAGTAGAAGTGAATACCGTATAGTAGTACAGGCGTTTGGCGTGCTAATACCTTCCCCTCGTGTAACTGACTCCCTTACCCGATCTCTTGGTCTTAAGACTATGATTTCTCCCCCTCAGGTTTACTAGATGTTTTCCTTTCCTCTCGCGGGATAAAAAACGTTCGATGACGATTTCATTGATATTCTATCTGATGATTTCACCAGTAGTTTCAAGTAAAAAAATTGATAGTAAATATGTGAGGGGATTTTATTATTTTAATATAAGCAAAACAATACTTATTAAGTCATAGAAATTGCATCAAAAGTAAAACAATAATAGTATTAGTAATTACACGAAAGACAGTCTACACAATTAGTTCAAAGATAGTGAGTGAGTATAGTTTCTTTTTAGAAATCTCATTCACTTCTCAACATAGAAAGTTTCATTTTCTTTCTCCAATTTGTTTAAGCAATTAGAGAACACGGTGACAAAAAACAACCCCATCCACACAACTTTTGATTGTTCATTGTTACAAATTTATTATTGAACCATTAAAGAAATGAACAAACACAAAACAAAAATATCTCACACAATTCATGATTTTTATTCACCATCACAGTCCATAAAGATTCAAATTTCCAAACAAGTTACAACACAAGAATCAAAAGCTTTTACATATATATCAACTTACCAATTAATTAATCTGCAGAACATCACCTCGATCGTTATGTGGGTCTCCTTGTCGATGTGGCGGTAAACTTGTGGCGGTACTGGTCGTGGAACGATGGAAGTAGGTTTTTATGTTCACCGTTTCATTTCCAATATTTTACAATTTTTAGGGCTTATCAAATTTTATAATTAATAATCAATGCCTCTTCTAGTTTTTAGGGCCTACAAAATAACTATTTTTCAATTATATATTTAATACCATTTCAATTTCTTGTAATATAGATAGTAAATAACTAAACAAAGGGGCCTATATAATTTGCGGGCCCAGCGTTATAGGCCTTGTTGAGCGTGCTGATGATCGGCCCTGTATACACACACATAGAATAGTCGGTTTGATTATAATCTCAGTGAGTTCCCCAATCATATGGGTCACTCGGCTATAAAGGAGTCTATTACTGATTTGTAACTCTATTATACATCTTAAATTACATGTGTATCACTCAAAAAACATAATTAAGAGTTAAACTTTTAAGGAATTTTCGCGTAGATTGGAAACATGTATCTTGAATTCTCAAAACTCAATAAATCACTCTTCAGATTCATGAAACATCTTTATGTGAAACGGACCTACGTCTAGGGAAATCCTCGTGTCACGATTGTTCGAATGACTACATTGTCATATAGATATATGGTTCTCTATAAACATACATTAAATTATTAATATATCTGATTTATATGTAGAGCAGATACATTAATTATTCAATGAATCTCATAATTGAAATTTACATATAATATGAGTAAACATATATAGACATATACATATAGAGTAAATATATATATAGACATTTACATATAGAATATATATATATATATATATATATATATATATATATATATATATATATATATATATATATATATATATATATATATATATATATATATATATATATATATATATATATATAGACATATGCATATAGAATGTATGTGTATATATATATATATATGTGTGTGTGTGTGTGTGTGTGTGTGTGTCTAACTTAAATTATTACAAAGTTAACATTATATTCTAGTTACGTAATAAAGATGATTAAGTTACACAAAATTTTCTCTTACCTTCTCTTGATTAATGTTGGTCTATTGATATTGTTGATTAATAATGGGAAATCAAGTGCAATTCGCTTTCCCTCGACAACACTTGAATCAAATGGTGATTTCATGCTACCTGAAAATGTTGATCAATTTGAAAGACAAGGCTCGAGAGTTTTGGCTAATAATATTTATTACAAAACAAAAGAAGTCCTAGGAGGTCATTATCGAAGTCACCTGCATTTATTGCCACCTGGTAAACTTGTTAGAAATTTACATGAAGTTCCATCCGGTGAAAATCCCATTCATAACCCTGAAACCCCTCGTCAACCTACTTATGTTTGATGTATGGATGGATTAAATGTATTGCAAATTTATAAATAAATTGTGAGTTTATCTAAAGACTTTATGTATTTTTTCAACATTAATACTATAATTTTATAAACTCAAGTTGTAGAGTTGATGGATAATCTTTTATAATTTTCTTAAATATTTATCCGTTAATTTTTTTGTTGCATTAGTTTGGAATAACTAATATACTATATATCTTTTGCAAGTACATATATAATTTAAAAAGTTATAGTTTGGTTTAAAAAACATATGGACCATTAATCAGATAACTAAAGGGATTATTTCCTTAAATTTCAAGTCGAAAGTTAAGGTTTCTTGGTTTATGGAAAAAATATAGATACAATGAATCAATTTTCTTACACTTTAACGAATATCTTATGTGAAAAATAATTTCAAAACATTTTCTGGATATTACGAAACATTCTCTAGGAAATTTTAAATTATTTGCAAGTACCGTGATTTTAATACCCCGTATAATATACATCAAGAAAATACATCATATGAGATATTAATTTGGTTTTGATGCAACACAAGTGCCTAACGACCTCCTTATACACTTGTCCATAAAATAAAGTACAACTTGTGCTACATGACATAAAATAGTGCCTAAATAAAAACTAATATCTAAGTATAATATTAGCCATTGTACAAATCCCATAGCAAAGATCACGATATTTATAATTTTTAGAAACATCATTAGATAACTTCTTCTTACCTTTAAACTTCAAATATACACCTGAAAAACAACAATAATAGTGGGGTGAGATTTTAATCTCAGTGAGTTCTCCAATCATATGGATCCACTTTTCTATAAAGGGATCTATTACTGATTTCTAACTCTATTCTTCATCTTTTATTACATGTGTATAACTCAAAAATCATAATTAATAGTTAAACTTCTAAGGGATATTCGCGTAGATTGGAAACATGTATCTTGAATTCTCAAAACTCAATAAATCACTATTCAGATTCATGAAACATGTTTGTGCGAAACGGACCAACGTCTAGGGCAAGCCTCGAGTCACGGTTGTTCGAATGACTGGACTTTCATATGAATATATGTTTATCTATAAACAAACATTGAATAATAAATATATCTTATCTATATGTAGACTAGATACATTAATTATTCAATGAATCCAATAATTGAAATTTATATATAATATGATAAGGAGGGAGTTTATATATGTGTATATAGACATATACATATAGAGTAAGTACATGTATAGAAATATACATATATATATATATATATATATATATATATATATATATATATATATATATATATATATATATATATATATATATATATATATATATATATATAAATATATAGACATATTCCAAATTCTTTCTTGACATTACAAAATATTCTCTAGGAACTTTGAATTATTGGCAGGTACCATGACTATAATACTCCGTATAATATACATAAAAAATGCATTATACGAGATATTAATTTTATGTTGAAACAACACAAGTGCCTAATGATCTCATTATACACTTGTCCATAAAATAATATACAACTTATGAAACATGACATAAAATAGTGCTTAAATAAAAACTAAAATCAAAGTACAATATCCGCCATTGTACAAATCCCATAGCGAGACCGTGATAGTAAAAATTCATCGAAACATCATTAGATAACTTCTTCTTACCTATAACCTGCAAATACACATATGAAAAACAACAATAACAGTGGGGGTGAGATAATCATCTCAGTGAGTTCCCCAATTATACCGGTCCACTCGACTATAAAGGGATCTATTACTAATTTTTAACTCAAGTCTTCGTCTTTCATTACACGTGTATCACTTAAAAACATAATTAGTAGTTAAACTTCTAAGGGATATTCGCGTAGATTGGAAACATGTATCATGAATTCTCAAAACTCAATAAATCGCTATTCAGATTGATGAAACATCTTTCTGCGAGACAGACCTACGTCTAGGTCAAGCCTCGAGTCACAGTTGTTTGAATGATTGGACATTCATATGGACGTTCACTTTAGGAAGGTTTTGACAATTATTCTAAAGGACCAGTTGGTTTTGAAGCTTTAGAAGGTATTGTGTTCCTCAGAGTACCATTTTGGTCAGAAGCTCTGAGAAGACTAAGAAGGACTCTTAGTAGGAGTTAATCACCGGTGGTTCCCCATAAAAATTTAATTGGTTTGATTATATTGGATTAAGACCTTAAGTTCAAGGCGAAATCACCTCATAAGGGTGAAATGGAGTAGCTAGAGGTTATCAAATGAACCAGGATAAAATCATGTGTTCTTTACTTTTTCTTATGTCTCTTTGTTTATATTTCTATAATTTGTTAGAGGAATTAGTTAGAAACAATCATGAGAAGCAAAGTTTAGAAGCATGAATCTACGCTAAGCAGTATAATATGCAAAACATTTATCAAGAAGTGAGAACCTAATTCAAATCCCTTTTCTTGTGTTTTCTTCACGCCTTCACATAATTCCTCAAACAAGTCTTTGTTTGGAGTCATGTGCCAAGTGAACCTAGAAACCATAATCCACTCCTTCAACAGGTTGTAGCTCAAAACCACAAGAACATCAAATAATTCGAAATCATCTTGAGCAATAGCTGAATTGTTATTATCCTTACCTCCATGATATTTCAGGCTTTCAGGGAACACCTTTCGTGTGTGACCCTCCTTCTTACAATGATAGCATCAAATACCAGATACTTCCCCACTATAAAACTTATGCTGACTTTTACCTTTCTTCTTGTCGAACTTAATATCCTTTCGCAAGAATTTTCCTTTAACGGCCAAACCTTCACGAAGTGTCGAAGGTTTAAGATCCTTTCGTTCGTTCAATTCCTTCAAATACAAGATTTATTGAACTTCTTCAAAGGTCAGAACTCTCTACCATATAAGAGGGTTTCTTTGAAGTGAGCATGTGATATGGGCAAAGCGCACAACAACAACAACGCTTGATCTTCACCATCGATCTTCACATTAATACTTTCAAGATCAAGAACCAACTTGTGAACATATCCAACTGCTCAGCCAACACTTTGTCTTCTATCATCTTGAATGAATACAAAGGTTGCTTCAGGTAGAGTCGATTCCCCAATGATTTAGTCATGTACAAACTTTTAAGTGTCACCCATAACCCTATTTTTGTCATCTCCTTTGATACCTGTCAAAGAACCTTATCACCAAGGCTCAACAAAATTGCGATGTGGGCTTTCTCTATCATTTATGTCTTCTCAACTGCTGTTAACGCTTCGTTCATCGCTGCTTCTTCCTTCAACGCTTCCAAACAACCATACTGAACCAGTAGGGCTTTCATCTCCAAGCACCACAAACCGAAATCGTTCACTCTGCTGAACTTTTCAATCTTATACTTTTTTGAAGGCATCTTCTCCATGCTCACTGCACCAATTTTTTGTGAATCGGATGCCATGGAAACAAAGTATACATTTATTGCTTAATGATCAAGAAACAAACAAGGGTAGAATATATGAGGAACACGATGAACACAAGGAATTGGGTTATAACTATTATTCTTTCCTTTCTCTTAAATCAAGATTACAAGTAAACAAGGAATAACACATAACCCTCTCAACCTAAATTAGGATTTGCAGTATGCAATAATGAGAGACTAGTATGCTATTTATAATAAATCTAACATACTAAACTAATGGGCTTTTATCATAAATACCCATTACAAGCTAACCTAGGGTACAAGTTAACTTAAACAATTGGACATAACAAACATATCCAATTCAAAATACTAAGAACCCTAGTATTTCCACACCCACATACTAGAACACACTTCGACTACAATATGGAGGTCTTCGACACTAGCATGTGAAAAAACTTCGAAGTCATGCTCAATCCTGTCGAACCAGAAGCTACCCTTCGACCCAAGAGAGTTTGATACAATATCTCACAGAGACATATGTACGTATGTATATATATATATATGTGTATGTGTGTGTGTGTGTGTGTGTGTGTGTGTGTCTCTTGATATTGTTTATTAATAATGGGAAATCCAGTGCAACTCGCTTTACTTGAATTAAATGGTGTTTTCATGCTACCTGAAAATGTTGATTAATTTGGTATAAAAGGCTCGAGAGTTTTGGCTAATAATATTTATTACAAAACAAAAGAATTCCTAGGAGGACAATATCGAAGCCATCTTTATTTGTTGCCACCTGGAAAACTTGTTCATATTTTACATGAAGTTCCATCCGGTGAAAATCTCATTCAAAACCCTGAAACCCCCCGTCCACCTATTTATGTTTGATGTATGAATGGGTTAAATGTATTGCATATTTATAAATAAATTGTGAGTTTATCTAAACACTTTATGTATTATTTCAACATTAATAATATAATTTTATAAATTCAAGTTGTAGAGTTGATGGATAATCTCTTTATGCTTTTCTTAAATATTTTGCCAATAATTTTTTTTATTTCAGTAGTTTGAAATATCCAATATACTATATATATTTTGCAAGTACACAAATAATCTAAGAAATTATAGTTTGTTTTCAAAAATATATGAGTAATCAGATAACCTAAGGGGTTATTTTCATCAATTTCAAGTCGAAAGTTAAGGTTTCTTGGCATATGGAAAAAATATAGATACAGTGAATCAATTTTCTTACACTTTAAAGAATATCTTACGTGGAAAAAAATTTCAAAACATTTTCTTGACATTACTAAACATTCTCTAGGGAATTTTAAATTATTGGCTAGTATCATGACTATAATTCCCCGTATAATATACATCAAGTAAATATATTATACGAGATATTAATTGGGTGTTGATACAACACAAGTGCTTAACGACCTCATTATACACTTGTCAATAAAATAAAATACAACTTATGGTACATGACATAAAATTGCGCATATATAAAAACTTATATCAAAGTACAATATCTGCCATTGTACAAGTCCCATAGAGAAGATCACGATAATCAAAATCCTTTTAAACATCCTTAGATAACTTCTTCTTACCTTTAAACTCCAAATACACACTTGAAAAACAACAATACTAGTGGGATGAGATTATAATCTCAGTGAGTTCGCCAATCATATGGGTCCACTCGGCTATAAAGGGATCTATAACTGATTTCTAACTCAATTCTTCATCTTTAATTACAAGTGTATCACTCAAAAAACATAATTAATAGTTAAACTTATAACAGATATTCGTGTAGATTGGAAACATGTATCTTGAATTCTCAAAACTCAATAAGAACTCAATTTGGTAATATTATTCCAAATCTCTCCTTGAAAGTAAGAAGTTTCTTAGTACATGTTTTAGTTGATGAAAAATACTTGTGATGTTCTCAAATGATAAAAACTATGAATGTTCATTTCCAAAAAAATTGATTGATAGTCACTGCGTGTTCTTGATGTATATTCTTATAATGACTTCATGTATTAATTCTTTTACATTTGTCTAAGTTTGTTCTTATATGTACAAGTATGTGTTTCTATATTATTTGTTGCATTTGTGCATGAGTTGAATGTTAGCATGTTAATTACATGTACGATTCATGTTGTAGTTGAGTCACAATTTATGGCAACATTTTCATTTTTAATTGAGTAGTGACATGTTCTTGTCACTATGTTAGGCATATGTGTGCAGCATCGAGTGTTCCATTGTATTGTGTTACGAAATCCTGACGCTATAGATGCAACTTAACTAGCTTACCCTTGCATCACATTCATTTTTACTCATGCAATTGCATTACATGTTTAGTAATGTTTTATGCTTGTTATCCATTAATTTTTGCATCATTACATAAATATGGGGATATGTAATTGTATGCTCTTCTTTGCAAAATTGCCTTTGTGTGATATATAAAGTATTGGTATTGGAATATGATACTTTTCACGATTTGCCTACTTTCTTTTTGATGTTGTCAAAGGGAGAGAAGCATATGCGAGATGAAGTAGGAAAGCACAAAGTAAGGGGGAGCCTTCGATAACTACACGAAATGCATCGTTTCAAGTTCTACCATCATCAAAAAGGGGGATTTTGTGAGTGCAACTTCACTATTATATGTTTTGCATGATGTCAAAACTCATAAATCTAGCATTTCAGTATGGTGGAAAATATCCTAATGTCTCATGGAATCCCTTTGCATTAGAGGTCTTAGGAATTATTTAAAACAACTTTAAAATTGATCCCATTTATTAAAAATCAATTTTTGCACGAAATCCACACTTATGTGTCGACCTAAAATTTCTATGAGTCGACACATAAATTTTGCATTTCTGCATTTTTCTAAAAGCCTTAGTATAGATCGACACATACGATTTTCAGGTCAACACGTGTACTGCCTTATTAATTCTTTTAGCATTTCTTCATTAAAACACAAGCACGTAGGTCGACCCATAACTTTTTCAGGTCAGTACATGTACTTCATTTTTAAAGATTTTAGCCACTGTGAGCAATAGTGTAGAGATGGGTGGTGTTGTGAGTAACTAATTAATAATAGTAGTTAGTAATTATTTTTTAAAATAATATAAGGTTAATATTATTTAAATTTAATTATTATTAAATTTTTTTATTACTTTTTGTAGCTGTATTAGATAATAATAATAATAATAATAATAATAAATAAAAAAATAAAAAATAAAAATATTAATATTAATAATAATAATAGAATTATATAATAGAAATAGGGATTGTGAGCGTTAAAAATGAAGTTATCGTAACATTTGGGAAAAAGAGAAGAAACAGAAGGAAGTGAGAAAAGGAGGCTAGGGCTCAAGAGAAGAAGAACCTCCATTTCTATGGTTGAAGCTTTTGGAAGAACTCCAAGGTATGGATGGGATTTCCAATTTCATCAGTGTTGTATAATACCATGTGATCGGGTATTATAATTGAGTAATATATACATGACTTGGTTGTTAATTGATGAAATTGTTCGTATCATGTGTATGTAATTGTTGTACATAAATTGTTGAAATGAAATTAATTTATGTTTGTGTTCTACTGTGGAGATTTGGGGTTTTTAGATGAATTAGGTTAAGTTTTGTAACCTAAAAATCTTGTTTTTTTTTCTTTGGTACAGTGTGTCATACCCCAATTTTTGACCTAAGATACCATCTCATATCATCCACATATGCATCATTGCATCATTGAAAAATTGCAAAACAAGATAGCTTGTGTGTTTGCTTCTTGAGCTAAATCAGGGTTTTGAATCAGAAGAATCATTCATCAGGGCAAGATATAACCAATTAGAGTTTGGATCTCCATTCAACTCAATTGATCTATATTCATCAACCATCAACATTTATTCCTCAAATTCCCATCATTTTATCAAAATCAACATTGAAACGACCAAATTAGGATTTTGATCGAGGATGATGCATCATTGACTTTTCACTCAGTGCATGACCTAATTGCTTGGAACATGACCTCAAGATCATAAATATAATATATTGACCTAATTTCTTGGTTCAAAACATCTCCAATGTCATGGTTGATTGAAAGTGAAAATTTGAATCATTAGACAAAAAGTCAACAGTTTAGACCAGTCAAACTTTGACTTTTTTAGGTCAACATTGAAAATCAAAATTTCAAATCATCAAAGCATTAAAATTATTCAAATTGGTCATCGAGAATTAAAAAATGTGAAAAAGTCAACAAAAAGTCAAAACTTGAATTTTTCTAAACACAGAAAAATTTTCAAGTGTTTTACCATTTTTTTCACCATTTTCATGGCCATTTTTCACCAAGATCCAAATTGATTCAAGAAAAACTTTCAACAATAAAGTTTTAGATCTTGTTGCAAGATTTCCAAAATATCCAAGAACATGAAAAATATTATGTGAATCTAGGGTTTTGGAATTTGACATTATAGGTCCAAAAACTTGCATTTTAGGCCATTTTGCAAAGTTTTTCAAGCAATCTTGTTAAGATCTTGTCTTGTTCTCATCCAAAGCCAAGTTGCATTGAAAATATCTCAAGAATCATAATTGAAGAAGGGATAAGAACACTTAAGTGTTTTAACCATGGTTAAGCATTTTTGGCCTTATGCATTAATGGTAAAGATTCCTTTCTTATCTCTAAAGACCAAGTTGTAAAAATCTCAATCTTGCTTGCCTTGATCTCCAAACCTCTTGGCCTATAAATTGAGGTCCTTGCCACATTCAAAATCACACCAAAACAACTACAAGCTTTTTTTTTCTCACTTTTTTCTTAAATGACAAGTTTCTAAATTTTCAAAGAGGTTAGAATTCCAACTTCGAATTCTTTCAAATTCTAATGAAACCAGTCATCCAAACCTTTTCTAAACATCATTTAGAAGTTGTTCATCACTTCCATCCATCACAAAATCATCCAAAACTTATAATCACAAGAAAACTCCATTAGTGCATGTTTTGAGCCTTAACAACCAAACTTCCAATCCACTTGTGCGTTTTCCATTCCAATCATTCAAACATCACTTATACCTCATATAGAAGTGATTAAAACCCTTGAACAACTTCTGTAACACCAGAATCATCATCTTCATACTCACCATGACCAAGTTGCAGTTCGAGTCGGGCAAGAAGTTCCAGGAGGTTTCCAAGCAAGCTGAGCACATCAACACATCCCTTGAGGGTCAAGGAATCTATCTAGATCATCAAAATCATTATATAACACCTCCTTCAGAGAATTCGATTCTCACTTGAAGAGGTAAGTGTCCAAACTATAAACTCCATAATTCATGCATCATAGATGAAAAATAGGGTTGCTATCATGTTTCAAGACAACCTTACTGACGCTGCTCTAAAGTGGTACATGGGATTGGATAGTACTAACATTCAAACTTTCAACGACCTAGGCGAGGCCTTTGTTCGACAATATAAGTACAATTTGGACATGGCTCCAGATGGAGACCAACTCAGAGCAATGTCTCAAAGGTATAAAGAGACTTTCAAAGAGTATGCCCAACGATGGAGGAAATTGTTCCACAAATCAACCCACCATTGGAAGATAAAGAGATGACCAAGATCTTCTTGAATACTCTTGACCCTTTCTACTACGAGCGAATGATTGCTGGCACTCCAAATGATTTCACCGAGTTGGTAAACATGGGGATGCGACTGGAAGAAGGAGTCCGAGCAGGATGTTTGACCAAAGAATTTGGATCTTCAAGCGGAACCAAGAAATTTGGAAGTGGTTTCCTGAAGAAGAAAGAACAATATGTTGGAATGGTATCCCAAGGGAGACCAAGAAGAAACGTTAATCACCAACGACATGTACCCACTATTGTACCGGTTGTTAGTTCAACTTCAAATATGGGAGTTACCCCACAAATTCAGCAACAGAATCAGCAGCCTCGACAATAGGCTCAGCCATTCAACCATAATCAAAATTGTGCTCCTAAAATTTTATAGTTTGACCCAATTCCAATTTCTTACATGGAATTATATCATGCTTTAATTGAAAGGAATCTTGTTCAAACTAGATCACCATCGCCAGTGCCTGATAAGTTACCTTGGTGGTACAAAGCTGATGTGTCTTGTCCTTTTCACCAAGGGGCACATGGGCATAATATCGAACATTGCATAGCTTTGAAGGATGAAGTTCAAAGATTGGTTAAAGATAACCTTCTTTATTTTAGGGATTTGAACGTACAAGTGAATCAGCTACCTAATCATGGAGGGCATGCTGTGAACAAGGTGTACAGATGTCTTGGCCAATATCAAGTCTTCGACATAAACTTGGTAAGAGAAAATTTAGTACAGATGCATGCTACTTTCTGCATAATGGGTGGTTTTGCTTGAAATAACTACAGATCTTGTAGGATTTGTTCTAGAGATTCATGTGGATGTTCTACTATAAAAATAGATCTTTAGCGATTAATGTATAATAGTGACATTTGAATCCTCAGAAATAGGAATGAGAATGAAGTTAATATGATAGAATGTTATCCACATGAGCATTTAGTCTCAGATATCAACTAGGTAACTTCTGAAGTTAACGTCACCATTCCTCATTTCAATATGCCCGAGCGCATAGAGGTCACATACAACAATCCAAGGGTTCATGTTTCTCCTTTGATCATCTGTCTACTTGGACCTGTTCCTTATGAATCTGACAAAGTGGTTCCATTCCAATATAATGTAACAATAATGGAAAATAGGAAGGAAGTCCCCATACCTACTTTTTCATCCGTAGTTAACATCACTGAAGTAAGTCGAGTAACTACGAGTGGGCGTGTGTATACCCTGTTGCCACCAAAGCAGCCTATTGCTCATGTGACTACGCAAAGTCTTGTCGATGTACCTATTGTGAATCCTATAGGATTTCCTGTTGGTAATCCAAACATAAACATTGGTACGTTCAATAAAACCAGTATCAATCATGACTTTGATGAAATTCTAAAACCAGTTCAATAAAGCTAATCAAGAAGAGTGGGTACAAGGTTGTGGATCAACTGATGCAAACGTCTTCCAAAATCTCAATACTCTCTTTGCTTTTAAATTCTGAAGCCCATCGAGAGGCCCTGATGAGAGTTTTGGATCAACCCTTCGTAGATCATGATGTGACTACCGATAAATTTGGTGGAATAGTAGCCAAAATAATGGCTTGCAACAATCTGAGCTTCTATGATGAAGAACTTCCCAAATAGGGTAGGTGTCACAATTTTGCTCTGCATATCTCTATGAACTTCCAATCTGAATCTTTGTCCAACGTGATAGTTGACACTGGCTCATCCTTAAACATAATGCCAAAAACGACTCTTGCTCGTTTTTCTTACAAAGGAACACCTATAAAATTCAGTGGTGTGATAGTCAAAGCTTTTGATGGATCAAGAAAATTTGTTATTGGAGAAATCGACCTTCCGATGACAATTGGTCCGCATACTTTTTAAGTCACCTTCCAAGTTATTGACATTCAAGCCGCCTATAGTTGTTTGCAAGGTTGACCATGTTAACATGAAGCTGGAGAAGTAACATCTAAGCTCCTCCAAAAATTGAATTTCATAACAAATGGAAATTTTATAACCATAAGTGGGGAGCAAGCCTTGTTGGTGAGCCACTTATCCACTTTTTCTTTCATCATTGTTGATGATGTGGAAGGAACGCAGATCCAAGGTCTCTCTTTAGAAGATAAATCTGCCAAGAAAAATAGATCATCTATCTCCTCTCACAAAGAAGCAGCGCATATAGTGAAAGATGGTACTGTCGCCGGTTGGGGACAAGTTGTGACTCCTGTCAACAATGAAACCAAAACGGGACTCGGATTTACTCCAATACTCTCAAAAACCACTGAGAAGGATGAAATTATTCGTTCGATCAAAGAAGTATTCCACAGCAGAGGTTTCCTTAACCCTGTTCCTCAAGAGGTCAACGTCCTTATTGAAGAAAGTACTGAAGAAAATTTATCTAGTTCAGAATAATGGGAGACTTATCTCAATGACTCTGGATATATATCTCAGGAAGAACCATATACACTATTCTATCCTCCTTCAAACAAGTTCAAAGGCATGCTCCAGTAATATGATAAAGAAGAAATTTCACCTATCCCACCTGAGGTCTGGGATACCTTGGGGCAGCCAAGTTGAAAATTTGACATCATGGTAAAATATACCGCCCCTAAAAGTTCAAGAATTTCAATCGAAGACATCCAACCAACTGGATGGGAAGATCCTCTTGAATATCTCAGTCAACTAGAAGAGGCATGCATGCCCTCTCAATCTCATCATCAATTTGAGATCACAGCTAAAGACCTTCGCTTTTATACACCTGCCAAGGTTGTTGAACCTGAATTTGTCTATTCTCAGATAAATGCAATTTTTTGAGACGATTGGGAAGATGGTCCTGAAAATGACTTGGAAAGTGTCTCTGACAATGAGTCTCTTTATCCACTAAATACAAGGACCCTTGATGTCCCTCAGATATCCTCCTCTTGAGCTTACAATACAAGGATCCACAAGCTTCTTAAAAGCATCCCCCAAACAATGACCAAACATTTCTCCTCAGAGATGAGACATGACTCATCTCTATGGAAGAAGTATCTCATATATAGCATCACATTCAATTTAAACATATTTTAAATCAAACATTTTCATAAACAAAACATCTTTCTTAACTGTAAGTGGCAACACTTGTACACTCAAGCGAAACACCCAATGTTTACAATGAAAGATTCAACGTTTTTCAAAACATTTGCTCATTCTAAGAACTATAAGCGATATACTTGTACACTTAAGTTAAACACCCATTTCATACAATGAAAGATTCAAACAATCAATTTTCAAAAATGTATGTGATGAAATAGATTAGATACATTTTTCATTATGATGACACTTGTCATTGTCTCTTAAAATATTTGCTTCCACTAGCACATAAGTTGGAACTACTATTGCTCTGACTTTCTCAACCTCCTTTTGAGAATACGTAGGCACAAGGTCTCACCCTTGGAGAGCATACTTCTTTCTCTCTCAAACCACCCAAACCATAGTCACCCTTAGATCCTGAGCTACAATTTCTCTGATTCCCTCTAGGGGATATATATGCAGAAGATCGCAATGATCTTTGTGAGCATAATCATAATAAACAAACTTAGGTTCCTACATAGCTTACCTTCTTAAATCTCAAAGGAGAAACTTTCCCAAAGTAGCATAACAAATAAAACACAAATGCACAAAAGATCCTATAGAGTACTATAGATACATAGGGTTATAATACCTTCCCTTTGTATAATCTAACCCTGAATCTAGGAATCTCCCTCATGCTTTGCGTTTAGTTTCACGCTAATCGCATTGCATATCTTTTTTAGGGTATTTCAGCTTTCCCCTTTTCCTTTCTTTTTTGGAAACAATAAAGCTTGATGCTTGTGGCATCTTTTAAAAATCAAAAATCAAAGTTAAATTGTTTTTGAGCTGGAGAACCGAATTCCATTTCGATTCCCTCGTTCTTCACTTTTTACCGCCAATAACTTGGAAACTTCTTCAACTATGATGATCTCTCTTACACATGGAGTATTGTCACATGAGTATATATTGTTGTAGATGATAAGGATAAATCATATCAAGAATACCACTTCAAAACATTGAAAATTATGGAAACTATGCACTTATGATCAAAAGCTCAAGGACTTGCCCAAATTAGGTCAAAACACTTGAATCAACTTTGCATATTTGAACTTATCTTGCAAGATAGAACATGATGAGCTTCATTAAACCTTCTCAATGATGATAACTTGAAGCACACCACATGACAAATCTTGATAATTCCTTGAGACTTAGTAGAGAAGACATGGAAATAAACACATGAACATATGAACTCCTTGAAGATAAACTTTTGTATCATCAACCTAAAACATAATGTCCAAATAGAAAATAGTGCTTATGTGTTATTGTTAGCTAAATGTCACTTATTATATACAAAACATATACAAACAAGGTGCTTGGTGGTCCCCATAAGAGCAAACGTAGAGATAGGAGAGAGAATCAAACCTAATTTGTGATGTTGATGCAAAGTGATGGTATGAGATAATGAAGGATCTTATGGGGGTAAATTGGGGTACAACACTAACTTAGTTGAAATATGTTGAACATGATGTTTCAACTGGAAGTTTCAACATGTCGAATGTGATGTCTTAACTAGAAGAGCAGGATATCTGGTCTGTTATAATTTAGATACAGGTGGTTTAAATTACTAAATATTATAGGAATATTAAGTAATTATATGTTATGTCCAAGATGTAGAAATTAGAGGTGTTGAACTAAGACATTCTATCATCAAGAGAAACATGTCAAACAAAGATGTCCATGCAGAATCATTTGAAATCGTTACTACGGTGAACTGGATAGTTGGATTATTTTGTTTGTCACAGATGCAGAATATTTTGCCAATATTATGCTATCATATGTGGTGCTTAGGTTAAGGAATACTATATTTAAGTTGAACTCAAGGAGAATTGTATGTTTATAATTATGGAGATATTTTAGGAAACATATGATTGAAGTCCTATTTTTATGCAGGAGTTTCTGCAGATTTTCAGCAACAGATATGCTGCATTTTTTAAGCCCAGTCCATTCCAAAAGATTGTTTTAAATAGAAGTTTTCAAACCTAATCTCTGTGTGTGTGGAACATATTGTAACTTTTATTGAGCCTTCAACGTTTTTGTTCCATTGTTATTTGTGAGCCTCTCTTGTATTATCCGATACTTGAGTTGGACTGTTAGTTGAGTTGCAACTATTGTCAATCAGTTATTCCAAGAGATTTGAAGATGACAAGGGTTTGGCGGTGAATCTTACTTTCTCACATACATGGGCTTTTGTGCTTGGTTTTTGATTGCTAAAGCGTGTGACGTTCATCTCGACAAATTTCTAGATCATTATCATTTTGAGAAATTAGGACTCTTGCTTCAAGGATATATTTTCTTTTCCATCAAGATTTGTAGAGGTTTATGTTCATCACAACAAGAGAATTATCATGATTAGAGATTTCTTATTTGCTTGATGATACAAGTTTAGTTTGAAGTCTGAATTGAGTTAACAATTTCGTTGAAATTACATGAACATTTGGTTTTGTTCCATAAGGAATGAATTTGTTGGGTTGGTATGCATACAAGTTTTTTAAAGATGTTTAGTAAAATCAAGTTATTTGAGGCTTGTAAGAAATTAGGTCGAAGTTGGATTATTTGGATCTTCTTGAAGTACAAGTTAAATTGGGATTTGATAATCAAAGTTTCAGACTCGTAATTGTCTACTTGAGGTTTCAGACTTGGAATTGTCTACTTGATGCATTGCAGTTAATTTGTTCAAAAGTATATATGCTTATGGTGGAAAGAACTATTTCAAGCAAGGAACACACATTGTTTCAAAAGGAGACTAGTTCTCAAGTTCTTCATATCAACTTATATGCAATAATTCAAATGAACTTTAATTCAAGTCTTTCAAATTTCAAGTGAATCTTTATGATGTTCTAAAAATGATTTCTTTTCATTCATGCTCAAGAGTTCCAAGTTACTCAAAGTTTTATTGTTATTCAAGTTTACAAGTACAAGTTTGAATACATTTATTTCTAACTTCACCACCAATTACAATTTTTCATTTCTAAAAGTGCAAATTACAAGATTGAACTACAAAGACTCCTAATGGATACAAGTTGTTCTAAACTACGAGAAGTTCACTTAATCTTCAAGATCTCCTATTTTATCCCTCCATGTTCAACCTCGCGATTGTTGCGATTCATGAAACAAAAGAAAAAATAAATGGTTAGAAACCAAAGAAAAACATAAACAGAAAGTTTCAAGTAAAACATCTAAGATCTCATCATTATGGTTTATGCTCGGAATCATATTTAAGAGTTTTAATCATGTTTAAGCTCAACAAAAGGCCTCATATTATGTGATTTAATAATCTATCATTGTCAAACATTGCAAATCATCAAATGGGATATTTGGTTCACAATGTAAGTAAAAGGATCGGTACACACCAACAAGCCTCATGAACATATTGTTTCAACAAAATCAGATTTTCAAAATGCTCATTATAGGCCTAGATAATTTACTACAAATCAACTAACAAATAAATTGTGTTTGGTTCACAGTAAAGACAAAAGGAGAAGAGATAAGTTACTGCAAGTTCAAAGTTTATCATCACATTTACGGTGCAATAAAAACAGAAGGGATGGTACAAAAATCACAGTTCCAAGCCCACAATCAGAAAGCATTTTCGTAAGGCCCTATTAGTAGAAAACTAAGTCCAAAAGCAAAAAAAACCCTAACTCTCAGCATCAGTATAAAAGCATTGAGTGGCATAGAAATCAAGGAGGCATCACTATTCAGAAAAATACAAAAAAGTTACGCACAAACCCTAATAACAGCCACACAAAATTTCCAGAAAATCATAAACAAAAAACAAACCATTCATAAACCCTGACCAAATCTTGTTCATCATTTTCCAAACCCTTCAGAAGATTTATAAACGAAAACCAAATCGTAGCAAGAACAACAAACATCATTCAGAAAACCCTAACAAAAATATCTTCCTCATCATTTTCCATGAAACGCAAACCCTTCAAAGAGAAAGAAGAAGAGGATAAGAAGTTCAAAAAGGAACAATCTCACTTGAAAAGCAACACAAAATCCCGAAGAAGGCCAAATCTAACATCTAGGGTTTCCAAACCCCTTCAAGATCTACAGCAAACCATTCATTATCTGCAAAATCAAAAACACATCAAGCATCAGAAGAAGGAAATAAACCAGAATATGTGAAAATCACGAAACAAAGCATCACCGCCATGGACCGTCGTGACCGCCACCATGGGCAATTTCTGGAAAATATTTTTGGCAAAGATGAGAACTAGAACCCAAGAACATGCAACCGGACAAGAACGACGAGCAAAAAGAAATCTAGATCGGTGAAGGGTCACTGATTTCCAACAAAGATCTGTAGCGGCTAGGAAGCATGCAAATGGATGGATAAAAGAGTTACAGAAACCAAATCGTGATCTAGAAACACGTTAGGAAGAAGCAGAAATCGGGACAGAGAATAGAGTTTCGATCAAGAAAGACAAGCAAGGATCCCAGATCGGCAAGATGATAAAGAGAGAACCAGAGCAGTGGCAGGGAGAAAGATGAAGTTTTCTCTGAAATTGCAAAGTGAAACGAGAGAACTGAAGTGAGCGTTCAGAGAGTAATTATATCTTCTTAATATAATTACTCTTCGTATTTATTTTGTTAAGTAACTATGTTTTAACAAATTATATGGGGAATTAAAATTAATCTTTGGCTAATCCAGGTGGTGACGCTTATCACTGCCCCAATGGTTATTACTGGAATTTTGTGTAGATGTTTCAATATAGCCGCCATGGTCCTTCACTATATCACCGTCAGATCGTCATAGGATCCCCATCATCACCATCAAATGTGCAAGATAAAGTTCCTCATGGTACACCCTCCACTAGATGCTTGCATTGGATCCCGTTGGGCTTCACTAGATTGGGCCTAAGGACTTCATGATTTCCAGCTGATAAGTGCCAAAATTTAGTTATTTTGTATAAATGTTCAGTGACACTTATCGGTTATTTTGTTGATATTCTTCGAATAAATCCCCCGCTTTTGGTATAAATGTGTACATAATAAAATAATTGAGTTTTTGTGTAAATATTGTATCATTTGATAGTTTTTCATCTCTTTTATAGGTATTCATTCATAATTGGAGCATTGAGTAATAAAGTGTCGAAGACACGGCTTCAAACGCGCGATTTAAGCAACTCATCAACGAATAAGGCTCAAAATAAAAGAATAAAAATCATCAATTTGATTGATATTTTGTCATGGTTATATAGGAAATTTAATAAGCTTTCTAACGCTTCAAAACGGGCGCAATTCCGAGTTACGGTTCTCAAGATATGGCAAAAACAAGATGTCGATTTTTTCAAGATAAGAGATCGCGCTTAGCGAAAATACCGGGCTTAGCGCTCCCTGCGATATCAGAATTCTTTAAAAGGGGCTAAAAACACATTTTTAGGTCATGGGTTGGGTATTTTTGAGTCCCAACACCATCAACATCATTTTTTGGTCTTGAGCGCTTAGAAAACAACATTGGAGCTTGCATTTGGATGATCCCTCGTCGAATCCCTCGTCGATTGGTGTGGACAAACCAAGAAATGTTTGGTTCCTCTTCTTCTCTTCTCTTTGTAATATTTTTTGTTGGGTTTTGTATGTATACCTACTCTAACTCATGTATATTTGTCGCCCTTGGCGTTGTATAAAGTTTGCTTTACGAATCTGTGTTGGTGATTGTCTTGGGTTTTTACTCTATGTTAGGGATTTGAGCTTTACTAGAGATAGATTGCTTAGATTCTTACCTAGGATGATTATCTGTTAGTTTCTAAATGCTATAAATGGGTTTAGAGTTGACATTCATTATAGAGTATCTGATCTTATTGCCTCTGCGTCGGTGAAGTATGTTAGAGATGGGTATGAAGGTGACGCAGTTGACTTCTGGTTGTCGAGGTAAGCCAAAAATGGATATCTAGGTGATTCAGGAGGATTCTCAATTTGGGTTAGAAATATCTTAGGTTGTGAGAGGTATGTGATGACACAGACGAGTATCGTAGGTTGAGTATGACATGGGTGGTAGATTTAAGTCTGTGACGGGTAGTTTACATTCGTTCCAGACAAGCTGTCTATCTTTTATACTTTTGGTTCATTTACGTTTTGACTTTTATTTTCATTTCTTTTAATCTCAAACTCATTAACGGTAGAATTGTCGAACTACGAATCAATAACCAATCTCTGTGGACACGATACGATATAACCTAACCGGTATATATCACCCGGTAAAAATAATACCAACTCTTTGCTTGTCGCTTTACCGCAACAACAAAATGGCGCCGTTGTCGGGGATTGGTTTTATTGTTTCTGTATTGCGATAATTCCGTTGTTTTTGAGTTTTGTAATTAATGTAAATGTTGTATAGGTTTTGTATATGAACTTCTATATGTTACATGTACATGTTGTGTGTTTACTTTCCATACTTGTACATATTTGTGATTTTCTTAGCTTTCATGTGATGTTGTGAATTGTCTCGTACTCGTAACGTTTGTTGTGTGGTTGTTAGGACACTTTATTTAGGTTTGTGCGGTGTGGCAATACCATGGCATGGCGATAGGAGGTTACTAGTGCTCTCACAATAAAGGCGTCGAGCTTACGACGTAAAACAAGCATGTTTCTTTATGTTTGTTTATGTGTGTGGTGACTTGTGTTTTAACAAGTTGAAATAGGACTTGTTCTTAATTTTAAATCTTCACTTTTCAACTTGTTAATTCATTGTCACCAAGTTTTCGTATCGTAATTTGCTTTTGTTTCGTACGTAAATTATGTTTTTCTCGAGCTTGTCGTGTTTAACTTGAGGAGTTTTGATGGTTGTAAATTTTGTAAATTTTGTTTTTCTAATTCTTTTGTTGTTGTTTGGACTCAAATTGGTAACTTGAAGACTTTTGAGGTGATTTTCTGAGTTTGATCGTTTCAACTCGCGGATGTATGGTAATGATAGTTTTCAAAGTTGGTACACGTCAGGTACTCGTTTATCGCTTTCTATACGTAACATGTTTAGGAAATTTATCATTTGTATAATTACCATGCTATTCATTCTTTTTGCATTACTTGCTCATGAATTGAATCACTTTAGTACCATTTTTAACCATAAATGTGAGGAAGCTTTCCATTGTTTACATATGAGAGTCCACATTCTTGTTTAAACTGGATTTTATTATGCTTAATCTTTTATTTTGTGTTGATTGTATGATTGCAAGAAAATGATCAAGGCATTTTGTTGATTTTGAGCATAACTACCTTGTCCAAATATTTAATTCACCTTGTGAGTGTGTGAACCTTTGTTTGCCCCTTTGAGCTTTTATTAATATCCATTTTTATTTGAACTTGATGCTTGTCTATGAGTGTCAATTCACCTTTTTTGTATGGATGTTGATTTCTTTGTTTCTTGAACCCTCAACTACATGTTGTTGTATGGATTTTTACCTTGCCTTAGAAAGTAGGGAGTATTCACACATTAATGTTGGTTGAATTTAAGTTGGGGAGAGGAATTTTTATGTACTTATATTGTGGTTGGTATGAGGTTAAGAGAAAAAAAAGAAAAGAAAAAAAAGGTGAAAAAGAAAGATTAGAAAAAGAAAGAAAAAAGCGAAAAGCTTTGATAAAGAAAAACAAAAAGAGTAGGAATAATGTTATGTTAATAAGTGAGGTGTGTTTGGTGTGAAATTTGTGATGAAGAATAAGTTTTATTGAAATTATATTGTTTGGAACTTTGTGAGTTGATCACTCCCTTCGGTCTAGGCAAGTTTTTGTTTCGATTAGCTTTAGGACATATCACTTGTTTGTTAACCAAGCCACATTACAAACTTGAAAAGCCCTTGTGATTCTTGCATTTGTATTTTCAATACGTTTTTGGATGAATGCATAATTTAGTCTATTGTTTGCAAGATTGTGGAGGAGTGTTTTTTATCCCTCACCTTTGTGTGCTCTTCATCTACCGATGAATTTTTGCTAGGTGTGATTTATGATTGAGCTTGTTTTATTTTAGAATGTTTTGCATAATTTTTGTACTTAGGATTTATTTCGTTTATATGTTGTCGTTGTAGGATGGTGGTAAATATGTGTTTGTCGTGTACGTTTTTGTTTGAACCATACATTTGTTTTCCGTTTTAAAAACTTGTTGATTCGTGATTCTTTGATTAAAGTATTTTGTTTCTTTAGGTTTATTTGACTTTGTTTGAGGACAAACAATGTTTCAAGTTGGGGAGAGTTGATAAGTGCCAAAATTTAGTTATTTTGTATAAATGTTTAGTGGCACTTATCGGTTATTTTGTTGATATTCTTCGAATAAATCCCCCGCTTTTGGTATAAATGTGTGCATAATAGAATAATTGAGTTTTTGTGTAAATATTGTATCATTTGATATTTTCCATCTCTTTTATAGGTATTCATTCATAATTGGAGCATTGAGTAATAAAGTGTCGAAGACACGGCTTCAAACGCGCGATTTGAGCAGCTCATCAACGAATAAGGCTCAAAATCAAAGAATAAAAATCATCAATTTGATTGATATTTTGTCATGGTTAGATAAGAAATTTAATAAGCTTTCTAACGCTTCAAATCGGGCGCAATTCCGAGTTACGGTTCTCAAGATATGGCAAAAACAAGATGCTGATTTTTTTCAGGACAGCACAGACCACGCTTAGCACGAAAATACCGGGCTTAGCGCGCCCTGCGATATTAGAATTCTTTAAAAGGGGCTAAAAACACATTTTTAGGTCATGGGTTGGGTATTTTTGAGACCCAACACCATCAACATCATTTTTTTGTCTAGAGAGCTTAGAAAACAACATTGGAGCTTGCATTTGGATGATCCGGAGTCGAATCCCTCGTTGATTGGTGTTGACAAACCAAGAAATGTTTGGTTCCTCTTCTTCTCTTCTATTTGTAATCTCTTTTGTTGGGTTTTGTATGTATATCTACTCATAACTCATGTACATTGTCGCCCTTGACGTTGTATAAAGCTTGTTTTATGAATCTGTGTTGGTGATTGTCTTAGGTTTTTACTCTATGTCAGGGGTTTGAGCTTTACTAGAGATAGATTGCTTAGATTCTTACCTAGGATGATTATATGTTAGTTTCTGAATGCTATAAATGGGTTTAGAGCTGACATTCACTATAGAGTATCTGATCTTAATGCCTCTGCGTCGGTGAAGTATGTTAGAGATAGGTATGGAGGAGACGCAGTTGACTTCTGGTTGTCGAGGTAAGCCAGAAATGGATATCTAGGTGATTCAGGAGGATTCTCAATTTGGGTTAGAAATAGCTTAGGTTGTGAGAGGTATGTGATGACATAGATGAGTATCGTAGGCTGAGTATGACATGGGTGGTAGATTTAAGTCTGTGATGGGTAGTTTACATTCGTTCCAGACAAGCTGTCTATCTTTTATACTTTTTGTTCATTTACTTTTTGACTTTTATTTTCATTTCTTTTAATCTCAAACTCATTAATGGTAGAATTGTCGAACTACGAATCAATAACCAATCTCTGTGGAGACGATACGATATAACCTAATCGATATATATCACCCAGTAAAAATAATACCAACTCTTTGCTTGTCGCTTTACCGCAACAACACCAGCACCCCCATTTCAGCTTATTACAGGCCCAGTTTCTCTAAACTCTCTCTATTTATTTAACTTTCTTTTGCATTTTATTTGTTCTTATTGATTTATAAAATAAAAAATGCAAAGAACAATATGTTTTAAATAATTATTAGCTTTAAAATAATTTTTATTCGATATTATTAATTAATTTTATCCAATAAAAAAGTTTTAATTCTAATAAATATTTAAGGGTTTAGACGTGTATTGTGTGCTTAATTATTACTCGCTTCTTGTATGCTTGTATGAATTATTCACAATTGTACACTCCACACACTTGACATAAACAATTCCATTTCTTATTTTGGCTCGTATGTCAAAAAGGGTCTAATTGTTGGGGATGGGCATGGCCATTCTCACGAGGTTGATCAAAGCCCTAGTTTTCTTTGATTAACCATAACCCAAATAATTTGGTCCATGTACCAATCATCCATTCAAAAGGATTTCATAGTTGGGGATAGGAGCATCTATCCTCACGAGATTAATTAAGTCCATATACTTGATTAATAATAACCCAATTCAACTTCTCTTGGTCCATATACCAAACACTAAAACACTTTCATAATCAAACCTTCAAACCTCGATTCAATGTCGAGTTTCTTTTCAAAATATTTTCACAAATAAATACTCTACTCCTCTCTTCCCAAACATAAGGTAGTCAGACCTATTTTGACCCTCGATCGTATGTTTGGTTTCTTTAATTGAATCTAATTAGGAGAACTTTGTTTCGCGTCACCTTTTCTTAATAAAACTTTTTGGGTAGAAAAATATGATTAGGATGGTTATATCCACTCATACGAGTACTTGGGGCGTTAGCCGTTGAACGCTTATGGTCCGATGCTCGTCTCCCACATGAAAATAACTCAACTCACTCAAACTCTTTTTTCGCTCATATGCGATCATCAAAGCTCTTTTCTTACAAAGAGTGTGAAATAGCCATTTCAAATACCAACGAAGACTTAGCTTTTCAAACAAACTAAACAAGTCAAAGTTCAAACATTTTAAATGTCTAATGCACTATTTTTCTTATAAAATCATCACAACCAACTTAAACATTTTCGAGAAGAACTACGGAGTTTTGACTTTCCCATTGCACGAGGGAATACGCAGGCACAAGGTTTTGAAACCGCGACAAACTCAAAATAATAATAAATAAACCCCTTTTCTTCTTATTTCTCGATCATAACTTAGAAATTAACGAATATACACACAAACACTTAGAACTAAATGGGTCCCATTGAGTACGATGGATGAGAGGGGTGCTAATACCTTCCCCTTGCATAACCGACTCCTGAATTCATGTCTTTTGGTCTCGTAGACCACCTTATCCATCATCTGTGGGTTTTATCTATACTTTCCCGTTCTTTTAGAACAAATAAAATTAGGTGGCAACTTCATTGTCTTAAAATAACCGATGAAAAAACCAGTCATCACACTCATGATGAAAAGTTTCTCATCCATTGTTTTTAAGATAGTCTCAGTGGGGCATCTCTGGATTGGTATACGCAACTAGAGAAAAATTATGTCCACAATTGGAAAGACTTATCTTCCTCATTCATGAAACAATATGATTTCAACCTTTCCATGGCTCCAACTCGTATTTAATTACAAAACCTTTCTCAGAATATCAACGAGACATTCAAGGAGTATGCTCAAAGGTGGAGAGAGTTGGCTGCTCGAGTTAAACCACAAATGCTTGTTTTTGAATAACTTACCTAGTTCATACTTTGAAAGAATGATAGGTTATGCATCATCAAGCTTCTCTAACTTAGTGATAGTGGGAGAACGCATTGAGCGCGACCTCAAAAGTGGAAAACTCCAAGATACCTTGAGTAGCCAAGTTGATGAGGAAGAATTCTTCAGAGGTTCTCAAATGGAAGAAGAGGATTATGAAACCAACGCAATTTGGAAAGCTCCGCAAGCTCCACCTCCTATACCTTATGGTCAACCTCCGTATGTAGCAGCTGTTCAGTGTCAGCAACCAATGCTTCTCAGTCCACAGTATCAGCTACCATGGGGCACTCCTCATGCAAAGAAGAGAGTTCAAGGCTGTGGATATCAGAGTCAACATCAGAATCCACGCAAACCTCGAAGTAACCTGAAAAGAAGGAATGCTCCTCTTGATCCAATTCCAAAAACCTAAAGTCAACTTCTTCCATATCTGGTTCAAAGCTCATTGGTGGTTCCCAAGTTCATTAAGCCACCAAAGTCATTCCCGCCAAGATAAGATCATAATGCGTGATCTGGATACCATGTTGGAACGGTAGGATACTCAACAGAGGATTGCAATCTTACAAAGCCAAAGTTCAATAGTTGATTGACAAGAAGTACTTGACTCTTCAAGGAGGAAATCTGTTTCTGAATGGCGACCCCATACTCAAATGAGTACCAAGATTACAAGAAGCATCCCTCTGTAGTTGGTGAATTAGAAAGGACAGCTCATCCTCGAAGCTGGCAATCCTTGGGGCACCTTTATCATTTTTCACTGGCATTTTCTTTGTCTGTTAATGTACTGTTTTCTTTTAAGTTTATTGTCATTTAAAAGGTAATATTAATGAAATGAGCATGCATTATTTTGAATTAATCCATTTGTGTTCACTCATTTTGTCATCTTTATCGTAAAAAAAGAAAAAAATATATATCATTATTTCTTCTATTTCCTTGTCTTTATCAACCTTTTGGTTATGCAAATATTGGAGGGAGGATGATGAAAACAAAATACCCATAATCGTTGTAAGTATGCTTTCAAATAAAACTTTTTTGGCGATGTACAGGCATTGTTTCAACTTCCCAAACACCGGAGTTATAAGGTAGATAGACCCTTGTTAACCCCTTTGAGCCTTGAAGTAGGAGTTTCTTTTCTGTTCAGAAAAACCCTTATTTTTAACCAGGGGTAGGGTAGTGTTCAGTTAATTTGATCAAGCGTTCAAAACTCATCAACTACGCGCAATAAAGGATACAACAATGGTTATCCTCCAAAAGGTTGAGGAAGGTCAAAACTGCAATAGGAAAACTTCTTCTATCAACAATGTGCATCAAAAGAGAATAATGCCACATTGGTTATTTCTCGTACATCAGGAGGTCAACAGATGATGATACAACAATGGTTATTTGTCATCCTACAAGGACTCAGGCAGACACAATTACTTCCAATTAATCAAAGACAACTCGAGGTCACATAACTTGTATAAAAAAGAGAAGAATAAAAAAGGAGAAAGAAAAAACGAAAAGCCCGGAAGGCAGAAAAGGATTACCAAAGAAAGATATTGAGCAAAAGACAAAGTTGTGTGGCGCGAGACACCAAGAACAAAAAGGTGAGTAACTGTCGTGTTCAAGAAACCTCATTTTGGTTCCTCAACTATTATAAACTCCTCTCGAGAGATGAGTGCTTGTATCAAGTTAGCTGAATATAGGGCTGGAGAACATCATCGAGAATGGGTGGGCACCAAAAAAATTTTAGCCTAACAAACTTTTTTCTAAAACTGTGAACCAGACCACGTTACAACCCTCAAAAGACCTAATTGAATCAAGGTTTATTTCGAAAGCATACTTAGCAAGGTTGCGTTAACCTTACTCCTAAAGAGATTTGTTAATCATCTGTGTTGATATCAAATTTTTGCATTATCTTTCACTATCTGAATAAACCAGTGATCCATTCACTATTTTCTTTTCCTTATCATTTCAAATAATGAGGTTGATTTCAAACATTGCATTAAAATTATTATTTTGAATTAATCAAACTTATTTGCAAGTCAGCACTTAGAATCAAGGAAGATCACCAGTGAATAATAAACAAGGAATTTAAATATCCTTCATTGTCCCAAGCGTGTGCGAAGCATCTAAGGACCCTATTGACAGGGACATTGTCCAAAGATCAATTAGCCTGGGGCACATTGTTACAAGATTCAGTCAATATGAGGAAGTCACCTCAACACGTTGAAGTCTTTCCAAGACACGTATTGGTTCATGCTATAGCACAGTGAAGCCAATCCTTCAAGATTCAGTCAAGTTGAGGCGTCACGTCGAGATACGGTAATATCTCTTAAAGCATTGGTTAATCACGGGCATCCTGCATTGGAATTCAAGATTCTGGGAAAATATCTCAAATATCAGATTATTTTAAGTTGCTTCCAATATCCTCTCAAAGAAAATATCATCAGAGCCTTAACAGCCTGGGGAAATGAATGCTATATATAGACAATTCCTTTCTGTATCTTCAAGCTGCTCGAGGAAATTTTCTCCCAAGTGTCAATGATTTCTGAGTTTAAATTAAGTGGCAGGGAATTATGCTAACAACTTCCTTTTAATGGGAAAATTGTTTCAAGAATCTTTCTTGGTCTTAATTAGTCAAACAGTCAAAGCATCTTCATGCATTATCAATCATACATCATATCTTGTGCCATAAAAATCTGACCTTGTTTGGTACCATTTAATCTTGTTTTCTTCTGGATTGATTAAATATTTTCCCCAGTTTTTGTCTGGTAGTTAAAATCATTTCACCAGTTTCTGTCTGGTGGTCAAAATCATTTCACCAGTTTCCGTTTGGTGGTCAAAATCATTTCACCAATTTCCGTCTGGTGGTTGAGATGTTTTCACCAGTTTTCGTCTAGTTGATTAAATATTTCACCAGTTTCCGTCTGGTGGTTAAGATGTTTTCACTAGTTTCTATCTGGTTGATTAAATATTTTCACCAGTTTCCGTCTGGTGGTTAAAATTATTTCACCAGTTTCTGTCTGGTGGTTAAAATCATTTCACCAGTTTTCGTCTAGTTGTTTAAAATTATTTCGCCAGTCTCCGTCTGGTGGTTAAAATTATTTCACCAGTTTCCATCTGGTGGTTAATGTCTTTTCACCAGTCTTCGTCTGGTTGTTAAAATTTCTTTCGCCAGTTTTCGTCTGGTTGTTAAAATCTCGTAAATAGTTCACGTCTGGTTGTTAATATCTTTCACTAGTTCTCGTCTAGTTATCTAAATTAAAGTTAGTTATCGTCTGACGATTCATCCTTCAAGGTCGAATTTTTTTTGGCACATATTGAATAATCCATACATGCATTCATAAATCATCCCATAAATCATCATCATGCATTAGTCACGTCGCTTCACTCAAACATATCATCCACAATATATTCATGCGTCGCACCCAAAATTTACCCTCCTAAGCTTAGTGTTTCATCTTCAGGCAATGAATTTTTTGGGGTTGTAGTTGTGAGGAGTGATCATGAGGCATCTCTTCTTCAAGGAATACACTCCTTTGAATTTCATCAGTGCACAAGATCAGGACTTTACTTCCTTGTATTTCTCATAAGATCATTGCATCACCTGAATTTGACTGAAAATATGGTTTTTGTTCGTTCATTACAAGTTTCTGTCTAATCAATACATCATTATTCCTTGTTAGAAGTTTCATCACCATTTAAGAGGTTTTGCTAATATAACTCTTCTTGTGTTAGTATTATCAGAAGTTAATCATCAGTTCAATAAGCCTTGTCTTGTTTAAATTGATTTTTGGCATAAAGGATGAGATTGTGATCAAGACATATTATGTTTCTACCGTTAAGATGAATCATGATTTATTTTGAATTTAAGATTCACTTTATTTTATTTAAGGGTTCGTTGCATTTACATGAGCGTTCGTTCTTGTTCTTTGAAGTTTAATTTGAATTTGATTTAGAACCATGATTCGATTGGTATTCATTCAAGTACTAATCCAAGAGTCCTTCAGGTTTCATTCAGGATCATTCAACATGGAAAATTTCACACAAAATGTAGATGGTTTTCTTATATATATTTCTTTCAAGATTCAACTCTTTTTTCTTTTTACAAGCATTATGGAAAATAAGCAAAAAAAATACATAGTCATGATTAAATTCAAAGTTTTGGAGCCATGATTGAATTCAAAGTTTGTATATAACACATAGTCATTATTTCATTCAAATTTCAAGAGCAGGCACATTACATCATAGTTAAAAAGTTGTACAAGTTCAAAACACTAAAGTTTTACAAATTTAACAAGGTTCCGAACAATTGCTAGCCTATCTTCTACAAGAACCTAACTAAAAGAATTCTAAGTCCTAATTTGGCTAGCGAGGTCCTCATTCTCCCTTCAAGATGCATTCCTTTTTATTCTCCAAGCTCCTCCAAATTATGCTAAGCCTTGCCATCTCCATGCCATCATCCATACATGAAAATAAAGAAAGGAATGGTTAGCAAACAATTGGCAGCATTAAATACACAAGGTTTTACATGATTTCTTTTAGGATCTCATCATTAGGGATTATGGCAAGAATCAGAATACAGGGAGAATTTTCAAGTCATGTTCAAGCAACAAGTAAAGCCTCATACAATTGGAATTGTATTTTGATCATTGGCCTAGGGTCTCTTTACAAATCGCAACAAGAGTTGGTTTACAAAGAGAAGAAAACTCAAAAGCACTCATCATGGTTAACAGGATAATACATAATTTACAACAGCCTCATACAAAATCCAAGTTTTGAATCATTGGCTAAAAGCATGCCTATTGCAAATCACAAATAGTTTTGGTGCACAATGGGGGGTATAACTCAAAATCATCATAGTTACAATAAAGCCAGCAGCAAGTTCACATATCAGTACAGCAGAGCAGGAGCAAACAAAGTCAGAGTTGCCCAAACCCCAAAAGAACTTTGTTTTTTCAGAAACCCAACATACATAATTCAGAAGACAGACACAAAAATGCCAAGACTTTAAGCCCATTAAAAAACACAACAGGCCTGTTCTCAGAAATAACAGGGTCCAGCAATAAGAAAATCGTAAAGTCCAGCAACAGAAAAGGCCAAAATAGCATCTCTAAGGCTAAGTCCAAAAACAATCAGAAAAAACCCTAGTGGTAGTTATATAAGAACCAGAACACTGTTCATAAAACCCTAACAGAGGAAGCAGCCGCAACATAAAAATATAGCAAAGAACACAGAGAAAAAAACCCTAATTATATCATCACTTTCCTACCTACTAATCCCTTCAGAAAAAAAAGCCAAAGAACAGTACAACATAGTAGAAACAAGGTGAAAAAGAGGTAAACAGAAAGACCTCACCGGTGTTGCGGCTATGAACCGCCGTCCACCGCCGTTAGGTCTCCAAAATGCCATCTCCATTTCGTTTTCCTTTGCAGGTCACGGTTTACCATCCATTTTCCCTCTAACAGCGTCGTTTTCACAATAACGTAACTAGGGTTCTGATTCCTTCCCCTTTAGATTTAGGGTCAACCTGCGACAATCAGAGAAAATGAGTAGTAGATTAGTGATTAAAAGAGAGAAGCGAAGCGAAAGATGTAAAGAAAATGAGTTTTTGGGCCCCGCCACCGTCGTCACCACCGTGAGGTGATTTCTGGCGCGGTTGCCCTGTGTTTTCCGGCGAGACAGATTCTAGAGAGAGACGAGAGAGTTCTTTTATGTTTAGAGAGATAGAGGAAGTAATGTAATGAGGCTTATTCTGGATTCTGTCTCTTTTTTTTTAATTAACTTCTTTTTATTTTGTTAAGTAAGAGTAAAAATTGGGTTTAGCATGGTGGTGACACTTGTCACCACCCTTAAGTAAAAATCTCATTTTTTTTTATTTAATCATAATGTGTTGTCTCTTGCTGCCACGCATCCCTTGCCATCTCACCGTCCGATCGCTTCAAATCTTTCTGGTCTCTTGATCAAGCGGCCAGATTTGGCCCTCCACAACGCACCTTCTTCTAGTCTCCACGCTGAATTTTCTTGAAGGCTTATTGGGCCCTTTATTTGGGCTCAGGATCTTATCTTTGGTTTTCTTATCCACACCCCCTGCACAATTACTTCCAGGCTATTTCTAAACCCTCTCTTTTGATCATTCAATTTAATTATGCAAATAATTATTATTTTTTTATGTATTAAATAATAATTAGTTTATGATAATTTTAATTTGATAATTTCCGATTAAACTATTAGTCGATTTTATCAAATAAAAAAGATCTATTCTAACAATTATTTAAATTTTTAATTGTATTGTTTGATAATTATTTAACTGCTTTATACGCTTGTATGATTTATTCACCATTGTACACGCCACACACAATTAATATCAAAACAATTCTGATTTCTTTTGATTGGCTCATAAGCCAATTTCCTAAAGGGTCTCATAGTTGGGGATGGGCATGGCCATCCTCACAAGATTAACTAAAGCCCTTGTTGCTTTGATTAATCATAACCCGAATAATTATTGGCCCACATACAAATTTTCCATGCACCAGGGTCTCATAGTTGGCGATAGGAGCACCTATCCTCATGAGATTAATTAAGTCCATATACTTAATTAATCATAACCCGATTCCATTTCTCCTTTCTTCGCGTACCAAACCTCAAAACACTTTCAAAACCAAATTAATTAATTGAACTTGTTTTCTAAATTAATTTTCATTAAAAAAAACATTTGGATGAGATTTGTTTAAATTGTTAGATGATAGCCTAATGATTTAAACAAATTTGAAGTTTTTAGGTTGTTAGATGATAGCCTAATAAGCTAAAAACTTCTACCCATGTTTTAATAAACAAAAAACATAGTGTTGTGGCATTTGGTTAAATTGTTGGATGATAGCCCGACAGTTTAATCGAATTTAAAGTATTTGGGTTGTTAGACGATAGCCTAATGATTTAAATACTTTTATTTGCACACTTAATAAACGTGAACTTTGCTTCATTTCACCGTTTTCATAATAAATATTTTGGATGAGAGATGATTGGTTGAACTTGCTCGCCAATTTCTAGTATTTGAATCGTTAGATGATAGCCTAATGTTTCAGTATTTGTCATCCACAACTTAAAATCAACTCAACTCACTCAAACTCTTTTATCGCTCATACGCGTTCATCAAACTCTTTTCTTACAAAGAGTGTGCAATAGTCATTTCAAACACGAACGAGGACTTAAGCTTTTCAAACAAACTAAACAAGTCCAAATTCAAGCATTTGAAATGTCTAATGCACGATTTTTCTTATAAAATCAACACAACCAACCAAGACCTTTTATAGAAGAACTACGGAGTTTTGACTTTCCCATTGCACAGGGGAATACGTAGGCACAAGGTTCTGAAACCGCGGAAAACTCAAAATAATAATAAATAAACCCCGTTTCTTTTATTCCTCGGTCATAACTTAGAAATTAGCAATAAACACACAAACACTTAGAACTAAACGGGTCCCATCGAGTACGATGGATGTAAGGGGTGCTAATAACTTCCCCATGAATAACTGACTCCCGAATTTACATCTTTTGGTTACGTAGACCGCCTTATCCATCATTCGTGGGTTTTATCTATATTTCCCTATTCTTTTTAGAATAAATAAAATTGGCGACTTCATTTTTTTTAAAACAATCGATGAAAAAACCAGTCATCACATCATGCATAAACCCCAACCAAGACTTGGGATCTTTTCAGAATGAAGTCAAGTGTAAGCTTTGAAGACTATTTTCTCAAGTGGCAACTTATTTCTTCTCCCTAATACAAGTTGAATGCTTATTCAAAAAAAATCAATCGGCAGTGGCGTCAACTCTCAAACTAAATTTTGTCCCCGGAAAAGTGATCAATTATTCCCCAGTGAACTCTTGTGTCAACAGAATCTTCCATTCGGATTTCCCAGTGATCTTCCCCCACAAAGTTTCTTGAGAAGTTTTTCCCAATAAAGCTTCACCTGCTCCCAAAGTGAGCCTTCTCCATCAAGGATTACCATTATGGTATCCTTAGTGTTGTTATTTTCAACCAATATCAAGTTAGATTCTTTCAAATAACAATCAATAATCAGTCTTAAAGTGGAAATAGTCCTCTATAAACCTGATTTCCTGAGGTGTTCCCAATTAATCTCCCTACAAGCCTCTGGTGTGTTTATTTTCCCAGTGAGTTCCTCGCCTTATTCAAACATAAATATATCTCTCCAAACATGGAGTTTTAAAGAATTTCCTGCGAAAGGTGGTTATCTTCATTAAATTGCAACTTTGTTACGGTCCACTGTCAAAAATGATTGGAAGAAGGTTTGTTCACTTTGGAATTATCCACTTTTCAATCACTAGTTTGAAGCTTATTAGTTCTATTCCCCAGTAAATTTGTTTACACTATCAGGGCATTTTACCGATAATGGATTGTCAACATCGAAGTTTGGAACATATGGTTATATGTTCTATGGCATTCCATTGCTAATGGTGATTAGTGAGTAATGATTAAAGTTTCAACATATACTTATATGTTGAATTGCTATTTGTTGCCGATGGATGGCAGTTTCTTTATGACAAGAGACAATTCGTCATTGATTTGTTACTTCGATGTATGGCAGTTTTCTCATGACAAGAGACAGTTCATCGTTGATTTGTTATTCTGGTGGATGGCAGTTTCTTCATGACAAAAGACAATTTGTCGTCAATTTGATATCCCGATGGATGGCAATTTCTTCATGATAAGAGACAATTCCTCGTTATTTTGATATCCCGATGGTTGGCAGTTTCTTCATGACAAGAGACAATTCGTCATCAATTTGACATCCCGATGGATGGCAGTTTCTTCATGATAAGAGACAGTTTGTCGTTGATTTGTTATTCTGATGAATGACAATCTCATCATTATGGGAGATAGTTTGTCATTGATCTACCAAATACTTCAATGGGTGAAATCTTAGTTCGTTGTTGAATGGTCGCTTTGTTACCCTTTCCAGATGCCAATTCCATATGAAATGTATTGGTTGAAGAAGAAGTTGAAACTCGTTATCGGTGGAACGCCAGAACTTTTGGGAGACTTAGTCCATTGTCAATATTTTTTTGTTACCACCTTGGTAAACCTGCTCCCCGCACTCATTCATATTGCATAGTAGAGAAATTATTATGGTTTCTTGATTCATCGCATTCTCATATCATGACATTCGTATGCATATTATACCCATTTTTGTTTTTTAGAGAAAATTTGGGTCTGTTGTATTTAAATTATCTTATACCCGACGATTCAAAGATGTCTCTTCAAATCGACCAGTTAAAGATATTTAAATAGGGGCAGTAGTCACACCCCAAAATTTTCCCTCCTAACTTCAAGTTATCTGGCTTAGGCATCACATTCACCTACATACGCTCCCATTAGGCCATTAACATTAAACAGTCATCCATTCATCGCATTTGCATCATTAGTTGCGTTTAGGTTGACCGAAAGTTAATTTAAACCAAAATTCACATCGATTTATAGTTGTAAAAAACCTGATATTCCCCTTCATTAATTTTTATCTCTCTACCTATTTATTGCATTGTGTTAAGTTGATTATATGTCGATGATATTGATATTTAAGTTTATAGACAAACCGTTAAAAGCGATTCGACATTGTGCAGGAAATTAGTGGGAAAATATTTCAAGTTTTCGCCTTTTACTCACTGCTTTATGAATCTCTGTGTCGCGTAGATCATGAAAATGTGCTCTCTTTAATTTTTCGATACACTTTGAAGTCTCGTTATTAACCGTGAGCGTTTTAAAACCGGGTATTCTTTGTTATCATTTTATTTCAATCGTAAACATTTCGATAATTTTTCTTTAATCTTTGAGGCCCGTAGTTTATTTTAATGTACTCATTTTATTTTTTCGGATAACTTAGTGTTCGAATTTATATCGTTTTTGACAATTTCAGGTGTCCAATTTTTATTTTAGAAAATTCAAACAAAAATACTTTTAGGTTTGTCATTTTTTATCTATTCCATTTTTGTGGCCCATTTAGTCATTAGGTACATTTTTGGCATTTTTAAAAAATGGTGAAAACCCTATTTCTTTTGTATATATTCCTGCGAGGAATGAGAGGCGGGGGGATCTAAAAAAATAAAACAACAAAGTTGCGCACAAAATAAACTACCTTCATCTTTCTCATTGTTCCCAGCGTCATAATACTCTCTGTTTTCTCTTACTTCTGTCACCTTCCTTCCACCTTCATCCACCATTTTACCTCCACCCTTCATCTCCCATGCAAACAACTTCCCCTTTGTATCCATATACCCACCGGAAAATCATCTTCATCCCAAACTCTAATCCCCTTGTTCATAATCGGACCTCCATTAAACCTTGTCCTCCGCTCACAAACCCCGTCGTCCTTAACCTTCAATAATCGACACCACCGTAGCGAACCACCCTCGCCGCATTAGCCTCCCTTCAACAAGCAACTCAGCACCTCGTCTCACTCAACGCCTAATTCAGCGACCCTCCAACTTCCAATAGCCACCCAAATCATCTCTTATCGTTGTTTCTTTAAACAACAATGCCAACAACATCAACACACTTCATCTGCTGTTTCCGCGAACTTATCGCCACACGTTTCATTATCATCACCGCTCAGCAGCTCTTCAATACTATCCACATCCATACATGTAGCTCGCTCGAAAGTAAACTCGTCATTACGGTCAACAACAGCGACAACCATTATTTCTTGCCTCAACAACAAAACAGCAACCCCGTCCGCTGAATCCCCTTCGAAGAGTTTCTCGATAACCTTTTGATCATGTTTCCTCTTCTTTTACATATATATATATATATATATATATATATATATATATATATATATATATATATATATATATATATATATATATATATATATATATAGTGCTGAATAAATCTGTTCAAAGAGCATAGTTTCTGAAATTTGTGTATGATTTGTCCCTTTGTAAATGTGTTTTAAGGAGCTTTCTAGAAGATCAGTGTTTATGTTTGACAGTTTTGAGTGTTCTCTTATGCTACTGTCTAAAAACCTGAAAAGACGATGTTCTGATTTGTGCGATAGTGAATTGGTGTTACAATTTCTGAATTTCATTTTGATTGTTCAAATTAGTTTGTTAGTTTATTGTAGGAAATCATTATTGAATTTAATAGTAGCAAATTGTTTTCTTCGGTTTAATATTGATATTAATTTCTGTAGGATTGTCATTGGTATGATTTAATTGTTGAAAATGTTGATTGTTCCATTGTTGATCGTAGCATACTGAAATTAATCGGAAATATGATGAAAAATGGTATCGTTATATTTTCTATGTGCGTGGAACACTTGTTTGAGATTGATTTTCGTATTTAATTTCGATGAAGGTTCAATGTTTCTGTGATTATTCGCGTAGAAACTAATCGAGAAACCGTTGGGACATCATGATATTGTGTTATTCTCATTCTAATTTCGACTAAAGTTTGTGAGTGGAGTAATATTTCTATAGTTTCGATGAAGGTAATGATGATGTCACGTTTACTCGCGTGTGAATATAACCGAGAAACTTTAGGGCAGCCAGTTTGTCTTATTGGTGCATCTAATTTGAATTGAAGAATACACCCCATTCCCGCTTGTGTTGATTTTTGATTAAGTATTGAATCTTTTGATCTTTTCGGGCGAAGCTTTTGTTCATGTTGAAAGAACTTTCTTGTGCAATAACAATTCATGTAGTTGCTGCCCAGTTTTTAAATTTGAACGATTATGGTTCAATTCCAATCTTGTTTTACATGTTTTGAGTATGTCTTGATTTCAAATTTGAGTATATGTTTTGATTTTGATTTCTAATGAATGAAAATTTGCTTGAAGTTGGTTTTGAGGCTACAAACTTTCATGAACCTATAATACGGTGGGAGAACTGACTTTGGTTTGTTTTGCTTTTGATCGCAAATGTTGCGGATAGCAAGAGTCGCCACCGACTTTTCTTTTATCCAATTAAGGGAAGGTGAAAAGAACAGGAAAAGACCTTCGTTAGATTCTGAGTACGGGAGAAGGTTATGAAAAAGGAAGGTATTAGCACCCTTTCCATCCGTAGTTATCTACGGGCTCTTAGTTGCTTTAGCTCATCTTTAAAAATTTGCTTTCTGTGTGTGTTTGAAAATGTTTTTGAAAAGGCATTTCGCTTTGACTTCGTAATGATTCACGCTGGAATGTATACGAAGTGTTCGGAAATGTTTCGTTTTGAAAAAGTGTTTTAACTTTGTAGTGTGAGGTGTGAAAAGATGTTTTGATGGAGCAAGCAACTAAAAGTCTTATTACCTACTCAGAACGGTCGTTTCCGTGTTGTTTTACTTTCCTTTAGAATAGCGATATCCATACCATTAGTTGGTAGGTAACCCTATTCATTGGATGTAAAGGGACATTCGAAGGGACATTGGATGGTCATAGAAAGCAACTTGTAGGAGTATCCTAGCATATTCGAAGGGACGATCATCGTTTTTTCGTAGGAAATAATCGAGGGACGAGATCATATATTCGTAGGCAATATCGAGGGACTATGATCTTTGTATCGAAGGGACTATGATTATATGTTTGTAGGCAACGGTGCTAGGATACCTCTACGTTCGAGAGACTTGACCATTTGTTCGAAAGGCAACGAGAGAGAATAGCCTAGGGGGTGCATGTGTGAAGATAGTGTGTTAAATTCAGATAATTTACCTTGTATTTAGAAGTGATCTACGTTGATTTTATCTTGCCATACACGCCTAGTTACTAGCAGTTAATATGGGTGCGGAAAGTAAATTGTGGATAGTAAAGTGCGGAAAGTAAATCCTACGCTATTACATGGCTTTGGGGCAGTTACATAATATAGGAGTGTGGAAAGTAAACCCTAATTAAGTTATTACATCCCATGAGCAGTTACATAATATGAAAAAAGAAATGCGAGAAAATTAACCTAACTATTACAACCTGAAAGCAGATACATAATAATCGGAAAAAGAATCGAATTGCGAACAAAGAAAATATGTTAGTAAAAAAAGATTTTGAGTTAGGAAAAAGTTTTTAAGGTTAGTAAACCTAATTAGATGAGAAAATAATTTTTGGGAATTTTTCGGGTTGATTTTAGTAAGGAAAAAAAATAATTAAAAGTCAATTTTTTGATTAATTAAAAATTAATTAAAATATGCATGCAAAATATAATTTTTTGTGTCAAAAATTAAATAAGTATTTTTCTGACATATATGCAAAAAGAAAATTTTTTTGTGATTTTTTAATGCATTAAAAAAATATTTGAAAAGAAATAAAATTTAATGGAAAAATATGAAAAGAAATAAGAAAATAAAAAGGGTTACAGTGCTTCTGGAGGAAGCCATCCCTAAAGCTGGAGCTTCTGGAAAGCCTCTTGGGACGTGCCCAGAAGTAGGCACTTCTGAGGAATTCTTGCGCTGGAGGTGCCCAGAAATTGGAATTTCTGGGGCTTTTCTGGACTGGAGGTGCCCAGAAGTAAGCACTTCTGGGCTTTTCTGACGCACCCAAAAGTTGGAGCTTATGGGGCGTGGCGTGCCCTTGAGTGGATCAGAAGCGAGTGCTTCTGTTGCTGGAAAGGACCTAGAAGCTGGAGCTTCTGGGGCGTGACTTCTGGATAGCATGCTTCTGGAACCTGAAACTCAGCAAAACAAAAATGGAAATTATGGCAAAAGGCAGGGTTCGAACCCGTTCCTTTGGAAGCGAGTGACTTAATGCGTGCAAGGTTAACCGTTGGGGCGGTGATACATCCATGAATTAATTTACATGGATTAATACATATGCAAGATTGTTTCCCTTGCTGGTTCAGATTAGAAACCCTGGATCGGACCTCCGGTTGTCTTCTCCGGCTGGGTGATTTCTTAAACCTGCAAAATAGAGAGAATTCAAACAAGAGATCAAGGCTACCCCCCTAAATCGACCCCTGCGAATTCAACGGTGGTATTGGTTTGCCCTAAAACGATCTGCATTGTCTAGTTCGTGGCTTCATCAGTTTAAAGCCCTAACAATGGCAGATCAAGTTCTGGCCACGGAAAGCTTCATGTGATCGTCCAGACCTATTCTATGATGTCTCAGGAACACACTGCAATGGTTAGTTTCAGACAAAACACGATAAATATTGGAATGCGAATTAAAAAAAATATGCAAGTGTATGTTCATGTAGGGCACGATTCAGGAGCATTTGACCATGGCTATTAGTTTATACTTACTCTATCACACATCAGGAGCACAATGGAGTGCTTGGATTGGATTGGAAACGGCTGGAAAATAGGATTCGAAGTTTGCAAGTCTGTATGATTTTTTGAAAGTTTAGGGTTGCTGTTTGAGGCTAGTTTTTCGTCCCTTGTGCATGTAGTAACATCATGTATTTATAATAGAGTGAATTAGGTCAAGAGTTATAAGAAAAAATCAAGCCAATCAATGAGAAATTATTTGATTTGGAATCAAACCAAATATTTCCCTTTTGAGCCAATTTCAATCAAATCTCATTACCAATCATGATTACTTCGAAATAATCAGATTAAATGGCTTGCTTGGACCTCAAGGATGAGAGAAAATCCATCTTGCCATTAATTTTTGATTTTCTATCTTTTATTTCAATTAAATTGGTTTTAAATGATTAAAAATCCAAAATAAATAAAAAATAAAAGATAAATTCGTGGCCTTGGGCTTGGAGGTTCCAATTCTGCTAAGGAACATGTTTGAATCAAAAAAAGTTAGGCCCATTTGGAAAAAATTTCGTTTTCTCAAGTATTTCTCTTTGTGCACCTCCTTAAAAATGCTCAACTTGGACAAGGTGTATCTTTCTCAATTTTTAACATTTTTTGGTGTTCTTGGACTTTTTAGAAAGCTCAAGATGTCTTCTAAACAACCCTTTTGGTTTCATCTTTATTGAAGTTTCCATGTTCATGAACACTTATTTGCAAAAAGTTGACTTTTTGTTGACTTTTAAAATGACCTGTAATGTTTTGATCCATAACTTCCAAATGAAGCATTTTCTACCCAAGCTTGTGAGACATGAAGTTGTAGATAATTGAATTCTCTTCAAAATGAGCTGTGGTGGAAAAATTTCTGATAAAGTATGTGAAAGTTATGTTTGGTCAAAGTTCTGTTGACTTTTGTCTAAGAAAGCCCAATTTAGAAACTTTGACTTTTGATCAATTCTTGACTTTTCTTGATGAATCATGATAAACCCTTGATCAAATGATGAATATCACTTCAAAATATTGATGTTGACCAAAAATTATGAAGTTTGACTGTATGTTGACCCAAAAATTATGATTTTCAACCATCTGAGCAATTGTCTAGGGAAACTTGACTTGTAAGGCTTGAAACTTGACATGGAGATTCTTTGAAGCATATGATGAGGTATGATGACCACTTGAAGTGTTAGAGTCCCACCTTGATTTGAGAATGGCCAAACCCTAGTTTGGGTTAATTGCTTAGGAGAGGGTTTATCTGGTCAACCCTTGTGAAATCCTTGAGCATGGACATGTGAAATGTCTTGAGATGTAGGAGGGCAAATTTTGGGGTATAACAGAACCCTTATTTGCTCATTATCTTACAACTCAATAATTTAAGTTGATTCGATTGACATTTCGATTCTTGTTATCACTTATGCATGTATAGTGATTTTAATTATGAATCTTGCTTACAAACCATGTTCTAATTTATTGCAATTTCATTTCATTTTGATTTTAACTCAAACTTATGCTACTATCAAGTTTGTTATTATGAAGACATTCAAGGATTGTTCAAAGCATTCACATTCAATTAACGCGTCCACACTTGCTCATAGCATTTTAATGTTGAATTACTATTCTATTCAATATTTAGTAATGTATATATAAAATACTTAGCATTTTTATTCTTATATTTAGTATTGTAAATATATAATTATACTTATTACTCTCAATTTTATATTTTACTCAATTCATTTGTAAATAAATTCAAATTTTATACTTTCGAACTTTGAATTCGATTCGACTTTCAAATGTGTATGAACGCAAATATATTGTTTGACTTCTTAGAGTTGATTCCTACATGAATATATTCTAAATTAAATTAATCTAATAAAGTGCAATGGTCAATAATTGATACTTGAGCTTTGTAAGCTTCTCCTCATTGGTTTTGTTTGTATCTCGTGTGATGTAGGGATCTTTATCTGATATTCATATGATGTACCAAGCTTTATCCGATCTTGAAGTTTACTTGAAGCTTTTTTCTCGCACCACACGATGAAGTTTACTTGATTATTCGAATTAATTCGATATGGAATTATTTGTTTATTTAGGCTTTTTATCGCACTTCCTGATTTGATGTATCCCCATTCATAAACTTGTACACCCATCCCCGCATGATCTGTAATAGTTTAGGATTTTATTTCCATATGTGTTCGAATTATTGCTTAATTATGCGTTTGTCATCATATTAGAACACATAACCTCCTCTTGGGATCTTCATCAATGAACAGGTATACATACAAGTGCACACTCGCACACATTTATAGTTTGGTCCTGGGCTTTTCTACAACAACAACTATTCGATCGATTGTTCTAATCGGTCGTTTAGAATACTAGTGACACGCTATTCCCACTTTCTATGAGCATACATATGTCCACCTTATATGGGATCGCTTGCTTTCCTACTTCATTACCTCCTTAATTAGATTATTTTATCATCTTGGTCCATACCAAGCCTTTCCAAAAGGGTTTCATAGTTGGGAATGAGCATGACCATTCTCACAAGGTTAATCGAAGCCCTAGTTTGCATCGATTAACCATAACCCGAATAAATCTTGGTTCATACACCAATTGTCCATGCACAAGGGTTTCATAGTTAGGGGTACGAGCACCTATCCTCACGAGATTAATTAAGTCCATATACTTGATTAATCATGACCCGATTCAAATTCTCTTGGTCCCTATACCAAACATCTAAAACACTTTCATAATCAAATTTCCAAACCTCGATCCAACGTCGAGTGATTTTCAAAAATCTCTCCATAATAAACTTTGAGTATTTAAATCGTTGGTTGCTAGACCAATTGTTTAAAAACATGTGCCAAATGAACTCCGAGTCTTTAAATCGTTGGATGCTAGACCAATTGTTTGAAGACTCTTAATAACGTGAAATTTTCTTCACTTCACTTTTTTTCATAAGAAAACGTTTTGGGATGATAGACGACTCATTGAGCATTGAGCTCCTCTAGTTTCTAGGATTTATATCGTAGGATGCTAGTCCTATTGTTCGGTAATTTTGACCCACTTAAAATCAACTCAATTCACTCAAACCTTTTTTTGCTCATATGCAACCATCAAACTCTCTTCTTACAAAGAGTGTGCAATAGCCATTTCAAATACGAACGAAGACTTAGCTTTTCAAACAAACTAAACAACTCAAAGTTCAACCATTTGAAATGTCTAATGCACGTTTTTTATTATAAAATCAACACAACCAACTTAAACATTTCCAGGATGAACTACGGAATTCTGACTTTCCCATTGCACAATGGAGTACGTAGGCATAAGATGTGATGTCTTTGGAGAGTTCAAAAACCCATAAATAAAGACCTTTCTTCTTTCCCCTTTCTTAACTTAGAATTTAGCAAATTTAATAAAGACACTTAAACACACACGAACTAAACAGTTCCCATCAAGTACGATGGATGTAAGGGGTGTTAATACCTTCCCCTTGTATAACCTACTCCCGGATCCATACCTTTCTTCGTGAGTCTTATCTATATTTTCCCGTTCTATTAGAACAAATACAATTTGGTGGCAACTTCATTATTTTAAAATAACCGATGAAAAAACCAGTTATCACAATGTATTTGTAGATTCCTCTTACTGATACACTGATGATTTATTCTGGTGCGCTTATCTATGATATTCTAGTGTGTGAACTTGAGTAGTTTATATTGGTGTAATTTTCTAGATCTTATTGAATCGTGGGGTTTCTTTCCAATTAAGTGAAATAAATGATTGTATGAAACATGTGGAGTAATAGTCTTGTGTCTATAAGTTCATAGTATCATTGATATAGCATTGTGATTACAGAATTTCATTGCTTCGTTCTATGTGTGGCTAACTTGAGAAAGGGGTATTATGATGCCTGAGATTGTGAAAACGTTAGACAATGTGATTGTCCACTACTGTGTTTGAGAAATACATATATTTAATTGTGTGAACCTTATCATTCAACAAAGAAATTTGTGCACTATTATTTTACTTGTAGAATTTGGTTTATTATAGCAACTATTGCTATTGTTGAGGGTCAATAAAATCCTTCATCATACCATCTACATCTTGGTAATTTATTGGCTATTGATAGTGTTAAAAAAAGGGAATATCCTTTGTCTTTGCATTATATATTGTTGGGTAGAACACATGTTCCAAACATCTGTTGTAACATCAGAAGTAATGACCAATCAAAGGAGAGGAACTTTGTGTCATGAAGACATTGATCATATTAGGGTTGATTGGTCTATATGTTTCAAGGATCATCTTAGGAAGTTGTCTTAGAAATGTGATCTCTTAGTTGTATCTGCTAAGCCAAATGTTGACCGGTGAAAAGTGTTAAGAAGTAGAAGTGAGTGATAAAAAATCATCTGATGTTGTCTGTTACAATAACTATTGATTGATGTGTATGAGCATAATGTCATTCCAGTTGTTCTGAAATTTGTCCCTATGAGAAGAGTTCTCTCTTACTTAGTATTGTGGGTGTGTACATCCCCTGTGATTTGCAAAACTAAGTGTTGTTATTGATCTCTCAACTTGTAATTTATTCAATTATTTGAGAATGTTCTAATGATGAAGTTTCTTTAATATGGGAAATGTCCGACAAACATAAAATATTTTTCAAGGTTTTGTCAAGGAAATGCTCATAATGATGCAAGATTGGTTCCATCATGAATCAAGTTGAGTTATAATGTAATTTTAAATGTGCCAACATCATGCCAGACATCAGAAAGAAAGAAAATTGAGTTGAGCATGTCATATTTATGGAGAAAGAGGATGTAGTAGGAATTTGGAGTGGCCATCCCAAGGGTCTAACTAATATAGTGATTGAGACTTAAGGTGGAAGTCATTTGAAAGTTTGTCATTGTATAAAGGTGTTGTGTTTGAGGATATTATATGTCATCCTTTCATTTGTGTTATCTTATGATAGCTCTAAAGGTTGTGTGGAGAACTGAATTGGATATAGTCTCATTGTTATGGTATGAAAGCTAATTTGAATATTCTAAGTCGGCAAAGTGATCATGGTCTGGCAATTTTCCTTCTATGGGAGAATGGTTGATCACGTTTATGAAGAAGATAGTTGCTATATCTGGTTCATCCTAAAATGTTTTTCTCATCCATATGCTTGATAATCGGGATGTCTCTCTAAGTAACATGGTAGGACAAGGTAAGGTACTCTATGTGTGTTAGGTGTTTCCAGTAGTGTATTTATTGTGAAAGGTATAGATGTCCACACTAGTACAAAAAGATTAATTTACACCCGTTTTTTATTAGAATTACACTCATTAAATTTAATAAAAATCGGGTGTCTATCCATTGGGTGAGAAATGTCTACCTTAATTACTCCCGTTTAACACTAGGGGTAAATAACTTATTATTTACACCCGATTTGTATTAAATTTAATGGGTGTAATTGTAATAAAAATGGGTGCAAATAAGTTCTTATCGTTCTTATGTACACACTATTTTCATAAAAATTTTAATAAAAATCAAGAGTAAATATATGCTAATTTACACCCTTTTTAATAAAAATTGGGTGTAATTACATCCTTTTAAATAAAAATCAACTCTAACTGCACCCTTTTTTAATACAATTTAACACATTTTCTTAATATAATTTAATCCCTATTTTAACAATTAAAAGGGGCATTCCGAGAATCGAACTCGGGACCTCTCGCACCCAAAGCGAGAATCATACCATTAGACCAAATGCCCTTATATGATAAGTTTTAGTTTGTAAATAACATAGTTGGGACAAATGTTTCGTGGAAAAACTTGAAGTACATACCTCTTATTATCCCATATGTGATCACTAAACAGCGGGATGAGACTCAACATCTGTCTTCCACGTTCATTCCTATCATTTCAAGAACAAAATATGCTTAATCAACTTCTAGTAAAAACATATCCCTTCAATAAACATTTATGTATGACAATTCAATAACATATGTAAGTATCTTAAAAGTAGCTTAACCAGACAGTACAGAATATTTTGGCACGCCCATATATCCAACAACCAAGTCTTAAAAATGTTTAACCATCTAAGAAAAGGAAAGTATTTTTACATGAAAAAATAATAGAGTCTAGAAAGAAGGGACTTACTGCTAAAGCATTTGTATAGTCGAAACAGTTGTAAACAAGAGAGATTGTGACAAATTAGTGCGACATAAATGAAGAAGCGGATAAGAAATCGAAATAAGACCAAACTTGTAACGCCTTGAATTTAATTAATATTTAATTAAATTTTATAAGGATTTAATTATTGGATTATTAAATTAAAGTTGGATTTTATTTGGTTAGTTGAAGAATTAATTTAGTTAAGTGTATTATCTTAAGTTGCAAGACTAGAATTTATAGTGTACCATCCATTAATTATTAAAATAAACTAAGGCACTTAGAAGTAGGTAATTGTGTGGTTGTGGTGAAGTTGGATTTTTTATTATTAAAACAAGTGCATGTGGTAGGAAGTGGCATTATAAAAGGAAACAAAACAAGTATCACTTACAGTAGCACTAGTTCTTAGAAAAGGAAAAGAAGAACCACGTAGAGAGAGAGAGAGAGAGAGAGAGAGAGAGAATAATGGTTTGCTAGAAGTTGTGGAGAAAAGATCAAATTCCAGTCCATTAGTTGTCGTTTTCGATCAAGTTTTTCGAGCTCTCTCCAATCCAAAGGTAAGGGGTGGGGTTCGATTTATATAATCATTTGTATGATGATTTTTATGTGGGATTTAGGGTGTATAAATTCACTGTAGACTCAATGTTTTGTGATGAAATTGACAGATTAGAATTGAAAATATTGCTGTCTGTTAATTGTTGTTGTTGCTAGTACTGTGTTGGTGTGATTATGTGTGTAGTTATATTGGTAGATAGAAGTTGTATTTTTGGAAAATAAGTTGATTCTGGGTTGAACTATTAGAACACACAATGTTGGAAAAATAAGGAAGGATGAAGGAGATGAAGTTGTAAGGGGACGGTTTAGCTAGTTGTTTTGGCATTACTTTTAGGAGCCTTTTAAGTATCATGAATACATGTGGTCTGTAGCAAACAAATAGCCTTAGAAGAATAAATAGTAGACTAGTTTTGTTGGGTATAATTGATGTCCAGAAGTTCTGTTGGTGCAGAACTTTGGATGGTCCAGAACTTTTGTTGGTGCAGAAGTTCTGTTGGGCAGAAGTTCTAATGCTGCAGAACTTCTGATGGTCGAACTTCTAATGATGCAGAAGTTTTGTTGGGCAGTAGTTCAAATGGTGCAGAAATTCTAATGGTCCAGAACATCTGTTGGTGAAGAAGTTCTATTGGCGAAGTTACGATGGTGCGAACCGATGGTCGAAACTTCGATGGTGTAGAAGTTCTGTTGGGCAGAAGTTCTGATGGTGCAGAAGTTATGATGGTCCAGAAATTCTGTTGGTGCAGAAGTTTTGTTGGGCGAAGTTCGATGCGAACTTCGAGATGGTGCGAAGTTACATTGGCGAGAACTTCGATGGTGCGAACTCGATGGTCGAGCTTGATGGTGCGAAGTTCGATGGGCGCGATGGTGCAGAAATTCTAATGGTCCAGAACTTCTATTGGTGTAGAAGTTCTATTGGGCGATTCGATGGTGCGAAACTCGATGGTCGAACACGATGGTGCAAAAGTTACATTGGGAAGAAGTTCTGATGGTGCAGAACTTATGATGGTCGAAACACGGTGCGAAGTTACATTGGCGTGTTCGATGGTGCGAACTTGGATGGTGCGAGTTACATTGGGTAGAAGTTCTGATGGTGCAGAACTTCTGATGGTCCAGAGCTTCTGATGGTGCAGAAGTTCTGATGGGCAGAAGTTCTGATGGGCAGAAGTTTTGATGGTGCAGAACTTTTGATGGTCCAGAACTTCTGTTGGTGCAGAAGTTATGTGGGGCAGAAGTTCTAATGATGCAGATATTCTAATGGTCCAGAACTTCTGTTGGTGTAGATGTTCTGTTGGGCAGAAGTTTTGATGGTGCAGAACTTCTAATGGTCCAGAACTTTTGTTAGTTTAGAAGTTCTGTTGGGAAAAAATTCTGATGGTGCAGAACTTCTGATAGTCCAAACTTCTGTTGGTGCAGAAGTTCTGTTGGGCAGTTTTGATGGTGCAGAACTTTTGATGGTCCAAAACTTCTGATGGTGCAGAAGTTCTGTTGGGCAAAAGTTCTGATGGTGCAGAATTTCTGATGGTGCAAAAGTTCTGTTGGGAAAAAGTTCTGATGGTGCAAAACTTCTGATGGTCCAGAACTTCTGTTGGTGCAGAAGTTCTGATGGTCCATAATTTCTGATGGTGCAGAAGTTCTGATGGGCAGAAGTTCTTATGGTGCAAAACTTCTGATGGTTCAGAACTTCTTATGGTGTAGAAGTTCATATGGGCAGAACTTTTGATGGTGCAGAACTTCTAATAATGCAGAAGTAGAAACTTCTGAAGCAGGGGATGGGTCGATGCAGGGAGAAGGCGTGCGCCTTCCCGAGCGCTGCCAGACTATAATTTCTCACTCATGAGCCGACCTAAGGACCCATGAGCCGGCTCATGCAGGCTGTTTTGAGGAAATTTCTTATTTCTGGACGTTTCTCACTTCTCCCCCTTTTTAGCCATAATAAGACAAAGGCTTATTTAAGAAGAACTCACTATAGCATAGGAAACATAACATCATAGGCACCTTATTCACAAAGAAGGAGAAATATTGAAGTTATGATGCACATGAGGAAGAAGATACTAAATACTCCCCCTTAAACTAAGAACTATGCTATGACACAAATTGACACAACTTCCTATTTTAGACATAAGAGGAGACTCAATTAAATAATATAGATACTTGGACTATCCATTTACAAACATAGAGAACCAGATCTCTGTATTGGATAATTAAGAACACAAGACACAATTTGTTTTCAAGACTCAAAATAAGACTCAAAGTAGAAAATAGACTGACTTAGCATCTTTGCAAAAACAACTGCAAAGAAAAGACCTCAGACTTAACAATGTCTGAACACTAGCCTTTTTCCCTATGTTTGTCACAAGTTGAAAGACATAACCTACATAGACTCTAACTTTACTCATATCAGAATGAAATATATGAGAGACCCAAACAAGGACACAAGAGAAATTAAAAGAAAAGGACTCTAAATACCTGAGCAATTAAAATAACATACCTAGATTGTAACAATTGTCTTGATCAAGAGATGTTATTTCAATAAGAACTACTTTAGGTGAGTTTATGCATTGGTTGAAATATGCACTAAGTCAGAACAAGTGATCCACACCATCAATACATGTTTTAGATAAACGGTTTAAGAACTATCCTTGCTGGTTTTCAAGGATAAAACATGTTTTGAGTTATATCCTGACTTCTTCTTTGACATTGTTCTTCTGGCTTGAAAAGGTTAGTCTTTGAAAGACTGTATATTTGATTAGAAGCAGAGTTACATTGTCTTTGCTGATCTCCATACCTTTACTCCCCCTAAGATATACAAAGTAAGGACATCTTTGATGTTTGTCCTTGAAGTATTCTTTATTTGGAATTTTCCACAGTTTCCAAATTAGGAATCCTTAGTTTGCTTGCTACACAAGATTCAGATTGCCACACTCTGTAACTTGTAATAGAAGAAACCTTATGTGTATAACCATAATGTTTTCTTTGATAGATAAGTCAGAACTTTATCTCTCTGGTGTCTTCAATAGTTGTGACATTATATCTTTATATAGAATATTCTCTTTTATACATCACATACTTCATCTCTTCTTGATTCAGATATTCACACAGTTATTGTTAATATCCAGCTCCCATCAAGATATTTAACAGCATCTGTATGCATCTCCTTAGATGAATCAGCTCTTCAATTAATCACCAGATAACATTGTCACACATCCTTAACTTATGAAGATAACGGTGAACTTTAATATTGACATTTAGTTCACACTAGGCTATAAATTCTTCATACAGATACTCAGCTCCCGACAAAGTATATGAATTTTGCATTCAGGCTGCACATCTAATAAGTACTTAGTCTCCCGTCAAAGTACCTATCAGTTAGTCAGTTAGAATTAACTACTCACACTAGATTATTCTAACTGACTACATCTCCACACACACTTCTATTTTCAGGCAAAAACATATATACTTAAAACTGAAGACATTTAGATGATGTTCTGACATCTGATATGACATCATCCATTATGGTTCTTAATTAACATCCATAACATCTTATTCATAACACTTGGGGTGGAACTAAAGAGACGTAGTGATAAGCAACTTTGCATCCGAACACATCAAGGAATTGTATAGGCCACATCTCAATAAACTTTTCTTTAAACTTTCATTTTGATTTTGAGATGATGGATGCCATAGTCTATACCTATAGAGGAGATTCACTCATCTAGGTTTCTGGAACAGACTCAATCATGGCATGACACTTATATAGTCAGATTCTTCATAGCAATATGGCTTCTTTTATTCTTATTGACACTACCCTTTCTGGATAATAACTAGGGCAATCAACATTCATGACCATATTTCACTATGGTTGAGACACGGTATTCAACTCCAAGTCTTTTCTATGGTTATGAATAAAATTCCACATATTTGGTTCCTTTGATTAGAAGATAATACAAGATATAAGCTCACTTTGATTATGCATAAAGGAATTGAAGTGTATACCTTTATGATTCTTCTTCCATGCATTGAGTTATACTTTAATACTTCCATAAGCTTAGGTCAGAAATAAACTGACATCTGGAGTATAAAAGAACTTGTTGATCGTGTCCTGATCAACTGATAAGCAGATGTCTCCTCTTCCAGATCAGGAGTAGGTTCCAAACATAAGTACTAATGTTCTAACATCTAATAGAACATCTATTCCATCTTCTGGGAACACATCATCCTTGAAGGTCTTCAAGGTAAACACTTTGTAGATGAATATGAGTATCATTGATCAATTGATCCCCATCACCTTTAATAATCCATGCCTTTATGAGTGGGCTTGAGAAAGATCTCAAGTATCTTTGACACTTTTACTATAGTTGTAATAATCTTCCAAGCTATTCTATTGGTAAAATAACCCTAAGATTCTTCTTTCACTATAGGGGTTGCATCAGAGGCTATGCAGTGGAATATAGCCATACTTCAACAGAATGTACACACTACTTACTCCGTAATTTTATTGTAAGAATGACACATAAGGATTGAAAATAAATCAACCCTACAATCTGCTTGCTGCTTCATCAAGCAACAATCTAGACCCAACCAAAATCTTGACCATGTGGTAATACATAAGCACAATAATTACCTTATCAATGTCTCCATTCCCGCATGAAGGTTTTGATAAATTTTCTCTCTATGTTGAGGCTAAAACAATTCAATCCAAACTCTTCACTCCCACATGAAGTCTTGAATTTAACTTTCTTGTTTCAGCATCTTCATCTTCTTTGGTCAGGTTGGTTTAGTTCTCCACAAATAGGTCCATCCTCCACTTCTAGGGACCATACAATCTAAACATTCCTTGTTCAAACATTCTTCTACCTTGTATACAACCAGAAAGTATCCCTCATGGATCTCATCCAGAAACAGACAGTATGCCTGCTCTGATACCAATTGAAATTCTGGTGAGACCAGACTAAAGATGTCATAACATCTGATCCGACATTACAAACAGACAAGGTAGAACATATAATTTAAAGTGAAGGAAACAAAAATAACACAGAGAATTGATAACCCAGTTCGACTCTAACTAACCTACGTCTGGGGGCTTGTAAGCCAGGGATGAAGTTCATTATCAGTAGTATTAATTCGGAGGGAAACCTCCCTATTTACACTCCTCACTTAATCAGACTACCCAATGACCCTTCTACCTAAGATACCACACTTAGATATGAGAATCCTCCGCTCAATCCCTCAGTACCACAACCCGTGATACTAAAACCAACTAAAAACATTTTGAAGATACCACACTTCAAACACAATCAGCTTGGAGATACCTCACTCCAAACACAACTTAAACATTCAATTTGTGACACAAATTAACTAAGACTAAAAGAAATATGCTTCTATCTTAGGACACACCTTAGAGTTACTTCATAGTTTCCTCTAAGAACATAACACCTTCTTACCTATAGGCTTCGAGGTGTACACATGGTGACCTTCCCACAATCCAGGAGGTTCACTCTACAGACTCATCCCTAAAAACTACATTATTTTCAATCACGGATGGTACCAAACTTAGGTTACAAATAATAGCTTGAAGCTGTAACAAACTGCAGTAACAAACTTTCTGCAAGAAACAAACAAGCAGATAACTTATGCTACAATTAAGGTCCTTGCTGATTTTTCTCCTTAGCTCTTGGACCTCCACAAATGTCTCCAAGATCACGCCACATATAATGCATAATTTTCCCAGAATATTCTGCATAATTTAAAATAGAACTGTAACAAACTTTGACTGTTCAGTAGCGTGATATCTGATGTCGTGACATCTTCTTCGACATGTTATTCCAGATGTTGAAACATTTCAACACAACATGTTTCTCCATTAAGTAGAACTTCAACCTGCTTTCTCCTTATGAGTTATAAATCCTATTTAACTTATTGCTGCTAAATTAGTTTTACCAAACATAAAGTCAATCCTAAAAATAGAGAATCAACATATATTATACTGCCATTGGATGAATCATCAAGAATCCATCTTTGGATCCAATTCAGGAAGCCAGCAAAAGAGAGATGATCTCTACAAATCCAGACCTGGCAGAAATTTTGGCCATCAGGTGGAGCCTCCAACTCGCTAAGGATTTGAAGATGGATAAGCTCTTTATGCAATCAGATTCCATGGTGGCGGTGGATTGTATCAACTCAGTAAAAGAGAATGCGGTTTTAGAGCCCATTGCGGTGGATTTTCGTTTGTTAGCTAGTAATTATCAGTCCGTTTCTTTTATGTTTATTAGTCGCGAGTTTAATTCTGATGCCCATAATTTGGTTCGTTTTAGGAAAACTGTATGGTTGTAAAACCTGGATTGGCGGCTTTCTTTCTATGGAGCTGGGATTTTCTCACAACTGATATTTCTAACTTAAATTTTAAAAATTATTTTTGATTATGACAAAAAGGGGGAAAAATATAGTGATGATTTTGATATATATATATTCCTCTAAATCCCAATGCTTACATTTTAACAAAATATATATATGCAAGAATGTTTTGAGAATGTTGTTTCAGGAACACATTGATAAAGCAAACGAATTAAGTCCATATTATTTAGAAGGTCCAAATAAAGAACTTATATTGTTTCACTGATTCTGACAAATCTGGATCAAAATATAGAATTTTTAGTTGTTTAGAAATTCTGATAAATCAAACTCTAATAAGCTTCAAAGAGAGCCTTATGCTTTAACAAGCTCAAAAAAGATAACAATGCTATGATATCCCTTGAACTTCTAAAGATTTTTAAGTCTTTAACATAGGGGGAGCTTGTTTATCTTAGGGGGAGTTTTTCTAAACTTCCTCTGATACTTCTTTATGATATTACCTTTTATAATTGTTTCATCAAAATACATGGGTTTTTCATCATCAAATAGGAGGAGATTATTAGAACAAGATTTGGATTCTGCAATTAATCTCTGAGTTTTGATGATAACAATACATATATTTTATATGAAACAATTTTGTACTCTAATAGTTTCTTGAATATGTCGATAAAATATTCTAATTGATTCATAATAATTGTTTGAAGAATCGTCATAATTATGTTTTGGCAAGCCTCGGAAAGACTATTGCATCGGTTTTGAATAAGTATCAGTAGTTTTGACGAATGTTGAATGTTCGCCCGAAAATTATCTCCAAGTGTACTTCTCAGATATGTTGTTGCTTCCAAAGACACAAGTGTTTTCTATAAAATAATTTATGCTTAAAGCTTTGGTCCCAACTCAGAAATCAAGATTTGCTTCTAAAGATAAGCTTTTTCTTCTAACCCAAAAATCAAGAATTGTTCATAAGATAAGTTATTCCTTACAAGTCTGAAGAAAAGGTTCTGATTTTGAACACCAATACTCTTGGAATAGACACATCTATTCACATAATAGATATTCCATATGAAGAAAAAATCAAAACAAGTAATACCTTATGGACTAATCATCAGAAAAAATTGCTATCAAAAGATGAGAACATCAAAAACTTATGCGAGAAGAATTAGTACAAAGGTACAATTTTACATTCCACTATGGTGAACATATTGTACAACCAAAAGGAATTAGTGTGCTCTTTGTCTCCCATGTTCTCATTCTACCATTATGGTAGTTGGTAATGAAAGTGATGTTTGTACTATTCAACAATCTACTTTTTGGAGCCTATATAAAGGATCAACTATTCCATTATAAAATACAAGATTTCAGATCAACAAAAAGGAAAAGTCACTCTGCCATATTATCAACATTGAAATATTCATTCTAGAGAGAAGATAAAAACACAAAGTTGTTGCTCAAATTTGTCTTAACTTTTTGTTGCACTCCAAAATTTGCCTTTTTCACTTTATGTGGCTTATGTTTCATCATACATACTCCTACATGCATCATGATGGGATCAAGGTATCTCTGGCTCTTGTGATTTTTTGAAAGCTATGGATTTTGGTTTTATTGTCGATCAGTGTGTGGAAAAGTCTGTATCCTCATTTCTTTTGCTCATTCAAATTAAAAAGGTCTCTCATTCTTCGATACACCTCGTTTGGTTCTTCGTTTCACCAGAGGACTGAGAATGGCTAGGGTTTTTTATTGGTGAAAGGTGTGATGTCTTCCTTTACAAAGCTCTTGAAGCATTATGGTTTCGTCTCAGTATGCTTCCAAACGAGGATCATCAGGAGGCTGTGACTTTTATCTATGTATGTTCATCATCCAAGGTTTATTGGATTTGTGTCAAGACTTCTAATTCAAAGATACGTTGCCATTTCCATCGAGATTTGTAGAGGTTTACTTTCCTCATAGTAAGGGGTGCATTATGACTAAAGCTTGTTTATTCTCAATTATTTTTTACTTGCCGATACAAGATTGGTTTTGAATTTGAATTGAGCATTTGGTGTTGTTCCTTGAGGATTGAATTTGATTTGGAATTACCGTTTAGGTTGGTATGGATTCAAGTTTTCTAAAGGTGTTTTGTTGATTAATTTTGTTTAAAGCTTGCAAGAAGATAGGTTACAATTGGGTTATGTGGATTTTCTTGAAGTACAAGTTAACCATGGATTTGATAATTGAAGATTTGGATCCAAATTTGTGTACTTGATACATCAAGTTTAAATTGTTCAAGAGCTTGTGTTTATAACATCAAGGACTAATTCATGCAAGGTTTGAGATATTCATTCATGATTTGTTTTTTATTTCAACGAAACTCATTCAAATATGACATCCAAGTTTCAAATCTTTCAAATCATCATTCATTCAAGTTCTTCATCCAAAATTCAAGTTATTTCATTATTTTCAAAAACTTGCAATTTTTTTCAAGACCAAGGAGACATTCAAAATGACGAGACTACTACAAGTCTATCAAGTTCTTGTTAAAAGACTCAACTAGATCCTAATCTAAGTCCTAAGATTGCTAATGTGATCTCCATCTTCACTTCTTCAAATTCCCTCCAAGTCTCATTCCTCTTCAATCTTCAAGTTCGTCATAGCAAAAATGACAAAGCCCAAGCTGGATTCAAAAAATCACAAAACCTTTTTCAGATATCGAAGAAATAACACAAGCATAGCAAACCCTAAATTCACAGCTATATAAACAATTATTTGCACAAATATCGAGGGGGACTGTTCACAAAAATCTCAAATTCTGAAATAAAAAAAAAAAGAAGGAGAAACGAGTTCGCAAAGCTGAGAGAGAGAGAGAATGATACCATTACCGTCACGAAGCTAAGGGAGAGAGAGAGAGACTGTTACCGTCGCCGTTCTCCACCGTCGAATCTCAATCAAACCTCACAAGTATCGTCTTCGACACCAAGACGTGTCGTCCATCATCATCATCAATCAAACAAATCTGCCACCGGAGATTGCGATTAGAGAAGCTAGGATTTCCGAAACTTCCTTTCAATATCTACTCAGATCCACGTCGTTCTTGCAAAATCAAGTACCGAATTCGTGATCAGAAGAGCAAGGCAAAGAGAACGAGACAAGAAAGTCAGCGATTAAAGAAAAGGCGCCGTCAGCTGTCATAGTCGCTGCTGTGGGCGATTTCTGGCGAGAGCTCCGGTGAGGGCTCCATCGTGATAAAGATGAGAGAATGAGTACTAAGCGACGAAGAGAGATGAAAGCTTTATTGATCCGTGTTTCATTTCTTTTCTAATTAATCTTGTTTAGATTTCTGTTTTGATAACTTGTGATTGGAGGAACTAATCCGGCGGTGACACTTGTCACCGCTGTTGTGGTCGTTGTTGATCAAGTGTAGGTACCCGATAAACTCTCCCATGCATCCGGCCTTTGTCACTGTCAGATCTCATTTGATCTGGATCCAACCCTCCAGAAACGCGTTCCATGGTAACATTCAGAAGAAGACTTCCACGTGATCACGTGTGGGTGATTCCGTCGACCTTACAATGCGCCTTCGTTCTAGGACCTTCTAACCATCATCGAGTTTTCATCATCAATATCTAGCGTTGGTAGCCACGGGTCTATGGTGGACCTCTTTGAAAGCAACACACTGGATCCAGAGCTATTTGGGCCTAAGCTTTCCTGCTTCTAGCACCCCTAAGCTGTTGCAGCTCAGGCCCATTCTATCTTTTTCTTTTATATTTTTTGTATTATTTTATTTATTTACGATTCTACTAAATATATAATACAAAAATTGTATTTGTTCTTATATAATTAATTAGATTAATAAATTAAGTCTTGATTCATTTAGTTGGTTTAATTCTTAAAACTTAATTAGCTTTGCTAATTAATTTTTCTTATTCGATCAATTAATTTTAATCAATTGTTGATTAATCGATTAAGTTTTCACTTCCTTTCATGTATTTTGTTGCTTTTAGTTAATTAATTAAAAGTCGATTTAGTTATTTAATTTAGTTATTAAAAATTAATTAGTTTTGACTAATTGATTTTTCTTAACTTAATTAATTAACATAATCAATTTTTAAAGTTAATTAATTAAGCATCCGTAATTCAACTATTTCATTTATAGCTCTAATGATTGGTTTTATCAAGGCCAAGGCATAAGTCTTATAACAATAACACCGGCAACTTATAACAACAACAACTTACAACAATAGCAACTTATAGCAACAACAACCTATAACAATAGCAATTTACAACAACAACAACTTATAGCAACAACATCTTATAACAATAACAACTTATAACAACAACACAACGTCAATCAATAAACAACGAAACGAATAATAACAACTTTAACACTCGACTCAGAATGCGACTCAACTATGCAAATGCATGTGGTACCATTTTGAGTAGAACTCCCAACATAAACACAACTTAAACATATGTCAGTTTATTGAGGCATAAGCCTTCAACATGGTCCCATCAAGGCCAAGGAATAAGCCTTCAACTTTCTACGTGGTGCCATCAAGGCCAACTTAATCATGCAATGTATGTCATGCGACTTCAACTTCAACTTCAACGACAAATACAAAATAATGCAACAACAACAACATACAACAACAACTTAAAATATGCATCAATGACATCAACTTAGATCAACATTGGTCATTCGACCTACAACTCAAACATATCCATCAATCGGGACGATTCAACTTAATCAACATTGGCCATAGGCCTACAACTTCATTAACATATCAATAATAATTTATTAACAACAACAATTCAAGCAAGCAACTACGACAAATACTACACAACTTAACAATTATGAATCTACGTCTAAAACATCTTATTTAACGCTAACGCTACTTAATTATTAAATGTCATCTACTAAATTAATTAATTAATCAACTACTTGATTTTCCATTAATAAGATACCCGCAATATTCGACATACGCGACATCGTCCCAATTCTTCAATCAACCAATAATAACTACACGCATATATGAGTTTCTCCGATAATTTCCAACCAATTTTGGTTAATCAATTATTCCAGTTAAAACTACTAACGTTACTATTCGGTACTATTTCCATAGACCTCGCTTACTAATAATTCCATGGTTTTCTAATTACTTATTCCCTTGCTAATATTTTTTTACCGCTACCAAAACCAAACCGTCACCAAAACGTGTTCCTGCTATCACTACAACTCTGCTAATTTCAAATAACCCATGCTATTTTTATTACTATTTTGTTATTTACTGCTACTAAAATTATCTCTCTAATTCGTTCTAACACTGTTAATATATCCATGTCAATTATTTACTAATAGTGCTATTAAATTTTCTCTAACTCAACACCTGGCAAAACTGACTAATCACATGTTACTCAAAATATATCAATTTATCTCACTAACTAATATTTAAAATTACTATGATATTACTATTAGTACAAATATTACTATTTACCAAACTAGTCTCATCACGCTAATAATATTAACATATTATTATTTATTAAGAGTAAACTAACTAACATAGATACATGTTATGATATCCTGATACAAAGCCACCACTTTTTTCTTCTCCATGCCTATCGTCACAACTCCATGTCCGTCATCATAATTTATATTCCCCCCATCATAACTCATATGGTTACTTATTAGTTTATTTCATTAACTACATCCCCTGCAAATTCTTTTTTTTTGTCTCTACTATACAGTAGGCTATTAATTTTCTATGAGGCACTAAAGACCATAAAATAAACAAAATAATGCAATGTACTACAGGGGTTCCGAACGGCACTTCCCCTCTCTTTCTACTACCTGCCGATCGGAAGGCTTCTTTCCTCCATCATTATGTGCCGATCGGCACATGCTACATATTCTCCCTGTCGTTCAGCAGGGCCACTAGCGGGGGCCACCATTTGTGTGCCCTTTGGCACATCTTCTTCAATGCAGTCTTGGCCAATTCCTTTCCAGATTTATCCATCGATTCAGACCCAAATTTAACTAACACGAAATGCATTTACATAAACATAATATTATAACTCATCAACACAGATAAATTTTCATTGGCCAATTCATCGACAACGATTAATCTCCAATAATATCAGAACCAAACACAACTAACAGTAACAATTTCATTCAATTGCATTTCATCAAACCAACACAACCACAAAATTAATCTATGGCAGAATTCATATACCCTAATCCCATATACAATTTATCATAAACCCGGTTATAGAGATTGAACCCTATCCTTATCTTGGATTTACAGTCTCTTTATAATTTTCTAGTCGAGTCTGAATTGCACCATAGCTGATTCCATCGTTTCCATCTTTTACTCTCTGCAACTTTTTCCTCGTATGGTATCCTTCATGACTTTTCTTCCTCTTCCTTGTAGTCTCTTTTCTCCTCTTGCAAAACCCTTATTTCCACTTTCTCTTATTTCCCACGTACAACCACCAACAACCCTTCAATTTGGCCTTATGCTCCTTTATATATATAACTCCAACTTAAACCATAATAAAATACTTATTGGGCCAACTAATTAACACCTCCAATATTATTTCTCACACCACCACTAAATCCAATTAAATAAATATTATTCTAATATACAATTATTATTTCTAATAATAATTTCTTCCGACTAACTACTCGACTATCAACTTAAACGCTCACCAACGAATTAATCGAATAATGCCTCTTATAATAAATTCCTATAATTCTCGACTTCGACCAATTCCAATAAATAATTCCTTATATAATTTAATTAAATAATTAATTAAATTTTAGGCGTTACAACTCTCCCCCACTTAGGATATTTTCGTCCTCGAAAATCTATCTGACACAACCATCTTCAACTTCGCTTCCAACTCTCTGACCCTCAATTACGCTTGGCAACACTCCGACCACTACTTTTATGATATTCCAACAACTCAACATGGTTAATTCCAATATGCACGTTAATCTTCCAATACTCTTGCTACATAATTATCACTGCTTCAACAATACCTTGGAAAATCAACTTACAAATTAGTAACAACTACCACTCGCTTATACTTGACTATACAGCATAGCATCCTCATCTCAACAACATCCTCAATATAACATTCATCACTTGATTCACCATCAAGATAGCAAGATATGTCCATACTATCCAATACGATTTCGTCTACTATCAACAAGAGATTAAGGGTGATCGGTTCCTCAATTTGTCAATAGATAGCTGACAACCATAACAGAGTACAAACCATTGTTACTAAACTATAATAGTGTTCTTTTAGAACTTGCACTTACGTCACCAAAAACATCAAAATTCAATAACCTCCAAAACCATCCGAACATGCTAACATCAACATCGTACAACTACATACTAATATACCTCTGACGATAACATCCGCCATAATTCCTTTACGCCATTTTCGACACTTCTTATTCTTGGAATCCTACTCTTTGCATTTCCAACTATGACTCGTGGTTCCAAATATTCCAACAACTTATACAACTCTTTTAAATCACTTACCAACAATCTGTCACTTAATCATTACTCCTATGTCAAAATCTTACACAAGATTACTTAAACAACTACTTCATAGTCCCTCAACAATGTTGAACATAACAATTTTCTAAATTCCGTCTTATAACAATTATCCTGGTTACCTTTTGATTCGGGAAACACCAAAACTTCGAAAATAATTGCACCATCGCCATCAGCAGCATACCAACATCCTACAACTGGAGCATATCCGAGAAGCATAGCTTCTCCCCCACTTAGCTTCAAAGCAACTCCTGCAAACAATCAACTAGCAAGCAAACAAGTATTGGTAGTGTTCCATACACTTGTCGTGTACAAAGGTAATAAACAGCATTAGACAACAGTGATCGGACGAACCGACCTGCTCTGATACCAACTTGTAACACCCCAATTCTATCCTGGTAATTATTGCGAAAATAAGTTATAAAATTATTTCCAACAAACAATTGGAGTATTACAATTCAACTAAAACAACTGAACGCTATCACAGATACATAACACATAAACTCGAATGAACCGAAACAACATGAATCAACTTTATTAATATTAAGCAGCGGAACTACAATATTCAACTTGGATGACATAGCATCATTTCAAATTAAAACCATTTTAAAATCAACAATTACTTTTCATGTATCAACATAGTTATTCAACAATAAAACCAAAACAACAAAACAACTAGCATTCATCCCCCGAGTGTTACGTATCAGAGCGACAACCCGAATCAAACTAACAGCAACTAAATCTCCATTCTCTAATACCTGCACATTACCCACGTAGAGGTAATATCATAACAGAAGGGGTGAGATATCAACCAATATAAACAGGCATATGATAAATAGTATATTAGATCAGAATCATACAAATTTCACCACTTCATAATAACAACTATAAAACAACCAACAAACCACTTATAACAACAACAACAACAACAACTTATAACAACAACAACTTACAACAATAGAACCTTATAGCAACAACAACTTATAACAACGACAATTTACAACAACAAAACCTTATAGCAACAACAGCTTAATAACAACTTATAACAACAACACAACGACAATCAATAAACAACGAATAATAACAACAACTTTAACACCCTAATCAATATGTGACTCAACTATGCAAATGTATGTGGTACCATTTGGAGAAGAACTCCCAACTTAAACACAACTTAAACATATGTCAGTTTATCGAGGCATTAACAAGGCATAAGCCTTCAACGTGGTTCTATAAAGGCCAAGAGATAAGCCTTCAACTTTCAACGTGCTGCCATCAAGGCCAAATTAATCATTCAATATATGCCATGCGACTTCAACTTCAACATCAAATACACAACAATGCAACAACAACAACAACTTAACATATGCATCAATGACATCAACTTAGATCAACATTGATCATTAGACCTACAACTCAAACATGTCCATCAATCGAGACGATTCAACTTAATCAACATTGGCCATAGGCCTACAAATTCATCAACATATCAACAAAAATTTATTAACAACAATAATTCAAGCAAGTAACTACGACAAATACTACACAACTTAACAGTTATCAATCTACGTCTAAAACATCTTATTTAACGTTAACGCTACTTAATTATTAAAAGTCATCTACTAAATTAAGTAATTAAGCAACTACTTACTTTTCCATTAATAAGATACCCACTATATTCGACATATGCGACACCGTCCCAATTCTTCAACCAAACAATAATAACTACGTGCATATACGAGTTTATCCGACAATTTCCAACTAATTCCGATTAATCAATTATACCGGTTAAAACTACTAAAGTTACTATTCAGTACTATTTGCATCGACCTCGCTTACTAATAATTCCATGGTTTTCTAATTACTTATTCCCTTGCTAATTTTTTTTACCGCTATCAAAACCAAACTGTCACCAAAATGTGTTCCTGCTATCACTACAGCTCTGCTAATTTGCAATAACTCATGCTATTTTTATTACTATTTTGTTATTTACTGCTACCAAAATGATCCTGCTAATTCATTCTGACACTGCTAATATATCCCTGTCAATTATTTACTAATACTACTATTAAACTTTCTCTAACTCAACACCTGGCAAAACTGACTAATCACATGTTACTCCAAATATATCAATTTATCTCACTATTTAAAATTACTATGATATTATTATTAGTACAAATATTACTATTTACCAAACTAACCTCATCACACTAATAATATTAACATATTATTATTTATTAATAGTAAACTAACTAACATAGGTACATGTTATAATATTCTGATACAAAGCCATCACTTTTTCTTTTCCATGCCTACCGTCACAACTCCATGCCCCTCATCATAATTTATATGCCCCTCATCATAATTCATATGGTTACTTGTTAGTTTATTTCATTAACTACATCCCCTGCAAATTATTTTCTTTTGTCAGGCTATTAATTTTTTATAAGGCACTATGGACCATAAAATATACAAAATAATGCAATGTACTACAGGGCTTCCGAACGACACTTCCCCTCTCTTTCTACTACCTGCCTATCGGCAGGCTTCTTTCCTCCATCATTATGTGTCGGTCGGCACATGCTACATATACTTCCTGCCGTTCGATAGGACCACTAGGAGGGGTCACCATTTGTGTGCCCTTCGACACATATTCTTCAATGCAGTCTTGGCCAATTCCTTTCTAGATTTCTCCATCGATTCAGACCCAAATTCAACCAACACCAAATGCATTTACAAAAACATAATATTATAACACATCAACATAGATAATTTTCATCCGCCAATTCATCGACATTGATTAATCTCCAATAATACCAGAACCAAACACAACTAACAGTAACAATTTCATACAATTGCATTTCATCAAACCAACACAACTACAATAATTAATCAATGGCATAATTCATACACCCTAATCCCACATACAATTTATCATAAACCCGATTATAGAGATTGAACCTCATCATTACCTTGGATTGATGGTCTCTCTATAATTTTCTGGTCGAGTCTGAATTGCACCGTAGCTGATTCCATCGCTTCCATCTTTTGCTCTCTGCAACTTTTTCCTCGTACGACATCCTTCATGACGTTTCTTCCTCTTCCTTGCAGACCCTTTTCTCCTCTTGCAAAACCCTTATTTTCTCTTTCTCTTATTTCCCACGTACAACCACCAAAAGCCCTTCAATTTGGCCTTATGCTCCTTTAACTCCAACTTAAACCATAATAAATTACTTATTGGGTCAACTAATTAACACCTCCAATATTATTTCTCACACCACCACTAAATCCAATTAAATAAATATTATTCTAATATTCAATTATTATTTCTAATAATAATTTCTTCTGACTAATCTGACTAAGTACTCGACTATCAACTTAAACGCTCACCAACATATTAATCCAATAATGCCTCTTATAATAAATTCTAATAATTATCGACTTCGACTAATTCTAATAAATAATTCCTTATTTAATTTAATTAAATAATTAATTAAATTTTGGGCGTTACATTGTCTGCTGTTTTATCTGATGTCTTGTAGTTTATCTGAGGCGATTTCTCGCATCAAGCGATTGAGTTATTTATTTTTAGTTAGCAATTCGATTTATTTCAATTGGGTTGTATTATTTTGTTTATACTTTTATTTGGACTTTCGATTCGATACATCCTCGTTCATAAAATTGTACCCCCACTCTGATATGGTTGTAATAGCTTAGGATTTATCTCTTTGTGTGTTTTATTTACTGCTTAGTTACGCATTTATCATTCAATTAGAACATATAGCCTCCTCTTGGGCTCCTCATAAATGATGAGGTATACACCTAATAGTTCACACTCGTAGTTTTGTCCTAGTCTTTTCTACAATGACAACTATCTGATCGATTTCCCCAACCGGTCTTTTAGAATACTGTTAGAACAAGATTTGGTTATGAAATTATGTCTCTTATTTTTATGATAACAAATAGTATGTTTGAGTGAACAATTTTGTTACTCTAATGTTTGTTGTATTTTTAAGAATAAACAAACAGGTTCTTCTTCTGATGGATGGCATAGCCAAGACATTAGAAGAGAAAATGCTCTGCTTCTATGCTACAATGGTTTTGATGAACAAGTAGCGAGGAAAGCTTCAGAAGGCTCTGAAGCTAAGTTACTCTGATATGTCAGTCTGAAGAAACTAGTCTGAAGATCTCGAGACAGAAGTTATGAGTGAACGTAGTCCAAGATGCTGAAGACTCTAGTTTTAGAAGACAAAAGGTTCTGAAGACCAAGTGCTTAAAGACTTTGAAGGCGTGGCTCTGAAGATTCTAAAGACTTGAAGTTCTTCTGAACTTAGTTACGATACAAGGTTACAAGACCAAGTGTTAAAGACTCTAAAGACGTGGTTTTGAAGACTCTGAAGACTTGAAGTTCTTTCAAAATTATTGTCATACCCAAATTTTTGACCTAAGATACCATCTCATATCATCTAAATATGCATCATTGCATCATTGACAAATTGCAAAACAAGATAACTTGTGTACTTGCTCCTTGAGCCAAATTAGGGTTTTGAATCAAATCTTTCATCAGAGCAAGATGTGATCAATTAGGGTTTGAGTCTCCACACACTTATAATGAGCTATATTCATCAATCATCAACATTTAATCTTCAAATTCCAATCATTTCCTCCAGATCAATCTTGAATCGACCAAATTAGGGTTTTGATCGAGGATGGTACATCATTGACTTTTGGCTCAATGCATGACCTAATTGCTAGGAGAATAATCTCAAGATCACCAATGCAATATCTTAACCTAATTTCTTGATTCAAAACATCTCCAATACCATGGTTTATTAACTGTGAAATTCTAAATCATTTGACAAAAAGTCAACTGTCTAGATCAGTCAAACTTTGACTTTTTGGTCAACTTTTGAAATTCAAATTTTTTCAATCATCAAAGCATTTCATATTATCCATCATGATCATCAAAAATTAAAAATGTGGAAAAAAGTCAACAAAAAGTCAAAACTTTATTTTTCTAAACACTTAGAAATTTTTTCAAGTGTTTTCATCACTTTTCACTATTTTCATAGCCATTTTTCACCTAGATGCATTTTGATTCAAGAAACACTTTCAACATGAAAGTTGTAGATCTTGTTCCAAGCTTTCCAAAATATCCAAGAACATGAAAAATATTTTGTGGAGCTAGGATTTTGAAATTAGACACTATAGGTCCAAAAACTTGCATTATAAGTCATTTAAACAAATTTTTCAAGTCATTTTGCAAAGGATCCTATCTCTTTCTCTTATAGAAGCCTAGGTTACTCAAAGATATTTTGAGTTAATGATTGAAGAAGGATAAGAACACTTGATATTTTTAACCATGGTTCAAAATTTTAACCATGTGCATTAAATGACAAGATTCCTTTCTTATCCCTTAAGCTCCAAGTTGCAAAAATCTCCAAACTATATTGCCTTGCTTTCCAAACTTCTTGACCTATAAATAGAGGTCCTTGCATCATTTGCAAATCACACCAAAACAACTACAAACTTGTTTTCTCACTTCTTTGTTAAATTACAAGTTTCTAAGTTTTCAAAGAGGTTAGAATTCCAACTTCCAAATAGCTTTTATAAATTGTATGATTGAAATTATGGTTAAATTATGAGCAATTTAGCATTTTACATTTTTCAAATTGATCAAGAATCAAAGAAATTCAAACTTGGGCATGAAAGCTTGTCACGAGGAAGAAGAAGATGGCCATGGCGCCATCTGTTAGAACGCGCACCTCTTAAGTCATGCCTTCCCTCAGGCCTGGGGTTCGAATCCCCCTTGCCCTAGACCCTTTTCCATCTTTTTCACTATTTTCCATTTTCCAAACTATTTTTAAACCATTTTTACAACTTGTTTTAAAATATAATTAAATGTTTGCCTTGTTCTAAGAAGCCACACGTGTGGCCCAGTGGTATTTCTTTTCATATTTCAGCCTAAGGTCCTGAGTTCAAACCCCTTTGGCCACAAAATCAATTTTTTATCACTTATTTTGTTAAGTTTTTTTAACAAACTTCAACATTTTCAAAAATCAATCAAAACTTCTAATTTTGAGATGATTTTTTGCACTCTTGTCATTTAATACATCTATTTTATGATTATGTCAAAAAATTCCAAAAACATATTTTCTTTTGATATATTTTTATTAGGTTAAAAGTAAGACTTTTTTAAGTGCTTTAAATACTTTCAAAATGTTTTCTTCTTGATTTTCAAACCTAATCTTTTTCAAAACACTCTTGTGAATCAACTTTCACTTTTCAAATCTTTTTAAAATATTCAAAAATGTTTTAATTAACTTACACGCCTCTTTTCCATGATCGATTCGATTAATCTTTGAAAATACAAACCAGACTAGGTTTTTTCCTCGAAAATCATTCGAACTCAAAATCAAATTGATCATGGGCCTCCCTTACGGTGTAAGTCTCAACCCTTTTTATGTACATATTTATATCTTTGTACATATCCACCCTTTTGTGTACATATTCAATTCCTTATACATGTTAAATTTTTTGTACATATTCAAGTATAACTAGCTTCGTTTGCTAGTTTTATCCGCTTGTTTATACACCAAATTCCACTGGTATTAAGAGGAGCATTATTCTCGGTGAAAATGCTCTTATCCCAGTGGTCTCCCTTAAGGTGTAAGTCTCACTCCTTTGTATATATATCCAAGTACACTAGCTTTACTCACTTGTTTTATACACTTGTTTATATATTTCCTTCATAAACTCTTATGAATGTGCACACACACACACACACACACACACACACACACACTTTGTCATATATATACTTGTTCATATACTTGCTCATGTTTATTTATGTCATTACAACTAGTATAACAACTAGGTTTCCCATAGCCTCCTCTTGGGCTTCATACAAAATAAATCCCTAGTTGAGTTAGCCTCTTCTTGGGCTTCGTACAAAAGAACTCCCTCGTTGAGTTAGTCTCCCCTTGGTCTTTGTACAAAAGAACTCCCTCGTTGAATTGGCCTCCTCTTAGGCCTTATACAAGAAAGAGATATGGAAATCTCCAACAGTATCCTATTGGGCTTCATACAACGAATATCCTTAGCTAGGATAGAACCCAAAACGTATGGTTTACCGGTGAAATCACTCTTAAAGCCAAGCCAGCCATACCCTGCAGCCTCCTCTTGGGCTTCATACAAGGATCCTCGATGTCCCTCAGAAAGCCTCCTCTTGGGCTCACAATACAAGGACCCTCGATGTCCCTCGGATAGCCTTCTCTTGGGCTTACAATACAAGGACCCACATACTTCTTAAGAGCATCCCCCAAACAATAACAAAACATTTCTCCTCATAGATGAGATATGAATCATCTCTATGGAAGAAGTATCTCATCTATAGCATCACATTCAAATCAAACATTTTTCAAATCAAACATTTTCATAAACAAAACATCTTTCTTAACTATAAATAGCAACGCTTGTACACTCAAGCAAAACGGCCAATGCTTTCAATGAAAGATTCAACATTTTTCCAAACATCTTCTCATTCTAAGAACTATAAGCGGTATACTTGTACACTCAAGTTAAACACCCATTTCTTATAATGAAAGATTCAAACAATAAATTTTCAAAATGTATGTGATGAAATAGATTAGATACATTTTTCATTAAGATGACACTTTTCATTGTCTCTTAAAATCATTGCTTTTACTAGCACATAAGTGGGAACTACGATTGCTCTGACTTTCTCAACCTCCTTTTGAGAATATGTAGGCACAAGGTCTCACCCTTGGCAAACATACTTCTTTCTCTCTTAAACCACCCAAACCTTAATCACCCTTAGATATTGAGCTATAATTTCTCTGATTCCCTCTAGGGGATATGTATGCAGAGGATCGCAATGATCTTTGCGAGTATAATCATAATAAACAAACTTAGGTTCCTACATAGCCTACCTTCTTAAATCCCAAAAGGAGAAAATTTTCCCAAAATAGCATAGCAAATAAAACACAAACGCACAAAATATCCTATAGAGTACTATAGATACATAGGGTGCTAATACCTCCCCTTTGTATAATCTAACCTTCTTACCCAGGAATCTCCCTATGCTTTGCGTTTAGTTTCACGTTAATCACATTGCATATCTTTTTTAGGGTATTTCAGCTTTCCCCTTTTCCTTTATTTTTTGGAAACAATAAAGCTTGGTGCTCGCGGTATATTTTAAAAATCAAATCAAAGTTAAATTGTTTTTGAGCCGGAGAACCGAATTTCGATTCGATCCCCTTGTTCTTCACTTCTTACCGCAAACACTTATGATACGATACAAATTTCTTCAAAACTAAGTGCTAAGGACTCTGAAGTGAAAGATCTGAAGAATCTGAAGAGTTGAAGTTTGATTAACCAGAAGTTATATTCTCTCCTCTTACTTATGCTCGCAGAAGCCTCTGGAGTACATAAAGTTAGAATATAATGTTAACGTGGTATAACAATACATGGTATAAAAAAACGTTTCATTCCACTACCATGAAGGATAAACACTGCGTACGATCTTGTCTCCCATGTTCTCTCAAGCCGCCATAAATTTCATATTTCCAGATGTACCCATCAACGGTTACATCACATGCATGGCTCTATATAAATGCTTGAAGACTTGAAGAAACAACTGCTAATTCTCTAAAAAATATTCTAGGCTTAAACGTTATTATTTCTTTGTAAAAAGATGTATATTCTGTCAAGTCACTTGTGCTAAAAATCTGTTTACATATTATCTTGTGTAGAAGCATATTTACTTGTAAACAAACTTGTTATCAAACTGTTGTTTGATTGTTCCTTGAGAGACTAGTTGGGTTAGTATTCTCGAGAAGTCTAGGACAATTAGTCTTAGAGGTTGATAGTTAGTCACACACAATTGGTGTGTGCATGCGTTAGTCACTTCCAGTTGGGTTGTGCAAGTGTAATAATCAGTTGGATTATTAGATTAAGTCCTGTTGGAGAGAGGAAAATCTCCTGTGAGAATGGAATAGAGTAGATTGAAGTTTCAAGTGAACTAGTATAAAAATATCATGTTCTTTATTGCTTTCTAATTATTTAAATCTTTATCAAAATCAAAGCATTTAAAAAGGGGATTGTTTTTAAAATAAAAGTTTTTCAAAGTATAAAACCCAATTCAAACCCCAATTTCTTGTGTTTTTCACACCTTCAAATACTAACAACATGCTAGTACCACTTTCTAGGAGCACACATATGGCCACCTTGTATGGGATTGCTTGCTTTCTTACCTCCTCACCTCTTTAATCAGATACATATATCCTCTTGGATCTTATACCAAATTCCTTTAAAGGGTCTCATAGTTGAGTTTGGGCATGACCATTCTCACGAGATTAGTCAAGTTTCGACCTTTGTTAATCATAATCTGAATCAATCACCTTGGTCCATATACTGAGCGTTCCATATAAAAGGGTCTCATGGTTGGGGGTAAGAGCACCTACTCTCATGAGATTGACCAAGTATTTCCCTTGGTGAATCATAACCCGATTAATTTCTCTTCACCCATACACCAAGCATTCCAAGTACTCTTTTCACGACACTAATCATTTTGTTGATACTTTTGACATGACTTGGCGATCGATTGTTGATGAAACTTGGGATGCCTGATTATTGGGTGATGGGTGAAAAGATTCGCAAGAGTTTGAGCACGAGTCTTTAAAGCAAGTCAAAGGCGCGCTCCTTATCAAGGGAGTTCGAGGACGCTTTCTATGAGTTTTCTTATCTCATGCGCAGTGAAGAGGTAACAGACCTTCTCCGTAAGGTATCATCGTCGCTCCCTTTATACCTCATTCTCGCATCATTTTCAATTAACGTGCCATACTTTGTTGATTGCATATCTTTGCTCTCTTACTTTTCCTCTGCCTTTCTTTAAGAGTTTCGTCTCTTGTGTGTGTTTTATCAAATGAACTCGGTGAATACTTGATGTTTTTTCATCTTTTCTCTGGATGTTTTACCACACGTTTGATGTTTTATCATCAATACATGTATACTTGATGTTTTTCCATCATTTGCATACATGTTTTACTATTCTTTGCCAAATGTTTCACGTTCCTTGCATGATGTGTTGCCATCATTTCCATACTTGTTTTACTATTCTTTGCCTGATGTTTCGCCATCCTTGCATGATGTTTCGCCATCATTTCCATGCATGTTTTATTGTTCTTTGCCTAATGTTTAGTCATCCATTCATGTTTTATCTTTCTTACATGATTTTTTTCCATCCATGCCTGATGTTTGTTTATACATCCATATTTTATCTTGCTTACTTGATGTTTTGTCATCCATGCTTGATGTTTCGTCATCCATACATGTTTTACTATTCCTTGCATGATGTCTCACCATCACTTATGTTTTCTATCCTACTTTGATGACTTGATATCATTATTAGGTGTGTGTTTTCTTTCACCATCAATTCTTATGTTTGTTATCCTACTTTGATGACTTGATATCATTGTTAGGTGTGATGTTTTACTATCTCTACTATGATGTTTTGTCATCTTTGCCATGATATTTTATTATCTCTTTGCAGATGTTTTGCCATCACTTATGTTTTCTATCCTACTTTGATGACATGATATCATTGTTAGGTGTGTGTTTGCTCGATGTTTCGCCATCGATTCCTATGTTTGCCATCTTACTTTGATGACTCAATATCATTGTTTGGTACTGATATTTTACCATCTCATTACCCATTTCTAAGTGTGACTGATTACTTCATTTTCTCTTGTACGAGATTGCCATGCTCCCCATAGAACCTTTAGTTCACTCTTCTCCAAGTTTGAACTAAATAGGCCTTATGTTTGCTATCCATGCATGTTAACTTAAGTAGACTCTTCCCCTTTTATCCTCAACCATAGGATCAATCTTGCATGCCAACTCTAGAACTATTTTGCTAGTTTCCCGATAGATTTTTTCTTTCCCCATTGCATTTGCATTAAGACTAAAACTTCTTTTTTCTTTCAAAATTCAAAATACTCTTAACAAAACTCAAATCCTTTTCCAAGATAAAAAACACCAACCAATTCAAACTTCTTTTGCCATTTGGCTTTTCTCTTTAAAACCTTTTCAGGTAAGGACATGCTTCACTAGCATCGTTCATAAAAAAACATAAACAAATGGAAATATGTAAGCGGAACTACGACACTCCGATTCCTTAAAAGGGATATGTAGCATTGGGTCACGGGGCCTAAGCAAGCACAACTTTGTAAATATTTTCTTATTTTCCCCGCATTTTCTTTTGCATTCTTGTATTCCCCTTTTAGCATTAAGCTTTAAAATTTTTACACACCCTTAGATTAGAACAAACAGAAGTGGATTCCTTAGAGAACTATAGACGAATGGGGTGCTAACACATTCCCCTCGCGTAATCGACTCCCTTACCCAATTTATCGGTCACAAGACCGTGATTTCTCCCTCTCAGGTTTACTCGATATTTACCTTTCCCTCCGCGGAATAAAAAACGTTCGATGGCGACTTCTTTAATACCCGATGATTTGTCCAATCGTTTCACTTTTACTCTTTAAAAACACAAGAGTTGTTGCTCATATTTTTTTTTTTTATATCTTTGTTGTATACATAAGATTTGTTGCTCATATTTGTGGATAAATATTTGTTCTTCATTGTAAGTGTTAAATCAGTTGTTTAGAAGCACTATTGTAAAAACTGTTTGATTGTAAATCTTTTGAAATTTGTTTCCTCAAGTGACTAGGGTATAGTCAATATACTTGAGAGGGATAAAGTGTTTTTCTAAGACGAAATTACCTTGGCGGGTGGACAAGAGTAACATTTCTAAGGTGAACTTGTATAAACTGATTGTGTCATTTTTCTTTTTAGCTTGTCTATCATTGATCATTTGTGAGAAACATTTTCAAAATAAAAAGTTTTTGAAAACACAATTCAAACCCCCTTAATTATGTTTTTCTCTATCTTTAACTGGTCAAGTAGCCTCATTAACACCAAGAGCGATCCTTCCACTCCTATAGACCTTAGGAATGTTTTGGATAGCAGTTAAATTTCGCAGTGTACTCTTGTCATTAATATGACCATTTTTAACTTTGTAAATTCTATTTGGTTCCATAGAAACCATAGCTGATTCAAGAATACTAAACCTAATATATTGTCATCTAAAGCCATGATTCTGATCAGTTCTGCCATTTTTTTTCTGAAATGCCACCATTATTGCTTCATGCCATTAAAGGAACTTTGGTATTCTCAAGGCCTTTTAGATTAGGTGCACCCTCCTAAAGACTCATTTCCCGAAGAAATCATTCTGCCCCCTCCATTCCTTAATTAGTGGATGTGTAATACATATAGGGTTTCTCGTGATTGCCTTAGTATTACCGCTTGTGTTGGTGTTTATAGGAACCATGAAACAACTACTTATCTTGGCATATAAATATCTTATCATGTGGAGCTCCTTGGGGTCATCCACGGTATAGAGTGCACTCATGTTTAAAGTTGGCAAAACCTCTAGATAGAAACATATTCTAAAATGTTCATTTTGGCTTACAAATCTTCCTCTCTTGTGCCTTGGCATCTAAGAAACAAATGAAATAATTGTATGACTCTTACTAAATACATACAATTTACTATTTCTCACATCTCCTATAAAACTTTAGATAAGTCATTACCACCAAAAATTCATATATAACCTTTTAATTTAGTTTTCTGATGCAACACGTGTATTACTATTAGGATATTAGAGTAATTTGATTTTATTACATAATTTATTAATAAAAAACTTTATTAATTATATATAATTTTTAAAATGTATTATCATAAAATATCTAATTCATATAAAAAAAATTGATTGATACTAATTAATTATGAATTTATATTTATTAAAACAAAACTTTTATCGATAAGTATTTAATTATGAATTTATATTTATTAAAACAAAACTTTTGTAGATAAGTATTTATAATTAAAAATTTAATTAAAAATAATTTGCATATGTATCTTTAAATAAAAAGTATTATAAATTATTTTAGTCTTCATTTTTACAAATAAATTACTAAAAAGTGTGTTGAAATATATCATATTGTATATTTTTAAAATAAAAATAAATAAATTCTTTTTTAGATTTATATATATATATATATAATTAAATTTTAATACATATTTCGTGACATGAAAAATAACATATAATACAAAAATTATATATTTTTTTGTATATTTAATTTTTTTAATATAATTTCTAAAACTGATATTGGGGCATAGAAATTATACACTAGATAATTGTTAAATTATTATTAATTAATTAAGTAATTATATTGAGATTATTATTAAAAGTGAAACAATACATTTAATATATATTTCTAACTTAATTTTGTTAAAACATAGTTTGGTTCTACACCAATCTTAGAAGTTTTGATGATAACAAGTATTGTTGATGACAATTATGTTCTGACCCTAATGAATAAATATTTTGTATGAATCATTGTTGTCTCCTAATTTTGTTTAATAGAGTATGCAAATGAAGTTTTGACCTTGAAAAGAAAAGAAGTTTTTTTATCTGAACCTACAGAAGTTCTGATAGTAGAAGAAGACTCTGACCTAAGAGAAGTTCTGATACGTTCTAAGCGAAGTTCTGATACATTAGAAGATTCACACTCTAAGTGAAGTTCTGGTGAACTTCTAAAAAACACCAAAGGCTGCACCAAACTCTGATGTAAACCTTGTCAGCTGATCTAAGAAATCTTAAAGCTCTGCTACATCATCTTCTGATCAAGACATCAAGGATTCAAGCCAAACTTCTGAAAGCACCAGACTGCTCTACAAACTCTGATATCCATGTTATGGCTGCAATGTTCTGATGTGTTGCCATTCATTAAATAAAGATTTGAAGCAATGACTGATTTCCAACAGGATCTCGCTTTTATGGAAAGAAAAATTAAGTTCAATTCTCATCATTCCATATATAGATTATATGTCTCCAACGGATCAGTTGTTGACGCCTATATAAAGATTCATTCTTGAAGAAAACTAGACATAACTCATGCACGTACAACACAAAGAAAAATCTCAAATCATTCATATTCTATAGTTCATAAGTACTTGATATTTTGTGTAAAAATCACAGTTGTGATATAGCTTTTTAGAAGCATCATAAAACACACATCTTTGTAATTGACCGTTAAGTTAAAAATCCTTTAGAAACCAAGTTGTGGTTGTTCTTGAGAAGACTAAGACAATCATCTTAGTGAATTTTTAATCAAGTTCTGATTAGTGGATTAAGACCTCGTTGAGAGAGGAAAATCACATTGACGGGCGGACTGGAGTAGTTTGAGTTCAAACGAACTAGGATAAAAATATTCTTGTCAATTTAATTTGATTTCAAAACCCCAATTCAAACCCACCCTTTTTTGTGTTTTTCATCCTTTAATTGGCATCAGAGCGTCTGGTTCTGGGTGATACACTTAACCGTGTCAGATAAAAGATCCAGCTTGAAAAACACTATGGTAGAACATGTTCAGAACAATTATGATCACTATAACGACAAAGACAGAATCAGCAGTAGACCCCCAATGTTTGATGGAGAAAATGTTGATTACTTGAAGGACAGAATTGAAAGTTTCTTTCTGGCCCATGACAATGACCTCTAGGACATGGTAATAGATGGCTATACTCATCCTGCTGACGCAAGTGGTAAGAAGATTAAAAGGAAGAAAATGTCATATCAGCAGAAGAAGGAATCCAAAAATCACCACAAGGACAAAACCATCCTTCTAAGTGCTATCTCATACACAAAGTATGAGAAGATCAAAAACAAAGACTCAGCTAAGAACATCTTTGATTCCTTAAGAATGACACATGAAGGCAACACACAGGTCAAAGAAACAAAAGCCCTTGCTCTCATTCAGAAGTACGAAGCATTCAAAATGGAAGAAGATGAAACTGTTGAAGCAGTGTTCTCAAGGTTTCAAATTCTGGTAGCTGGCTTAAAGGTTCTGGATAAAGGATACTCTATTGCTTATCATGTAAAGAAAGTCATCATAAGTCTTCCCAAGAAATGGAGACCTATAGTGACAGCTCTCAAGCTTGCAAAAGATCTCAACAAAATCTCTTTGGAAGAACTCATCAGTTCATTAAGAAGTAACGAGATTGAATTAGAAGAAGATGAGACCTTGAAGAAAGCTAAGTCTATTTCTCTTAAATCTAACAAAAAATATTACTCTAAAGCTTTTCAAGCATAAGAAGAAAACTCTGGAGGATCATCATCAAAAGATGATGAGTTATCTCCACTCTCCAGAAGAGTTCAATAACTCTGGAAGAATAGACAAAGGAAGTTCAAAAATTCCAAAAGATCTAGCAACTTCTCTGATCCATCCTCTAGACACAGAAAGTCAAGAAGACAATTTGTTGTCTGCTACGAATGTAAGGATCCGGGTCACTATAAAAGTGAGTGTCCTAAACTTTTGAAAGAGAAGCCAAAGAAGAGGTTTGACAAAGAAAAGAAGAAAATTCTTATGGAAACATGGAATGACTCAGATTCTTCTGAAGCTTTGTTAGACTCAGAAGATGAAAGAGCCAACATTGCTTTAATGGCCAACATAGCTGACAACTCAAATTCCTCTGACTTTGATTCTGATACTGAAGAGGTATTTCCAAATTTTGCTGTTAATTTTTCTAAAGCTGAATTAGTAGAAAGCTTATCTGAAATACTTGAAAAATATCAGAAGCTTCAAATCAAATACAAGAATCTCAAACGGAATCTTGTATCTGATTCTGAAGATACTATGAAACTTGAAACAGAAAATTCTGAGCTTAAGGAAATCATTTCAAAACTTAAAATTTAAAAAATATTTTTTTAAAGAAAATCTACAAAAGGCTCAAGAAAAATCTATTTCAGAAGTTCTGAGTAATATTGATAATATTTTGAAAGAATATGATATTAGTTTTCAAGAATTTCTTGCTAAAAGCATAGGCAGAAGCAAAATAGCTTCAATGATCTATAAAGTAAGTAGAAACAGAAGGAAAGGTTTAGGATATGTGCCTTCTAAAGATGAGAAACCATATTCTGAAGTAGATGATATGGTCATTAAATATACACCTCTGAAATCTCATTTCACTTATGGTCACCCACATGACATAAAATATACTAGTGAATCATATTATGCAAAATCTTTTGATAAACCTAAGTTCAAACAGAACTTTAGAAAATCTAACCAAAAAGGACCCAAAAAGATATGGGTACCTAAGGACAAAATAGTATATGTTGCAGATGTCTTTAACAACAAAGTTGAAACACCAGTCTTGGTACCTAGACTCTGGATTCTCTCGACACATGACGGGAATAAAGCATATGTTTCAAAGTCTGGAACTTAAAGCTGGAGGTTATGTAGGTTTCGGAGGCAACCAGAAGGGTAAAATCATTGGCTCTAGAAATATTGGTAACGGTTCTTTACCCTCTATTACAAATGTTATGTTAGTAGATGGATTAATGCATAATCTGTTATCCATAATTCAATTAAGTGATAATGGTTATGATATTATCTTTAATCAAAAGTCTTGTAAAGCTGTTAGTCAGAAATATGGAACAATCTTCTTTAATGGTAAAAGGAAAAACAACATATATAAAATCAAACTTTCTGAACTTAAAAGTCAGAATGTTAAATGTCTTATGTCAGTGGATAATGAGCAATGGGCCTGGCACAGACGATTGGGACATGTTAGTATGAGAAGAATATCTCAAATTAACAAACTCAATCTAGTCAGAGGACTTCCTAATTTGAAGTTTAGCTCAGATGCTCTGTGTGAAGCATGTCAAAAAGGCAAATTTTCAAAAGCTCCTTTTAAATAAAAAATGTTGTTTCTACCTCTAGGCCATTAGAACTTCTGCATATTGATCTATTTGGACCAGTGAAAACTGCATCCATCAGTGGCAAGAAGTATGGGTTGGTGATCATAGATGACTATAGCAGATGGACATGGGTAAAATTCTTAAGACACAAAGATGAGTCACATTCTGTGTTTGCTAACTTCTGTAATGTAGTCTAGAATGAAAAAGAGTTTAGAATAGTAAAAGTCAGAAGTGAACATGGTGGTGAATTTGAAAACAAAGACTTTGAAAAACTTTTTAATAAAAATGGTATTTCTCATGATTTTTCTTTTCCTAGAACTCCACAACAAAATGGAGTTGTAGAACGTAAAAACAGAACTTTACAAGAAATGGCTAGAACCATGATCAATGATACTAATATTGCTAAACATTTCTGGGCAGAAGTGGTGAACACAGCGTGTTATATCCAAAATAGAATCTCTATAAGACCTATTTTGGAAAAGACTCTTTATGAATTGTGGAAGAATATAAAGCCTAACATTTCTTATTTTCATCCTTTTAGATGTACTTGTTTTATTATGCATACCAAAGATTATTTAAATAAATTTGATTCTAAGGCACTAAAGTGTTTAATGTTAGGATATTCTGAATGCTCAAAAGGCTACAAAGTATATAAGACTGAAACACTTATTGTAGAAGAATCTATTAATATCAGATTTGGTGACAAGCTTGGCCCTCAAAAGTCAAAGCAAAAAGATTCTCTTGCAGATATAGAAGTTCAATTTACAAGATCAGAAGATAGTCCTGACAGAAGTTCTGAAGGAGCCACCAAAGTAACTTCTGATGAACCCATCCAAAAAAAGCCATCCAGAAGCAGCTTAGCTCATCCTGAAGAAATGATTATGGGAAAGAAAGATGATCCAAATCAGAACCAAATCTATGTTCAGAATTTCTGAAGAATTTCTCATGGTTCTTATCTCCTTGACCGAACCAACTTCTATAGATGAAGCTCTTCAAGATAATAATTGGATCATTGCAATGCAAGAAAAACTAAATCAATTCACCAGAAATGACGTATGGGATCTTGTGCCCAAACCAAAAGGTTTCAAAATTATTGGAACCAAGTGGGTCTTCAGAAACAAGCTGAGTGAACAAGGAGAAGTAGTCAGAAACAAAGCTCGACTGCTAGCACAAGGTTATATAGTCAGCAAGAAGGAATACACTATACAAAAACCTTTGCTCCAGTTGCCAAGTTAGAATCCATCAGACTTTTAATTTCATATGTTGTTAATCATAATATCACACTATACCAGATGGATATAAAAAGCACATTTCTAAATGGTTACATTGATGAAGAAGTATATGTCCATCAACCCTCTGGCTATGAAAACTCAAAACATCCAGAATTTGTTTATAAACTCAAAAAATCTTTGTATGGTCTTAAACAAGCTCCTAGAGCTTGGTATGAAAAATAAGTAATTTCTTAATAGAAAAAGATTTTACCAGAGGGAAAGTGGACACAACCTTATTCTGTAAGACATTTAAAAATGATATTCTGATATGTCAAATTTATGTTGATGACATAATTTTTGGTTCTACTAAATCCTCATTTGGGAGAGAGTTTTCTAAGTCTATGTAGGCAGAGTTTGAAATGAGTCTCATGGGCGAACTCAAATTCTTTCTGGGAATTCAAATACATCAGACCTCAGAAGCAACTTACATATATTAGAGTAAGTATGTGAAAGAACTTCTGAAGAAATTTGACATGTCAGATAGCATCCCACGTGTATCTTGGAGAAGGAAGAGGTAAGTAAAAAAGTAGATCAGAAGATCTACAGAGGTATGATTGGATCTCTCTTATATTTAACTGCTTCAAGACCTGATATTTTATACAGTGTTTGTCTCTGTGATAGATTCCAATCAGATCCTATAGAAACTCACTTAACTGTTGTTAAGCAAATTCTCAAGTATCTGAAAGGTACTACTAATCTCGGTCTATGTTACAGAAAATCCAGAGAATACAAACTTGTAGGATACTGTGATGCTGACTTTGTTGGAGACATAATAGAAAGGAAAAGAACTTCTGGAAGCTGCCAATTTCTGGGAGAAAGTATGATATCTTGGTCCAGCAGAAGATAATCCACTATTGCACTATCAAGTGCAGAAGCAGAATATATAGCAGCAACTAGATGCAGTACTCAGATGCTTTGGATGAAAATTCAACTTGAGGACTTCCAGATATTTGAGAGTAACATTCCTATCCTATGTGATAACACTTCTGCTATTTGTTTATCTAAAAATCCTATTTATATTCTAGAGCTAAGCACATAGAAATTAAACATCATTTCATTAAGGACTATATTCAGAAGGGGATTTTTTTCTTTAAAATTTATTGATACAGACCATCAATGGGCTGATATATTTACAAAACCCCTTGCTGAAGATAGGTTCAATTTCATTCTGAAACATCTCAGTATGGAATTATGCATTGAATGAAAAGCTTATTTTTTATGCTTAACTGTTTGAATACTATTCTTTGTGAACTTCTGATCAATTGTCCTTCAGAAGTGAGAAGGGTAAATGAATCAGAATCTATCAGAAGATCCGAGAGATGACTCCAATCAAGATAGAAGCATGTAATTCACCAGAACAACACCTGTCAATCTTAATCGTTAAAGTCACTCTCAAAAGATGAACACATGTTCAAACTCTGATAGAGTGAAAACGCTTGAGTTGCTACATTGAGGAGCTGGTCATATTGGTAACTGTTCACTATATTTTCACGCCATCTCTCTTGTTAGAAATCATCATGTTTTCAAGAAATTTTTTATATACTCAACTTTAACAGTCTTGAAATTTTTTTAAATTTTCTCTTCTACTGGTCTCATTCAGCAAACTTTCTTTTTCAACCCTCAATTGGTTTCATGTTCAAACCTTCATCTTCTGCATATTTCCTTCTGTACTCTATTTTGTCTCATCATACAATTATCTTCTGTCTTGTCCTATTAATTTCTTTTTGATTTATGACAAAAAGGGGGAGAACGTAAGATATTTTGAACATCATAGTTACTGATAGACTAAGTCTCGAACATTCTAATATCATCTTTGATTTCATTTTTGTCTAAAGATTTAAACAGGAAATATAACTTCTGGAAATCAACTTGGAACCTTCTGGAAATCAACTTGGAACCCTCATCATACTCTGGACGAAACTTCAGGGAAGTACAATATTCTCTAAATTTATATGTATATTAAATTCAAGAGGAGACCTCTCTTTGTCAAAATATTTATGCTTTGTCATCATCAAAAAGGGGGAGATTGTTAGAACATAGTTTGGTTCTACACCAATCTTAGAAGTTTTGATGATAACAAGTACTGTTAATGACAATTATGTTCCGACCCTAATGAATAAATATTTTGTATGAATCATTGTTGTCTCCTAATTTTGTTTAATAGAGTATGCAGATGAAGTTCCGACCTTGAAAATAAAAGAAGTTTTTTTGTCTGAACCTACAGAAGTTCTAATAGCATAAAAAGACTCTGATCTAAGAGAAGTTCTGATACGCTCTAAGCGAAGTTCTGATACGTTAGAAGATTCACGCTCTAAGCGAAGTTCTAATGAACTTCTAAAAAGTACCAAAGGCTGCACCAAAATTTGATGTAAACCTTGTCAGATGATCTAAGAAATCTTAAAGCTCTGCAACATCATCTTCTGATCAAGACATCAAGGATTCAAGCCAAACTTCTGAAAGCACCAGACTTCTCTACAAACTCTGATATCCATGTTCTGGCTGCAATGTTCTGATGCGTTTCCATTCATTAAATAAGGATTTGAAGCAATGACTGATTTCCAACAGGATCTTGCTTTTATGGAAAGAACAATTAAGTTCAATTATCATCATTCTATATACAAATTATATGTCTCCAACGGATAAGTTGTTGACACCTATATAAAGATCCACTCTTGAAGAAAACTAGAGAGAACTCCTGCACGTACAACACAAAGAAAAATCTCAAATCATTCATATTCTCTAGTTCATAAGTACTTGATATTTTGTGTAAAAATCACAGTTGTGATATAGCTTTTTAGAAGCATCATAATTCATAAAACACACATCTTTGTAATTGTCTGTTAAGTGAAATTCCTTGAGAAACCAAGTTGTTGTTGTTCTTGAGAAGACTAAGACAATTGTCTTAGTGAATTTGTAATCAAGTTCTGGTTAGTGGATTAAGACCTTATTGAGAGAGGCAAATCACCTTTACGGGTGGACTGGAGTAGTTTGAGTTCAAACGAACCAGGATAAAAATAATCTTGTCAATTTAATTTGATTTCAAAACCCCAATTCAAACCCCCAATTTCTTGTGTTTTTCATCCTTCAAATTTTTGCAAATAAATTACTAAAAACTGTGTTGAATATATCATATTGTATAATTTTTAAATATATATATATATATATAAAATTTAAATTTAATACATATTTCTTGACATAAAAAATAACATATAATACAAAAATTATATATTTTTTTGTATATTTAATTTTTTTAATATAATTTCTAAAACTGATATTGGAGCATAGAAATTATACACTAGATAATTGTTAATTTATTATTAATTAATTAAGTAATTAAATTGAAATTATTATGAAAAATGAAACAACACATTTAATATATATCTAACTTAAATATTTGATTAAAATTAATTAAATATCTCTGTCACAAATTTTTATGTTCTAAGAGTTTACTGATTGAAATTCATATTTTAAAAATGAACAAATATAACATTATGGCTTTGAAGCTACACTCTTACAACTAATATCTTTGTGTATTTATCAACTAGGTCTATTTTATTTTTATTTTGGTATATTTTTCTTTTTTACGTTTTGCTAGGTTAGCGAGTTTTTAATAAATTGATTTGGTTTTGAACACTTATAGTGTTAAGCGTTTTTCTAATATTTGTCATGTGTCTAGACCGTTTTTTTAACAAAATTGTGCGGTAATTCAATTTGTAGTTTTTATATTTTAAACGAAACGAAATCAAACTGAATCGCAATGTTACGAATCTTACATGTCATTTTTTTTAATTGTTTAGAAAATCAACAATAAAATATTTATTTAATTTACATATAAATACAAATAAAATATTATTTCTTTATAACTACTATTATTTTAATTTGAAATGAAATTATCATATATTTCTTTTTGTTTTTATTTTTATTTTTACTTTATAATTATTAAATATAGTATTTTAAAATTTTAATTTATTTTACTTTATAATTATTAAATATAGTATTTTAAATTTATTTAAAAATGTAATTTCATATATATTGTCCTTTAGACATAAGTCAAAAGTGTAAGATGCAATTTATAGTTATGTATCAAATTATAATTATAAATTTATTTTAAGGTAATATATGAATGTTTAAAGACAAAATAATGTTCCTTATCTTTTTGTGCTTTGTCTGAACAACCTCTCACAGTTGATCACGGATAAACATGGTGAATGTAAATGAAAAGGGATGAAAATGGATGTTCAGGAGACTATTTTAACTCATCTTATGTTTGCATATAATATTTTAACTCATCTTTGTGGAGAGGCCACTGAGAGTCATATGAAAGAAATGACGCAAGTGTTGGACCAATTATGTGAGGCGTCTGGGCTGCGTATTAGTAAAGACAAGTCTAACTTTATCGAGAAATACTCCTGTTAATCTAAAAAAGAAACTGGTGGCTAGAACTAATATTAGCGAAACACATACCCTTGCCAATTACCTTGGGCCATGAACCAAGCTTGCCTTAATAAGATTGCTTAGAACTATGAAGCCAATTAGGGGTGTTCAAAATCAAACCAATCCAATAAAAAATCGCAAATCAAATCAAACCAAATCGAAAACCGTAAAAAATCGTATTTGGTTCGGATTAGTTTGGGTCATTTTTTAACAAAATCGCATGGTTTGGTTCGGTTTGCGGTTTGTATTTTGCAAACCGAACCAAATCGAACTAAACCGCATTATGTTAAAACCTATATTTTACTTAACTCGCATCTAACCCAAACCTAAATCTATTATACATTAGCCTTATGATTATAGACAATTTTCTCATCTTTACGGTTATAGTTTCAATTTCAATCTTCTTAAATATCTCCTAACATTATCACTTTATCTTCACCACTTACATCTTGTCTCTTCTTATCTAATCTCTACTCTCTTATATTGTTTCATTTGTACGTTCTTATTTTTTATGCAATTTTTCTCTCTTTCAATTTCATTTTATCGCAAATCTTTATCTCTAATCTCTCCTCTCTTATGTTCTTTCTCTTTCATCTTCACTAATTTCTCATCTCTTCTATTTTTTATTTTTTTATATTATAATATTTTTTATATTGTTTTATGCTATTATTTTTTATGTATATTATTTCACTTTTGTCTAATCTAACTTTTACATATTAAATGAAAAGTTATTGTCCAAATATGATTAGTTTTTTGGTTATTATTTAATAGTGTATCATGTATGAAGGACCAAATACAAAGTTATGTTATCATATATATGTGAATGTATGACTCAACAAATTATATGTAAAAAACCAAACCAACCGCACCGAACCAAACCGCATTGGTTTGGTTTGGTTTGAGTTGTTTTTTTTTTCTAAAAGTCAACCGAACCAAACCGCATGCCTTTTTCTCTCGCGGTTCGGATGATTTTTTGCGTCAAAACCGTCCAAACCGCACCGCGAACACCCCTAAAGTCAATCATTAAACTTTATGGTGTGATGTCTTGAAAGACAAAATATTGTTATGGGTTAAATACCTTTCTAATGCATTTTTTTAGCAAAAATTCTATTATTTTGCCTGTGTGGCAATTCACGTGGTTTTCTATTTTATTTTTGAATTATTTTTTAAATTCAAATGACATTTTTATTAATTTTTATTTATTTAATTTTTTTAAATATTATTATTTTTTACTTAATTTTTTTAAGTTTTTAAAATTTTTTTTAATAATTTTTATAAATTAATTTTTAAAATTAATTTTTTTAGGAATTATTATTTTAAATTATCAAAATATTTTTAATTATTTTATGAATTATTTTAAATTATGAAAAAATATTTTTAAATTTAAAATAATTCATAAAATAATTAAAAATATTTTGATATATTTATAATAACAATTCATAAAAAAGAATAATAAAATTAATTTTAAAAAATTATTTATAAAAGTTATTTAAAAAAACAAGATGGGGTTAGTATACATTTTTTGACAAATATATTATTGATAAATAATAAAATAAGAGGCAAATTTATTATTTTTGTTGTTTGATTGTAATTACAAATTAAATTTTATGTAAGGTTTTTCTAATTACTCAAATATATTTATTATAATTTTACTACCGGCCATTATAAATAATAATAATGATATTCAAAACAATGCACGGGTGTTTGTCACATTTATAGATAAGGTAATAGTTTGGCCGATAAATTTGCTGATTCAAATTTTAATGTGGTAGGTATTGCTAGCTTTGAATAGCTCTCTAGAGATGTTATGGATTTCTATAATCATGATAGGTTTATTCTTCCAAACTTTAGTCTCTGATAATGTTGAAGGGTTTGATATCCCTCCTCTAATATAAATAAAATCATAAATATCATTTTAATAAAATTTTCAAAAAAATAGTGATGGTTTACTTTTTTAAACCATTTTTAAAAAAGGATATTATTTTAAGAAAATTTTATTTTCATTTTGGTGAAATATTATTCAAATAAAAATTTCTAAAATAACAAAATTTATATTTATATTTAAAATACATTGAATATCCTCACAACTAAGAAACTAAAATAGTCTTTTACAAAAGGAAATTGTCACTTGTTATCCTTAATTACTTATATATATTTTTAAAGAAATTTGAGATTAAATTGTAATCTTCACTAAATTTCATTCCTATTAATGATAGGCGTGTTCGTGGTTCATGAACTAAATTGAATTGAACCATATTAATGGTTCAATCCAGTTATTAAAAATTATTTTTAAAAAAAATAGTAAATCTGTTAAACCAGTTACAATTCAGTATATAACTAGTTCAAACCAATTTATAGTAAAAAATCAGTTTAAAATAATTTAACTCGTTTCAAATTAGTTTTATTGAAAAAATTAATTTTTTTAATTGAATTTTAAATTAGTTTCGAAAAATACAATTCAACTAACCATATTTTGAACACCCCTAATTAATGACACATGATTCAGCGAAGATTACAATTTAATTTCAACCATTCCTTTTTAAATTCAATTGTTATTATTCATATAGTATGTCCTCTCTCTCTCTCTCTCTATATATATATATATATATATATATATATATATATATATATATATATATATATATATATATATATATATATATATATATATATATATATATATATATATATGGGTACATTGTTTTCACTCAATTTATATTAAATTAATACATCATATTTTACTAGTTACTAGTATAAATAAGCAATGTATCTTGAAGCTTAAATCATTCCAGAGTTGATAGTGAATTCTATTTACTTATAAGAGATGAGAAGTTTCCACAAAATTTTGTCTTCTTTATTCTTAATCAAATTTGCTCTTTTGGCATTATTCATTAATAATGCCAAAACAAATGCAATTCACTTTCAAATAATAACACCTCATGAAAATATTGATGGTATTTCAAAACCACCCCCATCAGGTCCTAGCAAAGGTTCAAATAAGCGACCACCTCCATCAGGTCATATGAAATATCCTAATCATGACATGTCCCTCCCTCAAAAAGTTCATACTGATGGTATTTCAAAACCACCCCCATCAGGTCCAAGCAAAGGTTCCAATAATCAACCACCTCCATCTGGTCCTAGCAAATATTCTAATCATGACATATTTTTTCCTCAAAAATTTCATACTGATGGTATTTCAAAACCACCCCCATCAGGTCCTAGCAAAGGTTCAAATAAGCGACCACCCCCATCGGGTCCTAACAACGGTCTTAATCATGACATGTTCCACCCTCAAAAAATTCATACGGATGGTATTTCAAAACCACCCCCATCAGGTCCTAGCAAAGGTTCAAATAAGAGACCACCTCCATCAGGTCATATGAAAGATCCTAATCATGACATGTCCCTCCCTCAAAATGTTCATACTGATGGTATTTCAAAACCACCCCCATCAGGTCCAAGCAAAGGTTCCAATAATCAACCACCTCCATCTGGTCCTAGCAAAGATTCTAATCATGACATATTCTTCCCTCAAAAATTTCATACTGATGGTATTTCAAAACCACCCCCATCAGGTCCTAGCAAAGGTTCAAATAAGCGACCACCTCCATCAGGTTATATGAAAGATCCTAATTATGACATGTCCCTCCCTCAAAAAGTTCATACTGATGGTATTTCAAAACCACCCCCATCGGGTCCTAGCAAAGGTTCAAATAAGCAACCACCCCCATCAAATCCTAGCAAAGGACCTAATCATTACATGACCCCCATTAGATCTAAGTAAAACTTCAAATTATCAACCGGACCCAATAAATCCTATCAAAGGTCCTAATCATGACGTGTTCTTCACTTTAAAAATTTATATGTGATGTATGGATTAATTGTAATGCATTTTTACACAATAAATAGTGTGGGGTAATCTATATATTTTGAGATTTTAGTCCAATAATAAATTATATGTTTCTCGTAGAGTGATTTTAAATGTCTTTTTAATAAATAAAAAAAATTCTTCTCTAATTAATAAATTGTTGGGTTGTTGTTTATTATTTGACTTTGTTATTCAACTTTTTTTTCTTCTGGTGTTGGATTGTAATATCTCTTATATTGTTACACAATCATAACCGTCATATTAATCTAAGCATTTGATTTTTCACATTTTAAAGTTTATTTTTCATATCCTATATAAATGATGTGATACGGTGGGAAACTGACTTGTTTGTTTTGCGTTTTATCGCAAATGTTGCGGATAGCAAGAGTCGCCACCGACTTTTCTTTTATCCAATTAAGGAAAGGCGAAAAGAACAGGAAAAGACCTTCGTTAGATTCTGAGTACGGGAGACAGTTATGAAAAGGGAAGGTATTAGCACCCTTTCCATCCGTAGTTATCTACGGGCTCTTAATTGCTTAGTTCACTTTATAATTTGCTTTCTGTCTGTGTGTTTGAAAAGATGTTTTTGAAAGGCATTTCTCTATGACTTTGTAATGATTCTCGCTAGAATGTATATGAAGTGTTTGGAAATGTTTTGTTTTGGAAAAGTGTTGAACTTTGTAATGATTCACGCTGAAATGTATACAAAGTGTTTGAAAAGATTTTTGAAAGTAAGTGTGAGATGTGAAAAGTATTTTGATAGAGCAAGCAATTAAAAGTCTATTACCTACTCAGAATGGTCCTTTCCATGTTATTTTGCTTTCCTTTAGGGTAGCACTATCCATACCATTAGTTGGTAGGCAACTCTATCCGTTGGATGTGAAGGGACATTTGAAGGGTCATCGTATGGTCATAGAAGGCAACATGTAGGGATACCTTAGCATATTTGTAGGGACGATCATCATTTTCGTAGGCAACAACCAAGGGATGAGATCATGTATTCGTAGGCAACAATCGAGGGTCATCGAGGGACTATGATCTTTGATTCGAAGGGACTGTGATGATATTGTTTGTAGGCAACTGTGCTAAGATATCTCTACATTCGAGGGACATGACCATGTCTTGTTCGTAAGGCATCGAGATAGGATACCCTAAGGGGGGTGCAAGTGTGAAGAGTGTGTTGTATTCAAATATATTATCTTGAAGTTAGAAGTGAACTAGGGTGATTTTAGTCTTAGCTTGCAAACCCTAATTACTAGCAGATAAATATGTACAGTAAAGTAAAGTGCGGAAATGTAAATCTTACGCTATTACATGGCTTTGTGGCAGATACATAATAGGAGTGCGGAAAGTAAAGGTAGAAAATATAAATCTACGCTATTACATGATAAAACTTTGTGACCTATACATCTTTTCTAGAATTGAAAATACGAAATGGGAAATAGATAATCAGAATAATAAGAAAATGTTAGTAAAATATTTTGGAAATTAGTAGAAAAATGCTTTTAAGGTTAGTAACCCTAATTACTAGAAGAAAATATTTTTTGGGAATTTTCTAGATTGATTTTAATTAGGAAAAGAATTAAAAGTTAATTTAAGTGATTAATTAACAATTAATTAAAATATAAGTGAAAAAATGATTTTATTTAATGTCATAAATTAAATAAGTATTTTTCTGACCTAAATGCAAAAAGAAAATATTTTTTGTGATTTTTGTAGTGTTTTAGAAAAAAATTTGAAAGAAAATTAAATAGAAAAGAAAATATTGAAAAATATGAAAAAAAAATAAAAAAAGGAAAAAAAGATTAGTTTTGAAAGAGGTTAAAAATATATGCAGGAGCCAGGGATCGAACCCTGGTCCTCTCCATCACAGGTGCGCCTTCTGACCAACTGAGCCAACCTGTTTTTGTGTTAGCAATATGAAACAAAAGAATTATAAGTGAAATTAATTTCTGAATAATAATTAAACAAAAAAAATACGCGCGAAACTCCTTCTCTGATTTGAACTTTAGCGACGGCCTTACCCACGACTTTTCCGTGGGTAAGCTTATACCTATAGATGATTCTTGTAGCTAGATCCCTGCAAAAATAAAAACTTATCAAATATCAATGATAAATTAGATATAAATACATGAATCAATTGGAATCGATCCACTGAACATGACCATGGCCTTAGTTTTGTCCAATTTCGTCAATTTTGGAAAACCCTAATTCCAAGCTCTTAACCCTAGCAATGGTGGATTCTTTATCCTGTACGCAAACTCAAATCAAACTATACAGAAAGCTTGCAAACATCAGTCTAAACACAAATATGCAATCAAAACATGTTTATTATGCATAAATCACTAAAATCAAAATTCAAAGGAATATGCAAACCGTGATACTGGATTTCGTGTTTCAGGAGGTCCTGCTTGCTTGCAGGGGTCTTGGACGACTCAGAAGATCACCAAGAAGCGATTGGAATGCTTTGTTTGGCCTGGATCGATGCAAAAACAGGTCTTCCACTTGCTTGAAATGCATGGATTTTTGAAGCAAGGTTAGGGTTCCTTGAGCATGAAAATTCGTCCTTTAGGCATCTAGGATCAATGTATATATATACTAGAGTGAATTAGGTCAAGAACCATGAAGAAAATATATGCCAATCAATGAGAAAATATTTGATTTGGAATGAAACCAAATATTGCCTTTTTATCAAATCTCATTCAATTCCTATGCCAATCAATGATTTTTGAAATTGACAGCTTGTATGGCTTGCTTGGACCTCAAGAATGATAAAAAAATCAACCTTGCACTTAATGTTTGGATTTTATATCTTTTATTTTAATTAAAATGAATTTAAATGAATAAAAATTCAAAATAAATAAAAATAAAAGATAAAAGGCGTGGCCTTGAGATAGGAGGTTCTAATTCATATAAGAAACAAGTTTGAACCAAGAAAAGTTTGGCCCATTTAGAAAAAAATTGATTTTTTCAAGTATTTCTCTTTATGCACCTCCTCAAAAATGCCCAACTTGCACAACTTGTATCTTGCTCAATTTTCAACATTTTTTAGTGTTATTGGACTTTTTAGAAAGCTCAAGATGTCCTTTAAACACTCTTTTTGTTTTCATCTTCATTGAAGTTTCCATGTTCATGAACGCTTCTTAGCAAAAAAATTACTTTTTGTTGACTTTTAAAAGGAACTGTAATATTTTGATCCATAACTTTCAAATGAATCATTTTTGGCCAAAGCTTGTGAGTCATGAAGTTGTAGAGAATTGAATTCCATTCAAAATTAGCTTTGGCGGAGAAATTTATGATAAAGTTTGTGGAAGTTATGCCTGGTCAAAGTTCTGTTGACTTTTGTTTGAAAAACCCTAATTTAGAAACTTTGACTTTTGATCAAATCTTGACTATCCTTGAGGAATCATAGTCAACCCTTGATAAAATGATGAATATTACTTCAAAATATCGATGTTTGACCAAAAATTATGAAGTTTGACTGTATGTTGACCACAGTTGACTTTCTGTCCAATATAGTTGATTTTCAACCATCTGAGCAATTGGATGAGCAAATTTGACTTGCAAGGCTTGAAACTTGACATGGTGATCCCTTGAAGCATATGATGAGGTATGATGACCACCTGGAGCCTTGGAAGTTCATTCTGACTTGAGAGAATCAAAACCCTAGTTTGGATTGATTGCTTAGAAGAGGGTTTGTGTGGTCAACCCTTGTGAAATCCTTAAGTTTGGAGATGTGAATTGTGTTGAGAAGCAGGAGGGAAAATTTTGGGGTATAATAGTTGCCCCTGTTAAATCTTCTTGTACCGGAAGGGTTAGATTAGTATGCTTGCCTTTCGTGACCTGAAGGTAGAAGATGATTGAGCACTCGAGTACACTTGAAAATTTGCACTCGTTGTTGTATGGAATGAGATCGTCAGTTGATGATCCGCTGGAATGGGCTTATAGATGCCATTTCGAGAAGCTAATGCTGGGGAAACCTTCGAGCAATTAAACTTCAATAAAAAAATCTTGAAAGCATCGAAACTTTATCACAAACACAAATAAATGGTCAAATTCAGTTAAAGATGCATGTATGTATGAAATCAAAATTCAAAAATATAAGCCAAACCGTGATCGTGTTCTTGGTATTCTAGGCTCTTCAATCGATGGTGATGATGCAATTAGCTTTAGAAAGCAACAAGGAATTGATTGGAAACCTTGGAATGGCTTGAATCGATCGAATTCTAGGTCTGCCAATTGCTTGAATGTCACAAATTTTTTAGGTTTGGTTAGGGTTCTTGAGGCAGGGATTTCGTGTGCTTTGTATCTAGCTGAAGCAACTCGATTTTCAAAAATCTTTTAAATTCTCGAAAACTAGTGAAATCGCCACCTAATTTTTTTTATTCCAAAAGGAAAGGGAAAATATAGATAAAACCCCAAACAAACGGATAAGACGGTCTACGACCAAAAATTGGAATCGGGAGTCGGTTATGTAAGGGGAAGGTGTTAGCACCCCTTACATCCATCGTACTCGATGGGACCCATTTAGTTCTACGTGTGTGTGTGTATATTCGCTAATCTCTAAGCTATAAAAGAAAAGAAATTTGATTATTATTATTTTGAGTTTGGCACGGTTTTTGAACCGTGTGCCTACATATTCCCTTGTGCAATGGGAAAGTCAAAACTCTGTAGTTCCTCTTAAAAAGGTTTTAATTGGTTGTGTTGATTTTATAAGAAAAAATCGTGCATTTAGACGTTTCAACTGCTTTGAACTAGGACTTGTTTTGTTCGTTTGAAAAGCTTAAGTCCTTGTTCGTATTTGAAACGACTGTTACACCCTCTTTATCTGAAAAGAGTTTTAAAGATCGCATATGAGCGATAAAAAGAGTTTGAGTGAGTTGAGTTGTTTTTATGTGGGAGACAAGTATTGGACCATAAGCGTTCAACGGCTAACGCCCCAATTACTCGGATGAATTGACAGAAACATCCAAATCATCTTTTTCTGCCCAAAAGTTTTATTAAGAAAAGTGAGGTGAAACATGGTTCACGTGTAATTAAATTTGATTAAAGACACCAAGCATACGGTCGAGGGTCGATACTGGACTGACTACCATATGCTTGGGAGAAGGGAGAGATAGAAATTTATTTGTGAAATTATTTTGAAAAGAAACTCGACGTTGGATCGAGGTTTAGAATTTTAATTGCGAAAGTGTTCTGACACGCGTGCTGAGATGGAATGGAAGCGGGTTATGATTAACCAAGTATGTGGACTTGATTAACCTCGTGAGGATAGGTGCTCCTATCCCCAACCATGAGACCCTGGTGCATGGTGATTGGTATATACCAATGTTATTTTCGGGTTATGATTGATTAAAGCAACAAGGGCTTTAACCAATCTCGTGAGGATGGCCATGCCCATCCCCAACCATGAGACCCTTTAAGAAATCGGCGTATGAGCCAATCAGAATGAAATCGAATTGATTTTTATTTTAGTTGTGTGCAAAGTGTACATTGGTGAATAAATACTGAATGAGTAAATAAGCAGACAAAATACCATGCAATACAATCGGAAATTTAAATAATTATTAGAGATGATTTTTTCTGTTTGATGAAAAATCGGCTAATAGTTTAATCGATAAGTCATCAAACAAAAACTATCAGATCAAATAATTATTTAGTACATCGCAACGAAATGTTATTTGCACAAAATAAATTAATTGAAATAGAATAAGTTCAGAAATATCCTGGATTGCAGTGATTCTAGGCGGAGTATGAAAAGAAAACCATCTGATCTTTAGTTGGTCTGAAACACCTCCACGCACAAATGAACCGAATACCACAGCTTCAGATCCGAAATACTCCGACGGTTCCAACAATTACAATATTACAATACATGTGTACATTATTTTAATATCAACATTTTTGTTAAAAAAAGAAATTTATTTAAGAATAATAATGATAAAAATAAAATAAATAGATTTTTCTTATATAAAAATAAGGTGGTGACACTTGTCACCACCAGAAACACTATTGTAAAAAAAAACACAAACAAATTAAATTAAAATAGTTTTTTTTTTATATATTATTATTATTATATTTTTTAAAGAAAAGAAAAAAAAGAAAGGAAAATAGAGAAACTCTGGTTTCTCTCTTCAATCGTATTCTCCTCCTCTCACTCATTTCTCACCGTTTTCTCCTTCTCACTCTCTCTCAAACCCTCGCCGTCCCTCTCGTCTCCGGAACTCATCGGCGCCTCCCTCACCGCGACCGTCGCCCTCTGTCTCACTCGCGCCGTGACCGGACCCTGCTTCTCTCTCACCGGCGTCGCGATTGGCCTCTCTCTCTAAGCGATTCGCGATCTGTCTCTCTTCTCTCTCACCGATCGCGATTCTGTTTGCATGCACCGATTCTGATGGTTTGATTTCTGACTATGTGAATGTTTGTTTTCTGATTGTTTGACAGGTTGTTTACCGTTTGGAAACTTGAAGGGTTTGGAAACCCTAGGACAGTGACGAACTTGATCGAGCTTCAACGGGTTCCGGGTGAGCTTGTTCCGAACTTTTCTCTTCCTCGTCTTCTTTCTCTATACTTTCGAATATATTTCTGAAATTTTTACTTTCTGAGGGTGTTTGGTTTCGGGAAGATGATGATGATGAAATGTTAATGTTTTTTGATTCTGGGTTTGGGAACTGGTTTAACGCGCTTGATTTGATTTTCTGGGTTTGGAACTTTGGAACTTTGTTTGTTATCTGCTTCTGGGATTTGGGATTTTTCTGGGTTTTTCTCTATCGTAGAACAGATACTCTTGGTGTTTAAAAAAAATGGTTTTTTCTCCCTTTACAAGGGTTTGGACTTGTGTATTTGATGCTCTGTGTTTTCTGATGAATGCTTGCCCTGTGTTTTTGACTGATGGAAACAAATGCTATATCTTGTCTTTGCCTTCTTCTGGTCCCAATGAATTGATAGAACATATACCAATTTCCTCTTTCTCCTCAAAACTGATGCCTCAGATACTACACTTTTGGTTTTGGTTTTTTTGCTCAGAAACTCTCATTTTTCTGTTTTCACTTCTTTTCACCTTTGGGTGAAAACATGCTTAGAAAACACTCTTTCCTTTTTCATGTCACTGCTGCTTGTATTGCTTGTATATGTTGTTTTACTTCTGTCAACTCTGCTATATCTGTTGTTGGCTTGATTCTGCTGATAAACATAACCTTTGTCTTACTTGCTGCTACCTTGATTATGCTGTCTGTTGCTTTGGATCATTTTGCTGCCTTGGTTATGTTGGCTGTGGGATTAGTGAACTGTGGGATTAGTAAACTGTGAACTGTTGGGATTAAACTTCTGTTGGGTTAGCCTGTTGGAATTAGAAACCGTTGCCTCGTTGGAATATATCTGTGAACTGTTGGGAATCCATAATTGTTATCTTTCATTCATGCTTGCTGCCTGTTTAGAATCATTAAACAGTCGCCTTATATGATGCTTGCTGCCTGTTTAGAATCATTAGACCGCTAACCATGATGAGTAACCTGAGTTAGGCTTATTTGTGAACCGAATCCCTTCGTGATTTGTAAATAAGCGATTTTCTTTTCACCGATGATTAATCTTGCTCGAGATTATGAGGTTCAGTATTAAACCTGATTCCGCCAAACACCCAATGATGATCCTTGACAAACAAATTTACAATTTCGCATTTTGTTTCAATTTTGTGCTTACTAACTACTTTTCTTTCTTGTTTCATGTAACATGTGCAGGATGGATCAAAGATGGAAAGCTTGAAGATCAAAAGACGGTGACGATTTGAAGATATTGCCGGAGTGTAGTTTTTAGGATTTATGACTTTGTAGTACACTGTAAACTAAAAACATACTTGTAACAATTCTTTTTGTAATCTTCATGACATAAGGCTTGAATGAATGAAAATTTGAACTTCGATTTGCCAATGTTGATACAATACTTTAGGACTTAGAATTTGATTTTATAATCTTGAACATCTGAATTGTCATCAAGACATAAAAAAAAATCGATAGTTCTATCCTTTTTTATTCCTCAAGTAGAATTCAAAATTTCCTTTGAACTCAAACTTGTGACCACCTGCTAATCCAAAGATATAACGATCTTTTGAATTGGCTAAAAATCTTCAAATTTCCTCTTAGGTTTTAGAAAGTTACAAATTCTTGCAATTTGACATTCGGATGTGAAATAACTCTTCATCAAAATTAACCCACACCCTTCAGCTTTCCAAACTTCTCGAATTCAAAGCGAAAACAAGTATGCATTAGGTGAACTTTGGTTAACACACTTACACAAATAATGAGCCTCAAATTAAACAAAATTCCTTTTTACCGATGGACCTCAAAAGAATATCATCTTGCCACAGAAACTTCGAATAACTTATAGCGCAAGTAATGAACAAATCGTAAGAAACCCATAAAGTCAGAACATCTTTCCATATGATCAAAAAAAATGAAGAGCATACTTTAATTCACAATTTCCACAAGACGACCTATCCTTCGGGATCAATCCAGATAATCTAATCAAATGAATCAATTCTTGTATTAAACGTCAAAGGCCAAAACAGACCGTGATTTCACAATCGAAGAGGTATATTGGAAGCATTTTATGAACAAAGAAATTCTCAATAAGATAAAGGGCGTGAACCCTTATTTCGAAAATATGGGTAGGGGAAATTTTGGGGTGCGACAGTTGCCCCTATTCAATCATCTTAAACCTGGTAAGTGAGAAAGATTGACAGCTTTCGAACATTCGAGGTGGAAGAGGATTGAATACCAGAGAACCCCAAAAATTTGCCCTACGCGGGAGACCAAAGCCACAAAAGAAAGTGGATAACATATCTTGACTACGGAGCCAAGAAAAACACTTGAAGAGAAAACTTGCTAAGCATTAACGGAATTCTTTAACACAACAATATCCAATGCGAAATAATTAGGAGATTTCAACAACACTGGGGGTAACCGTGTAACCGAAATGACTTTGGCAACAATTTTAATGAAAATGCTATGAGAAGAGAAACGAACTCCTCAAGCGAAAAGAAAAAACAATATATTAAGAATTTGACATGCTTGGGAACTTAACAAAGAGTTCCCTGATAATTAAGGAATACCTGGAGACCTTAAACAAAATTGAAAAATTGACATGACTGAGAACTTAACAAAGAGTTCCCTGATAATTAAGGAATACCTGGAGACCTTAAACAAAATTGAAAAATGACACGACTGAGAACTTAACAAAGAGTTCTCTGAACTAAGGAATACCTGGAGACCTTAAACAAAATTGAAAAATGACACGACTGAGAACTTAACAAAGAGTTCTCTGAACTAAGGAATACCTGGAGACCTTAAACAAAATTGAAAAAAATGACATGACTGAGAACTTAACAAAGAGTTCTCTGAACTAAGGAATACCTGGAGACCTTAAACAAAATTGAAAAAAATGACATGACTGAGAACTTAACAAAGAGTTCTCTGAACTAAGGAATACGTGGAGACCTTAAACAAAATTGAAAAAATGACATGACTGAGGAACTAAGGAATACCTGGAGACCTTAAACAAAATTGAAAAATGACACGACTGAGAACTTAACAAAGAGTTCTCTGAACTAAGGAATACCTGGAGACCTTAAACAAAATTGAAAAAATGACATGACTGAGGAACTAAGGAATACCTGGAGACCTTAAACAAAATTGAAAAATGACACGATTGAGAACTCAACAAAGAGTTCTCTGAACTAAGGAATACCTGGAGACCTTAAACAAAATTGAAAAAATGACATGACTGAGAACTTAACAAAGAGTTCTCTGAACTAAGGAATACCTGGAGACCTTAAACAAAATTGAAAAAATGACACGATTGAGAACTTAACAAAGAGTTCTCTGAACTAAGGAATACCTGGAGACCTTAAACAAAATTGAAAAATGACATGACTGAGAACTTAACAAAGAGTTCTCTGAACTAAGGAATACCCGGAAACCTTAAACAAAATTGAAAAATGACACGAATGAGAACTTAACAAAGAGTTCTCTGAACTAAGGAATACCTGGAGACCTTACACAAAATTGAAAAATGACATGATTGAGAACTTAACAAAGAGTTCTCTGATTGACATGATTGAGAACTTAACAAAGAATTCTCTGATTGACATGATTGAGAACTTAACAAAGAATTCTCTGATTGACATGATTGAGAACTTAACAAAGAGTTCCCTGATTGACATGATTGAGAACTTAACAAAGAGTTCCCTGAATATATGGCTAGAACAATATCGGAATTGTTGGTGCACGAAAGTGCGAGGAGCCATGGCATGCTGAATGTCTTTGACCGTGTAACCTCTGAGTTACCCGCAGAACAAAATCAGTAGCGCACCCGAGAGTACAATTCTCTGGGGATAAACAAAACAATATCCAGCACACCGGCGTGATATAGATGTTTATGAAGTCGGTAAATCTTGTTTCCGACATTTCTGCTGATGGGAGATCTTACTGAACATGTACGGACATGTTGAACAACTTCTGAGTTGACAAGATCTTCAATTTGTATGCAGATAGCTTTACCGTTGATAGAAGAATCAGATTCAGCGCCTGCGACTGAAAAACTTCAAGGGTAATGAGCTTCAATTTGCTGACATTGTATGGACAATGCGTTGCAGCAAGTGGATATGGAGATCAACGTCTGAGTTGGAGAAATATCTTGAGATTTGAATAAACATCCCACCGGGTGGATATTTATTTGTTGAGTAGTTGATAACTTACTGGGTAAATAAACACACCAGAAGTTTGATGTAATTTTCTGAGAACAGCTCAGAGAACGAAATGCGGAATTCGCTGCCGGTAGAAATTGTTGGGAAGATTCTTGTCTGAAAGAAATCTCGAAAATATCAAGAATGATATTGTAGTAGTCCTTTCTGAAGGAAATTCACTTGGGGAGAGAAATAAGCTTCGCTGGGGAAACTTCGTAAGAAAACCGTGTGGAAAATTCACTGGGGATTCCCGGTTGAATAATTTTGCTGACATTTGAGTCCAACGGAAAGAGATAACTATTTCGCTGGGGAAGAAATCTCGATTGGAGAAAATCTCAGTTGTTGAGATCCATACAAGTATTCCACTTGTGTCGGAGAATAGAGGATAATTACGTCGTCTGAGAACTAATCCTTCAACTCGATCTTTACGAGGATATTTACAATTTCAGTTGAAAAACCTGCAAAACAGATAGCCGAAGCTAATGCATGAGTATGATATGCATGATATGATTTTTTTTAATGCAAATGGTATATGGTTTCCTGATACTGTTGAGAGAAGGAAGATATCACTGGGGAATCCAATTGAACGATCTTGTTGTCGTAAGAGTTCACTGGGGATGATCAATCGATTCTCTGGGGAAGAGACTTCACTAGAGAATTGACACTATTTTCGATTGTCTGTCATCCAAGCGTTTGCCTGGCATTGGGGAGACAAGCTAGATTGTCATTTGAGAAAAGTCTCCTGCTTGTAATGGGGGTATTTTCTTTTAAAAGGAACTCTATGAAGAAGAATCATTGGGGAAATCCTGAATAAGAAGCTTCATTGACACAAGAGCTCACTTGGGGAAGATCATCCACTTTGGGAAAGATTCGATTTGAGAATCGTCATTGCTGTAGACCAATTATGGTCGAGCCCTCAAACTTGTGATCGGAAGAACTAAATTTGTCATTCAAAATAGTCTTCAAATTATGATTCTGCTGAGAAGAATCACTAACCGATCTTGGAATAACCCGAGTCTTGGCTGAGGTTTATGAATGAATGTGCTATGTAGTATATGATATGAATGCATGAATGAATGCATGAATATACTGGTTAATGCACTGGCTATCAAACTGAATCCTCAACACCGTTAGTCCGGAGGATAGAAGAATACGGCATAATAAGATGATTGACCAAGCTCCAAATGTTGAATTGCCACTGGAAGGGCTGCAATGCTAATTCTGGTAGAAAGAAGAATAGCAAACTCCTGAATTGATCAGATAATGATGATTAGATGCGTGCCCCATGCGTGGGAATGCAGCTGCATTAGATTTTGCACTTTAGAATCTCAATATGCCCCGGTCTGGTAGACCTTCTGAAAATCTTTACCGAAAAGGAGTGCCCCGGCATCCTGTTTTCTGACGCAATACTTTACTGATCATCAGTATTTCAAAGGAACTGGATATTCTGATATGGGAATATCATGCCTCGACAGGAGTCTTGGAGGTATTTTCGCATCTCAAAATAACCTCCTTAGATTTACCGAATCTTAGAGTGGCAGACTTTGCGTAGATGGACGACATGCCCCAGGATGAACATTGGAGAGACTCCAACGTCTCGAAGTAGTTTCTTCAGATGAGTCTTGAAACGAACACTTGTTACAATTAAGAGAGCTTCACCATTACAAAGTAACTGCTTCAGATCAACAACAAGTGAGTGACTAATTTGGTGGAACAAGAGCTTTTGAAGGCTTCCACGCATCGAAGTAATTATCTCAAATTGATTGGAAATGAACGATTAGTTCGAAATGCCCCAACGTAAACAGCCTTAGAGAGACTTCCATGCCTCGAGGTGATTGCTTCAAGTTGACTGAAACATGGAACGACGGTTGTCCCAGGCTAACTGCTCTTTTGGGAAGGACTAGATCAACTGCTGATTGCTCTTTAAGGATCTGCCCCAGATTGGCAGAAATTCGAGGAGCTGAATCGATTTGATTGCCCCCAAATTAACAGAATCTTGAGAAAACAACCGTGATATGCTCAAAGGAGTCCTTAGACGTCCCCTACAAATAACTGCTAACTCAGCAGAATAATCAAGTTTCTCCTCTTTGGACAAAGTTAAACTCTTCACTGATGTTCATTATGAGAACTTCTTCAATGTCAAACAATTATTTTACATGTAGAAGAATGTTTATTGTGACAATTATAATGCAACATTTATGCGTCTTGAAGTTTTGTATGAAAAACATGACTTTTTGTTTTTTTGTGAGTGAAACACCTTTAGAGTGCAACATTGAAAATTTTCTTTTTGAAAGATAAGACAAGCATATGATACCAACACAGATACTTAGCACACACTGTAGGAGTCAGGTAAACGCGATCTCTTCGTTATATGCTTTGGAATTAATCCATGCTTCAATTAGGACTTTTAAGGGTTGTAACGCGGCCTGGTTCACGGTTTTTTAGAAAAAGGATTTTTAGGCTCAAAATATTTGGTGCCCGCCCATTCTCCATGATGTTCTTCAGTCCTAAGTTCAACTATCCTGATACAAGCACTCATCTCTCGAGAGGAGTTATGATGGTTGAGGAATCGATACGAGGTTTCTTGGACACGACAGTCACCCATCTTGTCTTTGGTGTCTAATTATCTTGTTCTTTGTTGAGAAATCTTTCTTTGATAATGCATTTCAAGATTTTCTTCTCTTTTTCTGACTTTTGCCTGACTTTTGCCTAAGCGACTTATTACTAAGTTCCGACTTAGCGGGCTTTTTGTCTCTTTCATACTCATCATTTTTTTGAACAAGTCGTGGATCTATACACAACCTTTGATTTGTTAAAGTGATGGTGAATGTCTGAGTCCTTGGGTAGATGAGGGATAACCATTGTGGTGTCGTCATCTGTTGGCCTTCTGATGTGCGAGAGATACCTGACACGGTATCATTCTCCTTTGGTGCACACTATTGATAGATGGAGGTCGACTACTGTGGTTTTGACCTTTCTCAACCTTTTGAAGGATAGCCATTGTTGTATCCTTTGATGCTCACTCTCTTGATGAGTTCTGAACACTCGATCAGATTAACTGAACACTACCCGCCCACAGGTTAAAAATGAAGGTTTTTTTTCGGAAAGAAAAGAAACTCCTACTTCAAGGCTCGAGGGGGTTAACGATGGTTTATCTCCCTTATAACTCCGGTGTTTGGGGATTTGAAACAAGGCCTGTACATCATAAGCCAGGTTCTACTCAAAAGCATACATTCAGAGATCTAGCATTTTTTTCAATTATCGTCATTCTCCCTCCAATATTTGCCTAGGCGGAATGATTGGTAACGTTGGTATCAAAATGCTTGCAAATCATTTAAAGAGTGATAACGAATGGATTGAGTGACAACAGATGGATTACTTCAAGACAAACATACTCATTGCATTAAGATAAAAACAAACAAGTTTCTACATGCAAACAAAGTTTAAACAATTAACAAGATACACATGAAAATGCAGTAAAGAAATAAAAGACTGTCGTTGTTGAGGAGACTTGAGCTCCGTCCTGACTTGTTGATTCAGATGACTTTCAGCAGTCTTGGCATTCACTTGAGTACGGATTTCCATTCACAAACAGATTCCTCCTCAAGAATCAAATACTGTCAATCGTTGTTGAACTTTGGCTTTGTAGGCGATCCTCGTCGAGTGTCCTACTGTTCCATCATGGTATCCACATCGCGCGTTATGATCATAACCAAGTGGGAATAAATTTGGTGGGTTAAGAAACTTAGGAACCACCAATGAACTTTGCACCAGATGTGGCAGAAGTTGATTATAGGTAACTGGAATTGGATTAAGAGGAGCATTCCTTCTTTCCAAATTATTCCGAGGCACGGTTTGATTTTGAGAGTTCTGACTCTGAAGTTGAGGAAGATCAGACAAAAGTTGTTGATGCAAAGACTTGAAAGATGGTAATGGAGGATAATGAGTTGGTGTTGCAACCGACTTCCCTTTGCTAGAACTTGAGATATCTTTGCTGAAGGTTACCACCTTTTCTGAAGTGAACATCTGGTTTACTTCATCACTACTCTTCAAAGCCTCAACTTCCTTTTGGCCAGCAATTGTCCCAATGAGTTTTGGAAGTTCCTCAAAATTGCTATGGTTAGACCTTGCAAGCAAAATGTCTAAGCTCGATCCATTTTGTTTGAAAAAAAGAATCTTATCATCAATTAGTTCCTGAACTGTGCATTTGAAGGCGAAACAAAACTCAGTTTCATGTCCTGCAGAGTCAGCATGAAAAGCACATCTGACACTCTCATCAAACCAAGCTTTAACAACCCCTGGTACTGGCTTCAATTCCCTTGGTATCACAACACCGCTCTGAATCAAGTAAGGCAATAGTTGAGAATATGATATCGGGATTGGCTGAATATCCTGTTGGGCATATCGGCGGTAATGTTGATTAATACGCTGATTTGGATCCTTCTTCTTTGATCGGGGAGTGAGCAATTGCTGTTGTCGAGGAATCTTCGAAGGTGAAGGCCGAGGATGATACTCAGTAGGAGAATTTCGAACTGGAGAGTTTGCCACATGTGGATGTCCTTGACCCATGGAGATATCAGATGATAGAGCAGCAACCAAACTTGCGGAGATTGGTGCGGTGTTGCATTCTCTTTTCAACACAACTTGCAAGAGATCCATGACCAGACTCATATGACTTTTCAAGTGCTTAACTTCTACCCTCAATAGTTCCTGACCATGTTGAAGCTCGTCTATAGCCCTCTGAGACGTCCTTGGAGTTCTGAGCGTGCTTCGAGTAGACAGTTTGATATTTTCTGGACAGGAGAGATGAAATGAGTTTCTTCTGGTGAAAATGAAATGCATGATGATGCATAATGAATGCAAATGTAATATAATGGTAACGTTTGTCAGAATGCGATGTAATGGTAATGCATGTAAGAATGCAACATGATGATAATGCATGTAAGAATGCGATGTGATGCTAACATATTGATGTTATGCACAAAATCACATGTAAAGTTAAACAGACAAGGGTTTAAAAGGACGGTCGGACATGGTTTCGACGTTTACCCACAATTCCCCAAAGGATGGCTCTTAGGGTTTTTTGATACAACAAACACAAATTCTCGTGCATCGCAAAGATACTTGCAACGCTACAAAGCTCTTTTTTCAAGAGAATTTGGTTTGAGGGAGAGTTACGTATTAACCGAATAGACAAAGCAGGTCTAACGATCTAACAAACGTAACCCTCAATACCGGGATCTAAACAGGGAGCCCAAAATCATTGATCCCAACTTGGGTGTATCATTTTCACCGCAAATAAATTTGTGATTAGATGATATATCCAAGAACGTCTCATTTGAGCATTCTTAAAGCCTAAAGGTTAGGTTTCCTTAAAGGTCAAAACTAGGGGAAAAATCCCTTCTAACAACACCATCGTCAATGCAAAAATAACTTGCAATCGGCGATAATGTCTTCGAAAGAACCTCCCCTAGGTGTGGTCTTCGCACCAACTTACAAGACATTTCCGTCTAGCAAATCAATACTACGCAACCACTCTAATTTATGTGTTCTATAGCCTTGGTAGTGGGCTTTTCCTATAGTCCCATTCATTATTCCCACACAACAATAATATATCAACAAGGTAATAATTAAAGCGATAGGAAATAAACGACTAAATTAAACACACAAATAGAGTGATGAAAGAAAGCGAAAATAAACACACATACGAAGAACCAAACTAGGGTTGACACGCTTAGTCAAATTTTCCCCAGTGAAGTCGCCAACTGAAGCAACTCGATTTTCAAAAATCTTTTAAATTCTCGAAAACTAGTGAAATCGCCACCTAATTTTATTTATTCCAAAAGGAAAGGGAAAATATAGATAAAACCCCAAACAAACGGATAAGACGGTCTACGACCAAAAATTGGAATCGGGAGTCGGTTATGTAAGGGGAAGGTGTTAGCACCCCTTACATCCATCGTACTCGATGGGACCCATTTAGTTCTACGTGTGTGTGTATATTCACTAATCTCTAAGCTATAAAAGAAAAGAAATTTGATTATTATTATTTTGAGTTTGGCACGGTTTTTGAACCGTGTGCCTACGTATTCCCTTGTGCAATGGGAAAGTCAAAACTCTGTAGTTCCTCTTAAAAAGGTTTTAATTGGTTGTGTTGATTTTATAAGAAAAAATCGTGCATTTAGACGTTTCAACTGCTTTGAACTAGGACTTGTTTTGTTTGTTTGAAAAGCTTAAGTCCTTGTTCGTATTTGAAACGACTGTTACACCCTCTTTATCTGAAAAGAGTTTTAAAGATCGCATATGAGCGATAAAAAGAGTTTGAGTGAGTTGAGTTGTTTTTATGTGGGAGACAAGTATTGGACCATAAGCGTTCAACGGCTAACGCCAATTACTCGGATGAATTGACAGAAACATCCAAATCATCTTTTTCTGCCCAAAAGTTTTATTAAGAAAAGTGAGGTGAAACATGGTTCACGTGTAATTAAATTTGATTAAAGACACCAAGCATACGGTCGAGGGTCGATACTGGACTGACTACCATATGCTTGGGAGGAGGGAGAGATAGAAATTTATTTGTGAAATTATTTTGAAAAGAAACTCGACGTTGGATCGAGGTTTAGAATTTTAATTGCGAAAGTGTTCTGACACGCGTGCTGAGATGGAATGGAAGCGGGTTATGATTAACCAAGTATGTGGACTTGATTAACCTCGTGAGGATAGGTGCTCCTATCCCCAACCATGAGACCCTGGTGCATGGTGATTGGTATATACCAATGTTATTTTCGGGTTATGATTGATTAAAGCAACAAGGGCTTTAACCAATCTCGTGAGGATGGCCATGCCCATCCCCAACCATGAGACCCTTTAAGAAATCGGCGTATGAGCCAATCAGAATGAAATCGAATTGATTTTTATTTTAGTTGTGTGCAAAGTGTACATTGGTGAATAAATACTGAATGAGTAAATAAGCAGACAAAATACCATGCAATACAATCGGAAATTTAAATAATTATTAGAGATGATTTTTTCTGTTTGATGAAAAATCGGCTAATAGTTTAATCGATAAGTCATCAAACAAAAACTATCAGATCAAATAATTATTTAGTACATCGCAACGAAATGTTATTTGCACAAAATAAATTAATTGAAATAGAATAAGTTCAGAAATATCCTGGATTGCAGTGATTCTAGGCGGAGTATGAAAAGAAAACCATCTGATCTTTAGTTGGTCTGAAACACCTCCACGCACAAATGAACCGAATACCACAGCTTCAGATCCGAAATACTCCGACGGTTCCAACAATTACAATATTACAACACATGTGTACATTATTTTAATATCAACATTTTTGTTAAAAAAAGAAATTTATTTAAGAATAATAATGATAAAAATAAAATAAATAGATTTTTCTTATATAAAAATAAGGTGGTGACACTTGTCACCACCAGAAACACTATTGTAAAAAAAAACACAAACAAATTAAATTAAAATAGTTTTTTTTTTATATATTATTATTATTATTATATTTTTTAAAGAAAAGAAAAAAAGAAAGGAAAATAGAGAAACTCTGGTTTCTCTCTTCAATCGTATTCTCCTCCTCTCACTCATTCCTCACCGTTTTCTCCTTCTCACTCTCTCTCAAACCCTCGCCGTCCCTCTCGTCTCCGGAACTCATCGGCGCCTCCCTCACCGCGACCGTCGCCCTCTGTCTCCCTCGCGCCGTGACCGGACCCTGCTTCTCTCTCACCGGCGTCGCGATTGGCCTCTCTCTCTCAGCGATTCGCGATCTGTCTCTCTTCTCTCTCACCGATCGCGATTCTGTTTGCATGCACCGATTCTGATGGTTTGATTTCTGACTATGTGAATGTTTGTTTTCGATTGTTTGACAGTTGTTTCTTGTTTGGAAACTTGAAGGGTTTGGAAACCTAGGACGGTGTGAACTTGATCGAGCTTCAACGGTTCCGGGTGAGCTTGTTCGAACTTTTCTCTTCCTCGTCTTCTTTCTATACTTGAATATATTTAAATTTTTACTTCGAGGGTGTTTGGTTTCGGGAAGATGATGATGATGAAATGTTAATGTTTTTGATTCGGTTTGGGAACCGGTTTAACGACTTGATTTGATTTTGGTTTGGAACTTTGGAACTTTGTTTGTTATCCTTCGGATTTGGGATTTTTGGGTTTTTCTATCGTAGAATGTATACTCTTGGTGTTTAAAAAATGGTTTTTCTCCCTTTACAAGGGTTTGGACTTGTGTATTTGATGCTCTGTGTTTTCTGATGAATGCTTGCCCTGTGTTTTTGACTGATGGAAACAGATGCTATATCTTGTCTTTGCCTTCTTCTGGTCCCAATGAATTGATAGAACATATACCAATTTCCTCTTTCTCCTCAAAACTGATGCCTCAGATACTACACTTTTGGTTTTGGTTTTTTTGCTCAGAAACTCTCATTTTTCTGTTTTCACTTCTTTTCACCTTTGGGTGAAAACATGCTTGGAAAACACTCTTTCCTTTTTCATGTCACTGCTGCTTGTATTGCTTGTATATGTTGTTTTACTTCTGTCAACTCTGCTATATCTGTTGTTGGCTTGATTCTGCTGATAAACATAACCTTTGTCTTACTTGCTGCTACCTTGATTATGCTGTCTGTTGCTTTGGATCATTTTGCTGCCTTGGTTATGTTGGCTGTGGGATTAGTGAACTGTGGGATTAGTAAACTGTGAACTGTTGGGATTAAACTTCTGTTGGGTTAGCCTGTTGGAATTAGAAACCGTTGCCTCGTTGGAATATATCTGTGAACTGTTGGGAATCCATAATTGTTATCTTTCATTCATGCTTGCTGCCTGTTTAGAATCATTAAACCGTCGCCTTATATGATGCTTGCTGCCTGTTTAGAATCATTAGACCGCTAACCATGATGAGTAACCTGAGTTAGGCTTATTTGTGAACCGAATCCCTTCGTGATTTGTAAATAAGCGATTTTCTTTTCACCGATGATTAATCTTGCTCGAGATTATGAGGTTCAGTATTAAACCTGATTCCGCCAAACACCCAATGATGATCCTTGACAAACAAATTTACAATTTCGCATTTTGTTTCAATTTTGTGCTTACTAACTACTTTTCTTTCTTGTTTCATGTAACATGTGCAGGATGGATCAAAGATGGAAAGCTTGAAGATCAAAAGACGGTGACGATTTGAAGATATTGCGGAGTGTAGTTTTTAGGATTTATGACTTTGTAGTACACTGTAAACTAAAAACATACTTGTAACAATTCTTTTTGTAATCTTCATGACATAAGGCTTGAATGAATGAAAATTTGAACTTCGATTTGCCAATGTTGATACAATACTTTAGGACTTAGAATTTGATTTTATAATCTTGAACATCTGAATTGTCATCAAGACATAAAAAAAAATCGATAGTTCTATCCTTTTTTATTCCTCAAGTAGAATTCAAAATTTCCTTTGAACTCAAACTTGTGACCACCTGCTAATCCAAAGATATAACGATCTTTTGAATTGGCTAAAAATCTTCAAATTTCCTCTTAGGTTTTAGAAAGTTACAAATTCTTGCAATTTGACATTCGGATGTGAAATAACTCTTCATCAAAATTAACCCACACCCTTCAGCTTTCCAAACTTCTCGAATTCAAAGCGAAAACAAGTATGCATTAGGTGAACTTTGGTTAACACACTTACACAAATAATGAGCCTCAAATTAAACAAAATTCCTTTTTACCGATGGACCTCAAAAGAATATCATCTTGCCACAGAAACTTCGAATAACTTATAGCGCAAGTAATGAACAAATCGTACGAAACCCATAAAGTCAGAACATCTTTCCACATGATCAAAAAAAAATGAAGAGCATACTTTAATTCACAATTTCCACAAGACGACCTATCCTTCGGGATCAATCCAGATAATCTAATCAAATGAATCAATTCTTGTATTAAACGTCAAAGGCCAAAAAGAGTGATTTCACAATCGAGAGGTATATTGGAAGCATTTTATGAACAAAGAAATTCTCAATAAGATAAAGGGCGTGAACCCTTATTTCGAAAATATGGGTAGGGGAAATTTTGGGGTGCGACACTAGCATCCTTGTATATATATATATATATATATATATATATATATATATATATATATATATATATATATAAGTGATGGATTTAGGTTAACAAATTTGAAGAAAAATCAAGCTTTGAATGCAAGAATATTTGATTGGAAATCAACATCAAACCTTTATATTTTGATCTTCAATCATGCCAATCTCTTTCCAATTTGCTATGAGTTTCTTGGAGCACAAGAAGATTGGATTTACAGCCTTGCACTTATTTTATTTAATTTCATATTTTATTTTAATTAAATTTTAATTAAAATGAATTAATTCAAAAATAAATGAAACCATGGCGTGTGGATGGGCCTTAGAAGCTCTTGGAAACATTAGGAACAAGTTGAAATCAAAGATATATAGGCCCATTTGTAAAATTTTCAAGTTTGGTCAATATTTTCTTCATGCATTTCTTCAAAATTTCCATTTTTGCCCAAGCCATAACTTGCTCGATTTTTATCATTTGAGAGTGATCTTGGATTTTTTAAAAAGCTTAAGATGTCCTATAAGAGCTCCTTTTGCTTTCATCTTCATTGAAGCTTCCATGTTCATGTACACTTCTTTGAAAAAAGATGACTTTTTGTTGACTTTTAGAAGGACCTATAATGTCTTTGCCCATATCTCTCAAATGATGCATTTTTGGAAAAAGCTTGTGAGACACAAAGTTGTAGAGAATTAGATTACCTTTAAAATGATCTTTGGAGGAAATTTTTTTGATGAAGTATGTGAAAGTTATGCTTGGTCAAAGTTCTGTTGACTTTTTATCAAAGAACCCTAATTTAGAAACTTTGACTTTTGACCACTCCTTGAATTTTCTTGATGAATCATGATCAAAACTTGATAAAATGATGAATTTGACTTCAAAATATTGATGTTAACCTAAAATGATGAAGTTTGACTGTATGTTGACCATAATTGACTTTTTGTCCAATACAACTGATTTTCAACCATTTGAGCAATTGACTAAGCAAACTTGAGCTATGAGGCTTGAAACTTGACATGGTGATGCTTTGAAACATATGAGGAGGCATGATCCTCACTTGAGGAAAAAGAAGTCAATTTTGACTTGATAGAAAAAAAATCCTACTTGTGGGTTGATTGCTTAGGAGAGGGTTCATCTGGTCAACCCTTGAGAAACTCTTGAGTATGGAGATGTGTATTGACTAGAGAAATAGGAGGGCCAATTTTGGGATATAACAGTTTCCCCTGTTCAATCTTCTTATACCTAAAGGGTTAGATTGGTATGTTTGCCTTTCGTGGCCTGAAGGTAGAAGATGATTGAACTCTCGAGTGCCCCTGAAATTTGCACTCCCTAGTGTATGGAATAAGACTGTTGGTTGACGCTGTACTGGAATGAGCTTATGTAATTTCATATATATAATCCTTTAGACATAAGTCAAAAGTGTAAGATTCTTGTTGGCGGCTTCCACTGCGCCATTCATCTTTGGCCGATATGGAGAAGAGTTGTGATGCTTTATCTTGAACTGCGTGCAAAGTTCAGTGATCATCTTGTTGTTCAGATTGGTACTATTGTCTGTGATAATCCTTTAAGGGATGTCGTACCGACAGATGAGATTATGTTTGATAAATCGAGCCATAATATTCTTGGTAATAGATGCGAACGAGGATGCTTCTACCCACTTGGTAAAGTAATCAATAGCGACAAGGATAAAACGGTGTCCATTGGAAGCGGTCGGTTTGATTTATCCAATCATATCAATGCCCCACATTGTGAAAGGCCAAGGATCTATAAGAACATTCAACGGAACTGGAGGAACATGCACTTTATTTGCGTATATTTGGCATTTATGACAAGATCGGGAATAGCGATAATAACCAACTCTTAGAATCTTTTTAGCCATTGTATGTCCACTGGAATGAGTACCAAAGGCGCCTTCATGCAACTCTTCCATAATTCGTTCAGCTGTCTTCGGATCTACAGACTAGAGTAAGGCAAAGTCATGGTTGTGTTTGTATAAGATGTCGTTACTTCAAAATAACTTGGAAGCGAATCTTCGTTGACAGATTCCCCTTCAGGGTAATCTTGAGCCTCGAGATACCTCCTCACTTCGTAGAACCAAGGTTTCTCTTCTACTCATTCAGTATCAAGTTTGCAGTACGTTGGTTTGTCTAGTCTTTCAATAGTAATTCGAGGAGCTTCGTAGTCCCATCTGACTTTAAACATAGATGACATGGTAGCTAATGCGTCTTCCAACTAGTCCTTTTCTCGTGGAATATGCTCGAAAGTAATTTCTTCAAAGTAGGGGATCAGATTCAACAAATGTTCTCGATATGGAATGAGATTTAAATCTTTCGGGTCCCATTCTCCCTTAATATGACTAATCACCAAAGCTGAGTCTCCATATACATGCAAGAATTTGCTCCTTAAGTCAACAGCAGCTTGAATGCCCATGATGCATGCTTCGTATTCCGCCATATTGTTGGTGCATTCGAAACATAACATGGCGGTGAAAGGTGTATGTCCGCCTTTAAGGGATATGATCACAACGTCAATACCATTGCCAAGTGCGTTAGAAGCTCCGTCAAAGACCATGGTCCATTGGGATCCTTGTTTAGGTCCTTCATCTGGTCCAGGCTCTTCATAATCAATGACCAACATAATATCCTTGTCTGGGAACTCAAAATGCATAGAATGGTAGTCATCTACGGCTTGATGAGCCAAATGATCAACTACTACACTTCCTTTGATCGCTTTCTAAGTAGTGTACTGAATGTCATATTCGGTCAAGATCATTTGTCATCTTACTATTCTTCTGGAGAGAGCAGGTTTCTCGAATATGTATTTTATCGGATCCATTTTAGAGATTAATAAGGTAGTGTGAGTCAACATATACTTTCTTAGTCGGCGAGCAGCCCAAGCTAAAGTGCTGCAAGTTTTCTCGAGTTGTGAGAATCTTGTTTCATAGTCGGTAAACTTTTTGCTAAGGTAGTATATTGCATACTATTTTCGACCAGACTCGTCATGTTGCCCCAACACACACCCCATTGAATTCTCTAATACTGTTAAGTACATGATTAGAGGTCTTCCTTCAACTGGTGGCATCAAGATTGGAGGTTTTTGTAGGTACTCCTTGATTTTGTCAAAAGCTGTCTGGCAATCGTCATTCCATTCCACTACTTGATCTTTCTTCAGCAGTTTGAAGATTGGCTCACAAGTAGCAGTTAGATGCACAATAAATCTGGCAATGCAATTCAGTTATCCTAAGAAACCTCTAACTTCCTTCTCGGTGCGGGGAGCAGGCATTTCCTGAATAGCTTTAACCTTAGCGGGGTATATTGTGATACCTTTACCATTGACAATGAATCCCAGGAGTTTACCGAATCTGACTCCAAAGTTACATTTGTTCGAATTCAATCTCAATCTGTATTTCTTCGGTCTATCAAACAGCTTACGCAAATGATCAAGACTCAATCTGTATTTGTTCGAATTCAATCTCAATCTGTATTTCTTTGGGATCGAGCTAGCATGTCGTCGATGTAGACCTCTATCTCGTGACGGATAATATCATGGAATAAGGCTAGCATCACATGCTGATATGTTGCGCCAACATTCTTCAACCCAAACGACATGACCTTGTAACAGAACATGCCCCACTGTGTAACGAAAGTAGTCTTTTCCATGTCTTCGGGGGAAACCTTGATTTGGTTTTAACCAGAATAACCATCCATAAAAGAGAAAACTTTGTGCTGAGCGGTGTTGTTAATTAGGTCATCGATATGTGGAAGCGGAAAGTCGTCTTTCGGGCTCCCCTTATTCAGATCTCGGTAGTCTACACACATACGTACTTTTCCATCTTTCTTAGTTACGGGCACAACATTTTCAACCTACTATGGATAGGAAGTAATGCCTAAGAATCAGACATTGAACTGCTTCATGACTTCAGCTTTAATCTTCATAGATATTTCAGGACGCATACGACGAACCTTCTGCTTCACAGGGAGAAAACCTTCTTTCGTTGGAAGTCGGTGTACCACAATGTCGATATCTAAACCTGACATGTCTTTGTAGGACCAAGCAAAAATCTCAATGTAATTTTGCAGCATCTGGATCAATCTTTCCTTAACACTATTCTCAAGACCCGCTCCTATCTTGATTTCCTTTCAGTTTTTGTCGGTACCTATATCTACCACCTCGACCGGCTCTTCATGTGGTTGTATAGCCTTTTCCTCTTGTTGTAGTAGTCTAGCAAGTTCTCCTGGCACTTCACAATCTTCCTCGCCTTCGTCTTTAGCTTGGTAGATCAGATTATCAGTTATATTTAGCAATAACAGAGTCGTTATCGACAAGATACAGAGTGAATATGGATCTGCAGTTTATTACGTGGGTGTGTGTAAGAACACATAGCTTATGAAAAGGTGATTAAGTAAAAAGAAAGACATAGAGCACAATATTTGAATGCAAAAGTCCAATGATTTATTGAATGAAAATATGCGAATGACAAATAATAATCCTCACAAATGAGCCATTGTGCCCCGGGAAAGGCACTAGGCTTAAAGTCTTATTGTTCGAAACTATAAAGCATAAAAGCATAAAACAGAAAAAACAATTACTCCTGTCTAAAGGAGATTGGCATAACATCCTTAGTCGTCCAATTGTTTAGTCCATCACTGGTAGTTGGGAAGATCCAGTTGTTGATGTCGAAGTCCCCATCCTCATCTTCTATAGCATGAACTTCATTCTTGTTGATACGGAACGGAGGTCCACCGGCACATTTGCGACGTATCATTTTCTGGCCTTTGGAAGTGAAGCCTAAACCAGTCTTGTCAGATTTGAACAGAAAATCAGGTAGTTGACCCCAAACAATACAACCTCCTCCTTCTACTACAACTCTGGTGTCTTTCAGCGAGGCCATCTTCGGTGGAACTCTAGTAACCTTAGGAGTGACAAGAGAGTCGACAAGCATGACTCGTGGAACTACATCAAAAGCTTGACATGGAGTCTCGATAAATTCTCCTTCTATTTCAATGTATCAGAATGACTGCAGATGGCTCACCATTTATTCTTCTTCACCGCATACTGTAACGATCTTCCCCTTCACTAGATACTTTAACTTCTGATGCAAGATAGAGGTAATAGTGTCTGCCTCATGTATCCAAGGGCCTCTGAGCAGGAAAGAATATGTTGCACGAATATCCATCACAAAGTAAGTAGAGTTAAAAGTCTGCGAACCTATTTTGATCTGCAGGATGAGTTCTCCAAGTAGTGTTATTCTCTTCGAACCATCAAAAGCTCTTATGATTATGTCACTGGGTTTCATGACCACTTCTTCAACATCAAGACTGTGGAGAGCACTCTTTGGCAGGACATTCAGAGTAGAGCCATTATCCTCCAACACACGAGACAATGTAGTGCCCTTACACTCTATAGAGATGTGCAAGGCTTTGTTGTGTTTCCTTCCAGCAGGAGTTAGAGCAGCATCAAAAAAGCCCAAACCATTATCTGCGGTCGGGCTAGCAATACAACTTTCGAATTCATCAGCAGAAGTGTCTTGCGGTATGTGAGCATTCTTCAGAAACTTCACCAAGGCTTTAGCATGAGCCTCGGAGCACAGCAACAGAGCTAGCATGGAAATCTTGGATGGGGTTTGGCCCAACTTCTCCATAACATTGTAATCGTCTTCTTAATAATCTTCAGGATCTCCTCCATCTCTTGCTTTGAGTTATCCTTAGAAACTTCCTTTGGTACTTTTGTCCGAGCAAGTTGAGTCACTTTCTCTTTTCCCCAAGCCTCGAGAGTTGGTTCAATAGTAGGAATGCGGATTGGTGTAGTAATGTCGTTTGGATGAGAGATATATGGAGAAAACACCCTTCCAGTTTTGGTTACCTTGCTTGATCCAGTAATATTGTCGACATCAGGATTAGTGGCTTCAATTGTACTATGGTTAATGGCTCTTGCTTGACGCCATAGTAGTAAACTTAGGCTCCATAGTTCCATGGTATAGCTTTGTTAGAGAAATAAGGAACTAGTCTGGGTGATGTAATAATCAGAGGTACCACTCTAGATGTAGGGTCGGCAGAGGTGATCCTTATTGTGTTCACATCGGCATATTCTTCGGGATAGTCACCATCTCCCCATCTGGTTGCCTTGATGTCTTCAATTGCAATCTTGTAGCTCTCAAGGGCGGTATATTTCCCCCAAGGTATCCCAAACTTATGGTATGGTTTTTCTTACGTCTCTGATTTTCAAGTTCTTGGAAACATCTTCGCACAAACTCTCTACGGATGGAGTTTTCATGAACAACACTTCTCGGTTGTCTATCTGGAGTTGAACACCTCTCTTCAACCAGGCACATCCATTGGGTTCAGATGCGCAGTAACAACAGTTGTCAAAACCTCCTGGAAATAAACCGACTTGTAGCAGATTCTTCGTAACAGTCATTAAGGGGGTGGTTAACTCATTCACAACAAATACATATGAGTCATTATCAATGGCATTGGTACTCTTGCCATGACCAGGCATTGGTGCGTTGATCCCATTCGGGGTTTCGACAAGAGGGTCGAATTCAATTTCCTAAGCTTCAATCATGCCTTGAATATTGTTCTTCAGGCCCCAACAATTGTTGGTGTCGTGCCCTGGGCTATTGGAGTGGTATGCACACCCGCATTATGATTGTAATTTGGAGAAGATATGTTGACATGCTGAGGAGGATCTCTCAAAGTAATCATCTCTGCTTTCAACATGTGTTGTAATGCTTGAGACAATGGCATGTTGATCTTCATAAACTATCTTCTTGGCACGTTCTACCTATGCATATTGTCTTATTAAGATTGTACTGGTATAGGATTGGAGATCAGGATTGTCCCCACAGATTAATGGCGATCATCTTTGTCAAGGTTCTTCTGACCATACACAACATTGGCTTCTTTATTCCCGCTAAAAGATCTCGTTGCAACATTTGAAGATGTCTCGACTTGAATCTTTCCACTCTTGGTTCCAGCTTCAATATGCTCACATGTCAATATCAGCTCAGTGAATCCGGATGAAGAGTTTCCAATCAGATGATTGAAGAATGGGTCTGTCAGCGTTCCCATGAACATGTCAACCAATTCCTTATTAGACAAGGGTGGCTGGACTCTTCCTGCTAGATCTCTCTATTTTTGAGCATACTCTTTGAACTTCTCATCACGGCCCATAGACATATTCTGCAGTTGTATATGGGTTGGTGCCAATTAAGTGTTATATTGGTATTGTTTGTAGAAAGCATCTGCCAAATCATTCCAGGTATAAATGTGAGTATTCTTTAGCTGGTAGTACCATTCTAACTGTGCTCTAGACATACTCTCTTGAAAGAAATGCATCCATAATTTCTTATCAGCAGTGTGTGGTTGAATCTTTTAAGCATAGGACTTTATATGAAGCTTCAGAAAAGAAATTCCATTATACTTAGAAAAGGTAGGAAATTTGAATTTTCGGGGAATGACCACTCTAGGAACCAAACTTAGGTCATCAAAGTTCAATCCTGATATTTTCAAATTTTCCACAGTATTCAGACGGTCTTGAAGTTGCTTATACTTCTCGTTGTCAGGAGGATACTGCTCACTCATATAGTCATCTTCCTATTCTTCTTGAGACCCATGATGGCTTCTCTCATTGGCCTTGACACTTCCTTCAGTTTCTTCGCTCTTTTCTGAGAATTCAAGTTGTCTGACTATCTTGACTGGACCTCTGAACCTTTTCCCCAAGTTGAGAATGCCAGCGATCTTCTTCTTTTTCTTCTTGACGATAAGCTCTTTCATATCTTTCTGACCTTGGGCCAAACTGGTGAACATTTCTTGGAACTGAGCATTTTGAGCCTGAAGATCATTGACAGTTTGTTCAAGAGCCATTTTCTGCTGAAATAAACAACGAGAAAATGAGAAAACCGGTCTTCAAAGTACCTGTTATGAAATGATATGCTATGATATGCGATGTTATGCAATGTTTTCAAGGACCTTAGGAATTTAAATTTGGTAAACAAACAAGAACAAACTTTTTATTAATTTGATTAGTAAATACAAAAGAAAGTTCAAGTACAAAAGTAAAATTTCTAGTGTTTAGGCCTCCCATGGACGCTTCCTTTTTGTGTTGACATAGGTGTTAATGCTTTGCTCCTCGTGAAGTAGCTTCGTCAACTCCAATACTCTTTTCTTGCTTGCATAGCACTGAGCTTCGAATGTACCCCTTTCTTCTTTAAGTTGAATCCAGGATCTCTTTAATTCTTCAAAATCAGTAGGCATGTTTGGATGGAGAATGGTATAATACTCATCGCCTTCGGCAATAGGTTCCATAATTATTGGTAGAATGGAAACATATGGCATCATGGTATTTTGAGCGCGAGCCCGCACCCATTTGAGTTAAGGTTCCCAAGGAATGGAATTTTTTATGCCCCAAGGTTTTGGTATCAATTTTCTTCACCATGCCCCAAGCGTGCACAAATCTTCGGTGATAACCTTGGAGATCGTTGTCGTAGTCAAAAATGTTGTCTTGGATAAGCATGTCATGAGGACCATCTCTTTGAGCATAACCAAACTGTCATAGAGCTAGAGAAGGGTTGTAGGGGATACCTCCCATTATGCCAAGGAGTGGTACATTAGAAAATTCTCCACAATGCTCAAGGAAAGTGAAGTATTTTTTAGATCAAAGACGCCAATGAATATCTGAATGAGAGAGTGACATCAACCTTTGAGACCACTTCAACCCTTGTTCATTCTTCATCACTGATCGAGGAAGGTGCGAAATAAACCACCTGGATAATAACGGTATGCAACACATGAGAGTCCCTTATCTTTTCATAGTACGAGTGTAGAGAGAATGCATAATATCTCCGAGCAAAGTAGGCACAGGATTAGGAAATAGCAAAAAACCATAGATCAGCAAGGCCAAAATGTCTTCAAAAGCGTGGAAACTCGTAGCCTTTAAGAATTCTCGATCTTTCTTTATTAGGAACTTAGTAAGAAAACCCATAACTCCACTTCTTGTTTCCCAATTAGCTTCAATATCTGACCGCTTCTGATGTAGAGCTGCTGCAATGTCTTCAAACTTTGGAACTTTTTCTGAACCGGTGAAAGGTATCTAATCAAGAATAGGTATCCCAAGTAGCTTAGAGAATTCTTCCATTTTAGGTACCAACTGATAATTTGGGAAAGTAAAGCAATGATGCTTCGGATCAAAGAATTGGAATACGACGCTCATCATATCTTCTTCAAAACCGGAGGTAACCAAGTCGAGTAGATAACCATGCCTCTTGATGAATTGAGAGTAATCACTAACTTTTGAGACAAACTCCTTTAGTTGAGAAGGTATTCCTACAAAGTTGATTCAGATAGTTCTTCTGGAAGCCATAACCCCACAACAAAATGCAAAAGTAAATCCCTAGGTCCTTGAAATGGTTAGAAATTCTATGATGATATGATGTTATGATGTCATGTTTAAATAGAAAGCACAAGCAATTCACACAACAGCCCTAGGTTTAAGGCTTGTATGAGGTATATGTTGGAGTAAGCTCTAATAGCCAATCAATATTGGCTTAATATGCTTTTGTATCATGACTTTGATATATGTTATTTGTTAATACATATAATCGTTAGGCCTCATATTTATTATGTTATTTGTATATGACATAATAAAGTCCTTAGAGTAATTGGTCTATTAATGATCTATTAAGTGCGACTTAATTGTGAGAGCTCATTAAACATAAGGACATTATTCTTAAAGTATTCGTAGTCAAGCTTTACTGTCAAATAGGACAACAGTAACGCATAGAGACTATTACGTGAGTAGACTGATGATTGTATCTCACAAGTCATGGATATGAGATATCAAGTCTTCACGTAGGTATAAATATTAGGAGTAATATTTATACTGGATTGACCCACCATGAGAATACTACATAGTTTTTTATGTAAGTGTCATAATTTATTCTCGTAGTGATAGTGGTGTATACCACCCTTCGACCTGAAACCACTATGGACCCTAGATGTGGAGTCGAGTACTTTATTGCCAATCAAATGTTGTTTGTAACAAGATGACCATAAAGATGGTTGATGGGTACTTTATAAATCATGCTGAGGGACATGAGTGACCTAGATGGAATTTGCCCCTCCTACATATACAGGATTAATATCTGTGGGCCCCTTGATAGAGTATGATTGTAAAATACATGGCCGTGCTCAACTAAGTCAATATGAGATATTAGGCTTATTAGTTGTTATCAGGAATACTCGGGGATCAAGGAATAAAATATTGAACTATACGAGGGTGACACATTCTATGCCTTGTGTTCAATATAAATATAAGGGCAAAAGGGTAATTATACACATAATCATTATCACAGAAAGGTTATGTCAGATCACATGACATTCTCGTTACTTGGGTAGCAATGATGTGTTGCTAGATACCGCTCATTGTTTATAATGTTAAATAGGTGAATTAATATCATTGCCAACATTACGAGAACCTACAGGGTCACACGCATAGAGTACTGATAGTGGAATGGATGATTAAATTAAATATGATTTAATTTAATTATGTGTTAATATTAATTAAATTGTTTAATACATTGACACATATAATTTATTTGATTAAATATGATTTAATTAAATAAATGGGAATTGACAGTTGATTAAATTAAATATGATTTAATTTAATTAATAGTTTATTTTGTTTAATTAAAAGAGTTTAATTAAATATAAATAATAATTATTTAATTAAATAGTTTAATTAATTAAGATTGAGCTTGTTTTGGAAAAAGCCCAAATTATGAGCATTAGGGTTTTAGAAGCTCTCTATAAATAGAGAAGCTCTTTTCCCTTGCTATGCTAATTGTCAATTCTCAAGAGAACAAGAAACGGCTAGCACCGCCTTCCACTTTGCACTCGCGTGGACTACGTAGAGACGCCGGTAACTTCCGCCGTTCGTGATCGTATGAGAAAACACGCTTCAAGAGGTAATTCTTGAATCCTTATTTCATAAGTTTGTATTTGTGATTAATAATTTAATCAAGATCCGTTCATCGGAATTGTTCCGCTAAGAGGTTAAAATTTTGAAAAACTCCTCTTAGATCCCAACAGTGGTATCAGAGCATTGGTTTTTGATTAAATCATTGATTCGAATATGATTTAGATATATTGATAATCATATGGTGATGTAATTATAATAATATGTCGGTTAAAATATGTTTAAATAAAATTTATTGAATTGGATTCACATGTGATGTGATTCTGTTTTACCGTAATAGTTGGTAGTATCATTCTTTCGTGTATGATCATTGAAGTATATGATGCTTTAACCACATTTCTGTTTTGTTGCCAAACTTACTATTTGCTACGTTGGTGGCAACTACGAGAGAGAAATTTGTAAAGTAATTGGATTGGATGCTCTTAAGAGGTGATTATATCTATTCCTATCAAAATTGCGGCAACCGGACAACAGTTACACACTCTGACGGCAAAGGTTAGAATTTATTTATTATTATAATTTATAATAATTCATAAAAGATGGTATGCTATATATTACTATTCATATGGGTGAATTTGTCGTACAAATTATTGCACAATGACGGTAATGGCATACATGATTTATTTATTTATTTTGAATTGCATCTACTATAAATAAATTGATACGGTGATGATTGTTCATAATTAATGAACATTGTGTTACGACAAAGAATGTATGTATGCATTCAAGAAAAGTTAATTTTATTTAATAATAATAATAATAATAATAATAGTTTATTATTATAAGTAATAATAATAATAATGGTTGATTATTATAGAATAATAATAAAGTGTTTATCATTTAAATTAAATATTGACAACTTTTGTATAATTTGGATATCGATGTTGACTATGTTTCGGAATCCGACATTTGTATGGTGAAACAGCGATACTTCGATTATCTATAAGAAATACAAAATTATTGTTCAAATTTATATATGATATAAATATTTCTAATTCAAAGTCAATGTATTTGATACACTATTTTATTTCGTACATTCAAATAGTATAATGATTGTTATACATCTGAATGATCAATGTTTATTTTGCTTCGGAATCCGACATTTGTATGGTGAAGCAATGACATTCGATCAGTCACGTTGAGTAATTAATCATTGTATTTTGATTGTATGAAAACATTTGCATTAGGGTTTGTGACGACGCAAGAGTTGTGCCTTTAGGGTTCGCAAACAGCATCAAGTGTTGATGCGTCAATATTTATAATTTGATAATCTATTATTATCTATTATTTAATTATTTATTATTAAATAAGTTGGTATAAGGTTATGACCTTAGATTTTGGCGTTTTATTTTATTTAAATACGACCTGCGTGTCGTGATTTATTTTATACGGCCTGTGTGTCGTGGTTTATTGTAATTAAATACGACCTGCGTGTCATGTCATTTAATTATTTTTTATTTATTTAAATATTATAAATGTTCAAGTTCAAGAGTTGAAGAGAAGACAAAGTCCAATGATGACGCCGAAGGAGAGGCTTGAGAAGCTTGCTCGTGGGTCAAAGAATTATAATAAAGTAGTTTATTTAATTCTTGCATTTTAGGTGGTCATAATCGTATTACCATATTTTATTTCATGTATGTGATGCATGGAATGTATATTATATATGAGTGTATGAGATACACAAATATATGAGTGTATAAGATACACAAATATGCGAGTGTATAAGATACACAAACATGCGAGTGTATGAGATGCACAAGATTAAACTTAATAAAAATCCATCAATTAATATTAAGTTAATTGCTTTCCAAAATTTAGCACTCATCAAGACTAGTATCGAATAATGTAGATTTCGCCTAACGCGAGGTGCATGTTTTTTAATAGTAAGGTGCGATGGGATAAATGTAATATCCAACTGTTAAATTTTGGGTTTGACTTAACTAAACTAATTATAATATGATTATATATGTTTAGAAGCAAGAGTTGAGAACAATCCATATGATGGATTAGAATAAGGAGTTATTCACTCAACTGATAACATTCGAGAGTTATATTAGATACAATTGGAAAGAGTTCCTACCTAAATAACTAAGTTTTGTGTAATCCGCCTACGCGGACTTAAAACAAAGTGAAATATGGATCTCGACCTGCTAGAAAATCTTTCAACGAGATTTTCCGAATCAAATGTTGAGGGTCATTTGGTTTGAGTAAAAATAGTGGGAGCATTTTAATAAAAGACCTTATTAAAATGATTTTAATTTGATACAATTTTTACACGTTTTGTAGTTAGAATTTTCTTTTGCATTTTATTTATATTTTACTGTAAAATATCTTTATGAAGGATGTAAGGATCAGAAAGGAGTTTCTGAGTTGGTACATAGATTGAGAATTGTTCTCAAGCACGAAAAAGAATTGTATGTTCTCAATAAACCAATTCCTAACAACTGAATATAACTAGATTCGAAGAATGATGCTTATGAGAAGGATCAAGTCGAGTGCCTAGATATAACATATCTCATAGTTGTAGTTGTCAAGGAGAATGATATGATCATTAACCTCGATAATAAGAAATACAAGATGTGAGAAATGTAAAACTTTCCAAGTTCTTTTCAATACAAGTTAGGAATCCAAATTAATCTAAAATATTTTTAAGATTTAAAATTTGGATTTCCTTATAGAATAAATAGTTGGTCACAATTTTTATTTGAGATTGTCTCAGATAGGTAGATTAGATTCATTATGAATGAATTTTTCTACCACATCTTATTGAAAAGAAAAGGAAAGTAGTTTATGATGCTAAATTGATGAATTATAAAAGAAATGAGATTCATTTTATATTCATTGGAATTTAGGCATACAAACATGGTTCTAAAGGAATACAGTTCTTTCATACGTTGAAAGAACAAAATTTTTGATGGTTATCGAAAGAGTCAAAATAGAAGAAGGAAGTAAGACTTATTCTTCATACGATTTATTATAGAAAATACATTTGTCTACTTCTACATCTTGAGTATGTGATACTAGATGTTGATATCACATTTATATGAATGTGAAGAGTCTTTTAAGAAGTAGGACATTGATTATAATTTGAGTCCCCTTATGTCTAGAATGGAACAATGTGTTTCATTGACTATAAGAGCTTATGATTTAAATTAGAGCTTGGAATGAAACCAAATAATTGTTATTAAGTTTCATTTAGTAAAAGAAAAATTAATTCTAAGTCTTGTATTGACAAGATGAGGAGTGCATGTTGTGATAATGGACAAGTGTTGTTATGATTATCCAAACAATGTTTTCAATACTAAATCAAGTAGTAGATTTGAGTTCTACAATCTTGATAAGCTCATCTATAATAAATATGGGATGAATCAAATGAAATTTGAATCTTATATATCTGACACGAGTTAGAATTCTTTTGAGAAGAGTTCAAGAGTGAAGTAGAAGGAAACAACTCGAAAGGGTATTAAGACCATTCGAATTGTTCGCTATGGTAAATACCTATGTAAAGAATATAATGAACATTTAAATCATATCATGTTTGACATTGATCGATTTAAGATAGTTCAATTATATCTTTGTGACTCTTTTATAAATTGTTTTACATACAATTATTCCTATCCTTAAGCAATTCCATTTAAAGTAGTCGTAGAGACACCATATTTGATATGGAGGTAAGAGTACCTAGTTTGTCTTTATGGTCATTTGGGTTTTAAGGTTTATTAAGTAAAATTTATCACAATATAGATGAAGATGTATTTATGTATGTATCCTAATAGAAACAAAGGAAACATATTCTATAACACGTTATAGGACAAAATTGTTTTGTTGCTAGAACTGGAGTCTTCCATTAGAGATAATATGTATCTAAAGGAGCCAGTGGGAGTGATATAGAACTTGAAGAAATTCAAGAACCATAAAATACATATCGTTATGAGAATGGAATATGATCCAATTCAACAAGGGAGTTGTTGTTGAACAATTGGTTCGCGTGGCACAAGATTCTATAAATGTATGTAAGTTGTCTATATCCATTTGTGAATTGAGTAAAACTTCTTAGAACTAAATTCTTTTATTAATGAAGTTTTGTGAAAAATTGGATTAATAAATGACAAATTTAAATCTTGTGCATTCAAGAAGGTTAGTGGGATTATTTGCATTAATCTAGTATAGTATGTAAGCGACATACTGACCATCAAAACAAATTCCTTGCAACGCCAATGTAGGACATGGTTAAGGAAATGGTTTTGATAAAATGCTTAGGCAAGATTTCCTAAAAGGTTAGGAATCAGAATCTATAGAGATAGATGGCTGATGAATCTCAATCCTAGCACAAGTACATATTCCAACAAAGTATTGAGATACCTAATATGCATAAATCTCACATTAAGATTATTGCATGTATGGTAAAATGTTTTGTCTAATGGACAATGTCTTATCTCATTGGATGAGAAAAATGACACCATGATATGTACTGCACTAGATGCGCAATATGCTATGAGCATAAACAATAAGTACCAAAATGATTAAAGTGTTAATCACTAGATCCCTATCAAGAAGGTCTATGAGTACCTAAAAGGACCTGGTGTTCCTTTTCTCAAAAGTAGATGGGAATAATTATTGTAAAGGAGTTACAATGATTTTATTCCAAAATTTATGAACATATTCATATCACAGTATAAATTAAATATTATGCTTAGATGACAATTGTATAAGTTTAAAAGGAGTTTCAGATAATTGTCGTTTCTAGTACAAAGGTCAAATATATGATTTGGATCGCTTTGATAATCCTTGGGAAGAAAATTGTGTTTCTTGTATTGCAGATCCTATTGATCTCATTTTCGATGATAATGGGTTAATCTTGCAAGTTCAGAATACTAGATCTCACTAGCGATTCATGTATATATATTTTGACACTTCAATTTATTTCGATAGAAGATCGAAAGTTGAAATTGGAAGAGGTGTATATTACCAACAGAGGAAACAGTTCCTTATGCCCTAATAATTTATCATGCTTAGATGATGCTTGATGCACATGATGAGCAACTAGATATTAAATTAATATCTGATTGGCTTTAGTGCTAGTGGGAGATTGTTGGAGTAATCTCTAATAGCCAATCAATATTTGCTTAATATTCTTTTGTATCATGACTTTGATATATGTTATTTGTTAATACATATAATCGTTAGGCCTCATATTTATTATGTTATTTGTATATGACATAATAAAGTCCTTAGAGTAATTGGTCTATTAATGATCTATTAAGTGTGACTTAATTGTGAGAGCTCATTAAACGTAAGGACATTATTCTTAAAGTATTTGTAGTCAAACTTTACTGTCAAATAGGACAACAGTAACGCATAGAGACTATTACGTGAGTAGACTGATGATTGTATCTCACAAGTCATGGATATGAGATATCAAGTCTTCACGTAGGTATAAATATTAGGAGTAATATTTATACTGGATTGACCCACTATGAGAATACTACATAGTTTGTTATGTAAGTGTCATAATTTATTCTCATAGTGATAGTGGTGTATACCACCCTTCGACCTGAAACCACTATGGACCCTAGATGTGGAGTCGAGTACTTTATTGCCAATCAAACGTTGTCTATAATAAGATGACCATAAAGATGGTTGATGGGTACTTTATAAATCATGCTGAGGGACATGAGTGACCTAGATGGAATTTGCCCCTCCTACATATACAGGAGTAATATCTGTGGGCCCCTTGATAGAGTATGATTGTAAAATGCATGGCCGTGCTCAAATAAGTCAATATGAGATATTGGGCTTATTTGTTGTTATCAGGAATACTCGGGGATCAAGGAATAAAATATTAAACTATACGAGGGTGACACATTCTATGCCTTGTGTTCAATATAGATATAAGGGCAAAAGGGTAATTATACACATAATCATTATCACAGAAAGGTTATGTCAGATCACATGACATTCTCGTTACTTGGGTAGCAATGATGTGTTGCTAGATACCGCTCATTGTTTATAATGTTAAATAGGTGAATTAATATCATTGCCAACGTTACGAGAACCTACATGGTCACACGTGAAGCAACTCGATTTTCAAAAATCATTTTAATAAATTTTCAAAAACAGTGAAATCGCCACCTAATTTTATTTGTTCTAAAAGAAGAACGGGAAAATATAGATAAAACCCATGAAAGAAAAGGATAAGACGGTCTACAAAATTAAGAGATATAGGTTCGGGAGTTGGTTATGCAAGGGGAAGGTATTAGCACCCCTTACATCCATCGTACTCGATGGTACCCATTTAGTTCAAAGTGTGGTTTGTGTGTTAGTGTGAAAATTTTACGATCTTCTAAGTTTAAAAATGAGAAAGAAAGGGAGAAGAAATGTTTTTATTATTTTGAGTTTGACACGGTTTCGAAACCGCGTGCCTACGTATTCCCTCGTGCAATGGGAAAGTCAAAACTCCGTAGTTCTTCTAGAAAATAATTGTTTGTTGATTGATTTTAAATGAAAAGACAAGTCGTCATTTTTAAAGGAGAAGACTCGTCTAACGTCCACAAGGTGTGATAAAGAATAAAGGACTACGCACCAACATGAGGGAGGGTTTGAGAACACCTCTAGTACTCAAGTGGAGAAGTCGAAAACCTTGGGAATAGAGGAAGAAGCATCTCAATTATAAATGAATCATGTCTAATCTTGAAAAGGGTTTAAAGGTAAATGGTGCTTGGGCGCACAAAAGTTTGAGTGAGTTGGAATTGATTTTAAATTGTGGATGACAAGTACCAAAACGTTGGGATATCCTCTAACGATTCAATACTCGAGATTGGTGATTGAGGTCAACCGATCATCTCTCATCCAAAATCTTTATTATGAAAAGAGTGAGGTGAAACAAAGTTCACTTTTATTAAGTGTATGGAATAAAGTATTTAAGTCATTGGGTTACCCTCTAATGGCCCAAATACTTTACATTTTAATTAAATCGTCGGGCTATCCTCTAACAATTTAATTAAATACCATAGCACTATTTTTTTGTTTAGAACATGGATTGAAAATAACTCAACGTTGGATCGAGGTTTGAGAAGAAGACTCGAGTTCACTTTTATTAAGTGTATGTAAAGTGTCATTGGGTTACCTCTTTACATTTTAATTAAATCGGGATATCCTCTAACGGTTCAATTAAATACCATAGCACTATGTTTTTTGTAGAAGTTCATTTTTGAAAATAACTCGACGTTGGATCGATTTTTATTGAAGGTGTTTTAAATGCTTGGTGAATGGAGAAAGAATAGGATCGAGATAATTGTAAATCACAAATAAAATCGACAAAGCTCATACAAGGTGGCCAACCTAAGTATAAAATAATTAAATTACATGTGTACTAGCAAAGTGGGCTAGTCTACTAAGACGACCAATTGGGACAATTGGTCGAAATAGGCTCACTGTAAGAAGGCCCAGGATCAAGCGTACATGTGTGCATGTGTGGTCATCGCGACGCTTCGAAGCTTTGTCGACTTACGGGTTAAAAAATGATTTACAATTATTAGTTTAAAAATGATATTTTTTTTGGTTTTGTGTAAGTGACAGTTAAATTAAATAAAATAAATGTGCACTAGATAATTACAAGAATTGTTTTTTGGGAGAGGGATACATGAATTATAAATGGGGATTAAACGGTAAAATAAAATAGAAAGCGGTAAATTAATTACAACGCAACAAGGGGATTGGGGTACAATTTTTCAAATGGGGATAAATTGAATTAAAGAGAAAAACAGTAAATACAAACAAAAACTAAATGCGGAAAAATTTAAATATCGATTAGTGTATTTTATTTTTTTAATTAGAATGAATTATATGAACTAATTCTAAGAAATGCAACCACTATATTACAGTATAATTCGAATTTGTTTACCGATGAGTAGATAAAGCATAAAAATAATATGTATATAGTATATATGATACTAAATATAAGAAATAAATATAATATGTATATTTACAATAATAAATATAAGAAATATAAAAAAAAACATGTATAATTATATTTACAGTATAAAATAAAATAAAAATGCAAGTATATTATATGTACATTACTAAATATTATATATTGAATAAAAACAGTAATATGAATAACAGTATATGATATGCCTATCGAAGGTGGATGCTTGAACAACCCATGATATCTTCACAAGTAGCAAAATGTTAGGAGCATAAGTGGGATAAAAGAAATAAGATGAAAAGAAAATGCAATAATTTAGAATATGCGTTAGTAACAAAGGAGTAAAAATCGAACGAAACTTGAATTACCTACATAAACGAATCAAAAAGGAAATGTTTGTTTATTCAAGTATTTTAATCCGCAAATGGAAAACAAAGACTCAACATTCATGTTATGGCTCCATTTAAATTCGAAACATGAAAAATCGTGTTCTAAACACATTTAAATCCGACGAATCAAAACCGGGCAGCAACTATATGGACTTGATAAATGCTCAAAAATTCATCCCACAAAGTGTTCAAAACAAATTAAAAAATGACGATAGAAACAAACGGCTGCCCCATAGTTTCTCGGTTAGATGTACACGCGAATAAACACGGTTAATCAATAAACCATCATCGAAACCAACCCTAAACATCATTCAACCATAAATTCTACTTGAAATTAAAAAGAGAAAAACTAAATACACGGTGTTTCAACATGTTTCTCGGCTAGATTTACTCGCGAATTAACACGGCATCATCATTTAGCCTTCATCGAAACTAAACAAATACGTCTTTACCCACAAACTTCAAGCGAAATAAAAATGAGAGAAATGCAATATCTTAATGGTTTCTCGGCTAAATTGTACGCGGATAAACGCGACATCAATAACAAGCCATCATCGAAACTATCTATCAAATCCAAACGAAATTAAAGATAAATGATAATAACATAATACACATTGCCACAATGGTTTCTCGGTTAGATTTTCACGCGGGTAACGCGGTATAATCATTAAACCGTCATTGAAACTATTCTCGAAAATTATTCAAACACAAACTTTAATCGAATTTAAAAATGAAAACAAAATGATATCCTACTGATTTCTTGGTTAGTTTCTACGCGGATAAACGCGGAAACATTGTTACCTTCACCGAAACCAGAACAAATTAGCATTCACTGACGGTTCCAATTGAAATATGTTAATAACATAATATCCTAAAACTAATATCGACATCCCAACAGATCAAGTAACTCAAGGCAGCACAGCAGTTTAAACACACTTATCCACAATAATATGTCATCATCATCTAAACTCCAACACAATGTTATCGGTCTAGAACCAAATCACCTTTAAACAAAAACTGTAAAGAGCATTGTTACTTCAAAATAAGCGAATTCTACGATATGGACACCGAAGCATTATCAACACAGATTGTTCAGCATAATCAAATGGAAACAATAAACACAAGTTAATGAATAGAGGTAATGCTGAAGATTACCGAACAATGAAAGACTCTCGATTTAAAAGTGGAGCAGTGAGCGTTGAAGGATGAGAGGTTGCCGGCTGTTGGGGAAGCTACAGGCGGCGTCGTGGTGAGGCAGGTGGTGTTGACAGAGTAAACGGCGGGAATATGGGGGTTATAATGAAGATGGTCCGATGAAGAACAAAGGGGTTTAGCAGCGTGGGTTATGGTGAATCGGTGATGATGAACGGTTTTGAAAGAGGGTTACGGTTGTTGTTTGTACGGCGGAACGGAGACGGAACAAGAGATTGGGGGTTGCTATGTTTACAGTGAGTGAGAGATGGATGGTGAAAATGAAGGTTGACGGAAGGAGTAAGCTACGGTGGGACAGAGAAGGAAACAGGGAAGGAAAATGGGAGTGTGTAGCGGGAATAGGGCTGAGAGAGATGAGTTCCGGCAGCGAGAGGGTAGGGTGTCGCGGATGAGAAGGGGGTTTCGGCGACAGAGATTTACGGTGGGATGGGTATTGAAGGTGTGAACGGAAGAGACGGCGGGATGATCAAAAGGAGAAGATGAGGTTTTTTTTAATATAACTTGGGTTTTTGTTTTTACTAGTCGTTTCCTCACTGTTTCCAATTTTGGCCTCCCCTTTCCAATCATAACACACATATATATATTATAAAAAATTAGGTCTAACAATTTTTAATAATGACTAAAACGCCCTTTATGATTAAATGGGCCACAAAATTGGATTGGGTGAAAATTAACAAGCCCAATAGTATTTTTGTTTTGATTTTTAGAGATAAAAATTATACACCTAAAATTGTTTAAAATGGTAAAAGTTCGGACAATAAATTATCCGAAAAAATAATTGAGTATATTAAAATAAATTACGGGTCTTATAAATTAAAGAAAAATTATTGAAATGGTTAAAATCGAAATAAAATGATAATAAAGAATACCCGATTTTAAAACGTTTACGGTTAAAAACGAGACTCAAAAATGTATCGAAAAATTAGGGAGAGCACATTTTCACGATCTACGCGACACGTAGATTCATAAAGCAGTGAGTAAAAGATAAAAATTTGAAATATTTTTCCCACTAATTTTTGCACAGTATCGAATCATTTTTAACAGTCTGTTTATAAAATCGAAATATCGATATCATCGACATATGAATAATTTAAAATCAATGCAATAAACAGACAGAGAGGTAAAAATGCATGAAGTAAGATAACAGGTATTTTATAACTAAACACGATGCGAACATCGATTTAAATTGACTTTTGGTCAATTTAAATACGACGAAATGATGCAAATGCAATGAGTGAATGACTGTTTTATAAATTTTTTTATATATAAACAAAAATGCGAGTAGAAAAATAGTAGGGCAAAATTTGGGGTGCAACAACACGCATAGAGTACTTATAGTGGAATGGATGATTAAATTAAATATGATTTAATTTAATTATGTGTTAATATTAATTAAATTGTTTAATACATTGACACATATAATTTATTTGATTAAATATGATTTAATTAAATAAATGGGAATTGACAGTTGATTAAATTAAATATGATTTAATTTAATTAATAGTTTATTTTGTTTAATTAAATATAAATAATAATTATTTAATTAAATATTTTAATTAATTAAGATTGGGCTTGTTTTGGAAAAAGCACAAATTATGAGCATTAGGGTTTTAGAAGCTCTCTATAAATAGAGAAGCTCTTTTCCCTTGCTATGTTAATTGTCAATTCTCAAGAGAACAAGAAACGGCTAGCACCGCCTTCCACTTTGCACTCGCGTGGACTACGTAGAGACGCCGGTAACTTCCGTCGTTCGTGATCGTATGAGAAAACACGCTTCAAGAGGTAATTCTTGAATCCTTATTTCGTAAGTTTTTATTTGTGATTAATAATTTAATCAAGATCCGTTCATCGGGATTGTTCCGCTAAGAGGTTAAAATTTTGAAAAACCCCTCTTAGATCCCAACAGTATAGGTGTCTACCCTTCACCAGAGTTTAAGTTGGTTCAACCTCTCCTACAATAGTAACCGGGTTATATCCTAGATCTTTCTCACAGGCTTTATTTCAGCACGGCTACCAAATGGTCGATCGAAACATCCTGAAAGTCGAATCCCAATTAGCGTAGCATCGAGTATCAACCAACCTCATTCGGCACCGAAGACGGCTATCTCACTACCTTTTAATGGCTAAGATAGGTAAATTAGGGTTCTGAAAGTTTAGTTAGTGCTTGATGACACCACGCAGATGTCAAATATTTCCTCAACTGAACATGAGGAACATTAGGACATCCAAAGTGTCACACTAATCGTAGCCATCATTTTAACCGTTTCGGACTATGCTAGACAGTCGCGATGATCTATTGCTACTTACCTAAGGAAGCTTGGATCTGGGTGTAGGATCCCCCACAAATATAATACCCAAGCAACCCTTCAAAGTAAAGCATACAAAGCAAACAGAAAGCGATTAAAAGTGATCTAAAGCCCTAAGGTAACCTCTCTTTGGGTGTTGTCCCCAGCAAAGTCGCCAATTTTGTAACATGGTGGGAGAACTGACTTGTTTGTTTTGCGTTTTATCGCAAATGTTGCGGATAGCAAGAGTCGTCACCGACTTTTCTTTTATCCAATAAAGGAAAGGTGAAAAGAACAGGAAATACCTTCGATAGATTCTGAGTACGGGAGGTAATTATGAAAAGGGAAGGTATTAACACCCTTTCCATCCGTAGTTATCTACTGCCTCTTAATTGCTTAGCTCACTTTTTGAAAACTTGCTTTCTGTGTGTGTGAAAAGTATTTGAAAAGGATTTTTCTTTGACTTCATAATGATTCTTGTATTAGTCCTCAAGAATGTATATGAAGTGTTTGAAAATATTTGTTTGAAAAAGTAACTTTGTAATGATTCTCGTATGAATGTATACAAAGTGTTTGAAAATATTTTGAAAAGAGTGTGAGGCGTGAAAAATATTTTTTATTAGATTGGAGCAAGCAATTAAAAGTCTTATTACGTACTCAGTAAGGTCGTTCTTGTAATTTTCCTTCTCCTTTAGGATAGTTCTATCCATACTATTAGTTGGTAGGTAACCCTATCCGTTGGATATGAAGGGACGGGCGTAGGGTCATCGTATGGTCATTGAAGGAAACATTGTAAGGATACCTTAGTAATTCGACTGGACGATCATCACTTATTCGTAGGCAACAACCGAGGGATGATACCATATATTCGTAGGCAACATCGAGGGTCATCGAGGGACTATGATCTTTGTGATGATTTAATTGAGGGACATTGCTAATGGTATCCCTACGTTCGAGGGACATGACCATGTTTTTCCGAAGGCAACAAGAGAGGATACCTTAAGGGTGTGAGTATGCACAGTGTATTGTTTTCAGATATTTGATCTTGATTATTATGATGATCTAAGTTTGATTTTATGTCTTGTCATGCAATCCTATTAGCCATACATCTAAGCAGTGTATATATAGTTTATAAGAGGTGCGAAAAGTAAAAAGCAGAAAGTAAAGATCCTATGCTATTACATGACTTTAGGGCAGTTACAGAATAAGAGGTGCAGAAAAGTAAATGCGAGAAGCTGAATCTACGTTATTACAAAAATATCCTTGCGACCTATACATCAATTTCTAGAATTTAAATACAAAAACGACAAAATAAACAATGAGAAAAATGTTCTATTAAATGTAAAAATATTATAAGCCCTAATTATTAAAGAAAACAATTTTTGATATTTTTTGGAATTGATTTTAATTAAGAAAACCTAAATCTAAGTTAATAAGAGATTAATTATGAAAATAATTTAAATGTGAAGTAAAATAGAAGATTTTTTGTGTTAGAAATTAATTAAACATTTTTTAAACGTAAATAAAAAATAAAAATATTTTTTAGGGTTTTTTTTTAATTTTAAAAAAAAAATTAAAAGGAATTAAATTAAAAAAGAAATTGAAAAAAAGAATTTAATGGTTAGTGAAATAGAAAGGAAAAATAGTGTAAAAAATATATACAACCCTGGGATCAAACCCAGGACATGTGAGTCATCAACACGCACCTCTTGCCATCATAGCCATGGTACCTAACTGTCATTGGAATGAAGAGAATAAAACATGTATGAAAACGAAAATTTGAAAATTTAATTAAAAAAACGCGCGCCCATCACTGTTCACCATCGTCCCTAATTTTAAATTTACTTGTGACTTTTACCGACAGTCAGTTCGTAGGTAAAGCTTTTACCTACGGATTTTGTCTGTAGCTACATCGCCTGCAACTTACAAATTCCAAAAAACGCAATATAAATAAATTGTGCGACCATGGATCAATTGGAATCGAGCTCATGAACATTATGGTACCCTTGGTTTTGTCTAATTTTGGCTTTAACGTAAAGCCCTAATTCGAAACTATGAACCCTAGCCATGGTGAAACCTTCGTCCTACACTTAAACTTTAATCAAACAATCCAAAAAGCATCGAAACTTCGTCACAAACACAAATAAATGGTCAAATTCTGTTAAAGATGCATGTATGTACGAAATAAAAATTCAAAAATATAAGCCAAATCGTGATAGTGTTCTAGGTATTCTGGGCTCTTTGATCGATGGTGATGATGCAGTTAGCTTCAGAGAGCAACAAGGAATTGATTGGCAACCTTGGAATGGCTTGAATCGACCAAATTCTAGGTCTGTCAATTGCTTGAATGTCACGAATTTTTGAGGTTTGGTTAGGGTTCTTGAGGCATGGATTTCGTGTGATGCTTGTATCTGGCATCCTTGTATGTCCTCACCTAGATCTTAAAATGTTTCTTAAATCTGGGTTAGGATTTTTTCCATCAGAAGAAATCGCGAGAACTAAAACACACAATAAAAGAAAAACAAACATATGCACAAAAGAAGCTTAAACCCCTTTTTCTTTTTTGAAAACAAAGCAAGCTTGCTGCTCCCTAGCAGAGTCGCTATTTTTTCTGTTCGCGGTAAAAAGTGACGAACGAGGGAATCGAATCGGAATTCAAATCTCAGGCTCAAAACGATTTACTCTTTTGATTTGTTTAAAAAAGATGTCGTGAGCATCAAGCTTTATTGTTTCCAAACAAGAAAATGAGATGGAAAAGGGGAAGCTGAAATACCCTAAATAAATAATGATATGCGATGCGACTAGTGTGAACTAGACGCAACGCATTGGGGAGAGACCTGAGTAAGAGGGTTTGTTATATAAAGGGAATGTATTAGCACCCATATATATATAGTTATCTATAGCATCTTTTGTATATATGAATATTTTTGATATGTTTGTGTGTTTTAATTTGCTACTCTATTCTTGGGAAAGTTTCTCCTTTGGGTTTTAAGAAAGGTAGGTTAGGCAGGTTCCTAAGTTTTGTTATTATTATGCTCTCAAAGATCATTGGGATCCTCTGCATACATATCCCCTAGTCGGAATCAAAGCATCTGTAGCTCGGATCTAAGGGAACTATGGTTCGTTTGGTTTGAGGGAGAAAGAAGTATGCTCGCCAAGGATGAGACCTTGTGCCTACGTATTCTCAAAGGGAGGTTGAGAAAGTCAGAGCAATCGTAGTTCCCACTTATGCTAGTGGAAGCAAAGGGTGTTATTAAGAGACAAAGACAAATTTCATCTTAATGAAAAATGTATCTAATCTATTTCATCACATGCATTTTTGAAAGGTTGATTGATTAAATCTTTCATCGTAAGTATTAGGTGTTTTGCTTAAGTGTATAAGCGTTACCACTTACGAGTTAAGAAAGATGTTTGAAAAATGATTGAATCTTTAATTGTAAGCATTGGGCATTTTGCTTGAGTGTACAAGTGTTACCACTTACAATTAAAAGACGTTTTGTTTGGAAAAAAAGTGTTTGAAAAAGTGTTTGATTTGTATGTGATATTATAGATGAGATACTTCTTCCATAGAGATGATACATGTCTAAATCTCTCGGAGAAATTGATTAATGATTAGGGGGATGCTTTTAAGAAGCCCGTGGGTCCTTGTATTGTAAGCCCAAGAGGAGGCATTCCGAGGGTCATCTAGGATCCTTGTATGAAGCTCAAGAAGCTATAGGGTATGGCTGGATTTGGCTTTAAGAGTGATTTCACCGGGAAACCATCCTCTTAGGATTCAAGAGTGATTTCACTGGGAAATCATACTCTTAGGGTTCTATCCTAGCGTGGGTGATTCTTTCCATTGGAAGCCCAATAGGCGGCTGTTAAGAGATTTCTAGGTCTGTTTCTTGTTTCATGCCCAAGAGAAGGCTAAACTCAACAAGGGATTTCTTTTGAATGAAGCCCAAGAGGAGGCTAACTCAGCAGGGGAGTTATCTTATACGAAGCCTAAGCGGAGGCTAAACTCAACAGGTGAGTTGTCTTATACGAAGCCTAAGCGGAGGCTAAAGGGAACCTAGTTGTTAAACTAGTTGTTATGTTATAAATAAACAGTTATATGATAAAGTGTGTGATGTGTATTCACAGGAGTTTATGAAGGAAATATATAAACAAGTGTATAAAACAAGCAATTAAAGCAAGTGTAACTTGAATATATGTGTGAAAGCAAATATATAAACAAGTGTTTAAAACAAGCGGATAAGCTAGTATACTTGGATATATACAAAGGAGATGGTACTTACACTTTAAGGGAGGCCCATTGGTTTAAGAGCACTTTCACCGGGAATAATGCTCCTGTTAATACCAATGGAATCAGTGTATAAACAAGCTGATGAAAACAAACGAACCCAAAGTTTGTTATACTTGAATATTTACAAAGATGATTGAATTTGTACAAGGAATTGAATATGTACACAAAGGGTGAATATGTACAAGGAAATAAATATGTACATAAAAAGGGTTGGGACATACACCGTGAGGGAGGCCCATGATCAATTTGAAAGAAAATCGAGGAAAAACCTAGTTCAGTTTATCTTCAAATCGAATCGATCATGGAAAAAAAGGTGTGTAAGTTTATTGAAATGTTTTTGAAAGATTTGAAAATGATTTTGAAAAGTGAAGGATATTCACAAGAATTTTTTAAAAAGATTAGGTTTTAACATCAGAAAGAAAACATTTTTGAAAAGTATTAAAAATAATTAAAACGTCTCATTTTTAAACCTAATTAAAATATAATCAAAAAGAAAATATTTTTGGATTTTTTGACATAATCATAAATTAGGTATATTAAATGACAAGTGTGCAAAAAAAATCATCTCAAAATGAGAAGTTTTGATTGGTTTTTGAAAATGTTGAAGTTTGTTAAAAAACTTAAAAAAATTAGTGATAAAAAGAAGGTTTTGGTCCTAAGGAAGTTTGAACCCAGGACCCTTGGCTTAGAAGTGAAAAGTTTTACCACTGAGCCATGTGCTTAACTTGTCATTTACACACCTCCATTTGATTATATTTAAAAACAAGTTTTTGAAAATGTTTAAAAATAGTGTAAATGGAAGGAAAAGTGAAAAAAATGAAGAAAAAAAATGGTCTCAGGGGGATTCGAACCCTGGACCATAGGCAAGGCAAAGGACTAAGAGCGTGGTGGAAACCGCTGGGGCGGTAATACATCCGTGAATAAAACACAAACCATTAAATATATTTTAAAATGAGAATTTGAATTTTCCAGAAACTGAAAAACGTGTGCAACGTTCATCATCTTTCTCCAATCTTCAATCAATCTTATCTCCTTCATTTCTCAATGAATTTGAAAGTTGTAAACATCAAAGTTGCTCGTTTCAAGCCCAGGAACACGATGGTGATGATTAATTTCATTTATTTTTAATTTAGAACTGTTAATTTTTGCAAGAACATGAAGAACCCTAGTTCTAAGAATTGATCATGAAATTGTGTATGGATATGGAATTAAGCAATTGATCGAGGGTTATTACTCAGTGATGGTGCAGAAACAAAATGGCCAAGCCATTTTTGAACTGGAAAGCAAGAATTAAAGAGTTCAAAGTTCAAGCTCTTACCTCTTCAAGTTGAATTCTGATTCTTCGAAGGAGGTGTTACAGAGCTGATTTGATGACTGATACAACACTAATGGACCTTATGGAGTGTGTAAATGCACTCACTTGAAGTGAGAATCGAATTTCATGATTCTGAGTTTACAGTGATGAAAATATGGTTTGGATCACTTCTATATGATGTATAGAAGGTGTTTGAAATGAAAGATTGGAAGATGCACGAGTGGATTGAGAATTTGGAAGTTATGGCTCAATATGTGCATACATGAGGTTTGGAAGTGGTTTCTGAGTTTGGCTAGTTCTTGGGCTAGCTTGAGGATTCCAACAACTTTCTAATGATATTTAGAAAGTTTTTGAAGCCTAAGATTGCTCAAAAATTGCAAGGCTTTGAGTTTTGCCATTTCTCCCACTTCGAAACTTGAAACTTGAAAAAAAACAAGAAAGAAAGAAGGAAAGCATTAGTGTGATTTTGAATGAAGAAGTGACCTCTATTTATAGGTCAAGAGTTCTGAATGGCAAGGGCAAGAGATTGGCTTGAATTTGAGCAACTTGCCTTAAAGGGCAAGAAAGACATTTTTGCCATAAATGCACATGGAATATTCTTTTAACCATGGTTAAAATCTCACTTAATCTTATCCTCCTCTTAATCACTCTCATCATTTTTTTTCAAGTTATAATCTATCCAATTTGATGAGAAGGCTTCTAGAAGGAAGAAAAATGCAAAAATGACCTATAATTCTTGAAAAGTGACTTGTAAAATATGGTTATGGAGCTCTAAGTTTCAATTTCAAAACTCTAGCTACACAAAGTATATTTGCAAGTTCTTGGACATTTTGGAAAGCTTGTAACAAGATCTAAAACTTTCATGTTTTACGTTTTTCTTGGATCAAAAAGGATCTAGGTGAAAAATGGCCATGAAAGTGATAAAAAATCATGTTTTTAAGACTTGAAAAATTTTCTAAGTGTTAGAAAAAACTTCAATCTTGACTTTTTGTTGATTTTTTCACACTTTTTGATTTTTTATGATAATGATGGATAATTTGAAATGATTTCATGATTGAAAAAAATTTGGATTTGAAAAAGTTGACCAAAAGTCAAAGTTTGACTTTGTTTGAACAGTTGAATTTTCATTAGATGATTCATAATTTGTCTGATGGTCAATCATGGATTTTGGAATGTTTTGAACCAAGAAATTAGGTCAAGATGTTAGATCGATGATTTTAAGATCAATCTCCAAGCAAATAGGTCATTCATTGAGCAAAAAGTCAATGATTCACATCCTTGATCAAAACCCTAATTGGTCGATTCAAGGTAAATCATGAGAAAATGTTGGGAATTTGAAGATCAAATATTAATGATTGACGAAGATAGATCAATTGAGGTGAGTGGGGACTCAAACCTTAATTGATCACATCTTGAACAGATGAAAAATTTGATAAAACCCTAATTTGGCTTCAGGAGCACACACACGATCTACCATGTTCTGAAATTGTTAGTGATGCAATGATGCACATGTGAATGATATGATGTGGTATCTTAGGTCAAAAATTACGGTATGACAGTAGTATATTGCATGCTCTTTTCGACCGGACTCATCATGTTGCCCCAAAATACACCCCATTAAATTCTTTAACACTGTTAAGTACATGATTAGAGGTTTTCCTTCAATTGGTGGCATCATGATAGGAGGCTTTTGTAGGTACTCCTTTATTTTGTCAAAATCAGTCTGACAACTGTCGTTCCATTCCACCACTTGATCTTTCTTCAGTAATTTGAATATTGGCTCACAAGTAGTAGTCAGATGCGCAATAAATTTGGAAATGTAATTCAGTCGTCCTAAGAAACCTCTGACTTCCTTCTCGGTACGGGGAGCTGGCATTTCTAGAATAGTGAAGCAACTCGATTTTCAAAAAATCCTTTAAATGAATTTTCAAAAACAATGAAATCGCCACCTAATTTTATTTGTTCTAGAAAGAACGGGGAAATATAGATAAAACCCACAAGCATGGATAAGGCGGTCTACAAGACCAAAAGATGGATTCGGGAGTCGGTTACGCAAGAGGAAGGTATTAGCACCTCTTACGTCCATCGTACTCGGTGGGACCCATTTAGTTCGAAATGTGTTTGTGTGTGTTTAATCGCTAATTTCCAAGTCATGAATAAGAAATAAGAAAAGGGGTTTGTTTATTATTATCTTGAGTTTGACACGGTTTCAAAACCGCGTGCCTACGTATTCCCTCGTGCAATGGGAAAGTCAAAACTCCGTAGTTCTTGTTGAAAATGTCTTGGATTGGTTGTGTTGATTTTAATTGAAATGTTTTTTGATGACCGCGTATGAGCGGAAAAGGAATTTGAATGGGTTGAATTGATTTTAATTGTAGATGACAAGTACCAAAACGTTGGGCTATCCTCTAACGATTTGATACTCGAGATTGGTGATTGAGGTCAACCGATCTTCTCTCATCCAAAATCTTTATTATGAAAGGAGTGAGGTGAAACGAAGTTCACTTTTTATTAAGTGTTATGGAATAAAGTATTTAAGTCATTGGGTTACCCTCTAATGGCCCAAATACTTTACATTTTAATTAAATCGTCGGGCGAACCTCTAACAATTTAATTAAATACCATAACACTATGTTTTTTTTTTTTTGTAGAAAAATTGATTTTGAAATAGCAAGTTCAATTAATTATTTTTTTGACTTGAAAGTGTGTTAAAAATTGCGGCGTTGGACGTAGAGAAATGATATTTCGGGTTATGATTAACCAAGTATATGGACTTGATTAACCTCGTGAGGATAGGTGCTCCTATCCCCAACCATGAGACCCTGGTGCATGGTGATTGGTATATGGACCAATTGTTTTTCGGGTTATGATTAATCAAGGCAACGAGGGCCTTAATTAACCTCGTGAGGATGGCCATGCCCATCCCCAACCATGAGACCCTTAGAGAATTTGGTGTGGGTAACCAAAAAAATGAGAGAGCGGAGGCGTTGTTGTTTTTATATTAATTTGAGAGTGAGTGTACGATCGTGTAATAAACATACAAGCGGATAATGTAATAGCGGATAATAAGAGAAAATGAAATAACACACAATACAAACCGGAATTTAAATAACTATTAGTATAGATATTTTTTTACTTGATAAAAAATCAACTAACAATTTAATTGATAATTCAACAAATAAAAAACTATCATATACCAATTATTATTTAATACATCATTATATAAAAAAAACTTGCATAATATTGAATTTAAAGAGAGGTTTAGAAATGGGCCTGATTGGAGCTTTAATGGGAGGTGTGAGCAACAAATCGAGCCCAAGAAAACCAAGTCTTTGGATCTTGTGTAGAGCTCCCATGAGGCATGTTGTGGTCCATCATTCTAGAGCGTCGGATCTGGACTTTGGCGGATCGATGGCGATCTGCGGTGCAAAATAGATACAATATGCATGTACCCACAGATTCAAATCGACCAAGCAGCGGTGACAAGTGTCACCGGATCAAATAACAAACTTATTCTAATACACCTAATTAACTACTAATCCAAAGCTTATTTCTTGGTTTATTTAAAAATAGAAACAAAATTAATTAAATGTCTTAATCGGAAGCAACTTATTTTTAACTTAAACTAAAACTTAGTTTATAAAACTAAAGCAAATTTATAAAACAACACTTAATTCATAAAACAAACTTAATCTATAAAACAAACTTTAATTTATAAAAAAAGACAAACTTAATTTATAAAGATAAACTTAAGAAAAGCTGAAGCGAAAAAAAGAAAGAAAATCGCTTCACTCTCTCTCAACCCGAAAAACTCGTCGCCGCTCTCGATTCTCATGATCTCGACGCTTACGCCCTCACTCGTTTCCCATGGCTCGACCGATTGTTACTCTCTCTCTCGCGATTTTGATCGTCTCACCGCGATCCTCACGGTTGTCTCGACCTCTCACCGTTCTCGCGATCCGCCACGCCATCGCTCTCTCTCCGATTCTCTCATCTTTATATCTGTTGCTCTCTATTTCTTGATTAATCGATTCCTAAAACTAGTTTTGGTGTTGTATTCTGATTTAGGAATGGATAAGGGTGAAACCCTAACTCGATTTGGTTAAAGGCGGTGATCTAAGAGGAACCGGATGCTGGAAAAGTAACATGCAGAGACTCTGAGGTCCAACAGCGGCGGATGGCGGGTTACAACCGCAACCCCGGTGAGACCTTTCTGTTTTACCTTAAACTTTGCTTCTTCCTCGTTTTTGCCTTTCTGAAGGGTCTTTTTTTGGAAAATGATGATGGGTCTTTAGATGGGTATTGTTCTGGGTTTGGTTTTGATGAATGTTGTTTTGGGTTTTGGTTGCTGATGAATTTCGGCTAGGGTTTTCAGTGAACAGTTGCTGCCTCTTGTGTTAAAGTTTTCAATGCTTAAATCTTTATCGACTTAGGGTTTCTTTGGTTCTAGTTATTTTGATTTTACAAGAAAGAGGCCTTGCGAAAATGCTTGATGGGCTCCCATCATTTGCATTGGGCTTATGATTCGACTTTTAAATTTTTGATGTATTAGGCATTATCTGTTTTGATATCTTTGGTACATTGGATCTTGTTTATGGTAAAACTTGCCCGAAAAGATGCCCTGCTGCCTGTAAAGTTCTGTCTTGTCATATGCCAAACGAGTTATAGCTTTCCTCTTCTTCTTTCTACACCTCCTATTGTGAACCAAGGTTAACACTCTTGAGGATTTGTAATAGTGAGTTTATGGCCGATGATTTGTTATGAGGCCTCGATTATGATCGAAACCCCTTGCCTGATTAGAAAGAAGATCCTAATGATGAGATAAAATAATGCATTGTCTTGTATTTTGCTTATGTTGATGTTTGAATTCTTTGATCATTTGCTAATTATCTCTTTTCTTGTTTCATATAACTCGGGCATTGGAATGATGAAAGCAAAGTGGCGAGGACGAACTCTAGTGAGGCCTTGGCACAACAATCAAACATGGAGGAAGGCATACTTGAAAGAATCGGAAGGGCGCTCGAGAATGGAGTCATCCACGAAGAAACTTGCATATGGCGGATTTACAAATTATTAGGATGCACTAGTATTATAGGAAACTTGTAACCTATCATTTGCATTTAAAGTCTTGACAAGTTGTAAAACATGTATACTCATTCTTGTACTCTTGTAAAACCTTAGAGTAATTCAAAACTCTTGCAATTTTATGAAGACAAGATTTGGTAATTATGTATCAACATGAGTTTTAGTTTTAGATCTTCAAATAATACCAATGCGATTTCCATCGTTGTAGCAATTTGTGTATGAAAGTTGGAAATTGCATGAAAGTTGAAAATTCGTGATGAACCAAACATTCCAAAAATTTGTCATGAACCCAAATTAATTTGGTTAAAACAAACTAAGTCGAAATGTTGATTAAAATATGCGCCTAAAATCCAAATCAATTCACAATTCCAAATCCGTATTCTTGAATCAAACGAAAAGTGACACGGTTGTTGTATTTTAGAACTTGAACCCCCCTAGTATGCAAAACTTGAGAATTAAACTCTAAATACAAAAATGGTTTGGTGGCTTAAATTTCAGAAGCACTTGAATCCCTTTAAATTTCCCGGCCACAAAGCTTCCATGTTTATCTACTCATGAAGAAAAACAGAGTCCTTTGCTACTTGAGACAAAAATTGAAACTCCAAGTTTCAAATAAAACTCTTGATTAAAACCTTAGTCAACTTGCGATTTCATGATTTTTAAGAATTGATCGATAGATTCCACTTGAAATTAATGGAATTATCACCGCATTTCCAAATCGAACCATATTCGGTAGTAGAGAAAGATTTGAAACCAAACGAATTCCATAAGGAAACTTCTAATTTTTTCAAAGAATGCCTCGAATCTTGTGAGCGATGAACGCGACAGGAAAAGATCTAAACATGTGGCAACTTGACATTCGTAAATCTTGTAAACAAGTCCTCTGGATGAATATTTCCACATACATCAACTATTGCCAATAACGAACAAAGTTGATGAGCAAACCAAATACACTAGAACTTGAATTGTTGATCAATAGTCGGATAATCATAATCCACCCTCTTACATCTTGAACAATGAACTCGAAACGACAGCAAATCCCAAACTCGTGATGAATTGATCTCTTGAATCAGGAGGTAATGATATTCAATATAGCAAAACCTCCGTAGTTATCAAGAAAAAGACCACTCATTCCAACAATCAAACATCAAGCCCCGAAAACCGATAGATATGAAAGGATAAGATTCAATATTAAACCTTGTCGTTTTCAAATATCCTAGATTGGTTGAAAGCACCACGCCTTTTCTGCTCAACGGAAAATCTTTGGGAATCAACTCCAACCCGTAACCATAGAACCAGCGGTATGAATGCATGTGAATGTTATGATAAACGTGAAATTTAAACCAGATAAAATTGAGATAAGAGGGCAAATTTTGGGGTGCAACAGCTGCCCCTATTTAATCGTCTTAAACCTGAAAGTGAAATTGGCGGTAGCCTTTTGAACTTTTTAGGTAGAAGAAGATTAAATACTAAAAGAACCCTAAAATTTGCGCTCCGAAGAACAAGTAGAAATATTTTTGTTTTCCGTACTTTCAATTTTTGATAATTTTTGATTTTCTATTTTTTTATGATTTTTTTATTGAACAGTGGGATTTGGAACAAAAATTCTGGCATGTCAGGTAAGAATATTAGACATACACAGGAAAGAGACCGACCGAAGACGACTCTAACAAAGGTTTCGAAATAATACATGCCCGGTAAGGATATTGGACACATAAAGATCGAATATACATGTTCGGTAAGGATATTGAACACATAAAGATCGAATATACATGTTCGGTAAGGATATTGAACACATATAGGGAGCATATGTCAGGTAAGGATATTAGACATACACCGGAAAGAGACCGAGAAGGCGACTCTAACAAAGGTTTGAAATATACATGCGATAAGGATATTGGACACGTAAATATCGAATATACATGTTCGGTAAGGATATTGAACACATATAGGGAGCATATGTCAGGTAAGGATATTAGACATACACCAGAAAGAGACCGACGAGGCGACTCTAACAAAGGTTTGAAATATACATGCCCGTAAGGATATTGGACACATAAAGATCGAATATACATGTTCGGTGGATATTGAACACATATAGAAGCATATGTCGGGTAAGGATATTAGACATACGGAAAGGCCGATGAAGGCGACTCTAACAAAGGTTTGAAATAATACATGCCCGGTAAGGATATTGGACACATAAAGATCGAATATACATGTTCGGTAAGGATATTGAACACATAAAGATCGAATATACATGTTCGGTAAGGATATTGAACACATATAGTGAGCATATGTCAGGTAAGGATATTAGACATACAGGAAGAGACCGACCGAGGCGACTCTAACAAAGGTTTGAAATATACATGCCCGGTAAGGATATTGGACACATAAATATCGAATATACATGTTCGGTAAGGATATTGAACACATATAGGGAGCATATGTCAGGTAAGGATATTAGACATACTGGGAAAGAGACCGAAGACGACTCTAACAAAGGTTTGAAATATACATGCCGGTAAGGATATTGGACACATAGATCGAATATACATGTTCGGTAAGGATATTGAACACATATAGGAGCATATGTCGAGTAAGGATATTAGACATACAGGAAGAGGCCAATGAGGCGACTCTAACAAGGTTTGAAATATACATGCCGGTAAGGATATTGGACACATAAAGATCGAATGTACATGTTCGGTAAGGATATTGAACACATATAGGGAGCATATGTCAGGTAAGGATATTAGACATACCTTTGGAAAGAGACCAAGAAGACGACTCTAACAAAGGTTTGAAATATACATGCCCGGTAAGGATATTGGACACATAAAGATCGAATATACATGTTCGGTAAGGATATTGAACACATATAGGGAGCATATGTCAGGTAAGGATATTACACATTGTCATACCCCAAATTTTGACCTAATATACCACCTTACATTTGCATTGTTGCACTAACTTGATTCACGGCATTAATCGGGTATAGCATTCACAGGTCAAAATTAGGGTTTCATCAGATTTTCATCAGATTCAAGAGCTAACCAATTAGGGTTTGAGATTTTCTCACTCCATTTGATCTATCTTGATCAAAATCATCAGCTTTCAAATCCTCAGATATCCATTTTCTTCACTGATCAATCGAGGATCGACCAATTAGGGTTTTGGTCGAGCATAGGCATTCTCTGAATTTTTGAGTAGTAATTGACTTTTTTGGATAGAGATTGGTCATTATATCTTAGATATAACATCTTGACCTAATTTCTGGATTCAAAACATCACAGAGGTTCACAGAATTCATCGATCGATTTCGAAGCGTTTGATGAAATTTCATACCGAGAAAAAGTCAAACTTTGACTTTTGGTCAAATTTTCAAAACAAAACTTTTCCATCATCAAAATACTTCAAATGATCCATCATGATCATAAAAAATCAAAGAATTTGGAAAAGTCAACAAAAAGTCAAAAGTTTTCACACTTAGAAAAATTTTAAAGTGTTGAAATTTCTCATTTTTCCAAACTTCAAGCCATTTTTCACCTAGTTCAATTGGAATTTGAAAAACTCAAAACATGAAAGTTGTAGATCATGGAAAGATCTTTCCAAAATGTCCAAGAACTCTCAAATCCATGAAGTCTAGCTACACTTTTGAATTTGAAATTTAGAGCTCAAAATCCATAATTTTCAAGTACAAACTTGTAAAATTATAGGTCATTTTGTGTTTTCATTTAAACCACTTGCCACCTTGCCAAATTGAGTCATCAAGCTGATAAACATCGGTGAGAAGTGATGATTGAAGATTGGATCAAGTTTGGATAAATATAGCACATGGTGAAAAAGGAAGTTTCCTTTTTGGTAAAAACCATTCTTGCCCTTAAGTTAACTTTGAATATCCAATTGGCTTGTACTCTTGCCTAACTGCGAGCTTGTTTGCCTATAAATAGCTCACCATTTCAAGAGAAAGGAACACCAAAATCAATACACAAATTCATGCTTTTCTTCTTTTCTTGAAAATCAAGTATCATAGAGCAAAATTGCCAAACATAGCATTTTGAAAATCAATGGAAACATGATGAAATTTGGTGTCCAACATGTTCCATAATCATTAACAAACTTGTTCCAAACTTAAAATCAACTGTACTAAGCTAAAAATCAGAAATCATTTTGCATTTTTAAACTTGTACAAATAGCAATCGAAAGCTGAGTTTGGTTTGATTCCTTGAAGTTTTGATCAATCATACACCTTCCATAAACATCATAGGAGTGATCAAAACAAGAACAACAATGTAACACCATTAACCTCGATTTCGGTTTCCATTTTGAACTTTGCGGGTTGACTTGTGTAGCTCGATTCAAGCAAGTTCGAGCAAGCGAGCTATCCATAGAGCATCCTTACATGCCGTTGGAGCTTAATCAATCAAAAACAACAGCTGGAAGTGCTCTAGAGCGAATCGATCTCAACTTTTCGGTATGAACACGAGTTTGGTTCTCATGATTCTTTGAATCTTTTGACAAAACTCTTGGCCATTCTCTTTCGCACTTAACACGATCCTTAACCCTCAATAAAATCAAACAATCATGAACAATACATCATTTAATTTGAAAAATCGGTTTCTAGGGTTCTTCAAGTTTCGGAAATCAAAACATGATTAGCGAAAATAAATGAAATTAACATGCATATTCATATTAGTGGTGCAAAACCGATCAATATTGATGTTTATTTCACTCAATTTGGTTGAGAAAGCGAAGATTTGAGCAAGGTTTAACAATCGAAAATCAAAACTCAAACCGAATCTGTGCGTGTTCTTGGTGTTCTTGATTTAAAAATTCAAATTAACCAATGTTATATCAGCGCGTGTTTTAATCCACTAACACCCGCGCACTTGGCTCGATTGGTTTCTTGCTTGGTCTTAAGTTCTTCACGCCACGTCCCACTCAAAGGTCATGGGTTCAAAACCAGTGAAGACCAAATTTTTACAAAACTTCCATATTTTCATGTTTTTTATCAAACTTCAACAATTTTTTAACCAATCAAAACTTCTCATTTGAGATGATTTTTGCACACTTGTCATTTAATATATATATTTTATGATTATGTCAAAAAATCCAAAAATATTTTCATCGATTAATTTTAATCGAGGCAGCGATGTTTTGAACACTTTTCAAACCTCCTTAAAGGTGAATTTTTCAAGTTTTCGACTTCGATTTTTTCAAAACTTCTCATAAATGAACTTAACATTTCAAAACATTTTCAAATCATTTTTCAACACATTTCATCAAACTTGCATCTTTTACCATGATCGATCCGATTTAAAGCGATAAAACAAATTCGTTCTTTCTCGAATTTCTCAATCGATCATGGGCCACCCTTATGGTGTAAGTCCCAATCCTTTATGTACATACTTAGTTTTACTTGTACATACTCAAATTATCATTGTTAATATTCAAACGTAAACAAATTTCTTTCATTTGTTTTCATTCGTTTGTCTATGCGCTGAATCCATTGGTTCTAAAGGAAGGTTTCTCCTGAGCAAGATTTCTTTTAAACCAATGGGCCTCCATCACGGTGTAAGTCCCATAACATTCTTTTATGTACATAATATTTCCTTGTACATATCAAATTTTTGTCAAACACATACAAATTTTTATCTATACATAACACAGATACTACTTTTTCAAAACCTTTTATACATACATAATCTGAGATACTCTTTCTTTGAAAAATACTTTTCTGATAAGTTGATCAATCATTTGTTTCATCATACATTTTACACTAAATACCATTGGTATTGAAAGGAGCATTATTCCTGGCGCTTTCAAATCAATGGGCCTCCCTACGGTGTAAGTCCACCCTCCTATGTACATCCATCTTTATGCATACAAAAAACTCATTCGTGTACATATTCATTTCCTTGTACAGTTCAAACTTGTGAATAATCAAGTTACGCTCGTTTTAAGCGTTCGTTTCACAAACACTTGTTTATATTTCATAAAGCTGCGTAAATAAACATCATGCATTGTTTATATTTCCTTCATAAACTCCAGTGAATACATATCACACACACTTTGTTTATACAACGTCTAATAAATAACATAACAATTAGACCAATCAATAGGTTCCCCAGTATAGCCTCCGCTTGGGCTTCATACAAGACAACTCATCATCACCTGAGTTTAGCCTCCGCTTGGGCTTCATACAAGATAACTTATCGGCGTTGACCTTCTCTTGGGCTTTGTACAAAGAAACTCTCCCACGAGTTAGCCTCCGCTTAGGCGTATAAGACAACACTCCTGTTGAGTCGGCCTCCTCTTGGGCTTCGTTCAAAAGAACTCCTCATTGAGTTTAGCCTTCTCTTGGGCATCATACAATGAAAGGCGGAAATCTCTTATGACCTCCTATTGGGCTTCCAATACAAAGAATCACCAGCTAAGATAGAACCACGAAAGGATGGTTTCCGGTGAAATCACTTTCAAATTCCCAATGAGTAAAATTTCCGGTGAAATTGCTCTTATTCGAAAAGGATGGTTTCTCGGTGAAATCCCTTTCAAGCCAAACCGACCATACCTATAGCTTCCTCTTGAGCTTCATACAAGGACCCTCGATGACCCTCGGAATGCCTCCTCTTGGGCTAACAATACAAGGACCCACGGGCTTCTTAAAAGCATCCTTTTAATCCAATCAATTTCTCCTAAGAGATTTAGACATTTATCATCTCTATGGAAGAAGTATCTCATCCATCACATCACATCGATCAAAAAATTTCAAACTTTTCAAACTTTTCAAACAAAAACATCTCTTAACGATGAGTGGTAGCGCTTGTACACTCAAGCAAAACACCCAATATTTGATTAAAAGATTCAATCACTTTTTCAAACATCTTTCTTAAACATGTAAGTGGTAGCGCTTATACTCAAGCAAAACACCTAATACTTACGATGAAAGATTTTAATCAATCAAACTTTTCAAAAATGTATGTGATGAAATAGATTAGATACATTTTCATTAAAATGACATTTATGCATCTCTTACTAACATCCGTTGCTTTCCACTAGCATAAGTGGAACTACGATTGCTCGACTTTCTCAACCTCCTTTTGAGAATCGTAGGCACAAGGTCTCATCCTTGCCGAGCAAATTTCTATCTCCTCGGACCAAACAAACCATAGAACCACAGCAGATCAGAGCTACAAATGCTCGATTCCCACTAGGGGATATGTACGGAAGATCAAAGATCTTTGCGAGCACAATAATAACAAAACCTAGAATCCCACTAATCTCTTTTCTTAAAATCCAAAGGAGAAACTTTCCCAATCATAGAAATAGCAATTAAAAACACCTGACATATCAAACATATTCATATATAAAGTAGATAACTACATATATTTAGGGTGCTCCATCTATTCCTTTATATACCAATCCCCTTACTCGGAATCTCCCCGATGCGTTATGTCTAGTTTCGCTGAGTAATTCACAGCGTACCAATATCAATTGAGGGTATTTCACTTTCCCTTTTCATAATCATTAAATCATCTTTCTTGTGTTGAAAATAATAAAGCTTGATGCTCGCGGCATCTTTATAAACAAATCAAAAGATTTAAATCGTTGTGCGGAAGATCCGAACTCACGTTCGCATCCTCGGTAGCGTCACCTTTAGCGAGCAGGGAAAATGGCGACTCTGTGGAAGTCTGTTGAAATTTTGATTTTCAAAAAAAGCGTTACTACTGCAGAGCACCAAGCTTTTGTTTTCAAAAAGAAAAGGGATAAGCTTTTCATATTATGCATATATACATTTTTTTTATTGTTTGTTTGCGATTTCACTTGATGGAAAGAAATCCTAACGGTTTAAAAACATTTTAAGATCTAGGTGGAGATATTATCGTGAGATTCAATGCTTTCGAAGTTAATATTTCCAGTGATGGAGGTTGTCTTGAGGGTATTGTGTTTAAGCAAGTAATTCGAAGGCGTATTTTCGGAGAACTTAAGGCGAGTGGGTTTGTAGAACACATAAACCATCACGGCCATTAGGATGTAGTGCGAGAGATTATTCGGTGTAAGCCTAGAGTAATTGTCATGCGATACTACGATCGGCGAGTTTCTCTTGAAAATATTATTGGACCATCGGTATTCAACAAATCCAATAATGTTTTGAAGGGTGTTGAGCTGTATTATCGATAGAACTTGGATTCACGGATGAATAAGCCCTTAGAACTTAACCCGTTGATTCTTATCGTTGGCTTCATGCTCGTGACTTGACGCTTGCCGTGTGTATAACTACTAACCATGTTTCTTTGCATTCATGCATTCATTCATTCAAAAACAAAACAAAAACTTCATTTTCTCTCTCCATTTCCAAAGAATTTAGAGATTTTTCTTTGTAAAATATTTTAGGTTAGAGTGATGGACGTCAGAGGAAGATTCACCAAAAGATACAGTTTTAGAATTCCTGATGTAGGAAAGTTGAAAGAGTTGGCATCCTTGGTAGAAGATCCCTCGGATTTCAGAAAACGCTATGGAACTCTTTTAACTCTTTTGAGCATAACGTTGATGAAGGACTTCTCAAAACCTTCGTTCGATTCTGCGATCGATCTATCATTGCTTCACTTTCCCTGATTATCAGTTGATGCCTACTTTGGAAGAGTATGCGCATATCCTAGGAATCTCAGTATCAGACAAAGTGCCTTTCAATGGTTTGGAAGCCATTCCTAAGTCACAAGTCATTGCAACAATGACTCATTTAAAGAAATCTGAGATAGACAAAACCTAACTACGGAGGAAAACTCTTAGGACTAACTTCAAAGTTCCTAATAGAAGGCTCTTAAGTTCTCTGGTTTGGTAGTATGGTAGCCTTTGAAGCTATTTTAGCTTTACTCCTCTATGGATTGGTGTTGTTTCCCAACGTCCCAAATTTCGTTGATATCAGCGCCATAAGGATCTTCGATTGGAAATCCTTTCCCACAACGGTGATACGTCGTCTCTATTCATCATAGGAATCGTCAAGGAGGCGGAACTATCGTGTGTTGTGTACCTCTGTTTTTCAAATGGATTGTCTCACACACTAAATCTCTATCTTCCGAAAACAAAGGCAGTGGCATTGGTCAAGAAGACTCATGTCTCTTACAAATGACGATATCCATTGGTATACCTTTGCAAACAATGAGATGGAAATCATTGAGAGCATGGAGAATTTGCCAGCGTACCTCTCATTGGTACGAAAGGAGAATCAACTACAACCCATTCCTAGCAAAATGTCGGCTCGGATCATAATTCGGTAAACCTCCGGTTTCTGATGAAAGCTACTTCTATCATGAAGGAGAGGATTCCCAGTTGAAGGCTAGGATGATTAAAGCTTGGCATCACATCCAAGAAAGGAAAAGGTAAGGCAAAGAATTGTGTAGCCATGAAACCTACACTTCTTGGATAAAGAAAAGCGAAGGAATTTGAATGCCTTACGCATGAGGATCCCATGTTCTCGATCGCTTCCAAATCAACAAATTTTTCGTTGGTGTGGGAGAATACCAAAGCCTTGACCAAGATAAGGTTTGAGAAAGAAGCTTTGGAAAGCAAATTCCTTAAGACTAACCTTGAGAATAAGAAGCTCAAGAAGCAAGTCAAAATCATGAAAAGGCGCTCTACTTCGGGATGAATGGCTCATGGAAAGATGAGAAGATTCGCGGGAAGGATGGCGCCATCCAATCGTCAAAGAAAGGAAAAGAAAGCTTGAGGAAATGACAATCAATGAGCCCACTCCCAGAGTGGAAAAGAGTCATTAGCAAGCTAAAAGAGAAAGCCAAACTAAAGCTCACTATGGGAAGGAAATCTGAAGTCGCATCAGCCTTTGGATCGTCATCAAGCGAAGATGTTTAATTAGTTTAATTTAGTTTGTTAATTTTATCATTTATTATATCATTTGTGTGAGCAATGCTCCAACAAAAAAACAATTGTTGTAATCTTCCTTCATTAATCAATAAAATTTGTGTTTTCCATCCAAATATTTGCCAGAAATATCTCGTTTAGCGTAAATTCTTTGGAAATTTTCTTTTCTTTACAATCATATTCATGCATCATGCTTTGCATTTAAGTCTATCATCTAGAGTCTAATCATTCACAGTTTTGAACTGTCAACTTTTCGAGATAGAAAAATTGTCAAGTATCGCGTCTTAGAGTTTCTCATTGCGTCCGCCCAACTCGAGCGTCACGATACGAGCAAAAGAAGAAAAGTAATGGAAATTTTGAGCAAGAAAGCGTTGAACTCGTAGTATGGTAACTACGCTACAAGAAGAAGTGGAGAGACTCACATCTTTGGTCAACTCGCCACGTACAAAATCAACAAGCGACATCGGCGGTCATAACCAAATAGCAGGAGGATACTACTACTCGGTTTAATTTTCGCGATCGGTGGTTCACCTTCGGCATGCGGAGGGCTATCCATGGGAATGCCTTTTAACCCGGCATTGGGTTACCAACCGACTTCTCAAACAACCTCGCTTGAAATACCTACTGCGGCAAAGCTACGTTCACTCCACGCGTTGAATAACTTTCCACAAGTAACAATGTCGGTTTCTCAAGATCATGTTGAACTTCGACTTAGTAGTGCACTACCACGCGAAGAAGTTCATCACACTCCGAGGAATAACGAGCGCTCGTGGTTCAATGGAGAATCTCCGGGAACAACTCCTCAAAATCGACTTGAGATAAAAGCGATTCAGGAAAGAATTGTTTGGGAAAAGCGCCAGGATCTCTGCTTAGTCCCTCGTGTGAAAATACTGCGAAATTCAAAATCCGGATTTTGAAAAGTACAAAGGAATTCTTGTCCTCGAGTCATCTTACAATGTATGCTAGGAAAATGTCTCGTACAATGAGGATCATCATTTGTTAATTCATTACTTCGGGATAGTCTCACGGTGCCCTTGAAGTGGTACATGGGTTTAGGCAACCACGAATATCAAACATTCAACGACTTAGGTAAAGCCTTCGTCAAGATACAAATTCAACTTGGATATGGCTCACGATAGGGATCGACTCCGCTCCGTGTCTCAAAGGAAGAGACATTCAAGGAATATCTTGCGATGGAGGAAATTGCTGCAAGTCAACCCTTGGAAGAAAGAGATGACTAAGGTATTCTTGAATACTCTAAGCTCATTCTACTATAGCGAATGATCGCTAAGCTCCGGAGACTTCAGAAATGGTAAGCATGGGAATGCGACTAGAAGAAGGGTTCGGACGGACGTCCCAACCAAGTAGGATCTTCTAGTAATACCAAGAAAGTTGGAACCGGTTTCCCAAAGAAAAAGAACATGCGTAGGAATGGTATCCAGAAACCACGCAAGAATGTCATTCAACAACGACGGTGGCGCCATGCACCTTTATCAACCTGACTCGAGAATTGCTCCGCAATTTCAACAAAATCAACAAACTCAGACCTCGACAGCGAGGCTCGGCGGTTTCACAACCAAAACGTCGCCTCGGGTCACTCGGTTCGACCCAATTCCCATAGCGTACCACGAACTTTACCACAGGTGATAGAAAGGAATCTAATCTGAGACAAGGTTACCACCTCGGTCCACGAAAAACTACCATGGTGGTACAAAGTCGACATGTCTTGCCCTTTTCACCAAGGGCACGGGCCATGACCTTGAGCATTGCATAGCATTGAAGGCGTCGGAGATTAGTAAAGGCTAATCTTGTTTCCTTGAAAACCAAGTCCGAATGTGCAAGCCAATCCACTTCCCATAGTGGACACTCGGTGAATCTAATGCTAAGGAATACGACGGTACCTTGTCACGGATGTAAACTTAGTCAAAGGAAACTTAGTGCATCTTCAAACATCTGATACCATGAGCACCTTCACTAAGCATGATTATGCGACTTGCTATATCTGCTCCAGAATATCCATGGATGTCCCACCATAAGCGGATATTCACATTTGTTAGACATTGGTGATTTACAAATCTCTGAAACAGAGATAACCATGGCGTAAATACTGTAGGGCATTTTCCGCATGAGCTTTTAGTCTCGGATATCAACTCGGAAAATCCGAGTAAGCGTTGTGATCCCTTATTTCAACATACAGAGCATGTGGAGATCGCGTACAATGGTTCCAACATTCCAACATCTCCTTTGGTAATTTGCCCACTGGTCTGTTAAAATGCAGTTCTACTAGAGCAATTCCTTACGGTACAATGCAACCTTGATAGAGGATGGGAAGGAGAAACCCATGCCTACACTTCCATTAATGTCAATATAACAATCGGACGAGTAGCAGTGGGCGAGTACGCTCCATGCCACCAAAATCGCCTTGACTCCTATTGTTAAACAAAACCAAGTTAACATATCCTCGGAGAATCACGCAATGATTCCCATTGTTAACCAGTACAAACATTGGTTCTCTGATGGAACCAACATCAACTCGACTTTGAGATCTGAAACTAATCAAGAAGAAGCGAATATCGAGTCGTAGACCAATTGATCAGACTCCTTCAAAAATTTCAATCTTGTCTTTACTCCTTAACTCGAAGCTCATCGAGAAGCTTTGATGAGAGTACTATACCGAGCTTATGTGGATCCTGATGTGACTACATACCAATTTGGAGGATCGTCTCAACATAACAACTTGATAATCGAGTTTTAGTGACGAAGAACTTAGGAAGAAGGAAAAATCATAACTTGGCCTTGCACATCTCGATGATTTGCGGTCGATTCCCTATCCAATGTATTGGTGGATACGGGTTCATCTTTAAATGTAATGCCAAAAGCGGCTCGCTCGTTTAGCTTACAAAGGCGATGAGTTCAACGACATCATAGTAAGAGCTTTCGATGGATCGAGAAAGTCGATTATTGGGAAGTTGATCTCCCAATGACAATTGCCCTCACACTTTCAAAATTCGTTCCAAGTCATGGATGTACCGGTGCGTATAGTTGCTTGCTAGGAAGACCTTGGATCCACGATGCGAGGCGATAACTACTACTCCATCGAAATTAAAATTCACGATAAATGGAAAGTTGGTGACCATCATCGGTGAACAAGCTTTACTTGTAAGTCATCTATCGGTTTCTCCTTCATCACGCTAATGACATTGAAGTGCCGCATCTCGAAAATCCGTTAGAAGATGAATCTACTAAAATAGATCATCTATCTCTTACGTATAAAGCGGCACAAATGGTGAAAGATGGCAATACTCGGGATGGGGACAAGTTATCAAACACAAGAATGAAATGAAAGGGACTCGGGTTCACACCGTATTCTACAAAAACAAGAAAGATGAAGCACTTCCGATCAAGGAAGTATTTCCAGTGGAGGTTTCTTAAACCTGTTCAAGAGGTTAATGTTGTAACCATTGAAGAGGATGAAGATGATCCATCTGAATAAAAGTGGAGCACTTATTTGAATAGCCACAGTATGTGTCTCGGGAGGAATCATATACAAGGTGATCAATTCAAAGACATGTCCTGTGACAACATGAAAATCCACAGGTCCTGAAATTTGGGATACCTTGGGAGAACCAAGTGGCAAATCGACTACATGGTGAAATACTCTGAAATCCGGATTGAAGATATCCACCCACGGGATGGGGTGATGACTTTGACTACCCTAGTCAATCGGAAGAGGAATACTCGTCTTCTCAAACTAATCAAGATCGAGGTCCAGAAATGAAGATCTCTGTTCCAACATCTGTGGATTTCACAAGCGGATCACGGTTACCACTACATTAACATGATCACTTTGAAGATGAGTATGATTCGGGATACGATGCGGAAAGTGTCGTGACAGAATCTCTTCACTCCAGTGGAAGGAACATCCCGATATTCAACACAAAGATCAGCGAGGAAGTACAAAGGCTATACTTCGATCACATTAATCAAGAAGATTGCTTTAGCGCACAAAGGCAAAGGCCATTGTCGAGTCTTCAAGCACGCGGCCAGATCAAAGTTTACTCGAGGGTTAAACCAAGGAAAATGCAAAGTACCTCGACTTCGAGAGTTCATCACTATTGGAAACTGTTGAAGTTAGGACTAATGTTCATAGCTCTAAGTAGTTTATCTTTGCTTTTGTTTTGAACTCTCGTTAGCCCAGCGAAGAGATGTTTATAGGGTTTAGCTTTTAAATAATTTCTCTTTGTCTTGCCCAGAGACAAATGAGTTTATATTTTAGGGCCCTGTTCATATTGTGAAACATAAATAAAATCGTTGTTTTGTTTCCACTCTCGTGTTTATTTTCATTTTACCCTTTTACGGAAATGATAATCCTAAAAACACGGTAAAAAAATCTTCAAAAAAAAAAATCATAATGAAAAATTAATACGCAACACTTTCATTAACTTTCAAAAAAAATGATGATAAAAACTTTTAATCGAACATAAATCAAAATGCAGTTAAACAAATAAACAAACCCATTGAAAGCGATAACTCTCTCTCTCTCAACTTTGAAATCCCTATGATTCTTTGAAGAAGAAGTTGAAGAAGAGATCCCAGATGAAATTTCTAGGCTGCTAAAGCACGAGGAAAGGATCATTCGACCTCACAAAGAACCTCTAGAAGCAATCAACTTGGGTTACGAGGAAGGCCAAAAAAGTAAATATCGACTTCACTCGACAACGGTGTCAAAGGCAAGCGATAAGTCTTCTCAAAGAATATGTTGATGTGTTTGCTTGTCCTACCGGAGACATGCCGGGTTGGATACCCGACATAGTAGAGCATCACTTGCCGTTAAAACCGAATGTCCATGATTAAGCAAAAGCGAGGAGAGTTCATCTGAAATGGTGAGAAAATTAAAGGAAGTTCAAAAAGCATTTGTTGGTTTCCTTGTCATAAAGTATCCTCGATGGCTAGCCAATATAGTACTGTATCCAAGAAAGATGGAAAGGTCAGATGTGTGTTGACTACGAGATCGAACAAAGCTAGTCCAAAGGCGATTTCCCACTTCCACATATTGACATGCTAGTGGATAGTCTTGCCAAATTCAACGTCTTTTCCTTCATGGATGGTTTCTCTGGTTATAATCGGATCGAATGGCTCCGAAGACATGGAAGACATCTTTCATCACGCCATGGGGCACTTTTGCTACAAGGTAATGCCATTCGGATTAAAGAATGCATGTGACTTACGGAGGCAATGACTACTCTCTTTCATGATATGATGCCAAAGAGATCGAGGTCTCGTGGGCGACATGATAGCAAAGTCGACCTTTGAAGAGGAACATATAGACTATCTCTTAAAGTTGTTTCAACGACTAAGGAAGTTCACTCCTGAATCTAACAAATGTACCTTTGGGGTAAGATCGGAAAACTCCTAGGTTTCATCGTCGGTCAAGCGAGAATTGAAGTCGACCACGACAAAGTCAAGGCTATTAGAAATGCCTACACCACATACGGAAAAGCAAGTAAGAGGATTTCTCGGACGGTTGAATTACATCTCGGTTATCTCTCGGATGGCGCTACGTGGGCGATATTCAAGCTTCTCCAAAGATCAAAGGTAGTGTGGATGGAAGATGCCAAGAGCATTTGCGATCAAAGAATACTGTCGGAACCACCAATCTTGATCCTCGGTGGAAGGAAGACCATTGATCATATACCTTACCGTACTAGAAGAATCCATGGGCTGCGTGCTTGGACAACAAGGAAGCCGTGAAGGAGCAGCATCTACTACTACGAGGTAAGAAATTCACGGTTGTGAAACTCGCTACTCCATGCTCGAGAAAACATGTTGTGCTTTGGTGTGGGCTTCAAAGCGTAATACATGATCAATCACACGACTTGGTTAATATCCAAAATGGATCCTATCAAATGCGTATTTGAAAACACATATGCTTAGGAGAATCGCTCGATGGCAAATGCTACTATCGAATATGACATCCAATCTGGCGCTCGAGCGGTTAAAGGAAGCATTCTCACGATCACTTGGCTTATCGGCCGCTCAATGAATCTCGATCTCTCAAATATGACTTCCAGGCGAGGATGTTATGTACTTGAAGATGAAAGATTGTGACGAACCGCTACGGAGAAGGACCGGATCGAGAATCGAGATGGGGCCTAGTCTTGATGGAGCTATAAATGTTTTGCAATGGAATTGGGGCGATCATCATTACTCCAGGGTTCTCATATCCGTTTTCCATGATTGCTATTTGATTGCACCACAACATAGCAAAATATGAAGCATGCATCATGGGTATTGAAGAAGCCATCGACTTGAGGATCAAGATCCTTGATATATATGGAGACTCGACCTTTGTGATCAATCAAATCAAAGACAAGTATGAAACCCATCATTTTGGTCTAATTCCTTACGAGATTATGCGAGGCAGTTGTTGACTTTCTTGACAAAGTTGAGCGCATCATATCCCTCGAGATCAAAATCGGATGGCGAGCCTTGCTACTCTATCTTCCCTATTCAAAGTCAATGATTGGAATGATATGCCTAGATTCGCATCGGGCGCCTTGAAAGACTGCATGTGTTTGCAAGCGGTCTTGACGATAAGCCGTGGTTCCACGACATCAAGCGTTTCCTTCAAACACGAGTACCCACTCGGGGCATCGTACAAGGATAAGAAAACTCTAAGGAGGCTTCCTAGGAATTTCTTCTGAGCGAGGATGTGCTATACAAAAGAAACTTGACATGGTTACTTTCGGATGCGACGATGTGATGGTGGTGACTTTGTAGGATTTTGTATCAAATGTGCGGATAGCAAGAGTCGCCACCGACTTTTATTTTATCCAATTAAGGGAAGGTAAAAGTGAAAAAAAAGACCTTCGTTAGATTACGAGTTCGGAGAATGGTTATGAAAAGGAAAGGTATTAGCACCTCTTTCCATCCGTAGTTATCTCACGGGCTCTTAGTTACTCTAGATCACTTTTTAAAATTGCTTTACGAGTGTTTGACAAAAGATGTTTTGAAAATGGCATTTCGCTTTGACTTTGTAATGACTCATGTAGGAGTGTATACAAAGTGTTGAAATGTTTTGGTTTTGAAAAGAATTTGAACTTTGAAAAATGTGTGTGGTGTGAAAAGCATTTGATAGAGCAAGCAACTAAAGACTTATTTACCCACTCGAATTGGTCATTTTCGTACTTCTCGTTCCTTTAGAATAGCTAGCCATACCATTAGTTAGTAGGTAGCTCCATTAGTTTGGATGTAAGCGGGACATTCGAAGGGACATCGGATGGTCATAGAAGGCAACTTGTGGGAAGTATCCTAGCACATTCGAAGGACTATCATCATTTTTCATAGGCGACAATCGAGGGTCAAGATCATGTATTCGGAGGCGACGTCGTGGGTCTATGATCTTTGTATCGAAGGGACTATGATGATTTGTTTGGAAGGCAACGGTGCTAGAATACCTCTACGTTCGAGGGACATGACCATTTTGAATTCGCAAAGGCAACGAGAGAGAATTACCCTAAGGGGTGCATGTGTGAAGAAGTGTGTTGATTTCAGAATATGTTATCTTGAAAATTAGTGGGCTATGTTCGTTGTTATCTTGCCATACGCCTAGTTACTAGCAGTTTATAGGGTGCGGAAAGTAAAATGCGGAATGTAAAGGCGGAAATGTAAAGGTGCGGAAAGTAAAACTTACGCTATTACATGGCCTTGGGGCAGATACATAATTTGAAATGCAGAAAATAAAATCCTAATTAAAACTATTACAACCCATATGCAATTACATTATTGAAAAATAAAATAAAAACGGAAGAATGCGAAGATCGGATTAACCTGTGAAACAAACGAGAAATCGAAAAATATGATGGAATCGAAATAAGAGAAAATGTTAGAAAAAATGCAAATTTTAATATGAGAAAATTAATATATGCTGGAAATAAGATAAATAAGCTAAAATAATTTTTTGGGATTTTTTGGAAAAGATTTAATAATTAAAATGCAATTAAAAGTGAATTAAATGCAAAATTAAAAATAAAATAAATATGCATGCAAAAATTATATTTTTTAATTTATTAAATTAAATAAAGATTTTCTGAAAGTAATGCAAAAAGAATAAAATATTTTGGTAATTTTTTAATGCATAAATAAAATATGAAAAGAAATTAAAAATATGAATAGAAATATTAAAAATAATGAAAATATGAAAATAATTGAGTTTGTGAAAAAAGGAACCAAAGTTGGCCTTGGCATGGTTCGAACTCGCGTCCTGGCTTTCAAACCTTGAGATCCTTCACTCTGACCAACTGAGCCACGTTGCGTTTATGTTTTGAAACAGAACGAATGGAAAATAACACGCGTCGCTTTCCCATTGCCACGATCTCGCGCCATCCAGTCATCTTCTTCGTTTTGAATTTTCAAAATTCTGCGTCGGCCATGGCTCGGCGCTAAGTCCCCAACAAATGTCAAAAATGCGTTATACATAATATAAATAAAATCCCGGCCATGGTTTGATTCAGGGACATCGTTAATTCAATGGCATAGGTCTTATTGTCCAATTTTTCTGTTTGAAAACCCTAATTGAAACCGAAAACCTAACTATGGCATAATACGATTCGGCCATGGAAACTCAATTGGCTTGCCCGAAAGCTTGCAAGCTTGATTCTAAACACAAACAAACAATCAAAACAGTTAATAATGCATGAATATGAGAAATCGAAATTGAAAATTCAAGAACAAACCAAACACGGATTGCTTGATTCTTGATGTTTTTGGCCAAGTAAAGGTCGATTCGCATGGAGGTATCAAGGAACTGTTGGACACCTCAAAACGATTGAGAATGGTTGAAGTAGGATTCCCTTGCTTCAAGAACACAATTTTTTGAATTAGGTTAGGGTTTCTAAAGGCTATTTTTCGTCCTCTTGCAATTGATATGCATCAAGTATATATCTTTGGATGGATTTGGCATTGTTTTGGAAAGATTTGATCAATAATCAATGGAAATCAATTTTGATTTTTCATGAAATCAAATTTTCAAACTTTGGTCCAATTTCAATCTAATCTTCCCATATTTGATCCAATTTCGAAATTCGGCATTTATGGGTTAATTGGATCACAAGCAAGCAATAAAAATCAATCTTTCAATTAATTTGGATTTTATACTTTATTTTTCAAATTAATTTGTATTTAAATGAATAAATTCCAAATTAAATAGGAAAATAAAATAGAAAATCGTGGCATTGGGCTTGGACATTCCTAATGGCATGAGGAATAAGTTAGAATGAAGAAAAAGTAGGCCCATTTGCAAAAGATTTGATTTTTTGAAGTATCTCTCTTTATGCATTCTTTCAAAATTGCCCAACTTGTGGATGGTGTACCTTGCTCAATTTTCAACATTTTTGAGTGTTCTTGGACTTTTTGGAAAGCTCTAAGAGTCCTCTAAACAATGTCTTTGGTCTCATCTCAATTGGAGTTACCATGTTCAATATATCTTCAAAACAAAAAGTTGACTTTTTGTTGACTTTGAAAATGACCTGTAATGTTTTGAGCTATACCTCTCAAATGAAGCATTTTTTGGACATTCTTGTGAGACATGAAGTTGCAGAGAATTGAATTTCCTTCAAAACAAGAGGTGGTGGAAAAATTTTTGAGAAAGTATGAGAAAGTTATGATCAGTCAAAGTTGATTGACTTTTCATCTACAACCCTAATTTAGAAAGTTTGACTTTTGAGCAAATCTTGAGTTTTCTTGATGAATCATGATCAACCCTTGATCAAATGATGAATGTAACTTCAAAATGAGGATGTTGACCAAAAATTATGAAGTTTGGTGTATGTTGACCACAGTTGACTTTTGTCCAATACACCCATTTTCAACCATCGAGCAATTGCACGAGCGACTTGTGAGGCTTGAAACTTGACATGGAGAATCTTTGAAGCATATGAGGAGGCATGAAGGCCATTGGAGATGTTGGAAATCCATCTTGACTTGAGAGATACGGACCTAGTTTGGGTTGATTGTCTAGGAGAGAGTTTGTCGATCGACTCTAGAGAATCCTTGAGTAGGGATGTATGAAATCTTTTTGAGAAGATGGAGGGCAAATTTTGGGGTATGACAGACGGACAAAGCGAGACACAATCATCCATGAAGTGCATGAAGGGTCCTTTGGAACCCATTCAAATGGGCATGCAATGTCGAGAAAGATCTTAAAGCGGATACTATTGGATAACGATGGAATCGATTCGCAAACACGTCAAAAGATGTCACAAGTGCGGATCTCGCGATAAGATCCATGTGCCACCGAGTCTACTCAACGTTCTCTCTTCTCTGTGTGGGGCATCGACATGATTGGAATGATTGAACCAAAGCGTCCAGCGGACATCGCTTCATTCTAGTGGCTATTGATTACTTCACCAAATGGGTCGAGCGGCATCTTACGCCAGCGTCACAAGACAAGTGGTTGTGAGGTTCATCAAGAACAACCTCATTTGCCGATATGGAATTCCAAGCAAGATCATTCTTGACAATGGATCTAACTTGAACAACAAAATGATGAAAGAAGCGTGGGAAATTCAAGATTGAGCATCATAACTCATCTCCTACCGGCCAGATGAGCAGTGTTGAAGCTGCCAACAAGAACATCAAAAGATCATCCGAAAATGGTCATCACTTACAAAGGCGGCGCGAATCTGCCATTTGCTCGCATGGGTATCGTACCTCGATCGCTTCAACGAGGCAACTCCTTTTCTCTAGTATCGGCATGGGCGGTGCTCCCGTAGAAGTTGAGATCCGTCAATGAGGTTCTCATGGAAACTAAGTTATCGAGGCCGAATGGTGTCAAAGCGAATCGACCAATTGAACTTAATTGAAGAAAAGCGCGACCGCTCGTGTCACGGACAACTTTATCAAAGAAGAATGAAGAAAGCTTTCGACAAAAGGTCCGACCTCGTGAATTCGAGGCGACCTCGTGCTTAAAAAGATTACATCTTTTCAAACAGATTCTAGGGCAAATGGACTCCTAATTACGAAGGCCCATACATCGTCAAAAAAGTTTCTCTGGCGGTGCTATGACTCTCACCACCATGGACGATGAACTCCGTATCCGTGAATCTTGGCCTGATCAAAAATACTTTGTCTAAAAAACAAAAAACACTCGTTAAGTGAAAACCGAAAAGGCGGCTTAGGCAAAAATAGCGTCTCGGTGGATTGAAAACACGAAAAGCGATCCGAGGCAAAATTAGAGACAATAAGCGAAATTATCACGATAGATCGAAAACACGAAAAGGCGATCTAGGCAAAAACAAGGATACAAAAAAATGACAAAGTAGCTGCGGTCGATCATATTTTGTCCACATGAAGAATTTTCCATCAACGGATCTTCAATCAACTTTTCTAAAGCAACAAGCACAGTTGAAATTCAAAGTTGTTAGGGATGGTAGCGGTTATTTACTTTCAATGTAGCCTTTTCCTAATAAATTATCATTTCCAACTTTTGTAAATAGTTCATGGAATCACGCCTTTGGCTGATTACCATTCTATTCAATAAATTTGAGCCTTGTGCCTTTTGTTTGCAATTCCTACTTTATTCTGTTTTGCAAAATAACACTTTTATTGTGAAAATCACTTTTTGAAACTAAAATGTTTTAAATGAATTTTTACTTCAAAATTTTGAAACAAAAGCAAAATTCTCCTTTGAAACTATGAACACGGAAATAACTTCAACCGTTTCTCCAAGAGTATTTCGATCCCCAGTGGAGTCGCCAGCCTCTGATCTTCTCCTCATCGAATCATCAAAGGACGGTATTCTTATCCAAAAGAATCCGACCAAGTTGCCAATGAAATACCTTTCTCGAAAAGTGTAAACCATGCAACTCAAATTCTTCATTAGTGAATATCGCACCATTCTTGCAATTTTCACCAAGTATTTATTCGACGTGATCCTTTTCTCAAATATCCCTTTAAGTGTTTTTGTCAAGTATTGTTAGCATGCATATAACATTCATGACATTCATACATAATAGCATCATTCATTGCATTTTTTGCATCTCTCAAAATGTTTGCTTCCAAATCACTGGTTATATATATACTCATACGAGTATATCATATCCCAATGAGAATATCTCAACAGAAAAGATACTTTTTCTTTGTTTCCCCAACGGAGTATTCCCAACAGAAAGGATATGTCTTCCTTTTTCCGGGCAAAGTCCCCAAGCAATGCATTTTCTTCTCTCTATCACATTCCCAGTGAGATGATCTCTCATCGAACAATGTCTTGGTTAACTTCTTTTCTTTCGGTTCATTCTGGATAGAACCATCATTACTCACAAAAGTAGTACACGACCTACTTCAAAGATTTACCTTGTTATAGTTATCACTTGCGATAATTGGTAACATCTTCAAACCCATTACCATACTATATCACAAGGTGATAATTGGTAATATCATTTCCACTTACCTTAAACATTGTCCAATGACGAAGGTAATCTTTTGTTTCCCAAGCGAAGCAGATATTCACATTCTCTGTGAATCATTCTTTCCCAATGAAACATATTGTTTGTTTCCCAACGGATAGGATTCTCTTTTCTCAAAACAAATCGAGTCATCCTCATAAAATTTTTCCCATCATGTCATTTCTTTGACATCCTTTGGGTAAAACTTTTTAATCATTTGCATCATCCGCATCTTTTGGTATCTTAGGTCCAAATTTTGCGTATTACGATATTTAAGTCTCTTTACACCTATCAAAGCGAAGATATTCATCTTCATCTTTCGAGTTAAAGAAACTTAAATAGGGCATCTGTCATACCCAAATTTTGACCTAATATACCACCTTACATTTGCATTGTTGCCTGACTAAGATTCAACTTAATCGGGTATAGCATTCACAGGTCAAAATTAGGGTTTCATCAGATTTTCATCTGATTCAAGAGCTAACCAATTAGGGTTTGAGATTTTCTCACTCCATTTGATCTATCTTGATCAAAATCATCAGCTTTCAAATCCTCAGATATCCATTTTCTTCACTGATCAATCGAGGATCGACCAATTAGGGTTTTGGTCGAGCATAGGCATTCTCTGATTTTTGAGTAGTAATTGACTTTTTTGGATAGAGATTGGTCATTATATCTTAGATATAACATCTTGACCTAATTTCTGGATTCAAAACATCACAGAGGTTCACGAAATTCATCGATCGATTTCGAAAGCGTCGATGAAATTTCATCTGCACGAAAAGTCAAACTTTGACTTTTGGTCAAATTTTTCAAAACAAAACTTTTTCCATCATCAAAATACTTCAAATGATCCATCATGATCATAAAAAATCAAAGAATTTGGAAAAGTCAACAAAAAGTCAAAAGTTTTCACACTTAGAAAAATTTTAAAGTGTTGAAATTTCTCATTTTTTCCAAACTTCAAGCCATTTTTTCACCTAGTTCCAATTGGAATTTGAAAAAACTCAAAACATGACAGTTGTAGATCATGGAAAGATCTTTCCAAAATGTCCAAGAACTCTCAAATCCATGAAGTCTAGCTACACTTTTGAATTTGAAATTTAGAGCTCCAAAATCCATAATTTTCAAGTACAAACTTGTAAAATTATAGGTCATTTTGTGTTTTTTCATTTAAACCACTTGCCACCTTGCCAAATTGAGTCATCAAACTGATAAACATCAGTGAGAAGTGATGATTGAAGATTGGATCAAGTTTGGATAAATATAGCACATGGTGAAAAAAGGAAGTTTCCTTTTTTGGTAAAAAACCATTCTTGCCCCTTAAGTTAACTTTGAATATCCAATTGGCTTGTACTCTTGCCTAACTGCGAGCTTGTTTGCCAATAAATAGCTCACCATTTCAAGAGAAAGGAACACCAAAATCAATACACAAATTCATGCTTTTCTTCTTTTCTTGAAAATCAAGTATCATAGAGCAAAATTGCCAAACATAGCATTTTGAAAATCAATGGAAACATGATGAAATTTGGTGTCCAACATGTTCCATAATCATTAACAAACTTGTTCCAAACTTAAAATCAACTGTACTAAGCTAAAAATCAGAAATCATTTTGCATTTTTAAACTTGTACAAGCGCCATAGCAATAAAGCTGAGTTTGGTTTGATTCCTTGAAGTTTTGATCAATCATACACCTTCCATAAACATTATAGGAGTGATCCAAAACAAGAACAACAAAGCTGTAACACCATTAACCTCGATTTCCGGTTCCATTTTGAACTTTGCGGGTTGACTTGTGTAGCTCGATTCAAGCAAGTTCGAAGCAAGCGGCTATCCATAGAGCATCCTTACATGCGTTGGAGCTTAATCAATCAAGAAACAATAGCGGAAGTGCTCTAGCGAATTCGATCTCAACTTTTCGGTATGAACACGAGTTTGGTTCTCATGATTCTTTGAATCTTTTGACAAAAACTCTTGGCCATTCTCTTTACGCACTAACACGATCCTTAACCCTCAATAAAATCAAACAATCATGAACAATACATCATTTAATTTGAAAAATCGGTTTCTAGGTTCTTCAGTTTCCGAAATCAAAACATGATTAGCGAAAATAAATGAAATTAACATGCATATTCATATTCGTGGTGCAAAACCGATCAAGATTGATGTTTATTTCACTCAATTTGGTTGAGAAGCGAAGATTTGAGCAAGGATTTAACAATCGAAAATCAAAACTCAAACCCGAATCGCGTGTTCTTGGTGTTCTTGATTTTAAAAATTCAAATTAACCAATGTTATATCAACGTGTTTTAATCCACTAACACCCAGCGCACTTGGCTCATTGGTTGCTTGCTTGGTCTTAAGTTCTTCACCGCGTCCCTCAAAGGTCATGGGTTCAAAACCAGCCAAGACCAAATTTTTACAAAACTTCCATATTTTCATGTTTTTTATCAAACTTCAACAATTTTTAACCAATCAAAACTTCTCATTTTGAGATGATTTTTGCACACTTGTCATTTAATATATATATTTTATGATTATGTCAAAAAATCCAAAAATATTTTCATCGATTAATTTTAATCGAGCAGCGATGTTTTGAACACTTTTCAAACCTCCTTAAAGGTGAATTTTTCAAGTTTTGACTTCGATTTTTTCAAAACTTCTCATAAATGAACTTAACATTTCAAAACATTTTCAAATCATTTTCAACACATTTCATCAAACTTGCATCTTTTACCATGATCAATCCGATTTAAAGCGATAAAACAAATTCGTTCTTTCTCGAATTTCTCAATCGATCATGGGCCACCCTTATGGTGTAAGTCCCAATCCTTTATGTACATACTTAGTTTTACTTGTACATACTCAAATTATCATTGTTAATATTCAAACGTAAACAAATTTCTTTCATTTGTTTTCATTCGTTTGTCATCTTGAAATCCATTGGTTCTAAAGGAAGGTTTCTCCTGAGCAAGATTTCTTTTAAACCAATGGGCCTCCATCACGGTGTAAGTCCCATAACATTCTTTTATGTACATAATATTTCCTTGTACATATCAAATTTTTGTCAAACACATACAAATTTTATACATACATAACAGATACTACTTTTTCAAAACCTTTTATGCATACATAATACTGATACTCTTTCTTTGAAAAATACTTTTCTGAGATAAGCGTTGATCAATCATTTACATTTCATCTGTACATTTTACACTAAATACCATTGGTATTGAAAGGAGCATTATTCCACGTGAAGCGCTTTCAAATCAATGGGCCTCCCTACTGTGTAAGTCCCAACCCTCTATGTACATCCATCTTTGTGCATACATAAAAACTCGATCGTGTACATATTCATTTCCTTGTACAGTTCAAACTGTGAATAATCAAGTTCGCTCGTTTTAAGCGTTCGTTTCACAAACACTTGTTTATATTTCATAAAGCTGCGTAAATAAACATCATGCATTGTTTATATTTCCTTCATAAACTCCTGTGAATACATATCACACACACACTTTGTTTATACAACCGTCTAATAAATAACATAACAATTAGACCAATCAATAGGTTCCCCAGTATAGCCTCCGCTTGGGCTTCATACAAGACAACTCATCACCGTTGAGTTTAGCCTCGCTTGGGCTTCATACAAGATAACTTATCCCGGCATGGGTGACCTTCTCTTGGGCTTTGTACAAAGAAACTCTCCAGAGTTAGCCTCCGCTTGGGCCGTATAAGACAACACTCCTGTTGAGTCACTCCTCTTGGGCTTCGTTCAAAAGAACTCCTCATTGAGTTTAGCCTTCTCTTGGGCATCATACAATGAAAGGCGGAAATCTCTTATGACCTCCTATTGGGCTTCCAATACAAAGAATCACCCGCGCTAAGATAGAACCCTGAAAGGATGGTTTCCCGGTGAAATCACTTTCAAATTCCCCAATGAGTAAAATTTCCCGGTGAAATTGCTCTTATTCAGAAAAGGATGGTTTCTCGGTGAAATCCCTTTCAAGCCAAAGCCAGCCATACCCTATAGCTTCCTCTTGAGCTTCATACAAGGACCCTCGATGACCCTCGGAATGCCTCCTCTTGGGCTAACAATACAAGGACCCACGGGCTTCTTAAAAGCATCCTTTTAATCCAATCAATTTCTCCTAAGAGATTTAGACATTTATCATCTCTATAGAAGAAGTATCTCATCCATCACATCACATACAGTCAAAAACTTTTCAAACTTTTCAAACTGTTTTCAAACAAAAAACATCTCTTAACAGTATGTGGTAACGCTTGTACACTCAAGCAAAACACCCAATATTCTGATTAAAAGATTCAATCACTTTTCAAACATCTTTCTTAAACATGTAAGTGGTAGCTTGTATACTCAAGCAAAACACCTAATACTTACGATGAAAGATTTTAATCAATCAAACTTTTCAAAATGTATGTGATGAAATAGATTAGATACATTTTTCATTAAAATGACATTTATGCATATCTTACTAACATCCGTTGCTTTCCACTAGCATAAGTGGGAACTACGATTGCTCGACTTTCTCAACCTCCTTTTGAGAATACGTAGGCCTGGTCTCATCCTTGCCGAGCAAATTTCTATCTCCCTCAGACCAAACAAACCATAGAACCCTATAGATCCGAGCTACAAATGCTCTGATTCCCACTAGGGGATATGTATGCAGAAGATCCAAAGATCTTTGCGAGCACAATAATAACAAAACCTAGAATCCCACATAATCTGTTTCTTAAAATCCAAGGAGAAACTTTCCCAATCATAGAAATAGCAATTAAAAACACACACATATCAAACATATTCATATATAAAGCATAGATAACTACATATATTTAGGGTGCTCCATCTATTCCCTTTATATACCAATCCCCTTTCGAATCTCCCAATGCGTTATGTCTAGTTTACGCTAGTCGTTACACATACCAATATCAATTGAGGATATTTCAGCTTTCCCCTTTTTCATAATCATTAAATCATCTTTCTTGTGTTGAAAATAATAAATCTTGATGCTCGCGGCATCTTTATAAACAAATCAAAGATTTAAATCGTTGCGTGCGGAAGATCCGAACTCACGTTCGCATCCTCGGGCGTCACCTTTAGCGAACACATACAGGAAAGAGACCGAGAAGCGACTCTAACAAAGGTTTGAAATATACATGCCGGTAAGGATATTGGACACATAAAGATCGAATATACATGTTCGGTAAGGATATTGAACACATAGAGGGAACATATGTCAGGTAAGGATATTAGACATACGCAAGAATGAGACCGACTGGAGCAGACTCACTGGGGGAAAGATATATGGAAAGGTAAAATCGTCGATCGAAGACGAATTCACGGGGAAAGAGGCCAAACAAAGGGGATCCTAGCAAGGATCGCCCGACTATGTTGGACTTTAAAAGTTTGCAAATATGCAAGAAATACAATATCCCTCAGGCCAAAGGCGGGGTGTAATTCTTCAAGAGTGGCAATTATGTGAATTACCACACACCAAGTATGGATACTCAAACAATTGAGAAGCAAGAAAGGTTAGACACCAACTCTTACTCGCACTCTAATGACAGAGGCAAACACGGGTAAAATAACCAAAATAAGAATTTGCAAAAAGCAAGACGCTTGGTAAATGAATTGAATTGAATGGCGTAAGAGACTGACACGGGGTCAAAAATGCAGATAACAACAACAAGAAGAATTTCTTGAGGAAACTCTGACTGGGAATACCACTTGGGGATTTTTAGGGATAAACTTCTCTTCGGAGACGCAAAAGGTACTCGAGAAACACATTAATCTGGCTTATGCTTAGATGCATGTTTGAGATTATTATTTTTTCGGCGTAATGCTCCATATCAATGGAAATGCTGCGCTTTTTTGAGGGTGCTATGCAATGCTATGATGCATGTTTTGATATTTTGTCTAGGACTAAAGGCAATTGTGAGCTGAGAAACATCAACCATCCATGAATTGAATATAAATCATCATTTCGACAGCGAGATGATAGTAGTCTCAAACAAGGGATTGTGGAATAGAAGTATCATCTTTCAATGGTTAACATCACTGGGGAAGTAACTCTTAGAGATCAACATTCATCTGGGATGATGATCTTGTTGCGTAGAGTTCATGATTTCGATAGCTCTGGATTACGAGCTCTTGCATAAGAGGAGTCGACAACATCTTCTGGCACAAGTGAGCCTTTGAAAATGATCTTGCTGGCGTAAGCCGCTCTCTGCGATCTTCCACGTCGGGGAAGGGGTGATAACATCCAAGGGCACACATAAGCCATAGATAACTCTTGTTGGAGAGAAAGAAACTTTGTCGGTGATCAAGGCTCAGGCGCATCACGCTCTTTATTTAAAATCTTTGCATAACAAAAACTGTAAAACAGGAGACATAACAATAATTCTGCTACAGAGATCAACTGTTTCATTCGTTAATGTAGTGTACCCGAAATTCCGAGTAACTTCAGAAATTATGCCACGCGTCGTTGGGGCACTGGTGTTTTTATGTGCAAAGTTTATTAAAAACATCGGACGTTGTTTTTGCAAACAAAACAGTTAAAGAAAACATGAAAATAAGACAGAGATAAATAATAGAAAAACACAGTTTGGATGAAAGTAATTTTATTGATTGATTAGCCCGTAAATGAGCATTTACATCAAGAAGCAAATCCTGAAAAGAGGCAATTGCTTATACATCAAAGTTAAAAGAAAAGGTGACAATAAAATCATGGATTTTGTCAAATCCTGAATCCGCCATGCCCTTCACAACTTCAACATCCCTTAACATCGAGCTATCCGAAATGCTCTGATTAGCCTAACCCTCAATCCCTCTGGATTATCAAGTTATTGTAGATAGTGACCAAAGCAGTGTCGTGCAGTTATAGTCGTTCGCCTTGAATCCCTAATTTTGCACGGACCGCCCTTTTGGGTTTCAATCCACAGGATACCCTTTTTGCCCTTTCGGGTTTTCTTGGGTGTACAATCTTTTGTATTTATCCCTAACTTTTGCCCGAACCTCTTGGTTCGTCGGGATGCCCTTATTTTGCTTAGGCCAGTCAACCTAACAGGTCTCTTTTATGCGAAATATTTTTTGACTACATCTGCATTGATCGGGTGAGGGAAATCCTCTTCGTCCATAGTCGCGAGCAACATAGCTCCTCCAGAGAAAACTTTCTTCACAACATACGGTCCTTCATAATTTGGAGCCCACTTGCCCCGAGCGTCCGTATTGTTGGGAGGCAAAATTCTCTTCAACACAAGGTCACCAGCTTGGAAATTTCGAGGACACACTCTCTTGTCGAAAACCCTTTTCATACGCTTCTGGTATAGCTGTCCATGACAAATAGCTGTCAATCTCTTCTCGTCGATGAGATTCAATTGGTCAAGTCTATTCTGAACCCATTCAGCTTCATCGAGTTGCACATCTGTTAAAATCCTTAAGGAAGGAATTTCAACTTCCATGGGTAGGACTGCTTCCATACCGTATATCAAGGAGAAAGAAGTTGCCCCTGTTTGACGTGCGTATTGAAGTGCGGTAGCCGTGTAAGGCATATGGCAACATCTCGTGCCAATCCTTGTAAGTGACAACCATTTTTTGTACAATCTTTTTGATATTCTTGTTTGTAACTTCGGCACCATTCATTTTTGGACGATATGGAGAAGAGTTATGATGTTTTATCTTGAAGCTGTCACACAGCTCTTTCATCATTTTGTTGTTGAGATTCGAGCCGTTATCAGTAATGATCTTCTCAGGAACCCCATAACGACAAATGATATTATGCTTGATAAAACGTGTGACCACTTGTCTAGTGACACGAGCATAAGATGCTGCCTCAACCCATTTAGTAAAGTAGTCAATGGCAACAAGGATGAATCGATGTCCATTAGAAGCGGTGGGCTTAATTTCTCCAATCATATCAATGCCCCACATCGCAAAAGGCCATGGAGAAGTCAAAACATTCAATGAAGAAGGTGGCACATGCATCTTATCAGCGTAGATTTGACATTTGTAGCAGGTTTTAGCATGGTTGTAGCAGTCATTCTCCATGGTGGACCAATAATAGCCTGCTCTCAAGATCTTCTTGGCCATGGTGTGTCCACTAGAATGCGTCCCGAAGGAACCTTCATGAATTTCTTCTATAATCTTATTTGCTTCGTGTCTATCCACGCATCGAGCAAAAGCAGTCATAGTTCCTTTTGTACAACACACCCCATTGAGGAAAAATTTGGCGAGTACTTGCGGGCCTTCTTATCAACGATGGAAGCATCACGGGGTATTCTTTCGTCTCGAGATACCTTTTATGTGTCATAGAACCAAGGTTTTCATCCTTCACCTTCTACTTCATAGCGAGCAGGCTCATCCAACCTCATTATAGTGATAGGCGGGCATCATTCGCCCATCGACCTTAAACATGGATGACGAGTAGCCAAAGCATCGCCAAATTGTTCTCCTCCTTGGGATGTGATCAAAAGTGATCTCGTCGAAATAAGGGATCAACTTCAAGACATGATCTCGGTATGGAATCAAATTCGGGTGGCGAGTCTCCCAATCTCTGTTGATTTGACTAATTACCAAAGCGGATCTCCGTATACGCTAAGATTTTGATTCTTAGATCAATGGCTGCTTCAATCCCAAAAATACAAGCTTCGTACTCGGCCATATTATTGGTGCAATCAAAACAGATTTTGGCAGTGAATGGAATATGAAAACCGGTCGGAGAAGTGATAATGGCGCCAACACCATTTCCTAATGCATTTGAGGCTCCATCGATGCCATCGTCCATGAGCAGGCTCGGGTCCCTCTTCAGGGCCAGGAATGTTACAATCTCTGATATATATAATGTCCTCATCAGGGAACTCAAACTTCATCGGCTGATAGTCATCATCTAATGGTTGTTGAGCGAGATAGTCCGCCACCACACTACCTTTGATAGCCTTCTGAGTAGTGTATTGGATATCATATTCATCGGGATCATTTGCCAGCGGGCCACCCTTCGGTGAGTCGGCTTCTCAAAGATATACTTTATCGGGTCCATTTTGGAGATCAAGAGAGTAGTGTGAGTCAACATGTCTTTATCGAGTCGTTTTGCTGCCCATGCGAGTGCACAACAAGTCTTTTCAATAATGAATACCTCGATTCGCATACATGAACTTCTTGCTCAAATAGTATATGGCGTGCTCTTTTACGTCTCATCATGTTGACCGAGCACCACCCATGGAATTCTCCAACACGGTCAAGTACATAATCAACGGTCTACCTTCCACGGGGGAGAATTGGAGGCTCTTGTAGGTACCTCTTTATCTTGTCGAATGCCGTCGACAATCGTCGTTCCACACAGTCGTTGGATTCTTTCTTGACTTGAAAATGGGCTCACGGTAGGCGTGAGATGAGAAATAAACCTAGCAATGTAATTGGTCTTCCCAAAAACCTCGCACTTCCTTTTACGCCCTTGGCTCGCATCTCTTGTATCGCTTTTATCTTAGCGAGGTCAACCTCAATCCCTTTCTCACAATAAAACCTAAAAGTTTCCCTGATCTCACCCCAAAGGTGCACTTACTTGGGTTCAACCTCAACCTGAACTTTCTCAATCTTTTGAACAATTTCAACAAGTGAACCAGGTGTTCTTCTTCTGTCTGGGACTTGGCGATCATATCATCAACGTATACTTCAATCTCTTTATGCATCATGTCATGAAAGTAACCATAGCTGATCGTTGCCGGCGTTCTTCAAACCAAAAGGCATCACTTTGTAACAGAAAGTTCCCCACGGTGTAATGAAAGTAGTTTTCTCCATATCATTGGGCGACATCTTAATCTGGTTGTAGCCAAAGAAACCATCCATGAAGGAGAATACTTTAGCTTGAGCAGTATTATCGACCAAAATGTCGATGTGCGGGAGAGGTCATCCTTAGGGCTAGCTCTATTGATCCCTATAATCAACACACATCCTTACCTTGCCGTCTTTCTTGATCTGGTATAATGTTTGCAACCCATGGGGATAAGAAACAACCTTTAGGAAACACCTTCCATCGCTTACGAACCTCTTCTTTGATTTTCCTTGACATTTGGATGTGTTCTCTTACGCTACCGTGGGCATCCTTCTTTGAGGGGCAATTTGTGCATAACGATGTCAGTATCTAACCCGGGCATATCTTCATAAGACCAAGCAAAGATGTCCACGTACTCATGCAGCATTTTGACAAGCTTTTGCTTAACTCCATCCTCCAAAGCTGCCCCGATCTTGACCTCCTTTCGAGCATCCTCGGTCCCTAGATTGATCACTTCTAGAGCCTCTTGGTGCGGCTGGATGACCTTTTCTTCTTGCCTCGACATCTGGCTAATTCTTGGGTAATTCACGGTCCTCTTGACTTCTTCTTCAGCTTGATAAATCGGTTCGTCGAAATCATAAAGGGCCACGGCGGAATCATCGTCGACAAAATCCGGGATCAACGAAGGATCGCATCTGCGTGGTTGGTAATTTTTTTTTTTTTTTAATTAAGTTTTTTTTTTAATAATAAAACAAAAAAGAAAAAGACAAAAGGTTTGTATAAAAAGAAAGTAAAATTTGATATTGTCACCTTTTTTAAAGAATAAGTGAAGAAAAACAAAGAGAAAAATTTGAATGCAAAAGGGCGTCCTTTATTAATGATAAACTTGAAAGTTAAAAACATGGTGGCCTACTGACATGATCACTACGTCTTGGGAATAACGTAGGAATTATGGCATGACATAAAAGCAGTTACTCTTCAAAGCGGGTAACCAGCGTCTTCAACGAACCAATTTGAAAGCTCACGTCTGAGCAGTTGGGTAGATCCATTTGTCCACATCATAGTCACCGTCGCTTCACCATCAATTGCATCAACATCTTCAATCTGGATTCCACCTTTGACAAACTTGAGGAGGAGACACCCTTTGCTCATTGGGGTGGAGGCGGGACCTTCATTCAAGCAAAACCGGACCCTCTTATCCGTCGGGTAGGAAGCTCTAGCACTCTTCCCACCCTTGGGATGTCGACTTGACAATAGCTGAGCTTGCTTGTAGGATGCCATGGAGACTTCACCTTTTGCAAAGGGATCTTATCGAATCTTGCCTCAAAAGCACGGCATGGAGTTTCATGGATCTCTCCTTCAACTTCAACATATCGAAAGTTGCTCGGATGGTGACGACATAATCTTCTTCACCATAAATGGTGACCACCTTCCCATTAATTAAGAACTTGACTTTTGGTGCAAAGTGGATGTCACGGCTGACCCATGAATCGAGGCGTCCAAGCAAACAACGATGGAGGATTAATATCCATGACGAAAAATGTTGCATCAAAACACGGGGCCTATCTTAATAGGCAAATCCACCTCGCCAAACAACGACCTTTTGACCCATCAAACGCCTTAACTATCGGATCATCTCGACAACCCTTCATAGTCCAACTTCAAGAGAGTAGACTTGGAAGAACATTGAGGATGATCCCGTGTCAACCAGCACGGGATAAAGTAGTTCTCGCTATCTCCACGGAAGCGTGTAGCGCTTTGTTATGCTTCCTTCCCTCGGGAGGTAAATCAAGTCGATAAAACCGAGACCATTACTTGCCGAAATCTGTTCACAATGCCTCCAAATTGGTTAAAGAGATTTCTTGGGGAGCGAAGGCGTTCCCAACAGCATCGAGGCGTTGCGGTGAGGCTCGAGAATCCTCAACAAAGCTAAGATAGAAATCTTGGCGGGCGTCGGCCGGTGGTCGATTATCTTGTAATCGCTCTTCCTTATATACCTCATCGGTTCTTCAACATCTTTGGTCAACTCGGGGCTCGAGCAGGTTACGAAATCTTTGGTGTTGACTCACCCCCAATCATGACTCCTTTCCCTTTTGCTTTAGCCTTGGCCAAAGCTTCAGGACTTTTCTCAACTAGATTGGGTGGAGAGAAGATTCGTCCACTTCGGGTAATCCGACTTTCTTCAGCAATATCAAGCACTACAGGCTCATTTCCTTCAATCTTCTTTTCATCAGACTTCCCTTCTTCAAAGGTCTTCACATTCAATCTCTTGCCGTCACGGTAGTACTCAGACCCATAATTCCACGGGATGGCTTTTTCGCTAGTGTAGGGTACTGGACCCGGCAAAGTGATGATCACAGGAGGTTTTTTAGTCGGCACAGGGATCGTAACGGGAATCCTTCTAGAAGTGACGGGGATAGTAACCACATCAACCTCATCTTGACCATTACGCACATCACTTTGGATGGTGAAGAGTCCCATCGAGTAATCAAGCGAATCTCGTTTCTCAAATCATCACAACCTTCAGCTTGGGTCAAACATCGTCTACAACTATCATCACAACCAGGGAAATCTCCCTTCAACAACAATTGCTTCTTTATCCACCTCAACGGGGTGGTCAGAACATTAACATCCATTATCAGGTTCAAACTTCCATCTTCGCAAATTGCATTAACAGCGTTTCCACCATGAGGAGGTAAAGGGTGCTGAATGACATTAGGAGTGGGAGGAGGTCCAAAGTTGATTGCCTCTGTGTCAAGCAGGTTCTGAACCTTGTATTTGAAGGCGATACAGTTCTCAATAGAATGCCCCTGGGCATTGGAGTGGTAAAGGCAACGAGCATTCGCATTAAAATATTTTGGCAGGTTATCCGGGTCAATCTTTAAAGCTGACTCAATCATATTCAAACTTTGCAAATGAGCAAAAACATCGCATAAGACATTGGCAAGGGATCAAACTTCTTCACGGGTCTCGGTGGCGGTTGTCTTGGAACAACATCTTGTTTTGGAATGCTAGCGGGAATAGTTACAATGACAACTTGGCGAATTCTCGGCGCTTCTCTTTTCCTCTTCGCTCATCTGATGCGCTCGACTCGCTTCTTTCTTCTTGGTAACCACCAAAAGACTTTTGGCGCCACCAACTGATTCTTGTCGGTACCAACATCACGAATCTTTCCTAACTTAATCCTCATCTCAACTCTTTCACCAAACATCACCATGTCGTGAAATCTTGGTCGGTGCCAAGAGGCATAGTCGGCCCATCTAGTGTCTTGGTAAACATTTCCACCATTTCTCGTTCTACCATAGGGGGTTGAACTTTAGCAGCTACCTCGCGCCACCTTTGCGCGTACTCCTTGAAAGATTCAGTTTTCTTCTGAGCTAGGTTGTGCAACTGGGTTCTAGTAGGTGCCATGTCAGTGTTAAAGCCACAGTGTTGAACAAAAGCTACAATCAACTCTCTCCAAGTTCGCACCTAGGAGCTATCAAGGCCCATATACCAATCCAATGGCCCATCAGTCAAACTATCTTGGAAAAAATGCATCAAGACCTTCTCATCCTTCGTGTAAGCAGACATCCTCCTATAGTAATACCTCAAATGAGTTTTAGGACAAGAGTTGCCCTTGTACTTTGAAAGCTCTGGGATTTTGAATTTCGGAGGAATCTTCACTCCTTGAACCAATCCCAAGTTGGACATGTCGAAACCCAAACTTCACGATTCTCAAAGGCTTGCATCGCTCCTCGAGCATCTTCACTTCCGATCAGCTTGATTGGTTCTTGACATTGGAAAACCAATCCTCAAAGTTATCCTCCTCGATGGGAGGGGAATCGAATAGTCCTTACGCGGTGGAGGAATCCACCTGAGCTCACTGCTGGCGATGTGTGCGAGTAGGCGGAGGAGGAACCACCAAAGCGTGATTCATTTGAGCAGCTTGATTCTCGCCGGTAAGATCCACAAGACCGGTGTTGACTTCCAGCTAATTCGGACAAAGCATTCCGTGAGGAGGAACAATGCGGCTTCTTGTGAGTGGCTGCGGGGGCCTCACAACGAGCTCTCAACTCCTCTTGTTGCGAGCCATGTTTTGAATTATCTCCATCAATTACCGAGCATCCATTCTTGTCCCTAGGGCAGCCATGTCGACTTCCATCTTCTCCATCAATTTCTTCAAGTTATTTCTTTTCGGTACCGATGAGCAGCGAAACTGTAGTCTCTAATGCGTGGAGAAGAAAATCAACGATGTAAGATGGTGATCTCAATACCGTATGTATGATATGTTATGGGAGGATGTATGCATGCCCATGATATGTTTTGTACATTTTATTTTCGGGGACTCTTTGAAGACTCGTTAGTTAACAATAAGCATTAGAGAAAAGGCGATTAAGCTAATTCAACAAAATCTCATAGACAATCAAAATGTTAGGTGCGACTACAAATTTCAAGTTCAATCGAGCAATAAGATTCATCTTTGAATTTAAATCATTACATTAATAATTAGATTCAAATATTCGGATAAGATAAGTTGCTAAAAACTAGAAATCTGTCCACGACGGCAAAATCTCTAGTTTCGCCTTGAACACATTCACCACATCTTGACAAAGGAAGAGGAAATCGCTCACGGCGGGAGGTATCGGGTTGCCTTGAGGTCTTCTAGGGCCGACTGAGTCTCAAGTACGTCAACAATCAAATGGTTAAACATGTCAACCATCCCACCAATAGAAATGCCCATTCTGCTCTTCTAGAAAGGACACCATTTCATCCTTTTCATCCAACAGACGATTCAGCTTTTGGATCTCATCAATCCAACCTTGACATTACTCTCTAAGGCCTTCGTAAGCATCCCTATTGCTATCTCTTTCTTCCCTCGTAATGTTCAGCTCTTGAACCTTTTCAGCTAATTCAACTGCTTCCAATTCTCGGGCGATGCAGACTTCTTCTTTTGCAGTTATCTCATTTTCTAGCATTTTATTGGTTCGTGCTAGAGAAACTTCTAATTTTGAAATCTTTGCTTCGAGACGTGCTTTCAATGCTCTCTTTTCTTCAACGGCCTTTCCTTCATCTAGATAAGCCTGGCCCCTTTGATGCTGAGCAGTCTTCAATTGTCGACGGAGGTCCCTTGCCCCACTTGCAACACTCCTCAAGTCTTCAGAACATCTCATCAGGAGCTCTTCATCCTCTTCATTTTGTCTTCTTCTTCCCGCTAATTCTTCTTTTACCTCCTTGAGGTTGGCCTCCAAATTTTCAGCTCTGAGAAAAATGCGAGAATTAGAGCTTTGTAGCTCCAATCTTTCCTCCTCCATCTTCCTGATAATTTCCTGAAGCCTCATATTCTCCTCTATCGGCACATGAGTAATTGCAGGTTCGGGATGATCAAAAGGTACCTCCACAAAGTAAGGCAGCTTAATTTCTTGGACTCTCTCTATCACCCACTGGCGATAAGATCTTCCATCAATTCCGCCCCTCTTGATTAACTCTCGGCTTTCCCTATGGATTTGACCCCAAGCTCTTCGGATCTTCAATACTTCGTTGCGATCCTTTTTACCAAGCTCGTGTACAATGAAGCTTTCCAAGTGCTCAGGCCTTGGTTTGTTTTCCATCGGATACCCCAATTGTCTTGTTGCAAGTCTTGGGTTATAATTGATGCAACCCATAGACCCAATCAAAGGAACATTAGAATATCCACCACAGTGAGTGATAATATCAACGAATCCCCAACCTGGAGAATGCCACAACACACCATCGGCTGTTAGCGAAGCCAATTTTTGAGACCAAGATAAGTTTCTCAGGATCCTCTCCCACGGTCCGCTTTGAGGAATATGAGATGTCAACCATAAATACCGGAGAACAACACGAACTACCCTCGCTTCTTGATTTCTCTCATGAGATGGTAAAGAACATCGATAACAGCAGGAGCAGGGGTTCTTTGACATGAATATGCCAATAGCGAGCAGGCTCAAGTAACCAATTTCATTAGTTGGAAACAAAACCACCCAAAGATGAGCAAAGCAAGAAAGCTGAAAGTCGGCCAATCGTCTTGTACACTCAAACTTACCAACTTATCCTCCAAGTTTTGCCTAAGAATACCTTTGTACGTAATCCAGGTGCCACCTCCCTTACAGGAAGAAACAAGGCGGCACTACCTTAGCCTTATCCAAGTCTTGCCCTATGTTGAGGAAAGGTGTCGTCCTTCAAAGGCCAATTAAAATTCTCTCGAACTCCTCAATTGTGGGAACAAGCTGAAAGTCTTGGAATGTGAAGCATCGAAGAGGAGGATCATAGTATTTTGCCAAAGCAATCAAAGCTTCCATGTCCACATTGATAGTCAAAAGATCTAGGATGTTCCCAAACCTTTTCCCAAAATAAGCTCTCTTGACAAAGGAATTCTTTCACTTTGAGTTATCGGCCTCCCACTTGATTCTTTGAATTTGAGACATGGAGCGATCTTCACAGTTGGATTCATTCTTCCTTCTTCTTCACCAACAAAATCTATAAGGTTCCACGAAAATAAAAGTTATATGCTAAATGGTTTTATGCAAATGTATGCAATGCATGTTGCAAATTAAATAAAATGGTTCATAGGATCGGTAGGTCATGGTTTCGACGTCTGAACAATTCCCGGGTAAGGCTAATCTTATGTTTTTGGCTAAATGTTTCTTGGGGTCTCGGATCCCTTTACAAACACTATCATCGGCGAGAGGCCTACGTGGCGATAGTATTTGTAAAAGTATACCCCAAGCGGCTCTTAACGGGATGCTCTAAATCCAACATTTGAGTGTTTTGGTCTCGGTTAGGACAACATGAACAAACTTAGAGTTATAGGTCATTTGTCCAAAGATTGATGTCTGCGCTAGCGCGGGCGACAACCTCCTTAAAACAACCAACTCTAAGCGGAGTCTTCGCCGGGCCAACAAGACAATGGAGTCAAGTGGACCTAGGCTCGCAACCCTCTATTCGAAAAGGTGACCTAGAAGCACGGGTAGTGGGCTTATCTATGTATCAATGCCCATGAATTCCCATCACAATAATATAACAGATTAATATATAAAGCATAGAGAGAAAAATAAGCAAATAAACAATAGATAAGCAAAAAGAAGAAAGCGATAAACAAACACACAAACATGCGAAGAACTAAACTAGGGTTGACTCGCTTAGTCAAAAAAAGTTTTTAAAATTGTCCCCAGTGAAGTCGCCAACTGAAGCAACTCGATTTTCAAAAAATCCTTTAAATGAATTTTCAAAAACAATGAAATCGTCACCTAATTTTATTTGTTGTAGAAAGAACGGGGAAATATAGATAAAACCCACAAGCATGGATAAGGCGGTCTACAAGACCAAAAGATGGATTCGGGAGTCGGTTACGCAAGAGGAAGGTATTAGCACCTCTTACGTCCATCGTACTCGGTGGGACCCATTTAGTTCGAAATGTGTTTGTGTGTGTTTAATCGCTAATTTCCAAGTCATGAATAAGAAATAAGAAAAGGGGTTTGTTTATTATTATTTTGAGTTTGACACGGTTTCAAAACCGCGTGCCTACGTATTCCCTCGTGCAATGGGAAAGTCAAAACTCCGTAGTTCTTGTTGAAAATGTCTTGGATTGGTTGTGTTGATTTTAATTGAAATGTTTTTTGATGACCGCGTATGAGCGGAAAAGGAATTTGAATAGGTTGAATTGATTTTAATTGTAGATGACAAGTACCAAAACGTTGGGCTATCCTCTAACGATTCGATACTCGAGATTAGTGATTGAGGTCAACCGATCTTCTCTCATCCAAAATCTTTATTATGAAAGGAGTGAGGTGAAACGAAGTTCACTTTTTATTAAGTGTTATGGAATAAAGTATTTAAGTCATTGGGTTTACTAATGGCCCAAATACTTTACATTTTAATTAAATCGTCGGGCGAACCTCTAACAATTTAATTAAATACCATAACACTATGTTTTTTTTTTTTGTAGAAAAATTGATTTTGAAATAGCAAGTTCAATTAATTATTTTTTTGACTTGAAAGTGTGTTAAAAATTGCGGCGTTGGACGTAGAGAAATGATATTTCGGGTTATGATTAACCAAGTATATGGACTTGATTAACCTCGTGAGGATAGGTGCTCTATCCCCACCATGAGACCACGGTGCATGGTGATTGGTATATGGACCAATTGTTTTTCGGTTATGATTAATCAAGGCAACGAGGGCCTTAATTAACCTCGTGAGGATGGCCATGCCCATCCCCAACCATGAGACCCTTAGAGAATTTGGTGTGGGTAACCAAAAAAATGAGAGAGTGGAGGCGTTGTTGTTTTTATATTAATTTGAGAGTGAGTGTACGATCGTGTAATAAACATACAAGCGGATAATGTAATAGCGGATAATAAGAGAAAATGAAATAACACACAATACAAACCGGAATTTAAATAACTATTAGTATAGATATTTTTTTACTTGATAAAAAATCAACTAACAATTTAATTGATAATTCAACAAATAAAAAACTATCATATACCAATTATTATTTAATACATCATTATATAAAAAAAAACTTGCATAATATTGAATTTAAAGAGAGGTTTAGAAATGGGTCTGATTGGAGCTTTAATCTGGAGGGTGTGAACAGCAAATCTGAGCCCAAGCCCAAAACCAAGCTGCTGGATCTTGTGTAGAGCTCCCATGAGGCATGTTGTGGTCCATCATTCTGGAGCGTCGGATCTGGACTTTGGCAGATCTGATGGTTGATGCAGGCAGGTGCAAAAATAGACACAATATGCATGTACCCACCAGATTCCAAACTGACCAAACAGACAGTGAGAAGTGTCACCGCCTGGATCAAATAACAAACTTATTCTAATACACCTAATTAACTACTAATCCAAAGCTTATTTTACTGGTTTATTTAAAAAATAGAAACAAAATTAATTAAATGTCTTAACTGAAGCTTAACAACATTTTTAACTTAAACTAAAACTTAGTTTATAAAACTAAAACATAATTTATAAAACAACACTTAATTCATAAAACAAACTTAATTTATAAAACAAACTTTAATTTATAAAAAAAAAAGACAAACTTAATTTATAAAGATAAACTTAAGAAAACTGAAACGAAAAAAAAAAAAAAAAAAATCGCTTCACTCTCATCTCTCAACCCAGAAAAACTCGTCGCCGCTCTCATCGATTCTCATGACTCCGACGATCTCGCCGCTTACGCCCTCACTCTCGTTTCCCATGGCTCGCGACCGATTGTTACTCTCTTTCTCTCGCGATTTTGATCGTCTCTCACCGCGATCCTCACTGGTTGTCTCTCGACCTCTCACCGTCGTTCTCACGCGATCCGGCCACGGCCATCGCTCTCCTCGCCGATTCTCTCATCTCTATATCTGTTGCTCTCTATTTTACTGATTAATCGATTCCTAAAAACTAGTTTTGGCTGTTGTATTTACAGATTTAGGAATGGATAAGGGGTGAAACCCTAACACCGATTTGGTTAAAGACAGTGATCTAAGAGGAACCGGATGCTGGAAAAGTAACATGCAGAGACTCTGAGGTCCAACAGCGGCGGATGGCGGGTTACAACCGCAACCCCGGTGAGACCTTTCTGTTTTACCTTAAACTTTGCTTCTTCCTCGTTTTTGCCTTTCTGAAGGGTCTTTTTTTGGAAAATGATGATGGGTCTTTAGATGGGTATTGTTCTGGGTTTGGTTTTGATGAATGTTGTTCTGGGTTTTGGTTGCTGATGAATTTCGGCTAGGGTTTTCAGTGAACAGTTGCTGCCTCTTGTGTTAAAGTTTTCAATGCTTAAATCTCGACTTAGGGTTTCTTTGGTTCTAGTTATTTTGATTTTACAAGAAAGAGGCCTTGCGAAAATGCTTGATGGGCTCCCATCATTTGCATTGGGCTTATGATTTCTGACTTTTCTGGCTGTTTTGATGTATTAGACTGTTATCTGTTTTGATATGCTGGCTGTTGGATGCTGTTTATGGTAAAACTTGCACGAAAAGATGCATTGCCTGTAAAGTTCTGTCTTGTCATGCCAAACGAGTTATAAGCTTCTTCTTCTTTCTACACCTCCTATTGTGAACCAAGGGTTAACACTCTTGAGGATTTGTAATAGTGAGTTTTATGGCCGATGATTTGTTATGAGGCCTCGATTATGATCGAAACCCCCTTGCAACCTGATTCCGAAAAGAAGATCCTAATGATGAGATAAAATAATGCATTGTCTTGTATTTTGCTTATGTTGATGTTTGAATTCTTTGATCATTTGCTAATTATCTCTTTTCTTGTTTCATATAACTCGGGCATTGGAATGATGAAAGCAAAGTGGCGAGGACGAACTCTAGTGAGGCCTTGGCACAACAATCAAACATGGAGGAAGGCATACTTGAAAGAATCGGAAGGAGCGCTCGAGAATGGAGTCATCCACGAAGAAACTTGCATATGGCGGATTTACAAATTATTAGGATGCACTAGTATTATAGGAAACTTGTAACCTATCATTTGCATTTAAAGTCTTGACAAGTTGTAAAACATGTATACTCATTCTTGTACTCTTGTAAAACCTTAGAGTAATTCAAAACTCTTGCAATTTTATGAACACAAGATTTGGTAATTATGTATCAACATGAGTTTTAGTTTTAGATCTTCAAATAATACCAATGCGATTTCCATCGTTGTAGCAATTTGTGTATGAAAGTTGGAAATTGCATGAAAGTTGAAAATTCGTGATGAACCAAACATTCCAAAAATTTGTCATGAACCCAAATTAATTTGGTTAAAACAAACTAATTCGAAATGTTGATTAAAATATGCGCCTAAAATCCAAATCAATTCACAATTCCAAATCCGTATTCTTGAATCAAACGAAAAGTGACACGGTTGTTGTATTTTAGAACTTGAACCCCCCTAGTATGCAAAACTTGAGAATTAAACTCTAAATACAAAAATGGTTTGGTGGCTTAAATTTCAGAAGCACTTGAATCCCTTTAAATTTCCCGGCCACAAAGCTTCCATGTTTATCTACTCATGAAGAAAAACGGAGTCCTTTGCTACTTGAGACAAAAATTGAAACTCCAAGTTTCAAATAAAACTCTCGATTAAAAACCTTAGTCAACTTGACGATTTCATGATTTTTTAAGAATTGATCGATAGATTCCACTTGAAATTAATGGAATTATCATCGTATTTCCAAATCGAACCATATTCGGTAGTAGAGAAAGATTTGAAACCAAACGAATTCCATAAGGAAACTTCTAATTTTTTCAAAGAATGCCTCGAATCTTGTGAGCGATGAACACGACAGGAAAAGATCTAAACATGTGGCAACTTGACATTCGTAAATCTTGTAAACAAGTCCTCTGGATGAATATTTCCACATACATCAACTATTGCCAATAACGAACAAAGTTGATGAGCAAACCAAATACACTAGAACTTGAATTGTTGATCAATAGTCGGATAATCATAATCCACCCTCTTACATCTTGAACAATGAACTCGAAACGACAGCAAATCCCAAACTCGTGATGAATTGATCTCTTGAATCAGGAGGTAATGATATTCAATATAGCAAAACCTCCGTAGTTCTATCAAGAAAAAGACCACTCATTCCAACAATCAAACATCAAGCCCCGAAAACCGATAGATATGAAAGGATAAGATTCAATATTAAACCTTGTCGTTTTCAAATATCCTAGATTGGTTGAAAGCACCACGCCTTTTCTGTTCAACGGAAAATCTTTGGGAATCAACTCCAACCCGTAACCATAGAACCAGCGGTATGAATGCATGTGAATGTTATGATAAACGTGAAATTTAAACCAGATAAAATTGAGATAAGAGGGCAAATTTTGGGGTGCAACAAATAGCTTTAACCTTAGCGAGGTCAACTTCGATACCTTTTACCACTGACAATGAATCCCAGGAGCTTGCTGGATCTGACTTCAAAGGTACATTTTTCGGATTCAATCTCAATATGTATTTCTTCAGTCTATCAAACAGCTTACACAAATGATCAGGGTGTTCTTCTTCGGTTTGTGATTGAGCTATCATGTCGTCGACGTAGACCTCTATCTCGTGATGGATCATATCATGGAATAAAGCTACCATCGCACGTTGGTATATTGCGCCAGCGTTCTTCAACCCAAACAGAATGACCTTGTAACAGAAAGTGCCCCACTGTGTAACGAAAGTAGTCTTTTCCATATCTTCGAGAGCCATTTTGATCTTATTATAACCATAGAAACCATCCATGAAAGAGAAAACCTTATGCTGAGTGGTGTTGTCAACCAGGACATCGATATGTGGAAACTAAAAGTCGTCTTTCGGGCTTACCTTATTCAGATCTTGATAGTTTACACACATGCGCACTTTTCCATCTTTCTTAGGTACTAGTATCACGTTCGCAACCCACTGTGGATAAAAAGTAAAAGCTAAGAAACCGGCATTGAACTGCTTCATGACTTCTACTTTAATTTTCTCATACATCTTAAGACGCATACGGCGATACTTTTTTTATTAGGGAGTAAACCTTATTTCGTTGGTAGTTGGTGTAGCATAATGTCAATATCTAAACCTGGCATGTCTTCGTAAGACCGAGCAAAAATCTCAATGTAATCTCGCAACATCTGGATCAATCTTTCCTTAACATTGTTCTCAAGACCCGCTCCAATCTTGATTTCTTTTTTGTTTTTGTCGGTACCTAGGTTCACCACCTCGACCAGCTCTTCATGTGGTTGTATAGCCCTTTCCTCTTTTTGTAGTAGTCTGGAAAGTTCTCCTGGCACTTCAAAATCTACCTCGCCTTCGTCTTCGGCTTGGTATATCAGATTATCAAAGTCATATTTAGCAATAGCAAATTCACTATCGATGGGATCCGGAGTGAATGTGGATCTGCAGTTTATTACGTGGGTGTGTGTAAGGACACATAGCTTTTGAAAAAGTGATAAAGTAAATGAAAAGACAGAGAGCGCAAAATTTGAATGCAAAAGTCCAATGCTTTATTGAATGAAAATATGCGAATGACAAATAATAACCCTCAAAAAAGAGCCATTGTGCCCCGGGAAAGGCACTAGGCTTAAAGTCTTATTATTCAAAGCATAAAACAGAAAAATAATTACTCCTATCTAAAGGAGATTGGCATAACATCCTTAGAAGTCCAATTGTTGAGTCCATCGCTGATGCAGAACGGAGGCCCACCAGCACGTTTGCGGCGTATCATTTTCTAGCCTTTGGAAGTGAAGCCTAAACTAGTATTGTGAAATTTGAATGGAAAATCGGGTAGCTGACTCCAAACAGTACAACCTCTTTCTTCAACTACAACTCTGGCATCCTTCAGCGAGGCCATCTTCGGTGGAACTCCAGTAATCTTTGGAGTGACAGGAAAGTCGATGGACATGACTTGTAGAACTACTTCTAAAGCTTGATAAGGGGTCTTGATAAATTTGTCTTCCATTTCAATTTATCGGAATGACTGCATATGGCTTACCATGTATTCCTCTTCTCTGCATACGGTGACAACCTTCCCTTTCACTGGGCATTTCAACTTCTGGTGTATAGTAGAGGTAACAACGCCTGCCTCATGTATCCAAGGGAGTCCGAGCAGGAAAGAGTAAGCTGGATGAATATCCATCATAAAGAAAGTAGAGTCGAAAGTCTGGGAACTCACTTTGATCGGCATGTTGAGCTATCCAAGTACTGTTCTCTTTGAACCATCAAAAGCTCTTACTATTATGTCACTGGGTTTCATAACCACTTCTTTAACGTCAAGTATGTCGAGAGAAATCTTTAGGTAGGACATTTAGAGCGGAGCCAGTATCCACCAACACATGAGACAACATAGTGCCCTTACACTCTATAGAGATGTGCAAGGCTTTGTTGTGTTTTCTTCCGGCAAGAGTCAAATCAGCATGAGAAAAACCCAAGTCATTGTCTGCGATTAGGCTAGCAATACAACTTAATTGGTCAGCATAAGTGTCTTGCGGTATGTGAGCATTCTTCAAAAACTTCACAAAGGTTTAGCATGAGCCTCAGAGCATAATAATAGTGCTAGCATGGAAATCATGGATGGGGTTTGTCCAAAATGCTCCACCACATTGTAATCGTTTTTCTTAATAATCTTCAGGATTTCCTTCATCTCTTGCTTGGAGGTATCTTCAGAAACTTCCTTTGGTACTTCTGTCTGAGCAGATTGAGTCACTTTATCTTTTCCCTGAGCCTCGGGAGTTAGTTCAACAGCAGGAATACGGACTGGTGCAGTAATGTCTTTTGGAGGAGAGATATCTGGAGAAAACACTCTACCAATTCTGGTTACCTTGCTTGATCTGGTGATATTGTCGACATCAGGATTAGCAGCTTCAACTGTGTTGTCTTCGATGGCCAATGGTTCTTGCTTAACGCCATGGTAGTAAACCTCGGCTCCATAATTCCAAGAAATAGCTTTGTCAGAGGAATATGGAATGGTTTAGGTGAGGTAATAATTAGAGGTGCCACTCTAGATACTGGATCGACAGAGGTGATCCTTATCATATTTACCCCAGCATATTCTTCGAGATAGTCATCATCCCTCCATTTGGTTGCCTTTATGTCTTCAATTGCAATCTTGCAGCTTTCAGGGGCAGTATATTTCACCATAAAATCAATTTCCCACTTGGCTGCCCCAAGGTATCCCAGACTTCTAGTATGACTTTGCTTACGTCTTCGATTTTCAAGATTTTGGAAACATCTTCACACAAACCCTCTACTGACAGAGTTTTCATGAATATCACTTCTCGGTTGTCTATCAGGCATTGAACACCTTTCTTTAACCATGCACATCCATTGGGTTCGGATGCCATTGTCAAAAATATGTCGGCTAGTAGCGATTCTCATCAAACTCATTCACATCAAAGACATATGAGTCGTTATCAATGGCGTTGGCACTCTTACCATGATCGTACATTGGTGCATTGATCACATTTGGAGTTTCAACAAGAGGGTCGAATTCAATTTCCTGAGCTTCAATCATGTCTTGGATCTTGTTCTTCAGGACCCAACAGTTGTTGGTGCCGTTCCCATGGCTATTGGAATGGTATACACACCTTGCATTGGGATTGTACTTCAGAGAAGATGTATTGATATGGTGAGTCGGATCTCTCAAAGTAATCAGCTCTGCTTTCAACATGTGTTGCAATGCTTGAGATAATGGCATGTTGATCTTCGTAAATTGTCTTCTTGGTGCGTTCTTCCTACGTGTGTTGTCTTGTTGAGGTTGCACTGGTGTGGGATTGGATATCAGGACTACCCCCCACAGATTGATGGTGATCACCTTTGTCACGGTTCTTCTGACCATACACAGCAATGGTTTCTTTCTTCCCACCAAAAGACCTCTTTGCAGCATTTGAAGATGTCTCGACTTGAAACATTCCACTCTTGATTCCAGCTTCAATACGTTCTCCTGTAAGTATCAGCTCGGTGAATCTGGATGAGGAATTTACAATCAGATGATTGAAGAATGGGCATGTCAGCGTCCCCATGAACATGTCAATCAGCTGCCTATTAGACAAGGGTGGTTGGACTCTACCTGTTAGATCTCTCCATTTCTGAGCGTACTCTTTGAAATTCACGTCACGGGCCATAGACATATTTTATAGTTGCATACGGATTGGTGCCAATTCAGTATTGTACTGGTACTATTTATAAAAAGCATCTGCCAAATTATTTCAGGTATGAATGTGAGTATTCTCTAGCTGATAATACCACTTTAACTGTGCTCTGGACAGGCTCTCTTGAAAGAAATGCATCCACAACTTTTTGTCACCAGTGTGCGGTTGAATTTTGTGAACATAGGACTTCAGATGAAACTTTGGACAAGAAACTCCATCGTACTTAGCAAAGGTAGGGACCTTGAACTTGCGGGGAATGACCACTCCAGGAACCAAACTTAAGCCATCAAAGTTTAATCCTGATATTTTTAGATTTTCCATAGCATTTAGACGGCTTTCAAGTTGCTTATACATCTCGTTGTCATGAGTGTACTGCTCGCTCATATAGTATTCTCCTTCTTCTTCTTAAGACCCATGATGGCTTCCTTCATTGGCCTTGAAACTTCCCTCAGTTTCTCCGCTCTTTTTTGAGAATTCAAGTTATCTGAATACCTTGACCGGACCTTTAAACATTTTCCCCATGTTGAGAATATCGGCGATCTTCTTCTTTTTCTTCTTGATGATGAGCTCTTTGAGATCTTTCTGTCCTTGGGCCATGTTGGTGAACATTTCTTGGAATTGAGCGTTCTGAACCTGGAGATCTTTGACAGTCTGTTCGAGAGCCATTTATGCTGAAATAAACAGCGAGAGAATGAGAAAATCGGTCTTCAGAGTACCTGTTATGAAATGATATGCAATGTTATGAAATGTTTTCAAGGACCTTAGAAATTTAAATTTGGTAAAAATGCAAAAACAAACTTTTTATTAGTTTGATTAGTGAATACAAATAAAAATTTCAAGTACAAAATTAAAACTCCTAGTGTTTAGGCCTCTCATGGACGCTTCCTCTTTGTGTTGACATAGGTGTTAATGCTTTGTTCCTCATGAAGTAGCTTCGTCATCTCCAATACTCTTTTCTCGCTTGCATAGCACTGAGCTTCGAATGTATCCCTTTCTTCTTTAAGTTGAATCTAGGATCTCTTCAATTCTTCAACATCGGTAGGCATATCTGGATGAATAATGGTATAAGACTCATCGCCATCAGCAACAGGTTCCATAATTATTGGTAGAATAGCAGCATATGGCATCATGAGATTTTGAGCGCGAGCCCGCATCCATTTGAGGTAAGGTTCCCAAGGAATGGAATTTTTATGCCCCAAGGTCTTGGTATCAATTTTCTTCATCATGCCCAAGCATGCACAAATCTTCAACGGTAACCTTGGAGATCGTTGTTGTAGTCAAACATAATGCCTTGGATAAGCATGTCATGAGGACTATCTCTTCGAGCATAACCAAACTGATGTAACGCTGGAGAAGGATTATAAGTGATACATCCCCTTATTCCAAGGAGTGGTACATTAGGGAATTATCCACAATGCTCAGTGAAAGTGAAATCCTTTTTAGAGTAGAGACACCAACGGATATCTGAATGAGAGAGTGACATCAACCTTTGAGACCACTTCAAGCTTTGTTCATTCTTCATCCCTGATCGAGGAAGGTGCGAAATAAACCACCTGGATAATAACGGTATGCAACACATGAGAGTTCCTTGTCTTTTCATAGTACGAGTGTGAAGAGAATGCAGAATATCTCCGAGCAAGGTAGGTATAGGATTATGAGTGAGGAAAATATTAATTGTGTCGCGTCTATGAATTGATCTGGATTAGCAAATAGCACCAAATCATAGATTAGAAAATCCAAAATATCTTCGAAAGCGTGGAAACGCATAGCCTTCAAGAATTCTAGAGCTTTCTTTATCAGGAATTTAGACAGCAAACCCTTAACTCCACTTCTCGTTTCCCAATTAGCTTCAATGTATGACCGCTTTAGATGTAACGTTGATGCGATGTCTTCAAACCTCAGAGATTTTTCTGAATTGGTGAAAGGTATCTGATCAAGAATGGGTATCCCAAGTAGCTTAGAGGATTTTTCCATTGTAGGTACCAACTAATAATCTGGGAATGTAAAGCGGTGATGTTTTGGATCAAAGAACTGGAATACAACGTTCATCATATCTTCTTAAAAACCGGAGGTAACCAAGTCGAGTAGATAACCATGTCTTTTGGTGAACTGAGAGTGGTCGGGAACTTCTAAGACTAACCCCTTGAGTTGAGAAGGTATACCCAGAAAGTTGATTTGGATAGTCTTCCTGGAAGCCATAACCCTATGAAAAAGAGCAAAGATAAATCCCTAGGTCTTTTAAATGGTTAGAAATGTTATGATGATATGGTGTTATGATGTCATGATGTCATGTTTAAATAGCAAGCACAAACAATTCACACAATAGCCCTAGGCTTAAGGCTTGCATGAGGTATAGGTGTCTACCCTACCGGAGTTTAAGTTGGTTCAACCTTTAATAGTAATCGGGTTCTAGAAATCTCATATCACAGATCTTTCTCGAAGGCTTTATTTCAGTACAGCTACCAAATAGTCGACCGAAACATCCCAAAAGTAAAATCTCAATGAGCGTAGCATCGAGTATCAACCAACCTAAGTCTGCACCGAAGTCGGCTATCTCACTACCTTCTAATGGCTAATATGGGTCAATTAGGGTTCTAAAATTTTAGTTAGTGCTTGATGACACCACGAAGACGCCAAATATTTTCTCAACTGAACATGAGGAACATCAGGACATTCAAAGTGTCACACTAATCGTAGCCATCATTTTAACTATTTCGGTCTACGTCGGATAGTCGCGATGATCTATTGCTACTTACCTAAGGAAACCTGGATTTGGGTGTAGGATCCCCCACAAATATAAAACCCAAGCAACCCTTAAAATATAACCATACAAAGCAAACAAAAATCGATTAAAAGTGATCTAAAGCCCTAAGGTAACCTCTCTTTGGGTGTTCTCCCCAACAGAGTCGCCAGTTCTGTAACATGGTGGGAGAATTGACTTGTTTGTTTTGCTTTTTATCGCAAATATGCGGATAGCAAGAGTCGCCACCGAATTTTATTTTATCCAATAAAGGAAAGGTGAAAAGAACAGGAAAGACCTTTGATAGATTCTGAGTACGGGAAGTAATTATGAAAAGGGAATGTATTAGCACCTTTTCCATTCGTAGTTATCTACGGGTTCTTAATTGCTTAGCTCACTTTTTGAAAACTCGCTTTCTGTGTGTTTTTTATTTGAAAAAGTATTTTGAAAAGAATTTCACTTTGACTTCGTAATGATTCTTGTATTAGTCCTCAAGAATGTATATGAAGTGTTTGGAAATGTTTTTTTTTTAGTTTAAAGCTTTGGAATGTATACAAAGTGTTTGTTTGAAAATAGTTTTGAAAAGAGTGTGAGGTGTGAAAAGTATTTTTTTGATTTATTTGAGCAAGCAATTAAGAGTCTTATTACCTACTCAGAAGGTCGTTCTTGTTATTTTCCTTCTCCTTTAGGGTAGTGTTATCCATACCATTAGTTGGCATGTAACCCTATCCATTGGGTGTGAAGGGACAGGCGTAGGATCATTGTATGATCATCGTATGATCATTGAAGGCAACATTGTAAGGATACCTTAGCAATTCGAAGGGACGATCATCACTTATTCGTAGGCAACAACCGAGGGATGAGATCATATATTCGTAGGCAACATAGAGGATCATCGAGGGACTATGATCTTTGTGTTGATTTAACTGAGAGGCTTTGCTAATGGTACCCCTACGTTCGATGGATATGACCATTTTATTCGTAAGGCAACAAGAGAGGATACCCTAGAGGGTGTGAGTGTGCAAAGTGCGTTCAATTTGGATATTTTATCTTGATTGTTAGGGTGATCTAAGATTGATTGATTAGTCTTGCCATACAATCCTATTAGTCATGCATCTAAGCAATTTGTATGCGGTTTATAAGAGTGCGGAAAGTAAAAGCAAAAAGTAAAGTCCTACGGTATTACATGCCTTTGGGACAGTTACATAATAGAAGGTGTGGAAAGTAAATGCGAAAAATAAACCCTAGTTTAAGTTATTACATCCTATGAGCAAATACATAATAATGAAAAAATGCGAGAAATTAAACCTAACTATTACAACTTGTGAGCAGTTACAATAATCGGAAAAATATCGCGAAAAAGATTAAATCGAAATAAGAGAAAATAATGTTAGTAAAAGATTTTTGAAGTTAGTAGAAAACGTTTTAAGGTTAGTAAAACCTAATTACTAATAAAAAAACATTTTTTGTATTTTTGTGGGTTGATTTTATTTGAGAAAAAATAAGTTAAAGTTGATTTTATGATTAATTAAGCAAATAATTAAAATAAAAGGAAAATAAATATTCTTTGTGTGTCAAAAATTAAATAAGTATTTTTAAAACCTAATTATAAAAATAAAATAATTTTTTGTGATTTTTTTTTAAATTTTAAAAAATATTTGAAAGAAAATTAATTAAGAAAAGAAAATTAGAAAAAGAAATTAATGGTTAGTGAAATAGAAAAGAAAATAGTGCAAAAAATTATGTACAGCCCTGGGGATCAAACCCAGGACCTCTTGGTCATGCACACGCTTCCCTTGCCAAGTGAGTTGTAATGTTTAGCTGTTAGTATAATGAAGCGAATTAATTAAATATGAAAACAAAAACTTAAAATATTTCAAATTCAAAAACGCGTGCGCGGTTAGTTGGGGGATCGTCTTCTTCGTTTTTCTGAACCAGGGTTTTACCTACGGTTTTCGTTTGTAGCTAAAAGCCTATAGTGACGGCTTCGTTCGTCACTATATCACCTGCAAAATCAAATCGCTCACAAAATGCAATATAAATTAGTTGTGAGGGTATGAATCGATTAGAGAACCTCATTTGAACATGATGGTACCATCGATTTGGTCCAATTTTGCTTGTAATCAAAGTTCCTAATTTAACGCTCAGAAACCCTAGCCATGGCGTATCATGATTCCTGCACTTAAACTCAAATCAAACAACTCAGATAGCTTGCAAACATCATCACAAACACAAATATGCAATCGAATTAAGTTAAATATGCATAAAACATTGAAATCGATTTTGGAAAGAAAAAAAGTGAGCAATCCGTGATTCTGTTTGGTCGATTCTGGATGCTTTGATCGATGGTGATGGTCTGGGACGCTTCAGAGGAGGTCGAGGAAGCTGTTTGAATGCTTGAAATGGCTTGAATTACCCTGCAACAATGATTGCTAATTGCTTGAATGTCACGATTTTTGAGGTTTTGCTAGGGTTCTTATGGCTGCAAAAATTCGTGTTAAGCATCTGAAATACTTGTGCATTTATAGTAGAAGCAAATTAGGTCAACAAATTTGATCAAGAATCAAGCTTTGAATGCATATATATTTGATTGGAAATCAACACTAAATCTTTCTATTTTTGATCTTCAATCACCCCAATCTCATGCCAATCAAATATTTTTAAAATTTCCATCTTTTTATGAGTTACTTGGATCTCAAGAAGCTTAGATTTACATCCTTGCACTTATTTGATTTAATTTTATATTTTATTTTAATTAAATTTGAATTAAAATGAATTAATCCAAAAATAAATGAAATAAATAAGGCTATGGCGTGTAAATGGGCTTTAGAAGCTCTTGAAAATGTTAGAAACAAGTTTGAACCAAAGAAATATAAGCCCATTTGGAAAATTTTCAAGTTTTATCAATATTTCCTTCATGTATTTCTTCAAATTTCCAATTTTTCCCAAGCCATAACTTGTTCAATTTTTATCACTTAGACGTATTCTTGGACTTTTTTGAAAGCTTAAGATGTCCTCTAAATGCTCCTTTTGGTTTCATCTTCATTGAAGCATCCTTGCTCATGTACACTTCTTTGGAAAAAGATGGCTTTTTGTTGACTTTTAGAAGGACCTATAATGTCTTGACCTATAACTCTCAAATGAAGCATTTTGGGGAAAACTTGAGAGACACAAAGTTGTATAGAATTGAATTCCCTTTAAAATAAGCTTTGGTGGAAACATTTATGATGAAGTGTGTGAAAGTTATGCCTGGTCAAAGTTCTGTTGACTTTCCCTTAAGAAACCCTAATTTAGAAACTTTTGATCCTTCTTTGAATTTTCTTGATGAATCATGATCAACCCTTGATCAAATGATGAATGTGACCTTAAAATCTTGAGTTTGACCAAAAATGATGAAGTTTGACTGTATGTTGACCATAGTTGACTTTTTGTTTAATACAACTGATTTTCAACCATCTGAGCAATTGACTGAGCAAACTTAGGCCATGAGGCTTGAAACTTGACATGGTGATTACCTGAAGACATATGAGAAGACATGATGCTCACTTGAGACAATAGAAGGCCATGAGGCTTGAAACCTGGAGACATATGAGAAGACATGATGCTCACTTGAGACAATAGAAACCATTTTTTACTTGAGAGAATCAAAATCCTAGTTGTGGGTTGATTGCTTAGGAGAAGGTTTGACTTGATCCACCCTTGAATAATTTTTGAGCATGGAGATGTGTATAAATAAGAGGGTAAATTTTGAGGTATAAAAGCACAATTTCATGAAGTGTTGTGTATGTCCGAACAATGCCGTTTTCAGTATGGTCACTATGGTTGTATCCCTTATATTATTTTCTCTTTCAATGAAGTGGTTTCTGTGACAAAAATGATAAGATGATTTCAATAAAAAAAAAACTCACCACACATCCATATTTCTTCTTACATTCACTCGAATCCCTAAATTCAATACAGCATTCAATTCAATCTAACGCATTAAAGCTATTAGTCTTAATTTTATTTTTTGGTAATGATTAGAGGGTCTTATTGAACACGTAGCAATGTACACTTCACAACAACCCATTTGAATTAGAGCAAAGAAGGAACTCATTGATTCTGCAAGTGAGAATAATAATTTTCATTTCATCAATGACACCAAGATGAAGAGAATCATGCCCCAGCTAATTTACTTTTTACCATCCACAAAAACCTCCTATCAGATTTGAATAAACTGTATTTTATTTACAGTTTTTATTTCAAATGACTATACAAAAGCGTCTGAAGAGAGAGAAGGCCTCTTCCAGGTGCAAAATGGAATATATAATCTTGAGATTGAATGAAGCCCGGTGACGTTTTAACGGGAAGTTTAATCCCATTTTTTGGTTAGAATTTTCACCCCATTGATAGCCTTCCCATCCCTATAAAAAGAAGGGACACAACATAGCTCCATAGCCTGGCGCAATAAATCTAAGCTTGCATTGCTACCTAAGCAGACTGCAAAGTGATCTGTTCCGTAGAAGTTATGTCATACTTGGCATTAGCCTCCGGGGTATCTTCTTCACTAGGTGGAACCAACTGCCAAAATAGAGATAAATACTTGTCCCAATCCTTCAGAATAGCATCACCTTTGTTGCTACCCGTTTTTTCCTTCATACAGAGAGGTTTAAAAATGATTAAGCGTTATGATTATTAACTTATATAAAATTGTGATTTTCTTATGTTATAATTGCACAAGCATAGATTATAGTGAATGTGTATTAGGAGCTTACAACATGGGCTTCAATTAATTTCTTCAGCTGTATCTGCCCCACAGGCGCTGTTACTCGTTGAATTTTAACAATTTCTCTGTTTATCTGTCTCGGACAAAAGAGAAACAAAACATTAGCAAGATTTCATTTCAAGCAACAACAATGATCACTTTCAGGGTTATCATATTTTTCTCCTATTTGTAATTTAAAATGGAGAAGGCATAGTGCAATGGGTTCTGGTATATATACCTTGGGAATGAGAGTATTATCCTCATCGAGAATGTAAGCCAATCCTCCTGTCATTCCAGCAGCTACATTTCTTCCCACTCTGTCCAAGTATAAAATGTGTGAAAACCTCAATTAGCTTATTTCAAATACTTAAACGAAAAGTTACACCAAGAAAGAGGGGTTGAGGATGAGCATGAGCAAGAGAAGAATACAAAGAAATATTACTCACTTTCCTAGGATAACCACACAGCCACCAGTCATGTACTCACAACAATGATCTCCTGTGCCTTCAACTACAGCTTCAGCAAGTGAGTTTCTGACAGCAAACCTTTCACCGGCTTTCCCTCTTACAAAGACCTGCCCTCCTGTTGCCCCATACAAGCAAGTGTTACCCACAATAGCTGCATCCTCAGGTTGAAACCCTGTCTTGTCAACTGGAGTGACAACCAATTCTCCCCCAGCCATGCCCTAACAGCAGTCACAAATAAACATAAGAAAAATGTGCCTCGGCTTAATTATCTAATTAAAAATTTTCAGAACAGGTATTATAAAACAAAAATATTGAATTCATCCATTATGGTGATTTAGAAAAGGTTTATTAATTTAGGAGAACTTTTTATTTCTCAGTTTTTTTATTTAGAAAAGGTTCATTAATTTAGGAGAAATTTTTTAGGTCACAATTTTATAGCAACTAAAAGATATCTAACTCTACTTTATATACATAAAGATCACAAGGAAAATAAATGCAAATGTAATTTACAAGATGTGTAGTTAAGCTATCTCTATTCCCTGAGATGCATTATCTAATCTTGTTGAACAGTGAATTTAAACTACTTGGGAAGTGGAACATTAAAGAGGTCCAGGGACGTGGAACATTAAAGAGTTCTATAGAAACTGTATTCTGAATATTCCAACAGTTTACTAATATTAACTTAAGTAACATATTCAGATTACAGTTTCTATAGAACTCTCCACTCGGATTTTCTTACAACTTCCTTGACTCCCTTACCACACTCAAAATTTAATAGCACAAGCCTCACACTCTTAATCACTTGATAAGTGGAAATCATAGTATATTTTAAGTATAAATTTCCAAAAGAAATTTGCAATTAACGCACCACAGCAGAGTTAATACAATACCTTTCCAACATAATCATTAGCCTCTCCTACAAGGCGAATATTCATTCCTGGTGTCAGAAAGCATCCAAATGACTGCCCAGCACTTCCTGTAAATCTGGAAGCATGGAGAAAAACATAGTTAGCTTTCAGTTAAATACTTCCAGTTTTAAGATATTAGAGTTCAAACTGCATATTAGGACATCTTACGTTATATTCAACTGTCCAGCAAAACCAGTATCACCGTATTTCTTTGCAATAACACCAGCTATACGACCACAGACAGCACGATCAACATTGTATATATTTACGGTCTTACTAACTGCTTTTTCATTTTCAATGGCATCTGCAATCTGGACAAATGTATTTTATATTACTGACTTGTGTATGACATATTTCTATAAAGTACAGAAAACTATTTTCTTCCTTCAATCTTTCTATTGAAAACATTACGGAGTTAGTAAAACAACTTCTGAAATTAGATACACTGGGAATCCAGCTTTGAGAGATTGCACCTTATTTCATCCAACATTTCATAGTTAGATTGCACCTTCACGACCCTTTATATAAATTGAACTACTTGTCCAAAAACACATTTAAAAATACACTAGCAGGAATCCATTATTTTCTACTCCCCTCACTCTTCAATTCATATTTTAAGTAATGGGTGGAAATAAGAGAACCTAGCAATCAACTTCAAGTAAATAAAGGATAAAGATTACATTTAAAAATACACTAGTAGGAATCCAGTATTTTCTATTCCCCTCACTCTTCAATTCATATTTTAAGTAATGGGTGGAAATAAAATTTGAATAGTTTTTTTATTTATTACGCTAGAGAGATTAATGACAAGCAATTGCCAAACAGAAGAGAATAACGAGAAACATGTCTTTTTTCTTTTGGGTTAACTTTTTTTTACATGCGGGTTATATTTTTTATTCCTTATAAAATGGGCAAACCTGGGTCATGTACTATTTACCCCATGTCAAATGAGTGAATATATGATTTGGTGAACTTCAAGCAAGTTTTGTAGGGTTCAGTTAAGATTTAAAATCCAAATACTAAGATGTGTTCTAAAATGTCATGTTCTAAGTTGTTTACCAAATATCATCTTACGCAAGAGATTCAGAACCTGTCAACTCAAATGCTTGAAGGCTTCATAAATGATTGGTATATTTCCGTCAATTCCATGAGTAAAACCAAGTTAGTTAGATATAAACTTAGAAGAGACTAATGTATACAGTAAATTTAGAATGACCATAAGTGTTAACTCTGGTGGAAATTTCTGATCCTATCTATGACGTTGAGATTGTAAGATGACCTTTTGCACGGGTGGCTTATGAATAAATTTAACTACAAAGTGTCTTGTTGGAGAGTTAGGAGAAGACCCGAGAGTAACCACGGGTCAATGATCCAAGACTAACAAGAGACCTTTAGACACCACATCTCCATCTAAAACCTTAACAAGAGACCTTTAGACACCACACCTCCATTATATATCAACATTTAGATCATTCATAGTGGATGTGGGACTAACTACTCAAACTTGAACCCAAGAATCTCTCTCAAGTGAGTCTCCCACATCCTATACTAGCACCTCCGTTACAACTAGCAAAACATGCCTGCTGATTACACCACCAGAAAAACGTTTGATACAAGGATCCAATACACCAAGATCCACTCCCTCTCCCCTACTAGCTTTAATTAGGGCTTTCATACAACTTGTTGAAGAGTTCGGGGAGTATCGGGAGAAACAACAGAAAAATGACCAGGACCACCAAGAGACCGAGACACCATGTCTCCACCAAAAAACCGTAAGAGTCCGTTTGGGAGTTCGTTTTTGGAAGGTTTTGAAGCAAAAGTCTTTGGAGAGTTGCGTCTATATCGTGAAATTCATAAAGATATTTTTAAAAAGTTTAAAAAACAAAATGATTTTATATGTTAATGTAGTATATTGCTTTTAAAAAATTTTAAAAATATCACATGGATTTCAAGATATAGACGCAGCCCTAAAAAAACCAACTCCCAAACGGACCCTAAAGCATTGAGTATATGGGTAACAATTGATTCCAACAGGTCTTAGGAATAATGGAAGTAAATGCCATTAGTTAAAGAAGTTAGTTTGTCGGAATGTACAATAGTTAGGAGCAGTTAGAGAAGACAGGCAGGGAAGGGATGCTAGTTTTATAATACGGGGCACAAGAGCTGAAGGTGAAACCCTTTTTCAAGGTCTGAAGTGGAAATCCTTGGAGAAGAGTCGATATTTTTCCTGTTCAGATTTCAATAACTAGTAGTAGATTCACTTTTTTCTTCTATCTTGTATTATATTCTTCAATACTTAATTACAGGTTCATAAAAAGAGTCCTAGTATTTGAGCCCTAAATATGATTCACCTACAAACTAGTCTTTAGAAAGTGTATTGCAAATGGGGTGCCAATAGTTTTCTACTGCCAACACCTATAGCTGTTTATATGGTTACCTCTGTGTCTGCTAGCAAACCATCATCCAGAACAGGACCATTTGTATGTGGCTCCTGATTCCGGATTTCTGTACTGCTCCATTTAGGTAACCCAACACTCTGAAAAGGAAAATTTTACAACATACAAGTCAGAGAAGCAGGTACTTCAAAAACTCAGGCTAAAAAGGGGGGAAACATATGATTTTATAGGCTAAAAGGGGGGAAACATATGATTTTATAGGCTATACGTACAGAGAGGATATAACTCAGATCTAGATGCTGAGTTTTCACAAGAGATATGTCTCTGGGTCTCAGCAAGTCTGTTTGGCCAATTATATCATCTAACTTCTCATACCCCAGCTGTGCTAAAGTGCCTCTTACCTGGTCACATAATGATAGAAATAGTAAAAATAGTTATATTTATTCTAAACAGGAAGAGGGAAACACTGATTAATCCAAATTTCAAAGTGGAACATTAAAATTAAAATCAATAAGGTAACTTCAAAATATGGAACAGATGAACATGAAAGATATCAATAGCATATCAATAGCAGCCCCATAATACCTCTTCAGCTACATATAAAAAGAGGTTGACAAGATCACCGGGAACACCAGGAAAGCGTGCGCGCAACTCTTCCCTCTGAGATATAATGACAAATTAGATGTTGAACAAGTCATGAGTACATAAAAGTATGTAATAACAAATCAGTTTTCTAAAAACCTGACTGGCAACACCAACTGGACAATTATTGGTGTGGCAAATGCGGGCCATTACACATCCAGTGGCAATCATTGCCACTGAACCAAACCCATATTCATCAGCCCCCATTATTGCTGCCATCATGACATCAACTCCACTTCTAAATCCACCATCAACTCTGAGAATAACCCTTTCTCTAAGTCCATTTGCAACGAGTGTCTGAAAGAAAAGTAGTCCACAATCAAATGGAAAATAACTTTTCATGAAGAATAAGTTGCAATTACAGTTTCATGACTCAATTATAACCTGGTGAGATTCCGTAAGTCCGAGTTCCCAAGGACCTCCTGCGTGTTTGATGGAACTTATAGGGCTTGCTCCTGTTCCTCCATCATGTCCTGAAATCTGCAAGTCGGGTTAGCAGTATGACATGTTATGCTTCACAAGCAATGAAGAATAGATATCGGAAAAATAAAACTGCATATGCATCTAAAACATAAATAGATTTCAGGCCACAGTAGAAACCTGTATAATGTCCGCATTGCCTTTTGCAACCCCGGATGCAACAGTGCCAATTCCAGCTTCAGCCACCAGTTTCACAGATACCTTGGCCCTAGGGTTCACCTGTTCAAACAGTGAACGAAGGAGATGTTTCCCTATTGCACTAGAGTTCATTCAAAAGAGACAAGTGAATAGACATGCAAGAGAGTCACCTGGTGAAGATCAAATATCAACTGAGCAAGATCCTCAATAGAGTAAATGTCATGATGAGGAGGTGGAGATATAAGAGGAACCCCTGGTTTAGAGTTTCTCAATCTTGCAATATACATGCTAACTTTTTTCCCAGGCAACTGTCCACCTTCACCAGGCTTTGCACCTTGTGCAATTTTAATTTCTAATTGATCGGCATTTGCCAAGAATGTTGGAGTGACACCAAACCTTCCTGAAGCAACCTGATCCAAAGGAAAAATATATTATAAGATTACCATTGTTCACCATAATATATGACTAGAGCTATTACCTCGCCAGTTTTAGATCAAATACAATTTAAATCAGCCAAAAAAGTTATTATAAAAGGTAAAGAAATCAGATCATGTTATTTTGCTTGAAACCGAGAACGGTAGTTTTTGGGAAGTTGTGAGCAATAAGGATTTTATAAAATGGAAAAGCATTTCAATTTAGACAATAGAAGGAGTAAATAAGGCCTAACCATTCTGCAGTAAACAAGACAAATTTGCTATAGTCAACAAATTTTATGAAGCTATTTTCTGAAAATTCAGTGCAATAACCTGTTTAATAGCACTAGTAGCAGTATCCCCATTTTGAAGACCTTTAAGATGTGGAAGAGTCGAAGAGTAACCATCAACAACATCAGTAAGTGGTTTCCAGCGAATAGGATCCTAAATGCAATATACAAATATATGAAATCGCGGTGAATTAAAAACTAAAAAGTTGATAAAATCATCGAAACAAAAAATTGCCTATACGGAATATGAACGCATCTATCCCAACAGTTAAATTGGGATGACAACTATATTACCTCACCACCTTCCCCTGAATTTGATTTTCCACCTATTCTGTTCATTGCAATTGCAATTGCTTCATGAGTTTCTCTAGATATAGCTCCAAGAGACATCCCCCCGGTGCAAAACCGTTTCACAATAGATGAAGCAGGTTCAACCCTCCCCACAGGTATGGGGGCACGATCACTTTTGAACTCAAGAAGATCACGGAGAACCTGCAATGAACAAAAGATATCTGACATATTCCTGCTATTTTAAAATCAATAATAATGTCCAGAAGTGTGATTTTTAGAACCCACATTCACAGGGCGATTAGCCAAATATTGTTGATAAACTGAAAAGGAATTCTGGCTTTTCTGACGAACAGCTTTGTGGAGCAACTTTGACATCTCTGGATTATTTGCATGATACTCACCTTTAAGAATGTAAATCAAAATCGGTCAATTTATAATGCACCAGGGATATTAACTTGAATGCAATTTCATCGATAGAACAATAACAGTTATTCTGTGCTTCCAAAAACAATGCAGAAATGTCAACTGATTCTTCAACTCTAACAGATTAAGTAGTAATTCGTACCTCCTGGTCTGAACACTATAAATCCAAAATTTTCCAATCTTTTAGCTGTATCTTCAGAGAATGCCTTCACCCAGAAAGATAAAGTTTCTCTAGCTAGCTGTGACACATAGGGAGCAAGAGAAAAGTTTTGTTATAAGTGATTTCCATCATATAGTAAATTCCAAAAGCATGTTTATTTTTCCACTGATAGAAAATTCTTAAGCGAAAGAAAAAGTGCATAATTTCCCTTAAGATTGTTGACCCGTGAGATTTTAAGCCCAGAGAAGACCGAAGGTAAGTATCAAAAGTCTAACAATTAATATTGAATTTGCAAGTTTACATCACAAACCTCAAATTCTCCTTGAAGGAGTCATTCAATAATCTGTTAAAATTACAAATCAATTTTAGTCTATATAATATACCTTTATGGTGTAGTTTAGACACACAAGTTTTATTAAAGAATTCAACAAGAGAACTAAATGAGAAGTTACAATAAAGGAGGATAAGAAATCATCCAACAGTAAAGTTAAATGTTGACAAAAATTGATAGATCCTGGATATATAAAAATAGTGTTTAAAGTTGTACATCCCACCATTTTTGTTATCATACACAACAGCTTTCCATAGCACAATTTTCAGAGACGACCAGAATCGCTATATCCAAATACAAGCAGCTAGTACTCTCTTTTTTAAACTCTCGGCTTTTCATATTATTCTTTGGTATTAGGTAAAATATTAAACAACAACGTATTATTTTCAATGTAACATAGAAAATTATATTATCCATATGAAGACATTGTCCAAGAGTGCTACATTTGCAGGGCAGAAAGTCACAATGATAAGATATGTATCTTAATTTAACATAATAATGCATATTAACATCATTAATATCTAAGGGATCAAACAAAAGGTATATTTGAACTGTCTACTGCTAATACCAGATGTCATAAGATATTTTCATATATTCTAGCATTGGATCCATAATTCCCTTGGCAAGCATCTATTAATTGAAGAAAAAAAAATGAACCAATAAAAGGAATGTGTCAAATACTGGTCCTAAATGAGCTACTTTGAAGAAGCTATACTGCAATGTTATTAAACATCAAGATTTTCCACACAAAAACCAGCTGCTACTCTTGCTGCTAATGCAGACTTAATTACAAAATCCAGTTTCTGTTAGAGAGAATCAACAATTATTTTTGAGCTTTCCAAATTCCAATTTAATATATTAGGTAAATACCGAAAACATTCACATTTGAGAAGAGAGGTCCTATTATGGTAATCCAAGCATTGTTTAATTAGCTGTAATGCGTACGGGCATTGAGTGATATCAATAGTATTGTTGATGAAAGGTATTATTTATTCATATTGAATAAAATCTTCTACTTCAAATAGTTTAGTAGCAATATTTCATTTTCACATATAGGCTTGACTTATGTATTCTAGCTCACCTCGTCAAAAGTTAATCCACCAATTTTCGATACACTTCCGCTGAATGCAAGATCCACAACTTCCTTCCCTAGTCCATAGATTTCGAATATCTGCGCACCACAGTAACTATATACAAGGAATTGAAAAATAGATTTGTCAAAACCATGACATCGGTAAGAAAATATGAGAAAAGTAAACAAAACATTTAAGAAAATATTAATTTCATGTAAACCATTGAAACAGCATTTTCAAGTTTAGAGACTATAACGTTTCATGTCTATATTATCATAATTGCATGAATCATGTACCTTGAAAGCAATGAGATGCCCATTTTGGAAAGAATTTTAAGAAGACCTGCTTTTACAGCCTGTCATGCAGGAAAATTGCAAAATTTGTCATTGGCTATCTTTAGATAATAATAATAATAATAATAATAATAATAATAATAATAATAATAATAATAATAATAATAATAATAATAAGGGTTAAATATGTTTTTGATCCCTATAAATATCTCAAATTTCATTTTTAGTCCCTATTAAAAAAATGATATTTTTAGTCCCTATAAAATTATTATGCACGTAGTTTTAGTCCTTGTTGTTACATCGATGTGTATTTTTTAATGATTATTTTATAGACAGGCTTAAAACGTTTTAAAAACTTCTTCGAAAAAAAAGAAACTCAAAATTTGATAACCATTGGGAGTCAACACACATCACACCATAATAACGATAACCATTGGGAGTCCTATTTCTTCATTTTTCTTTATCCTTTCTTCTTTTCCTAATAATTTTATAATGGCATTGTGATCCCATCCAAAGTTAAGTAATGAATAGTAACCCATATAAGTATGGCATTGGCGAATCTCACTTTGGGTTTTAATCAATTGCAGCCATCCTTTGTGTCCTTGAAGACTACTATTTTTTTTTAAATCTAAATACAGCGGCTAAAAATAAAGACATTGCTTTTCAGTTCCGCATCCAGAATAGTCGTTGGAAGTTGAGCACTAACCTTGCAGTAGTTTTTCTGCGCCTGTTCAATTGATACAGTTGGCATCTTTCCATTCTTCATCAGATTTACCGTTTTATTACTCAAACGCCATTGACGACATGTCTCCAATGCCAAGTATGGACACACAGCACTAAAACAAACAAATAGACATGTCATGCCGTGGTCAAAAATGTAGAGGAAAGGGAATCAAACGGGGGCATGATTAACTAAAACACCAAGTCTAACAGAGGCATAAGTAGAGGCATTGAATAACCTTGCACCATATCCTACTAAACAGGCAAACTGATGAGTGCTAAAGCACTGAGAAGTGTCGGCTACAATTGAAGCTGACATCCGAAGACCATTCTGAATTAGATGCTGATGAACAGTACCAACAGCAAGAAGAATTGGAATTGCAGGATGAGTTGGTTCCTGAGACCAAGAAAATGTATTGTATAATTAGCTCCGCAACACACACAAAAGGTCAATCAAAGTTCCAACTATACTATTGAAATAAATGTACAAAGATAGTTGGTGGCTATCCACAAGAACAGTAATGATCCATACTTCATACAAGAATAACAACAACTGGTGTTTTTTTCAACTAGATGAAGGCAATACATAGATCAAACCACACTAGAAAGTCCTTGCTATGAATTAAGTCCAACTATAATCAATTTAACTCTATCTCTCTTAATTATTTAGCCTATTGTAGTTTTTTTTTTTTTTTGAGAATTAGCCTATTGTAGTTGGACTTCACATATTCGCAAAAAATCTAAAAATGAGAGACTACACGAGCCATGCTTCATTATAAACGCAAAACTTATAAACACAAATATGAAGCATATTTATCCATGTAAGAAGAGAAATAAATGTTAACAATTCACTCTTTCTATTATTAGGTAAAATCTCAATTAGGCCTTGCCAATAGTGAGACTTGGTTATTTAGTGGACCCATCTAGAATTTCTCCCATAAATAGAGTATAGAAAGTGTGTTAATAGAATTTCTTCATGCAATAATGTCATATTCAATTTCCTTTGTTGTCTCTGGTAAAATCTCATTTTCCAAGATAAAAGCACAATTCAAAGTTTCAGTTGAGGAGAGTCAGACAGTGACTTAGAGCGGGTTGATTATGCCTCAGAGACAGAGTTATAAATTTGAGGGTCTTACTCAATCCTAAAAATCTAGCCTTAGGGGAACATTTTCCTAGACTTTAATGGGAAGTTTTCCCATTCTAGTTGAACATCTAGAATGGGAAGTTTAAACATCTAGGGATGGCCCAATATTAGATTTAGTATAGACTTTAATGTCATGCTAGAATCTAGAATGGATTGGTCCAAAATCAACCCCAAAAGCTAGCTCAAGAAGAACTGCCCAAGTCTTCATAAGAAGTGCATTATTCATATATTTAGCCAGAGTTGGATCTTAACAATAGCATATAAAGTTTAGTAATCACCCAATGAAATATGTACAAACTAATCACATCTAACTCTACTCGGCCCTTGAGAGCTCTTAAATATACACTTTAAAAACGTTAAGATGCTATTTGATTGTTCTTACCAGTGTTTCTGATCTGTCTGAAAGAACTAACAGCTGGGAACCATTTCTAACAGCTTCGTCTGCAGCGTCGCAAAGCTTAGTTAATGCTTTCTCCAAGGAACCATCAATCCCCTTAGTTATATCAAAAAATGTGTGCAACACATGTGGTTTTAAGTGGGGGTCTTTTAACAACGACTCAAGATCCCCTTCATTCAATACCGGACTAGATAATATAACCTGCTCCAGAAACATACCATCATCACGTGAAAAGGAAAAGGTATCAAAATCATGGGTATTATTTGACTATCACTAACAAATATTACCGACATATGCAAAAATACCTGTGAAGCATTCTCTGGTCCTATTTCCAATATATTCCTTCTTTTCCCTATATTTACTTCAAGAGACATAACTAACCCTTCTCGAAGTGGATCAATTGCAGGATTTGTAACCTGTTAGCATAAAAAAGATATCACATGCAAACATCAATAGAAAAAATTAGTAAAAGTCTTAACTACAACAGAATTAAGCTTTACCGTATTTGATAAGTTACTGAATCCTAGGCAAGTTCGACTTTAAATTTAGGAATTTAATACATAACCCAAAAGTTAATAAAAATTCTTTAAATTGTTCAATCGAGAGTCCAGTCAGATCCAAATTCATGTGTGGTATATAAATAGTTGCTCTCTTTGTTCAAAACAATATTCAGAAGATGTCTTATGGCATTTCTTTTAAACATAGAACTACAAGCTCTTATGCTGAATACTGAATACCCACACATCCCAATACTTCCCATTCTAATCCCATCCAACCCTAATTCTAAAACAAATTCTTGTGTAACACCAACAGAGTGTTTGTATTATATGTGTGTGGAGTGCGGACGTGCGCATGCTTAGAGGAGTAACCAAGTATAAATAGGAGAAATAAGGATAGAGAAAATAAATCATACAGTTGCTAGTTCTATTGTGAATGAGTAATCTTTTTGTGAAAAGGAATCTTTGGAAGAGAGGGAATTACTATGCAGAATAAATTGTAGGAAAGTGGTCTTGCTTACCTGTGCAAACCGCTGCTTAAAGTAATCAAAAAGCATGTGAGGTTTCTGAGATAACGCTGCCAATGGAATATCATCTCCCATACAAAATGTAGGTTCCTTTCCTTGAGAAGCCATACTCTCAATCACCATCTGGACATCTTCACTGGAGTACCCAAATGCCCTGGTCTCACCAAAGAGCGGTTAAGTAAGAACCATATAAGATGTTGCATTGTAAGCTGCAATAAAAAGCAAACCCACTTTCCCATCAACATGCTATAGAACATTAGCCTAAAATTCATTATATCACAAAGAACCACAAAAAATGGTATATTGTAAGTTGAAATGAAGAGCGAACCCACTTTCCCATCAACATGTCATAGAACATTAGTTTTTAAAACTGCAACGTTACATTAGAGGAAGCAGCCTCAATTCAATAAACTTGATACTGTAAAACAGGGAGACACTACAAATAAAGGTCCTTTACCTACAACCTAGAGAAGAATATTTTACTTTCGAAAGGGAGCGGGCTATTGTTTAAATCACGGTTTTCAATCAAAACCAAATTTTGAATCCTCATAAAAAACTAGAAAGCAAATAAGAAGCACACAGAATGTTAACACAATAACACAGTGGGTAAAGTAATGAGACTTATGGGATTGAAAATGTCAACACTTTAAAACACAAATTCCCTCATCAAAGATATAAACTAAGTGCAAAATCTACATAGAACTCTCACTGTTGGTGTCTTAATACTGCATCATTCTCCATCACAGAGGATGAAAGGAAATTCCCAGACTTCAAAGACCGCAGATTTTCCTTGATCCAGTCTCCATATGGGTTTGATAAGGCTACTCGTTTTTTAACCTCTGTATTCTCATAGACCTGCCACAAGAAAGGTTTGGAAAGTGAATTAAGCCCATGAAACAGAATATCCAACCTTTTGAACTTGAAAATTGAGCATATTGTTTCGGAAAACAAAAAGAGAAAATATGTTCTCATACAAGAGCACAGGCATCGACATCCACAATTTAGGACATTGCAATCACAGACTGTATTAGAAATTCAGAAGGGAAGAAATTGAGAGAAAACATCAGAGAAAATGTAAATTGAAAGCATTAGAACCATTTTTTTATGTCAAATGTTAGTATGTTATTTATTATGTTAGTATTTTCTCCCTTGCCAGGATTGAACCCTGGACCTTTAATCTCTTACTCATTTAGTCTCTTATCTCCTTGAATGCATTAGAACTGAACTGAGGGGTACAGCTGAATCTTAGTATTTATGCTGAGACTGATTTGTTGGAACAAAGGGTTTTCAAGAAAGATAGTTTTGTGAAGAAGAAGAATGATAGAATTGAGAGAGAATAATTATCTAAAACTGTATGAAAAACTGTTATTGATTATATATTTGATTACAAAGAAATGCTCCTTGTATAGACACATTTCGCAGGTCCAAAGAGAAACTAAACTAAAGCCCAAAACAATCAAGGCCGAGAGATTTCGACACACTGTAACTGTATGTTGTAATCGATTACATCGAATACAGCCTAACACTATGATACAATGCAGTTCAACAAACTAGTTGTTTCGACCAACACACATACAATCAATTCGACTTAATCGAAAGAATAGGAATTACACTTTCTAACACACCTCCTAATTCATATTCTCGAGACTTCTCATCCCGATGCTTCTCTTTAACTTTTCGAATCTAACTTTCTTCAAAGGTTTGGTGAATATGTCAGCTAGTTGAACTTCAGTCTTGCAGTGCTTTATTTCTAGCTTCCCTTTGTTGACTTGATCTCTCAGAAAATGATACCTTCTTTCTATGTGTTTGCTTCGACCGTGACACACAGGGTGATTCGCCAAGTTAATGGCTAATTTGTTGTCGACAAATAGCTTTATCTTCTTAGGTTCCATTATCTTGAGTTCTTCAAGTAACATTTCGATCCATGCTGCTTGGCATACAGCATATGATGCAGCTACATATTCTGCTTCGCAAGATGACAAAGCCACAATGTTTTGTTTCTTCGAACTCTAGGAGATTGGAGCACCTTCAATCATGAAAATGTAGCTTTTAGTGCTTTTCTTTTCGTCTTAATCTCCACTGAAATCTGAATCAGTGTATCCATGAGCTTCGACACTTGTGCTTTCCTTCGACTTCCTAGGCAATAACACGCCATGGTTGATAGTTCCCTTGATGTATCTCAGCACCCTCTTTACTGCGATAAGATGACATTCTTGAGGTTTCTCCATAAATCTACTCAACAATCCTACAATTTAGCAGATATCTGGTTGTATTGCAAAGATATCTCAGGGATCCAATGATTTGTTTGTACAATGTCGAATTTACAAACTCATCATTCGATTCCTTCTTCAGCTTTGCTCCTATCTCTAACGGTGTAATTGCTTCGTTGCAGCTGCTCATGTTGAATCTCTTCAAAATATCAAGAGCATACTTATTCTGATGCAAAAATACTCCTTCAGTATTTTTGAATTTCATCCCTAAGAAATATGAGCATACTTTCTAACACACCTCCTAATTCATATTCTCGAGACTTCTCATCCCAATGCTTCTCTTTAACTCTTTGAATCTAACTTTCTTCAAAGGTTTGGTGAATATGTCAGCTAGTTGAACTTCAGTCTTGCAGTGCTTTATTTCTAGCTTCCCTTTGTTGACTTGATCTCTCAAAAAATGATACATTATTTCTATGTGTTTGCTTCGACCGTGACACACAGGGTCATTCGCCAAGTTAATGGTTGATTTGTTGTCGACAAATAGCTTTATCTTCTTAAGTTCCATTATCTTGAGTTCTTCAAGTAACATTTCGATCCATGCTGCTTGGCATACAGCATATGATGCAGCTACATATTCTGCTTCGCAAGATGACAAAGCCACAATGTTTTGTTTCTTCGAACTCTAGGAGATTGGAGCACCTTCAATCATGAAAATGTAGCTTTTAGTGCTTTTCTTTTCGTCTTAATCTCCACTGAAATCTGAATCAGTGTATCCATGAACTTCGACACTTGTGCTTTCCTTCGACTTCCTAGGCAATAACACGCCATGGTTGATAGTTCCCTTGATGTATCTCAGCACCCTCTTTACTGCGATGAGATGACATTCTTGAGGTTTCTCCATAAATCTTGCTCACTTCGACTATTTGAGGGTTCATCCTGTGGATCTTCTTCAAACACAGTTATAATAGTGTTTGATTCCTGTGTTGAACTTTGACTTCAGTCCCAACCTTTGCTTTCGTCTACACGAACATCTCTGTTGATTACTAGTTTATCTTCGATTGGCGAATACAACTTGTATGCACCAGTCGAATGATACCCTATGAGAACCATTGCTTCACTTCGACCATCCAGTTTCCTTCTCAATTGTTCAGGTACATGCCTGAAGCACATTGATCCAAAAACTCTAAAATGACTCACTTGGCTTCGATCCTGTCCAAGCCTCATAAGTTGTTCTTCCAACTCTTCTTTGTTTGTATAGAATGTATACTGCTGTCGAAGCTGCTTCAGCCTAAAATCTCTTAGGCATATCTTTAGCTTTCAACATACTTCTCGTCATGTTCAGTATACTTCTATTTTTCTTTTCAGCTATGTCATTGTGCTGAGGTGTATAGGGTGCAATAATCTCATGCTCTATACCTTCCTCATTACAAAATTTGGCAAATTCAGCAGACATATATTCACCACCACCATCAGTTCTTAACTTCTTCAATTTGCAGCCACTTTGTTTTTCAGCATGCAACTTGAATTTCTTGAACTGTGTGAATACTTCACTCTTCCTTTCAATGATATAAGTCCATATATGTCTGGTGAATTCATCAACAAAAATAAGAAAATATTTGTTGCCTCTATTTGACTTCACTTCAAATGGTCCACACACATCAGAGTGAACTAGCTCCAACTTGCGCTTGGATTTCATGGGCAAGTCATGTTTGGATGCCTTCCTTGCCTGCTTAGCTTTACAGCATTCCTCACATACTTGTTTTGGTTCCTTCACATAAGACAAACCAAACACCATCCTCTTCTGATTGAGCATGCATAAACTCCTGAAGTTCAGATGTCCATACCTGTGGTGCCATAGTCAGTTCTTGTCTTCTCCCGTAGTCGAAGCAAGACACTTATGATCTGATGTGTTCTCCCGTAGTCGAAGCAAGACACTTATGATCTGATGTGTTGAGTTCGACTTTGAACGTTTTGTTTTCTGCCAATGGTGCTTTCATGATTAGCCTCCCATCAGCCCTATAGACTTTCATCTGATTCCTTTCAAACTTCATCTTGAAGCCTTTTGCAAGTAATTAACCTACACTTATCAAATTACTTGTCATAGAGGGTACATACAATACCTCAGTGATAGTAGCTTTTCCACCATCCTTTCTGGCAATCGAGATATCTCCTTTGCCTCTAGAATTGATGTGTCTTCCATCAGCAAACTTTATCATCCTTTTCACTGACTCATCTAACTTGGTGAACCAATTTTTGTTGTCAGTCATATGGTTGCTACATCCTGAATCCAGATACCATATGTTGGTCTTCTCAGTGCTCGACTGAGAGTTTACCATCATCAGCACATCATCTGAGTCACTGTCTCCTGCACGTGCACATTAGGCTTCATCACTTTCTTTCGCTCTTGCTGCTTTCTTTCATTGACAGTCTCGAGCATAGTGACCAAAACCTTGACAATTGTAATATTGTACCTCTTTCGTGTTGACTTTCCTCCCAGAGTACTTGTTGCCCACACCTTTCTTGCTCGAATCAGCATTCTTGCTTGACTTCTCATCACCTGCAAGATGCTTTCGCTGCTTCGACTTCTCAACTTTCTTGCTGAATCTTGATTGAAATGCTTGTTCAGCCACCTTTTCTCTTTCTAAGTTTCTCTGCTTCAATCTCATCTCATGAGCCTCCAGTGAAGCTTGATGTTCTTCTAACTTCATCTCAGATAGAGTCTTGGCCTCTTCAATTGTCACTACAATATAGTAAAAATTTGCAGTTAGAGATCTAAGTACCTTTTCTATTTTCTGCAAATCAGTAATCGTTTCTCCACATGCTTTCATTTGGTTCGTCAGTGTCACAATCCTTGAGAAGTATGCAGAGATTGATTCATCATCTTTCATGTGCATCATTTCGTATTGCTATCTCAGCATCTGCAACTTCACCTTTTTCAATTTCTCACCTCCGCCATACAAGTTCTTCAACTTGTCCCACGCATCTTTCGCTGATTCTTCTTCAATTATCTTTTCGAATACATCAGAGTCCACACTGATGAATCAAGAACAACGCTTTACAATCTTTCTTCCTCTAATCTTCGTGCGCAGCTTTCTGGGCATCCGTCGCATTTGCTTCCGGCTCTGATACACAATCATTCAAGATTTCAGCAACATCTTGAAATCTGAAAAATGACCTTCATCTGTGCAACCCACCGTTGATAGTTTTCCCCTTTAAAAACTGGCAATGTCGACGTTGTTGTTCCGTTTGCCATTAGATTCTCTCTGAATCGCAACCGAGCTCCTTGATACAAATTTGTTGGAACAAAGGATTTTCAAGAAAGATAGTTTTGTGAAGAAGAAGAATGATGGAATTGAGAGAGAATGATTATCTAAAACTGTATGAAAAACTGTTATTGATTGTATATTTGATTACAAAGAAATGCTTCTTATATAGACACATTTCGCAGGCCCAAAGAGAAACTAAACTAAAACCCAAAACAATCAAGGCCCAGAGATTTCGACACACTGCAATTGTATGCTGTATTCGATTACATCGAATACAGTCTAACACTATAATACAATGCAGTTCGACAAACTAGCTATTTCGACCAACACACATACAATCAATTCGACTTAATCGAAAGAATAGGAATTACACTTTCTAACAAATAACAGAAATAGATACAGCAATAAGCTAGCTCTAAAGGAATTAAAATAAAGTTAGGACACCATATTGGGCTGTGGGTTTCGTTGATCACGTGCCTATACTTCAAAAAATTGTTTTAATATAATACAGCAATGAATGGCATAAGACGGAAACTTGTCTCTAACAGATTGTGACACTCACCATATATTAATGCTATCTTACAAATAATATAAATAATTTTATCAGTAAACTAGACATAATTATCCAATGTGACATAAAATGACATCAGATGACCTGTTCTTGAGTGAGAATTTTTAGGACGACTAATGAAACTTCCATTTATAAGCTTTCAAAAGAAACCCTTACATCTCTTATACTTATTCATGTGATGCAGTTCTCAGATCTCAACTAAGTTTTTCTTCTTATAAACTATAATTATAAATCTTGACTTGATAAACGAAATTCCAGTATCAACAGAGTTATAATTATAAATGGAGAGGCAATGTGTTGTTCACATTGGGGCACACAAAACAATGCACCAAATAAAAGGAAAACTCTAAGTTGGATAAATATATAAATAAATAATACTCATATATGCAGGAACAAACATCCATTACAAGATAAAATATGTCTATGTTCAAAAGTGTGATAACCAAGACAAGAAAAAATTGCAGTCCGAACCTGGCCACCAAGTAAATCAACTGTTATCATCATGCCTGGACCTAATCGGCCTTTCAAGATAACCTTTGATTCATCCATTGGTACAACACCAACCTAAAAGAGAATGGGGAAAAAAACATTATAGCTTAAATCCTATAACTGAAAGTCATCAAACTAAATCACTGACTTAAAGTTCTAGATTTAACCCATATGCAGCCCAAAACAACACTATCTCCTATAAGTTCTAGAATCAGAAAAGTAGAGTTGTCATCTGATCAATGAAATCATACAACTTATTAAATCAACATATTAGTCAAGGGATGAAAGTTAGGGACTTCACCTCAGAAGCAACATAGACCATGTTGTCTGATGTTCGCCAATATCTAGCAGGTCGAAGTCCATTCCGATCAAGACATGCACCAACAGTTTTTCCATCACTGTGACACATAAATAGGATTACAAACACTCGCAGAAAAGTAAAAGCTTAGAGAAAATATTGAAAAAAGTTCTCTGGCTATTAAGTTCAGGTTAATTTATTAAACAACTGTTTCCTAATAACAGTGAGCAGAACCAAGGTAAATATTCAATTTAACAGTGTTTTTCTCTAAACAATGCTGTAACAAAGGTAAATATTTGGACGATGTAATAAAAATACAATTCAAAAAGATACAAAAAAGTTAAATCTGTCTCCAATTCATAAATTGTGATCTCATACGCATAGCAAGCTATTTTGAATCATTTAGCCAAAAAACATAGATAAAATTTTGTCACACAGTGGGATACAACCTGTATCTAGTACAATTCCTTCGTGAAAGAATACTGTAAATCAAGAATCAAACTGGATAAAATTTCATCGACCCCTCAGCTTCTCTATTCCAGTAAACACAATACTGGATTGAGTATCAGAGTATGTACACTGAGTTGTACTTCTGTTTACTGCCACTATCATAAAGTTACGGCATAGTTAGATAGTAACTTTGCTGTAGAGCTACTACTTGTTATCAATTGTTTAGTTAATATTGAAGTTTCCAGTAACAGTTCTGAGTTGGTTTGGTTGATGCTCTGTAGGTTGATAAGTCAGATTCTGACAGCTATACTCAATTAATGTGTATCAGAGAGATATCTAGCGAGTTACAGTCTTCTATAAATATTTGTACATCAGTTGTAATCAATTTTTCATTCAATAAAAGTAGTGATCAGCATCAGACAGCATTCTCTCGTATAATTCTCAAGACAATCTTTCATTTTCTAGCATTGTTGAACCCAAGTACGGCTCAATATTCTTAAAGCCGGGTCGTATTAATTAGGATAAATCGACAAAGTGATGTACAAAAAATGCAAACATGTTCCACTGGATTTGTTTTCATCTTTATACCTGAATAAAAGCAGGGCGGGTCCATCCCATGCTTCCATCTGGCCCTTGTAATAGTCATAGAAGTCAAGTGCCTGAGAATTAAAAAAGCATTTTGTAAGATATGATAAGATGCAAGAAAAGGACACAGTTTTAATTTTAGCATAGTAAGAATGAACAATGAGCATCCACATGACAAGCATGAAGAATGATGTCCTTAAATGACCCTGTTCAGCTGCTCTCACATCATTCTGCCATCTCTGACAAGTGGCTCTTTTCCAGTAAATGATCAATTTTCAACAAATTGCATGTCTTGGATGGTCAACCCGTTCTATTCCTCCTTTCCTTTTTATGCATTTTCCTATTTCCAAACCATGTTTTGCCTCCCCTGTTCTGTTCTATAATCCTTGGTCTATCTCTATTTCTTTTTCATCTTTGCCATATTTCTTTATTTCTGTGAGTCTGTCATCTTAGTTCAGTGAAGGGCCTCTAATAATGACAGTTTTGGTTAGTTTCATTTATTGCAATATATTTCTGGTTTTAAATAGGCTATTAGTTCTTTTTAATTTATTAAAGTATTTTAGTAGACTTTTTATGTATACCCCTTCTGGCCTTAAATATAAGCAATCTTGTATTTAGACCAAATTTAGATCAAATACATGTGCCTTTTTTTGCTTATATTTAAGGAGGGAGAATGTCGTATTCACGTTGTAATTGTCATGTTACGGCTATAGGCCATAATGCCATATACCATACTTTTAGGACAGATTATAGGCTTGCCACGATGAACAACTATCAGCCCTTAATACCACTGTTCCCAACTGCACGAGGAATCTCTCTGCAATTTTTCTGTATTATTTGATAAACAAATACAGTACTCTGGCAAATATGAGATGTGGTATACGATAGACCGAATAGCATGTGTTTTTATCTTGATAAATGAAGTGGATAGAGCATGCTTTAACTGAGAATATATAATCATGAAATGGCGACACTAAGCATAAATGTGCAAATAATGCATTAATTACTTAAAAGAAGGGGGAAAGAAATACCTCAGGGTATTTGATTGTCAGTGTTGGATGATTCTTGTAAGCCTCTGGAACAAGGATCATCATGGACTCCTCAGGGCTTCGACCACTTCTTATTAATAACTGAACCATATGAGACCATTCAGATTCAGATAGAAACATGACTAAGGTCTCACAAAAACTTGATGCACAGAAAAAAATCTCAAAAACAGAGGGCTCAACTAAACAGTACAAATGAGGAATTTGTAAATCATAAAGTAGAAAATGCAACAGATAAAGGAGAAAGAGTCGGTAAATAAAATAAAAAATGATGAGAAAATAAAAAATGATGAGAAAATATATTCAGAATAACCTTCGCTAAGTGGACCATCATTATCTTGTTTTCAGTTTTTCTATTTGATCTTACTACCACTGTCCTGTATTATAATTTATAAGCCCCTTTTGCACTACAAAAGGGTGTTTATGAAAAGGGAATGGAGATAGTATTTTACTTGGCTAAAATAATAAACACATTCAACAAAAATAAGAGTAACAGAAACAAATAAGGATAAAAGATCTGCCTAGAGCAAACAAACCGGACAAATAAAACACATGAACAAAAGATCAGTAACTCTAAAGAGCCCACTCACCTATCCCTCTGGAAGTCCTCAAATGAAACTATTAAGTTTTTATATTAGGTCTAACTCAACCTTACAAAACCGGCCTAAAAGATAAGGAGTGTCTCTTTTTATAAACTTGTATCAGAGTCTATCTTTAATCTATTTGAGACTTGATTTTTCCAATATACCTCCACCCCTCACGCCCAGTACTATTGGACATTAAGTTTTTAAATAAACTATCAACTGCCCCCCTTTCCAAATAAATCATATGCAAACATCCAAATTGAGGCTCTCAACCACCCCACTTATGCTCCATATTAGACATCTAAAGTGTGAGCCATTGACTCAATAATGGGTGGTTCAATCAATATAGGATAGGCTCTAAAAATATTTTGGAATTTGGGTTGGGACTAACTCAACGCCACAAAATCAATTTGTAAGGTCTGGTTTATAACCACTATTTGGGTCATGCCACCATCCAATGTAAGACTATCAACAAAGTTTGTGGTCAAAATAATTTGCTCTACTTATTCCAACCATATCCTTTAAAATAATTACACAATAAAGGATTCAAGGACATCAAAAAAAAACACACAGATTAAATTGTTGAACAAAAGGAGTTAAGATTGGATTCGTGGTTGGGTGGTGGAGTGGAATGATAAAAAGGTCAAGGGTTCAATCCCCAACCGCATAATAATACTAACAATACTAACATTTGTCGTTTAAAAAAAAACAATTGCTTAACAAATATACCAGAAAGCCATTTCCAAGGCTTCAAAGCAATTCGAAAAATTAAAAAAATAATAATAAAAAGATCTATAAGAGAAAAAGACATAGCACAGTCAGCAGGATTACATGAGACCTTACTATATCAAAAAAGTATTATAATAACTGTATTAAGTATTTCAGTTCATACAAAACCATGCACCATGATCAAAGTCTTAGCCTAATAACTTGGATATCTTGAAGTTTCATACAATTAGATTAGACCAGACAATGAAACCCCTAAATAAAAGTGTAAGAGTATGAGGATCATATATCTTTTCAACAACTAATTTTAAATGAATCATTATCATCAAGATGCTTTAGCAGAATGAATTAATAACGTTATATAGAGTTATTGACATACTTCTGCAGCACTGTCAAGATTTGCTGAGTCTGATCCCTTTGGATTTCCAAATGGACGAATTTCATCTTCACGACCTCGCCATACAGGTGACTTCAACGAAGGCTCTCGTGACTGCATCCAGTTCAAATTCCCCTGCACAACATACATGTAGCCATTTCATAAATCCTTCTGGGGTAAAATTCCATATGAAGATTTTTAATGCCAAAAATGAGCTCCACCTGTATGGTGTTGATCTCTCCATTATGACCAAGAAGTCTCATTGGTTGTGCAAGAGGCCATCTAGGACTAGTATTTGTGCTATACCTTCGATGATAAATGGCAAAGGAGGATTTATAAAGATCATTTTGAAGGTCAGAATAAAATAACCCCAGAGCTTCTGAGCGAAGCATCCCCTTGTAAACTATTGTTCGATTGGATAAAGAACAGAAATAAAGCTCATTTCCCCAACTTTCCGAGCTTACTTCTTTTTCAATCAGCTTCCGACAGATGTATAGTTCTCGTTCGATGTCCTCAATATTTTCTTCCTTCCCAATTTTAACAAAAACCTGCTGTATATTGGGCATGGTCTCCTTTGCATTATGACCTACAATAGAAGTATTTACAGGGACTGGCCTCCACCCAAGCACCTCAAGACCTTCTTGCTGAAAAGTATTTACAATAACTAAAGAAAAAATGAAAATAACATGTCAGAACACAAACTGCTGAGTTAAATTGAATATTCACTTTGATGCATTTAAAAGAGTGCACTAGACAAGCTATGACTGCAGCAACAAATGTTCGCAAACTGAATCAACGAGAGATATACAAAAACTCCCTTAGCCAAATGAGTGAATGTGTGCATCTGAGAGTGGGAGTGGGGATATTGATGTGTGTAGATAGAGAGAGAGCATCGAACAGCAATTAAGTTGTTCACAAACACATAAACATGCTGATCTTAGTGAAACTATATAAGACAAAGACATTATGCATGCTTAGATAAATCAGGCCTTCCAAAATAAGAACAATTATTACCTTTCTTGGCCTTATTCAAAAGTTCTACATCTTTGGGTAGGAAAACCATTCCAACACCAGTGTGCAATTTATCAAAGGATGAAATCCCTTGCTTGTTTGCCCAATTATCAAATAGATCCCATGGAATTGCAGTCATAACCCCAGAACCATCACCGGAATCATTATCTGCACCACAGCCCCCACGATGTTCCATACAGCTTAAAGCATTTAAAGCATCCTTGAGAATCTGATATGATGCTTTATTTTCCAAATTGGCAATGAATCCAACACCACAAGCCCCTCTTTCTGATAGTATGTCCTCCAAATTTGCAACCTGACCAACAAGCACAACTAGAATCAGTAAACATTTTGTCATTCAAATTACAAACCACGCGGGTTTCTAGTTGTGTCACTCAACAGCTATTGAAGCCCTCGTTTATCTAAGCATGCATTGAAGCCCTGGTTTTGAGATTCAAAGGACAACTACTTAGGAAGGGGTACACAAAGTGATTGTTGTTCTTAACTGTTTACTTTCCGTTGACTCAAACAAGATGTTGACCTCTCAGAGCTTTAGTTTTGGGATATTGTTATATTCTCAACAAACACACATTTGAAATGACCTCTCTAATCTATACCCAGTTTTTTAATTTACCTTTTACCATTGGTTTAAAAAGCTAATCGGGCAAAGTTATTCGTTTGGGACTTAGGCAGCTTGTATGATAAAATTCAATTCCCATACATTGCTGGCTTGTTTACAAGTTTCACGAAGGCATCCATCATAGCAAACATCCCGCAACAGCAATTGTGACCACCACATCAAGTTTTTTATAGATAAATATGACAACATCGGTCTTTATTTTACTGTGATTTTTCGCAATATCACGGATAGCAGAGCTACCACAATTTATTTAAAACCATAGAATCCAACGATCGTGAATCGTTCCAGTTTACATTTATGTTAAGACTTAAGCAAAGTCTAGAAGTTGAGCTGATGAAGTATCGTCTAAGACCAAATCCACGCCTTCAATTCATCCAAACGAAACATTTCTACACACAGCAGTTAAACAACAGCAAAATTCGTCGTGCAAAAATAGCTACGGATGATGAAAACGGACCTGCGGTTTCAAATCGGAAGCCGAAGAAGAAGGAGGAGGAGGAGCGGGATTGAGCTGTTTATCAAGCTCAAGAACCGATTTGACGGGGCTACGGCGGAGGCTAGCAGGAGTAACAAACGGCGTCAATCTGCGGCTATACCTCTTGGATTTGCGGCGGAAAGGCACAAAGTCAACGAGCAAGTGACGGTTACCGATCGTGGGAGAGAATGTATCGGAGAGACGCAACACTTGAGAAACCGACGACACCGTGTGCAGCGCCATGGCGAGCGAGAGAGAAAGAGAGAGTTTGAGAGAGAATGAAAGTGTGTGGTAAGTGTTTGAATAAATGAGTGTGTGAGTGAGAATGAAGTAATGAAGATAAAAAGAACTAGAGGGAGAGGTCACAAAATGCTTAGCTCATACACACCACCAACTTCTCATTCCTTTCCATCTTGGTTTGTTAAATGTTAAGTGAGCACACACTCTCTATCACTGAGTTTGTATTCTATGTGGTGTGATCTACACTAACACCATGTGCCGCACCGCCGATCATGGATTCTGTTTTTTATTTTTCTCTAATAATTTTATAACAGAAATTTAATAAATAGAATGTTGTTGAATCATACTTGCGTTTTGCATCTGATATATGTAAATATTTTAAATTTATATTTGTATTTTTATATCAAATGTATTTCCATGTGATGAATTTGCGTCTTATAAATTTACGTTTTTATATCTGATGTATTTGTCTGTTATTCGAGTCGTCTCTGTTATTCTTTTTAAAGGATAAATAGAGAATAATGGAGGAATTATGCTGCTTTTTACTTTTCAACCAATCAAATTTTAGTTCCATACGCAAAGTACAAAAAATAGTAACAATAATGATTCTTGTTCTTTTACTAAAAGAAAATAATTATCGAAAGAAAATGGAAATTTGAGTGTGTAGTATGGTTGAGTGAATGATATTGGATGCATAGGATTATTCCCTTAAGTGAAGACGCTTCCCTAGAAGAATCAATGTTGATCACTTATTTAATGCTATTTATCGTCATAATTTGTCATAAACTATTTGCCTTGTTTTATTGCTCACTTCTAAAAGCATTAATTTATGCATCCAATATTTGACCGGGAATGACTGGTATTTCCCGGTATCAAGTAAAACAATATGCAGTTCTCGGAAACTGTAGTATTATGTAGTTTTATTACTAACATTATTAAGTACTATAGAATAAGATATACTAGTATTAAATTAAAAGCGATACGTATATATTATATTTGAAAATATTTAATTAACAAATTTAAATCTTTAAATGGATGGAGATATTAATAATTTTGATGGTCTTGTTATAATATTATTTTTATTATTTTTATTATTATTTATATATATTATAATATTATTTTTATTATTTTTATTATTATTTATATATATATATATATATATATATATATATATATATATATATAATTTGATTTTTTATTCTTTAAAGACATTTTCTGCTCTTATTTTTTCAGAAAACCCTGCAATCTTCTTCAATCTTTTTTCTTTAAAAATTAAACAACCTTAAAACTTTCTCATCAATGTTGTCTACTAAAAAAGGTAACAAATATGTCAAGGATGTGAAGAATACATAAGATGCTTTTGGAGGTTGAACTATGTATTGTTTAATCATGTCAAATGCCTCTTAATGTTCTTGCCTCTATTCGAACCCTTTTTGTTTTAGACGCAAAAAGAGAGAGAAGGCCTGAGTGCGTCCACTTAAGTTTGAAATAAATCTTCTCAAAAAGTTTATTTTCCCAAACAGAGATCGCAAGTTCTGCTTCGTTGATGGCGTTTTCGCTTCCATAATGGCATTCATCTTGTTTTAATTAATCTTCATCCCCTTCTTATGGACCAAAAGCCCAAGAAATCACACGTCTGCACAAAAAAGGCACACTTGAGGGGATTCATCTTTAAGTCATGTTTCCTCATTCTTTCGAATGATTGGCAAAGATGATCCAAGTGACTTTCATCTAACACGAATTTGATAACTATATATGTCATCAATGTAAACCTGCATGAAAGTCTCAATGAAATCATGAAATATATAATGCATTGTTCTTTGGTAAGTTTCCCTGCATTTTTTAAACCAAAAGGCATAACCACTCATTCATAAGTGTCTAATGCCCCTAGGCATCAAAAAGCCGTTTTGGGCATATTTTCTTCAACAATGAATATTTAAATATACCCAAAGTATCCATCAAGTATACTAAGATACTCGAAGCTTGTAGCTGAATCAATAAGCATTTCTGCCATAGGCATTGGATATTCATCTTTCGGGGTTGCAGAGTTTAAATCTCGAAAATCAATGCCAACCCTTATGGATCCATTCTTTTTAATGACATGTACTATATTTGCAATTTATTCGACATATCTTGTAGTCCTGATGAATTTGAATATGAGGAATCTTTCGATTTCCTCCTTTATCTTTGTGAAAATCTCTTACTCGAATCTCTTTGGAGTCTACTTGATGGGCTTCTTACCATCCTTTATATGCAGCTTCAATTCGATGAGATATGTGTTCAACCTTGGCATTTCTTCATAATCCATGCGAAGCAATCCTTGTATTTCTTCAGCAGTTAGATCACTTTGTCCTTTGTTTCTGGGTTGAGTTTCACGCTGATGTATGTGGTTCTTTTCGTGGACCAATCACATAAATCAACTTCTTCGAGAGGATCTTATGCAATCATCTTTGCATTTGGCCTTGTTGGATCTTTCTCGAATCCCAAAGCCTCTTCGTCATAACTTGCATTCAGCCTCTTGTCTTTTTCTTTGAAGGATTTGATTTTACATGGGGCTATGGCTTGAAGGTGATCTCAGGTCCCTTCATATGACTTTCTTTATTAATTGCTTCGACAACCATATATTTGACTTCAGCCTCCAAGGTCGTTTTTAATTTATTTTCAGCTACGTAAGCCGAAATACTTTTGAAGTAATTTGACTCAGACATTATTACCATCTTCGTCACTCTAGTCAGTTGGCTGAAGTCCTAGTACGCCATCTACATCATTTTCTTCTCCCATAATTTTCCTATCCCACTAAAAGCCATGGGTTAGGTGTTGAGTAAGGAAGTAGATAGCAATGTTCGTTGGGGAGTATGATGTAACACCCCAATATTACCCAAAGTTTAATATGCAAAAATCAGAGTAATTTAAAATTTCATAAATTCAATACTAAGGCATCACACCTTCAAAATCAAATCACTTTAAACAGTTCGCTTTAAAGTATAAATCTCGGATACATAGCCTCGTTGGAAATCATAAATTGATTCATAAAAAGCAAAACATCTTCTTAATTAAACTTCCTTATCAAATCATGTTTTCATAAAGTATGATTCTTATTTACAAAAGGAAAACAACCAAAGAACAACAACAAGGACAACATAAATATTCTCCCCGAGTGCTACGTATCAGAGTGACACCGACTCGACTAACAGCAGCTATAAACTCCGTCTTCATAACCTGCATGTTACCAATATAAAGGCAACGACGAAACAAGTAAAGGGTGAGATACTCCAAAACATATAATTAAAGGCATGATAAAGTATATATATAGTTTCGGAATTATAAAGGGTATAGATTAATAAGTGTAATTCCAACACATAATCAAAACTCACTTACTTTAATCGTCATACTAATGTGTATAATCGACACTTTATCGCCATAACCTTATCGACATAAATCATCACAACAACACTTAAACTATAAACAACAACATCAAACAACAACACCAAACAATGCTAATAACATAAGCAACATAAATAAAAATCATCACAAATTGGCTAAAGCCCATCGTCGCTTTTGGCATAAAAGCCCATCATCATAAACATCATCACGTCCTATTTGCATTAAGCATTTCATCAAGTTAAATCATCGCAAACTCATCGTTTATATTCACCGCATAGTTATCATGAAATTATCAAATCATATTCATTTCATGTTTATCCTAAAGATCCTCACCAATAAAACATCATATATCATCGCAATTCAACATCATTAATCAATCAAAACCCAACGCCAAACAACTCAAACATAAACATAATTGACTTCATGAGACACGACTATGTTATGCATGTGGTACCCGTCGCTTTGTCCATAATTAGGGACACTTGGCATAAATCCCATCGTCGCTTGGCATAAAAGCCTCGTCGCTTGGCATAAAAGCCCTTGTCGCCAATGCAATGTATGTGACTCGACAATAAAACAACACAACACAAAAACATTATCATCGCTCATCAAGATTGACATAAAGCCCACATCGCCATAATTTATCCACATCAAGATAAATATATCATCGCATCATATTTGCATTATGCAAAACATCACCAATAATTCATCATCATCAAAAATCATGCATTCACAAATCGGAAGCATTTATTAACCACATCAATATAATCATCACATCATCATGTATAAAGACATATATCATCACATCGCATATCAACAAGTATTCATTAATAAGTACACCGTCGCAAACATTATGTTTATTCACACCACATCATTATCAATTAATTCACCAAATTCCAAAAACGGAAAAATAGTCAAAACATCAATAATCGTCGCGAAAGTCATTCTTAATAACCGACATTAATCATAATCATCAACATTGAAATCAGATTGTCCATACGTATCTTAAATCTACTAAAACGTAATCTGATTCAATTTAACCGTAAATTGGCCTATTTCGGGTCATCTCTTAAAAACTCATAATTTCGAAAAACTAACCTCACCACTACGTTCTACACGTCGAACTTAGCTAGCACGTCAATTTTTGTTGAATTCAGAGCAACTTGCTCCGTCGTCGAATTTACCGAAATTGGAAAATCGGAACATAATCGAGTTCTAAATTTAATCGGCTAATTTATGCCCTAATTATATTTTATGAATACTAACTAGTAGTGTATGGAATTGGGAAAATGAAAAGAAACAGAAACTGATTTGCAAATTATGCAGGGGAAACATATTATGCAGGAAAACAGAAAAACTAGTATTACAGAAAAACGCATACAGCAAAAAAAAACGTTTCCTTCCTCCACAAAATGGAAGAGGCCTGAGGCGTGCGCCCTAGAAAGGGGACGGCCGCCCCTCATGGTGAGGTGGGCGCCTCCCCCATTGCCACCCTCCCACTTCTTCTTCTTCCCTGCTGTGTGTTTTGGTTTTCTAGTTTTTCATTTTTCCAACAGTTTACAATTTTTCTACTTTTCATTTTATAACCTTCATTTCTACTACTAGCAATGAAACACACCCATAATCTCTACTCCTAATCCAACTTTTCCAAACTATTTCAAGAATCAACCAACCAAAACCCTATAAATCATCTATCAATTTTTTCCCAAATCCTAAATATAACTATCAAACCCTAACCATATGTGATAGAGAAATCAAACCCCTTACCTCTAGCTTGGTTGATTGCAAGATGCTTCAACAAACTCCTATCCTCATGCTTGTTCTTGCTATCCTTCTTCTTCTTCCCAAAACCCTCTCTTTTTCTCTCCAAGCTTCTATGTTCAAGTTTGGCTTTGGTGTGTTATGTTGGAAAGAAAAACAAGGAAAGTGTTTTTATGGTATTCTTACTAGTAAGCCAAGGGTGAAAAACCCAACCTCTTCAATTGCTCCCCACACCCCTAACTTATTTTATAAATAACACACTAATAATATTTAATCATATTATTAATCCAATTAATTAAAATAATTCTGGGGAATTAAATATCGGTCCGAATAATATTTTACCGAACCGAACGGAATAAAAACTGGACCGAACGAAACGTCGCCAAATATATTATCATATATATCGATTAATATATTTATTCTCGTCGCAAAATAAATATCGATCGGTAACTCGAAAATATTAATATAATATAATATTATTTAAAAACGGGTGTTACATATGACACATCTGCAAGAATACATGATCCAATGTTGGCAAGGTTTATGTCGAAGTTTTTCCTATCGACATGATTGAACTCCGCCATATAATAAATTTGGTATGCCTCAATGTTTTCCATAATCCTGTATTCTCTCCATATTTCCACTCTTTGGTGAAGTGATGATGGGACTACCCCCATGCTGTTAATCCATTCACAGCCAAGCAGAAGATTATAGTTCACAACTTCGACGCAATCACCACGAACATGGTGGGTCTGGTAATGGATCCCACTATGAGATAAACTTGGATGTATCCTAAAGTGTGACCCATTTTTCCTTCATAATTTGATAGGACCGTATTATGTGGTTTAAGGTTTGTATAGAACATCTCTATCTTTTAGAGAATGCATTGAGGCATCAGATTAACTGTTGGTCCTCCATCAACCAGGATCTTGTTTATCACTATATTTTCCATTTTACCCCTAATGAATAAAGGTTTTAAGTGGTTCTGCATACCAGAATATGGCAGCTCGAAAAATGCATTTTGTTCTTCCACTATGCCATTGTTCATAACATAGTAATACACGGGCCTATGTTTGGCCATTTCAACTTTGTCGATCGTTTCATCTTCATTGGCCTTTATCACTTGGTTGTACTCATGTGGAAGTACTGAAACCATACAGCATTCCAAATCCATAGATAGTTCATCTTTTAAGTCAAAGTTATCAATGATCACATCATCGTCTTCTACTGGGCCTTCTTGCCCTTTTCACTGATCTTTTCTTTTCGTGGGGAAATTTTTTTCTCCCCACTAGCTTCTTCTCCTCATTTTTGCTTTGAGGAGGGAGTTTATTGGTACTTGATTCACCATTATTTCTCTCAGTCGTCTCTCTTTGAGTCTTCTTCAGGATCTTGTGTCTTCTCCATTGAGACCTTGCCATTGGGTTCTTTCCTTTATAATTTCATTAATGTTAGGATTTCTTCTTTGACGCCTGGAATTCCTTCATGTAGCAATGGACGAACCTCTTCCGAATTCTAAGCATCTCCATTTTCCTGCCCTTGTCCCCTATTCTCCATTGGCTTCACCCACCTGTCAATTGAAGCATTTGCAGGTGTTTTGAATGTTGCTTTTTTTATTCACCTAGAGATATGGAGTATCGGGCCTTCGAGGGATCCTTTGCTTGTCGAACATGAAGTCACTTATGGAGTCTCTCCAGTTACCTCTCCTTCGAGAAACTTGCACCCTTTCTATGTTGCACCTTGGGCACATCATGGCTTTAGAATGTTTCTTCTGACATCGAACCAAGAAATCCAATAGACTCTCTCCGGACTTTGGGGGTTCCATGTTGATATAGTCCTCCTCAGCATGATGGTTCATTTCTACCATATTTATTTCGATGTCGAGACCATCAGTGATCCTTGTCGAGACCATCAGTAGTTTTACCCTTATCATCTTTGGACATGCAGTATTTATTAGCTTCTGCAATATTGATGTATGTTGATTCAATGTAGTTAGTCTTTGTTATCTATAGAGGGTCAACATCAACCTTCATCTTGCTTCTCTCTCTGAATCTTAGCCTTCTGTTGGTGATAGAAGTTTGAACTAGATCATTGGAAAAAAACATTGTGAGGTCTTATGTCCCAAGAAATTGTGATATTTACCAAAAAAAAATCTCTTTTCTTCCGTTGTTCTAACGGAGGAATTTTGACACCAAGTGGCAGTATCATTTGACCATCCTCCAGCAATAAATAAGAAATCTCATCATATTTTGTTACATCGAAAGTATATATTTTCTTAGGGAATTTATCGTTATTTTCTTGTTCGACAAGCTTTTCCCATTTGAAGGGGCTAAGACTTTACAAGAATAGGGTGACCCTTTATTTAATTCGGCTAAGTCCATTTCTCTTTCTTTTAAGCCTATAAGATCACTATAGATTTCTTGTTCATCTTCCTCGGCTTCGACATACGTAACCCTTTATTTTCTATTATTTTTATTCACCCTAGCTTTTTCAGCCCTAAGACGTTTTACTTGTCAAACTCGGTCCGTTAATTGGGCCATGTCCCTCAAGTATTGGGTGTCTAACTTCTTTAGAATGGAATGATCTAAACCGCCTGCATCCATTTCAATCAAATCATGTTTAGTCACTTGTGTGAAACACCTTGCCTTCAACAAACAGAACCTATTTAGGTGATCATCAATTGGCTCAATGAACTTTATTTTACTACTAGCCAATTATTTGAGACTAATCTTAGATTGTCCCATGTGAAACTGTTGATGGAATAATCTCTCTTAGCGAGTACAATCATGGATAGAATTCACTGAGAGGGTAGTGAACCATGTGAAAACATTATTGGTTAGCGAACTAGAGAAGTATTTTATCCTTAAGTTTTCATTGTTTGATGTGTCCTTAGCCTCCGTAAGATACCTGGCTATATGTTCAATAGTAGATTCACTGGATTCACCCAAGAATTTTGTGAACTTTGAGATGTCGTCTTTCCATTTTCCTGTTGGGTAGATAACCACCACCCTTGATGATGTTTCCTACTTGCTCCACCTACCTATCAAATATAGGTTACTCAACCATAACAACATAACACGAGCTAAGACGATTGAGTTGATGATTGAGTATCTGAGAGCTAATCCAAATAGGGCATATGATGACTGTAAAACCCCTAATGGAGCGCATATAAGGCTCTCCTATCTGAAATATTTGTATGAGGAGCACTTGGTTGCAGCATCAATTGCCCAGGAAAAAAGGATGGATGATGTTTTTATTCAGTATCACCGAGACTGTGCTCTGTGGTGTTACTTGATGTTCTTGACCAACACGTCCGTATTTGTAGACAACAATGAGACCTATACTGATGTGATCTACATGCGGTATTTTATGGACCTGATTATAGTTTGTGAGTGGAATTAGGGGGCGCTGTTTTGGTATACCTCTACCAAAAGTTGAATGAAGCTTCAAATTGGAGGTTGAGGACGCTCATTGGCTCATACATACTCCTCATGATACCTTTTTTTTCAACTATTAACTTTAATTTGTTTTGATTAATTTGTACTTACATATTATGTTATTATTTTTGCAGAGCTAGGCAATATCTCATTTTCACCGTATTCATGGTTTCGAGCTAGATAAGGATTATACTAACAACATGCTAAGGGCTGCCAAGTATATTCTCCACAGAGGAAACCATAAAGTGACGCCGTATCAGGTGTATCTTGATCACACCAACCATGATGACATCAATTGGACGCCGTTTGAGGATTATAGGGAGGTTGTGGAATTCGATCCCATCTCTTTATATTCGAGGGTGGTTAGCACGTGAGTCGAATATTATGGTCAAGTATCTTCTGGAGCGGTGTATCCGCCAGTTTGGCTATGTGTAGAAGATACCTAGATCTCCTTTCCATACTGCTCCAGACACCATAATACGGCGAGATCTCGATGGCGTCTTCTAGGACTAGGAGAATCATTTGGTGCCACAGGAGTATCAGATGATTTTGACATCCTAGAGTTGGCACAGTGTAACTGAAGGAAAATCGCGACTTAAAATTGTAGCGGAAATTCGATTTTCCTTTATGATCCTTACGAATGTTCATGGTCAGTGATAGAGTATTCGATTTTACCTCTTGTGGCGATTCGGATTTCTGACGCTGTGATCACGAACGTTGATGAAGAACAACGTCTCTACTTAGTCCACACGAACAACTTGCTTCCGATCACAGTGCTAGCTGCTCATGAACGGAAGCTTTGAGTGAGAGAGTGAACGAAATCTCGGCAGGGATTCAGGACCGAATTTGCATCAAGTAAAAAGCTTCATCACAAGGGTCCTATTTATAAGACCACAAGTGTGGGCTAAAAGCTAAAAGCCCAATAATGGCTGTAAACTAAAAGCCCAATAAAGCTCACGAAAATCATACATTATGATGTATCGTGTATCACTTAAGCATGTGGTACCTTACCATATTCCGTATTCCACTTAAGTACACCGTACCCTACGATGTTCCTTATTTACACTATCTCTCATTAATCTGTCCTTATGTGTGTGACCACAGAGGTTTCATGACGTCGGCAATTATATTAAATCATATTTAACATAATAAACAGTGAGCGGTATCTAGCAACACATCACTGCTACCCAAGTCACGAAAATGTCATGTTATCTGACAAAAGCTTTCCGTGATAATACTTGTTTGTATAATTACCCTTTTGCCCTTATGTCTATATTGAACACAAGGCATAGACCGTGTCATCCTTGTCCAGTTCAATATTGGGCCCTCAGACATTTATCCCGTTACGCAGGATGGGAAAATTCCATCTAGGTCACTCATGTCCCTTAGCATGCTTTGTGAAGTACCCATCAACTATCTTTATGATCATCCAGTTACGGATAACGTTTGATCAGCAATAAAGCACTTGACTCTACATCTAGGGTCCATAGTGGTTTCAGGTCGAAGGGTGGTATGCACCACTTATCACCATGAGAATAACTTATGACACTTTGTATAACATTCTATGTAGTATTCTCATAGCGGGTCAATCCAGTATAAATATTACTCCTAATATTTATACCTATGTCAAGACTTGATAACTCCTTATCCATGATCCATGAGATGTGATCATCAGTCTATCTTCATAATAATCTCAATGCTTTAATGTTATCCCACTTCACAATAAAGCTCGATTATGGATACTTTAAGAATAGTGTCCTTGTGTTTAATGGATCTCATGATTAAGTCACACTTAACATTGCATTAAACAGACTAACTATTCTAGGGACTTTATTATTTCAAAAAAGAAAACATAATAAATAAAAGCCTTTTATTATTAATAAATAATTCGATACAAGTACCAAAAGGTATTGGCCTCTAGGGCTTACACCAACAGTAACATGGTTCTTTAACGTGTCACACTCTCTCATGACACTAGATGGTCCTAGGCGTCCACCTAGGCCAACTCATGAGAAGCTCTTGGAGAACGAGGAGGCCAATGATGACCATGCTATTGATTTATTGTCGATCTGTCAGCGGATTCGCCTACTTGGACAGGAGGCGTTGGATACATAGATTATCGAGACGGACAATGTAACGCCCTGAATTTAATTAATTATTTTATTAAATTATATAAAGAATTAATTATTGGAATTTAGTCGAAGTTGGATTTATCAGTAGAATTATAAGGAGCATTAATAAATTTATAAGTTGATTTAGGGTGATTAAGTGAATTATCGGAAACTGAGATTAATTAATGATGAATTAATTTTTATCACGGAATATTATTGGAAATAATATTAGAAATAAGAGTGAATTAATAGAATTATTTAGTTAGGGCCTATTTGGTGTTAGGAACATAGAACGGAGGTGTGAAAATTAACTCAATAGAAATATTATTATTATTATTATTACTATTATAAGTTGGATTTAATTATAAGAGATATAAAAGGAGAATTATAAGAGTTTAGTGAGTATTTTTGGGGGAAAATTGTACGTGGGAGAAAGAAAAGAGGAACAAGGGTTTGAAGGAAACTGCCGCCGGAAGAGGAATTTTAGACCAAAAAGCCAAATCGGAACTCAACCGAAAATCAAAAGGCAAACAAGGAGTTGAACTGCTTTTGAATCCAGGTAAGAGTGGGGTTCAATCTCTATGATCGGGTGTATGATGGACCGTATGTGGGTTGAGTTGTATGAATTTCTCCAAGAATTGATCGTGGTTTTCTGTGCTAGGTTGATTTGGTGAAAATAATTACTGTTGTGTTAACATTACTATTATAATGTTCGGAGAATCTTAATTTTGGCTGAATCGATTAATGGTATTGCCTGTGTATAAATTAATATACGTTGTTATGTCGTGGAAATTAAGATCGATCGAAGTTATTTTATGTTAATCAAAGACTGAACGAGAATGAAGATGAGGAATAAGAGAGATTGCAGGAAAGACGTAAGGAAGAAAGAATTAAGGGCGAGTCAATGGAGAGGCGGACGCCCCACAAATGGAATGGGCAAGACGGGGGCCTTAACATGGAGGCGGTCGCCCCAAGCTAAGTGGGGACGGTGGCTACATGAAAGGGAGTTTGGGCCTCCTATTTTGTGTGTTGTCCTTAGTTTTGTGTTTTGGTTAATTCATGCTTGTGTATTATATATTAGAAAAAGAAATGACCAGGTGTGAATTATTAAATATAAGTAGTATAATATGGTATTAGGTGTTAAAAACAATAGAACATGTAGCAAATTCAGTAGAATATCAATTGAGGAGAATTGTAATAGTATCCGTAAATTGAATTAGCAGTAGGAACAAATATCAAGTAGCAGGTCTATGTCCTGGTTGGCAAGTATTGATAACTACTATAATGTAATAAATAGTGATGGGAGTTATTAATGGCAGTTTAGTAGCAGTAGTGGTAACCAAGTAGCACGCAGTATGTTTAGTAACAATTTATAAGTAAGGTTTGGTCGACATTAGTGCAAAAGAAGAATATTAATTTTCACCGAAAGATGATCTAACTGATTTAATGGAGACTGTCCAAATATGTTATGATAAGTGTATGTTACTCTTGGTAGATAAAAATAGTACTGACTAAGTAGTAGTAAGTTGAATGAAGCGGTATTTTTAGTTGCTCGGAATCGGATGAAAATTTACAGGACAGTCCGTGTATACGGGTAGATAGTCGTGGTTCACTTGTTTTGTTGAAAAGGTGCTGGATGAATTAAATTGCAGTGTGGTTGATAGTAGCAGTATAGGCTAGCAAAGTTAGTAAGAACAATGATATCAGTTTATTAAAAAAAATAGTAAGAGTTGGTTAATAATTAGTAGTGATACTGGTGGATGAAAATAATGTTGAAATTATCCGAATTAGAAAAATAGGCGGTAAATTTAGTGGTTCGGAATTGATCGAAAATTGTCGAGGAATTTCGCATACGTTGATAGGTAAATGTGATCGTTTTGTTTTGTCGGAATAGTATTGAATAAGTTGTTTTGCAGATATAGTTGAATAAGTGAATTGTCCGAATTATGGACGAGTTTAAGTTGGAGGCTTAATAGCCAACGTTGAAAGTTGTTGTGTTCGTTTGAGTTGTAGGTCTAAATGACCAGTGTTGATTAAGTTGTTGCAGTTAATGCATGATTGAGTTGCTGTCGTTTTAAGTTGTTGTTGATGTTGTGGTTGTTGTATCATACATACCATTTGCATTATTAAGTTGGCCTGGATTGACAATTTTTATGTTGGAGCTATGCTCACCCACGTTGGCCTGGATTGACACAAGTTGAAAGTTGAAGGCTTATGCCTTGTTGAATGTCTCGATAACCTGACATGATTTTAAGTTGAGAGTTTTACTCCGATGGATCCACATGCATGTGCATAGTTGAGTCGCATTTGAGTTGCATCTTGAAGTTGTTGTTGTTATTACGTCGTTGTTGTTACTAAGTTGTTGCTGTTAGTAAGTTGTTGTTATTATTCTATTTTGTTGTTGTTGTTGTTGTTGCGAATTAGCTATTATACCATTGTTACCGTTGTTGTTACTAATTGTTGCTAAAGTTGTTGTTATAACTGCTATCGCTGGTTGTTGTTTTAATTGTTGTTTGAAAGTGGTGATATTTGTATGATTCGATCTAATATACTATTTATCATACGCTTGTTTATAGTTGTTGAAATCTCACCCTTTCATTTGTTTCGCTGTTACCTTTATACCGGTAACGTGCAGGTATCCCAGTCGAAGATTTATTTGCTGTTAGTTCGAGTTGGGCAGTCGCTCTGATACGTAACACTCGGGGATGAACGCTAGTTGTTTAGTTGTTTTGAGAATTTTTGTTGAATAACCATGTTGATATATGAAAAGTAATTGTTGATTTTAAAATGGCTTTAAGTTGAAAAGTTGTTATAACTTCCAAATTGAATAATGTAGTTCCGCTGATTAGTATTAATAAAGTTAAATTCATGTTGTTTAAGTACACCCGAACTTATGTGTTATGTATTTGTGATAGCATGTTGTTGTTAAGTTGAATTGTAATACTCCAATTGGTTGTTGAAAAGAATTTTATAACTCTGATTTTCTTAATAATTACCGAGGTAGAATTGGGGTGTTACAGACAGTCCTGAGGAGGTTGCCATAGTTGAGAGGATGGTCAGTGAGACATCAGGTACATCGCAGTACCGCAAGCATAGGAGAGCGTAGGGGGATAGGATTAGGCATACGTAGTAGCCTGTGTTATGTTTTATTTTTTGTTTTTGTTGTAATATTTTGACCGTACTTACTTTCTGAAGAATTTATGTATATTACTATTTATGAACATCTATTTTGACCATATTGTTATGTTTATTTTATATTTTAGATCAAATCGTAAAATATTATCTAATTGTGAAAATAGATTGAGAAATAGTAAAATTAATGTAATTTTAAATAAAAATGACACAAGCAGAGGAAGTCACCTCGCAACAGATTTTACTTGCAAAACAATTTTTAAATATGTAAAGAAAATGATTTCTTTGAAAATGTACTTGTGAAATCTACTAAGAGGTAACTTCGCAACAACATTTTCAAATAATATTTTCAGATTTTTAGCGCTGAAAACTACACCACTAGATGTAAAAGAAACTTCCAAGAAATAAATGTGTTATTATTTATAGTAAAAGAAATTAATTAAAGTCGGTTATTCTAAAATGCAACCTGATTTTGTCTATATCGTATAAAGTTAGAAGAATAGCTTTCTGGTTTCGGCTACGGTTTTATACAAGTAGTAGCCAGCACCAATGCACCATATAGCCACTTTATCTACCCATTTCTTTTCTGTTTCCTTTTATGCATAGTGAGATTCTTAAATAGCCAAGCCACAAAAATTGAATAATCCAGTGCTGTGACATATAACGAAAACAAAAATCTTTATGTATTTCACATGCTTTCGGAGTTTAGGTAGCCTAAACTTTTTTTTCTTTTCAAAGTTACGATGATAATACAGATTTGTTGAATAAAAAGTGGCTTTTCCAGCATTCGAAAGCCACGTTCGTTTGTTCACTTTGGGACAAAAGAACTGACACGATACCCTCATCAATTTTGACTTTTGCTGGTTTCCTCAAAGATAACGGTTTCTAGTTCCACCGTCTCATCTTGAAAGAAAGATATATCATATGTTCTAGCCACAAGGGTTCTTGTCATAATTTTTGGTCTCTCGAACCGGTTTGTATTTTATAGAAGGGTGCGAATATGTTAAACAACAATAAAACAAATAAACATGGCCATCTTATATGAAAAGAATTTTATCAGTTAAATTAGAATTTCTGGTATATGGTAGAAGAGGTTTTACTTTTGATTGGATAAAATCACGGTAACAAGACTTTTTTAACGTGGAAATGAGAATCTCTTATTTGTAGTTTCAACTAAACCTGTATTTTTTGCTATCTCCCACCGTAATTTTAAACTGTCAGTAAGATTTTTTTATTGGTGGAATCAAGGATTCGAAATTTTATTATAAATAGACGGTTTCAAATCCGCTTGTAAAGTGACAAAACAAAACATATATTTCACTATTAACATTATTAACATGTTTTTGTACAATTTGTATATTATTATTATTTGATAAATTATTATTACTTGAGATGTTGATTAAGGCCACCTTTAAAAGTTTGTAAGATGGAATACCACACAACATTGTAAAAAATTGTCATTGTTAGACTATATCTAAAAATTATAAAATATTTATCACACTTAATCAATTAAGACTTTATTTATTTTTTAGAGTTGAATTGTGACTAACTTCAAAATCTAAAAAAAAACTTAATTAAGCGACTATAATATCAATTGAAATATTAATTATAGTTGTGATTATTCTTTTGTTCCACACATTTCTTTTAGTGCTTATCTTTTTATCATCACTTCACAACAAAAGGATTTTGCAATATTTCATTTGTGTTGAGTTTGTTCTCTTTGTCAAATAATAAAATGTAGATAATGTGCTTCTACAGTGTTGTCTCAATTAGGCTTGCAAACATAAAATCATTGATGTCATTGTCTAAATTATTATTGATTATTATTTTAAAACTCAAACTTGAGCCTTTTCATTGAATGAAATCCATCTTAGTGATCTTCATTGTTAACAAATCAATGGCAAATACTAATTAATGAGATAACTAAGAGCATCAAGGAGTGAAAAAATAAACATGTACATTGATCCATTTCCATTCACCTATATATACATCCAATCTGATACAAAATATTGGAATATAACAATCCTAGATACAGTATTATATTCTATCAAATGTGTACAATATGCATATACATATACATATAGTAGTACCTCATGCTTTAAGAGTTTCTTCACAATGTGCTCATATACACATAGTGTACTATACAAAAAATTAAAAATTTATGAACTATGATAAACAACAATATACTTGAGGAATAGAAGAACCATGTTCTATGTTTCAATAATCTCTTCGATGAAAATTCGAAATATAAAATCGCGAAAACGCCTAGAGTATTGTCTAGGATCAACAGCTGATATTGAGGTAGGGTCATATTGAATTGATTTGTAAGCATGCTCAAGCTTCTTGCTGATATCATAGTCTTGAAGTATGTCTATGACACCAAAAGTAAGCTGAACATCATAGAACTCTTCAATTGGTTCTCCAACTAGTTGTGTTTCGATATCTCCTCGTCTTACCGTCCTTTCAGCTTTCGCTGGAATGTTCACACCTAATAGTGTGCTGCATAAAACCAAATAGACAAATATTGGTAAGAAATCAACTATTATTGTTATGCAGAGATATGCATAATTAACAAATCACAAACGTTTGAAAATCAACCGTTGATTTTCTCATCAGCGATTGAGATTACTTATTTTACCTTGAAGGATCGGTAGGAACAGGAAGTTGATCTATGTATTCTACTGGAGTACGTGGAGTTCCTTCGTTTTCTGATTCATCTGCGGTTGAAAATTAAGACAGTTCGTACTAGGTTGTCAAAATACAAACACGCGCGCGCACATAGACATTATTATATGTAGGATAAGAAAGTTACCGGTAGGGGTAAGAGATATTAAAGGTATAACATCACCATCTTGTGATATATTTTTGAAATGAATGCCAAGTAGAAGACTATAGTCCATAATTCCTTCTTGTTCCAAAAGCTCACAGTCCTTGTCAATTTGTCTGTAAAACAAATACATGTTTCATATGTTTAGCATAATTTCATAAGAAACAAAAAATTGCAAAACATGTTTGGATTTAACCAATTGTTTGACTCATATCACCTGCAAAACTCTTGAAACCAAGATTTCTGAAGTAGAAATATAAAATTAAGGTCGAGATCTTTAAGAATAGTGGTTTCGCTAATCTCTGTCTCAAGCTTATCTGACGTGCGGCCAAGTGAAGAACCCTTCAAATCATAGCGTCTATGAGTGATATACTCGGAACAAAAGAGGTTTCCCATTATGATAAATCGAACCTGAAAAACCAAACATATTTTAAAACTTATTATGCCCAAGTTTTGTGTTACATGATGATTATGTAACATTAATAATGTGAAATGTACCTTCTTTTGGATAGGTCCGTTTAACTTTACGCAATGCAAGCCGTAATATTTCGTTAATAACGTATTTTGATGCTCTCGAAAATGATTGTAATAAGCTGGAAGCATTTTTATGAGGACCTGCAGTTGAAATCCGAAAGAACTAAATTATGAAAATAAATGAGAAATTTCAAATGTGACAAAGTTTAAGTTTTGAAACTCACTTTCACTTCAGCCTTCTTCATTGTTTTAATCATGTAACGGTCGTCGTTGGTTAAGTAAAAGAAGCTTCCACTTTTTCCAGGAGACGAAAGCTCGCGAAGAGCATCGTTTCCACATATGGATAGCATGTAATCAGCTGGATCAACATTGAATAGCTTCCTAAGAGTCCTGATGACAGATTGTGATACAAAATCAATGATTATTCATGGAAGAACTTTATGAAACTATGGGTAAAGTATTAGTGGGACTGACCTAAAAACTACAGGGCAATAGTCCTTCCATTTAAAGTCACATGATGGATGTGGTGGAGTATATTTTGATCCTTCTGGTGGAAATCTTGTCCATACTTTCTCTTTCGGGTCGAAAGCTGAAGGTTTAAGATCAAGTGATGCTGTTGGAGCTGGTCTTGCAACTGAGTGCCTATAAAGTCCAACAAATTTATAATATGATCAATATTAAGGTATTTTTGTGTTAAATCAAAGCAATAGTACTAGCATTATATCAATCGGTCCAAGTGGATCCGGGTTCAAAACCTTTAAGCAAGATTAGTCATCACCAATAATGCACGAATAACAGTATAACACGATTAACAAAAACAACAATCCATAGTGTTTTCTTTTTAAACGCTACAACATTGCAAGAAGCATCAAAAAATTGATTTTCTAACAAGTTGGAGGATTTATGAAAGTTCGAAAAAACAAAAACAAAAATCATTACCTAATTCCAAGCTGCAAATTAAGCATGAGCTCAAAATTTTTATGCCCTTTACAAATAGTTTCACCCTGCCTCTTTGATTTCTTAGGTGCTTTCAAAGGTTGAAGTTGATTCAAAGCATCATTAGCATCATCAATCCTTGAACCAATTGATTCATCATCATGATCACTTACTAAAATAGGAGGAGGAGTTCTATTACCAATGCTACTAATATCGAAATCTCCTGCAGCACCACCTCCTCCATGACTACTCCCACCACCATCCCACAAATTCATTCTATCCCCACTAATACTCACCCTTCCATCAACCGACATTCTTCTAGATTTACCACAATCCGCTCCTTTTGTAGACTTCATAACCGCGAGTCTCTTTTGCGATGGCAAAACTAATACCTTTTCACCAGGACAAACCGAATAACAATTCAACTCGCTATACAACTCTTGAGGATCCCAATCCAAATGTGTCTCGTCAGATGATGGATCAAACGGATAAAGTGTTCCTGTTTCACCATCTTCTTCAATACCATCTTTACAAAAATTTCCAACATAATAGCTTCCATCTTGCCATCTATAAGTCCCATGTCCTTTTGGTAAACCATCTTCCCAAAACCCTTCAAAATTATTCCCATTAGGCCAAAAAAATGACCCTTTACCCCAAATTGTACCATTCTTCCATTCGCCTATATAATGACTCATATCTCCCCATTCATACCTCCCTTTTCCATCTTGCACCCCTCTTCTCCAATCACCTTCATACCAATCACCATTAACATAACTCTTAAACCCATGACCATGTTTCAAATTCATCACCCATTGTCCTTTATACGTCTCCCCATTACAACCTGTGTATGTTCCTACACCATCCATAAAACCACTCTTGAATTCGCCTTCGTATGTAGCTCCTGAAGGCCAACTAAATCTACCCTTTCCCTTTGTTTTTCCTTTGAACCATTGCCCGACGTACATACACCCGTCTATCCATAGATATTTTCCTTCTCCATGCGGAAAATTCTCAGCCCATTGTCCTGTATAATAATCTCCATTGGGAAGAAATTTCTCTTCATTATATACTTCCAACGTATCATTTCCGATATCTTCATGATCATCAATGTGGCTTTCTTCTTCGTCTGTATTCGATATAGATAACGTCCCAATCCCAAATATACTATTCGCGCGTTTCTTAGCAACTGCATGCGTTCTTCTCACCGTGGCTTCCCATGCCTTGAAAACACCTCCATCTTTACCAATCATCGTGTGTATTCTTCCTTCCAATGCTTTTCGCTTATTTTTCAATATTCCTCTCCATTAACATTAGTTCGAGTGATTACATGAATTCAAAAGATTTCATGCATGTGTCGTTAACAAACAAAAACAAACTTGAATCAAATCTCATCAAACCAACAATGTCATGTAACTAACATGCATGCAGAGGGAACATACCAAAAGTTTCAAAACCAGATTTGACGTTGTGGTAATGTTTTTTTTGTTTTCTCATGTTTCCAAAAAATCGGGGACATGTTCCTTAATTGTTACAGGAGATGCACAAATTGACAGCTGTCAATTGCAAACTAACCTTAATTTGGTGTATACCATATTAGTTTATTAAAATTCATAATGTTGTGTGTTTATTTTTGTGATACATTCATGAAAGAGAGCGTTGTGGTTCATGTTCTACAACCTCTAACAACCATGACAAATGGAGCCAAGTCATGAAATCAAGGTGTTTGCCTTCTATTTTTGGACTGTTAAACAAAATTTCTATTTTGTATTTTTTTTTTTAGCATTTCTTGTGCTAGAAACTACGATTTGTATAAATATTTTACAATAAAATTTTATTTTTATTAATAAAAACAAGTTACAATCTGTTTGATAAACGACAGTGTCAAACGCGCCTGTGTCAACGGTCTATAGTGGTACAAACGACGGCTACAAACCAACATTGTTTTAGCGAGGTTGGATACAATATATCATATTTTGTTAAGTGCTGCAAGAATTAAAACAGTGACAGAAGTGATTCCTGGAATGAAATACTCATTTGGAATTGCTTGAGGCATAACTCTTTGTTTTATAAAGAGAGCAGTCACAGGAACACCAAAGATGTATAGAAGTGCTTCTTTTGCTCCCACTCCAGTGAATCCTGATTCCTTAACCATCTCTTTCATGATGTCTTGGAATTCAGTTTTTGTTAATTCTTTGTCTTTACCTTTGTGATGTTCCTATAATATGAGATTTTAAAAGATCATCAAATATTAATCATAAACACACCATGTCACTCTTTTTGAAATATCTAAACAGAACTTTAAGTCATATATAATATAGCCATGTTTTCAAAAATGGTATGTAAAGCCAAAATTGTCTATTTGTGACCACAATTATTAATACTACATAAATAGTTCCCGACCGCGATGACCTTTTTTTTAAACCCTGCAGGACCAACCATGTCCCAATTTGATCCACGCCACATATCATGCTTCGCCGTTGAATGTCATCATCCAACGGCTCCCTGCATACCACTCCGGAAAGCAAAGAGATCTTTAACAATAATTTATTTCACATTTCCTTTCACTCAGAAAGAATTTAGACGTTAGAATGCTAATCATGCAAATTAGTCTCCTCTTTGTCGCACGGAAAACTTACTACACCCATCAAGACTCTATTACTTATTTCTAGTTCCACCAAAAAACTATGTATGGTTTAAGATATAAGATTAGGAGTTTGAACTGAGTGTATCTAAGATTAAGACTCTATACATATATGCACATACATCATATGCCTTCTCAAGTTCCTTCGCTTTGGGGAGTTTGAACTGAGTGTATCCAAGCTTACTATTAAGTTCCCTGCCATAGAATAATGAAAACTTGTAATTGATAAAACTTTCCTATCAGATAAAAAAATTAAAAAAAATTATTGAATATGAAAAATTATATGTACTCGACAATTTCGCATACTGCTCGGTAGAATTCTGGGAAGTCTCTCGAGACATTTTTTATATTTTTTTCATAGAATGTATCTATAATTGGAACAAGTTCTTTAGCCTTCTTTTCATCAGTTCCTGCATCAAATTTTCATAAGAAAAATAAACAATTTATAAGGAACACAAATTTATAAGAAAATTTATTAGAGTTAGGTGTAGAACCAGGTGATAATTTCTTCAGAGATTGGCCCATTTTTATTTTATTTTTTGCTTTGACTTAATAGAAATAGATTTGTGACAATGAGAAACAAAAATTAGAGGAGCTTTATAGAGAATAAAAGCTAAATAAAACTTGTTTCTTAGGGTAGAGAACATTGGATATCTTAGGTAACAAGCAAGATTATTACAAAAGAAATGAATCTTAATTAACTATCCATATTTCAATATATTGTTCTTGACTTGTTGTCCTCATCACCTTCTTCATAACAAGTAATATTTCAAATTATATTTTTAAAATTTAATTTTAAAACTTTGGTTCTTTTTAAGCAAGGAAACTATTAAAAGCGTAGTAGGGAGAATAAATGCTCCAAAGTCCAAACTTTCATCTTTCTGAAAACATAAAACACAAGAAAATCATGAGGAGATGGTATAACTCTTCTCCTTCTCAATTGATCCTTACTCGAAAGTCTATTAAGGAAACCCCTCCACCCAACAACTTTTACTCTCTACGAACTTGAGTTTTCCATAATCTGACAAAAACTTAATTCTTGCCTTTGTCTAGTTCTTTAGTGAATCTCTCTGCAGTCATAAAATCGTAACTGAATTTGACTGAGTAACCAACTATCGAGTCCAATTTTCACATGATTATATCCTCTGCCTCGGTATTAGGACCTACATTTTCTAGAAAAGCAAGTCAAAAAGCAGCAAATTGTCTTGCAAGGTTCCTTCCAATAAGCTAATAATCCCAAAGTCACCCCACTGCCAAGTGTTGTTACACCACCTTCCCATTCAAGACATTGATAAGTGTCAATTATGCTTATAATTTCACATGAAAACTTGGCATCTTTAAGCTCGACATAATATTTTTGATTAATGAATTCCTCATATTTAAAAGATGGCAATTTCTTACCCCCAACCCATATGGAAAAGAGACATTCTATGCAATTTCAAAATTGTTCTTCAGAAAATTGAAAATACATTTTCGATCACATCATATTTTACACAAAACAGGCCAAATGTGGTCTCACCCTTCAAAATGCAAAATATAATATCGGAGATATACTTTCGGTCCAAATCGGAATTATGTTTTCGGTTCTATTAGCGAAAAGATTGAATTTTGTTGCCACCTGGACATTTCATATATAACCGGAAGTATACTTCTAGTTTATGGAACGATGCAGATTACTTAAAACAATAACCAGTATGAACATATTTGATCACCACCATTTCTTTTTTCGTTCCTTAAAACCTCTCAAAAACCCTCATCATTCTCAATCCATTTTCCACTCCAAATCATCATTTTTATGATTTATCGTACAAAAAGAGATCAAGGAAGTATAATTTCTAGTAAATTTTATTCATTTTATCTCTCATTCCCTATATTAATCTGTTAATTTCTGTAGAAACCGGATGTATACTTTCGGTTGTTAGTTGAATAGAATCGGAAGTTCATTTCCGGTTTCTGTCTGTGTTTATTTTGACAGCAACTGTCCATGTGATATGTTAATAGGTTTTCTGTTTTAAGTTCATTTCCGGTTTCTGTCTATGTTTATTTTGACAGCAACTGTCAATGTGACATGTTAATAGGTTTTATGTTTTACGTTCTAAAGTTGTTTTGCATCTCGTAGTTTCTCCTCTCGTAATTAAGGAGGTAGATGTTCATGAGCAATTTGAAAATGTAGAAGAATTGGAATTACTTGAAGGCATGTTGTAGTTGATTCGTATAGAGGCAACTAAACTCGGATTTGGTGTTGTGATTGGAAGGTACGATAATGGTATGGATATAAGAAATACATTTGTGATTTTGACATGCGAAAGAAGTGGGAAATACATACGTCGTATCCAAAATTTGAAACGTGACGATACCGTTTCAAGAAAATGTGAATGTCATTTAGGTTGCGTGGTTATCTTATGGAAAATAAGAAATGGAAATTTAATGTGCTATGCGGTTTACACAATCATGGTTTAAATAAAAAATTAGATGGTCATCCAATTATATGTTGGCTCCTTCCGAATGAGAAGACATGTGTTTTTTATATGACTTTGAATTTGGTATCATCCAAAAACATACTTGCAACTTTGAAGCGCAAAAGACCCGAGAACACATCAAATATCAAACAAGTTTACAATAAGCGCTATCAAACCAAAATAGCGCTTAGGGAGGATTGAACCGAGATGCAACACCTCTTGAAACTTCTAGATGAAAACAATTATGTTTGTAGCACCAACGAGGTGATGATGGGGTAACAATAAGACATTTATTGGAGTTATTTTGATTCCATTAAATTGTTCAATGCGTTTCCTACCGTGCTCATAATTGATTCGACGTACAAGACCAACAAGTACAAGTTTCCATTGTTGGAAATTGTTGGTGTTACGTCGACTGAGAAGACATATTCTGTTGGTTTTGCATTTCTAGAGTGTGAAAAAGAGGACAAATTTGCACGGGCTTTAGAGGTTTGTAGGTCAATGTTGAAGGATGAAGAAGATATGGTGAAAGTCATTGATACTGGTTGAGATACAACATTAATGAATTCAGTTGCAAAATTCATACACATAACTTTGTAGGTACTATATTACTAAAAATGTGAAAAGTCGGGTTAAACCCGCGGTGGGGACATAACAAGTTGCAGGTGAAGATAGAAAATTGGTCAAGACGGGTGTCATTGTGGTGAAAATTATGGATGTATGAAATGTTATAATAAATAAATCTACAAAAGAGATATAAGTTGATGATGTTTTACAGTTCAGGAATATTGCGTGAAATATCCTAATCTATTGAAATATGTTGAAAGCATAATTCTTGATCAGGTTAAAAAGAAGATTTTTTGTTCCAGGACCGATCAGGTTATGCACCTTGGTAATACAACAACAAACCGAGTTGAGTCTGCACATACATGTCTGAAGAATTGGCAGGGAAATAACAAGGGTGGTTTGATTACGGGTTGGAAATCTATGACGTAGATGTTACTAAACCAGCATAACGAGATACATACAACAATTGATCGTAGTATCACGGTGTTGGAACACAGGTTTAAAGACAACACACTATATTCTCGGTTGGTTGGTAATATCTCTCAGGCAGCTCTGAATTATATTTTTTACAAGGCCAAACGAGCTTCTAATATAGGTTCTAACAGCTCAAAGTATGGTTGCACAATTGCGAAAACATATGGTCTCCCTTGTGCTTGTGTCATATCTAAGAAGATGAACATTGATAGCCCGATATGTATGGACGAGGTCTTCGGTCATTGGAAGAGACTAAGTTTTCACGATGACGATTAAATGAAAACAGATAAATCAAATATCTCCATCTTGGCCGAATGAGAAGCGATACAAGAAATAATTTTGAAAGATGATGATGCCACCAAACTCTACATCAAAGAACAATTAAGGAAGATTGCGTTCTCGGAGACCACAAACTTGAAACCACCATCCCAACTAGTAAAAACTAAAGGGACACCAACGAAGGTGAAACTGACACTAGACGACAATTCAACTACGAGAAGTCCTTCATATTTTGAATATGTTGACAAAGTTTTTCCAGATTCACCTACACCAAAATACTAGAAAAGTACTTTCAAAGGAGCCCTTATTAGAAAACCACCTCCTACACCGACTCCATCCAAAATACCATTCATCGTCATCGATCACATGTCGGTTTTTATGAACAAGTACATTGAACGAATCGTCAATGTCAGGGGTAACAGTAACTGTGGTTTTCGAGTATTTTATGGTTTGCTCGGTGTTGAAAAGTATTTTTTCAAAAAATATTTTTGTATCGTATCCACAAAGATTGGGTGATATTACCGCCGTTCTATAGTTACTATACTTTCAAGTTTACAAAATAACAAAATTATTTTGTTTGGATAGTTATCTTTCAATTTTAAAGTAAGACTAAGACAATAAAAATATAGTTTTTATCAAATAAAAAAGGTTTGCCAAGATTAGGGTTCACTATCCCAACTTCATATATTTTCTTAAAACAAATATGTGAACTCAAGATTATGTAACATCTTCTAGTATCCTCTCAATGACATTTATTTCTAAATGAGATTGTGGTATTCATTATATTAATCTTTAGATGATTTCTCCATCTAAATATTAATCTAACAATCCTTAATGTTTGATATAAAAGAAAAGTAATGTGTAAATCTATTTCTACAACTTATACATTACTTGAGAGAATACCTTAGGTCAGAATTTGAATCATATTTCTCAATAATAATCCAACTCAAAATATTCAACATAACACAAAAGCTTCAATCTATATTCATAACCAAATTATTCACATACAAGGATTTAAAGGAAATACATGATAAATTAGGAATAGCTACTACCTCTAATCTTGCCAAAGTGGGGTTTAGTTACTCATTTTCATTGTTGACAGCATAAGAGATAGAGCGAGTTTCTTCCACACACCAATATTATGTTCTTTCAACAATGAATGATAAAAATCTCCAAAAACATATCTCTTAGTTTTCCTCTCTTCCAAAAGTGTAATCATTAACCTTTTTACATGCAACCATACACTTTATATAACCCAAAAAGTAGCCTAAAAGGTGCCTCACACGCTACCCTAAAAGTTATCCCCAAAACAGATCTAATTATTCAAAACAGGTTGGCTGACTACGCACAGTTTTCGGTGCAAACAAGGGATGCAGCGTGAACTGAGTGAAGTTTGACTTCTTTGAAACAAACACACTTCGCGGCGCCAACAAGTGGACGTGACACGAACTGAGTTAAATTGCACTCCTTTTTCCCTTTGCTTTGGTTTTCCTTGCAACTTTGTTCAATCTTCAACTTCTTTCTTGCTTCTTCCTAACTTGCTCATGCATCCAAAATCTCTTGTCCACAATTTCTACACAACTAACAAACAAAGTGAAATACCTACCCAAAACATAATTAAAACAAAAGTAATTTCATATTTACTAAATTGTGTGAATAAAAGTATGGAAATTCAATGAAACTTGGTTAAAGGGACCAATAACAATGTATGAAAATTAATACTATTTGGTCCCTAACAACTCTCTCCAACTTACCATTTTGTTTGTCTCTAAACAAAAGTCTTTCTACCAAGTAACCAAATTAACGCAACAAGAGAAGAAACACAAATCATTCAAAGACACGCAATTGGTTCAAAAGTATATGGCCCTTCGAGATCCACTTACCTCAATACTAAGACAAAACATGAATAAGATAATGGTTGAGTGCAAAGTACATACCAAGGAATTCAAAGCAATACAAGTCAAAATTGAATCAAGCCTACACACACATCATATTAATGATGAATATCGTGAGGGTTTTCTTTCACTCATCCGAATAATTAAATCAACAACAACTCGAATCATGCGGCCATCAAAACAATACCAATCATGTGAAAAGTGAGAATCAAGAGATCTTTCATGGGTTGTAATGTGGCTTGGCTTACAAAGAAAGGGTAATATCAAAGGAGATCAAACAAGAATACTTATCCTAAGGGAGCATTCCCATCAATTCAAACTCAATAACAACTTTCTTTTTGATCCAATTTTTCTTTTCTTGTTTTTCAACAACACATAACTGGGAGCTTTTTTCTTACTTGAGAATTATCAAGAAGATTTTTCATTTCACTTGCTTCATGATTTCAAAAGTGTTCTCTTGTTCTTATATTTTTTTTCAAAGATCACTCATATTCACTTTTTCTCAAAGTACCACAAGTTTTCTTTTTAATCAACTCTTGTTATTCTCCCCAATTTTAGTGTTCAAACCAATAATGATGCAATAATGCTCCCTATAGGAGAAAGGCAAAAATGCAACCAATTTGGTTGAAGGTTTAAATGAAACATAAAAATTACGATTCATTCATTCACAATATTTTCAATTGACTTTGCAACTATCAATTAAATGAATCCTAATACAAGCTCAAAGGGATTGATTAAGGATCACTCCTCACAAGGTTAGTTGATTCAAAACTTTTTTGGCTAAGTGGTTTTTCTCAATAACAAACAATGCCTCTATCATTTTCACATTTTTCACAAAAAATAGACCAATGCATGATTTAGCATGATAAGAACGAGTTGAAATAAAATTCGGTATCCCGCATTTAGTGCACAATGGAAGGTTTCCTCACAAATGGGTAAGTTCTATTTTGATTCAAAGTTGACATGTATTTCAAAGAATTTATGATATGAAATTTGCACAAACCATCAATCTATTCATGTTAAGTCTAGAAATCGGTAAAAGTGTACCTTGAAGTGCCGAGTACCAATCTTATCATCACCATCTAAAGTGTTCTACATTCATCTCTTGTAATTGTCACTTGGTTACTTCAAGCCTAACTTAATGAACAAGAACAATTAAACAAAAAGTTTTTGAAAATACGGGGTACCTCAAATTCCATAAAACCCATCGATTTTACTCAACATAATCAAACATAAACATGCAATTAACCGAGAAGTTTTAAAGGTGAACTAGAGCTACCAAGAGTACAACATAAAAATAAACGGTGAACGAGAGCCATCAAGAGTACAACATAAAAAAATTGCCATAAAAAATAAAAGTAAAATTAAAAGACTAAAATAAATCTAATACTACCAAACCGATCTTCAATTTTCTTCATCATCACCACCACCCACGGGTCCAATGGCTTCTTCCATGTCCTCATCAGCACCTACACTGCTAGCTTAGCCAGTGCTGCCCGCACCCCCCATAAATGTTGGCCTGCCCTCAGGCCAATTAGCATGAGCCAAATACTCCGCCTGAGTTGGAAAAGTGCGGTCTTTAGGCGCCAAGAAAGTGTTTTGAAACTGCTGTTGCATAACATCAAATAAGAATGTTTGAGACCTCCTCGAAGCCTCAAATTTGTCACAACAGTAGCTTGCAAACACCATTTGATCAAAAGCGAGAGTACAACAGGGTTTAGGCCTAGAAGATAAAGTATTTGCTCCTTCAACTTTATCGATCGGTGCCTGACAAAATCTATTCACAAAATAATCATTAATAACACTAGCTATGGTGTAATACACTTCATTTGGAATAAGCACATTTGCTTTCTTGCACAACCCCATTATTAACCTCAGGTACATGAGCACACCGGCCTTCCCGCCATGCTTTGTTCCACTTGTTGCCACTTTTCTCATTTCTCGCGCAATGATGGAAGTCACATCCATAAATTTTTCCAGATAGGATAAATGATAACAAACAACCAACATCAAGTGGGATCGTAGTGGTATGGATATGCGGCCGAATATTAATCAAGAGAAGGACCAAGACAACTCGTGCCTCTAAAGTTAGGTCATCTCTCTTCCAATGTTTAGGCAGCCCTTACTCATTAAGATGATAACTCCTTCCCTCAAGGCATAAGTAATCATTCACAACATCGTAATTCCAATTTCGTGCCGCCTCTTTCGCGCGATACTCGCATCGCTCTCCTTCTCGCAATGTGAGTGGGTTTCCCAAGAAATTTTTCAGAGCATCCTTGTTGAGAACTATAAACTTGCCCCTCACTTACGTCCTATAATGATACGTTTTTCCTTCCTCCACCTGAATATCATTGGCGTAGAATTCACGCACAATATCATAATTAATCTCTCTCATGTTCACACAACTTTGTCCACTTCCGATCCTTGATAATTTTCACAATCTTGTTGTATTTTCCATTGGGAGCAAAGTTGACAAGTCTCTCCGACTGAATAGTCCTTTTGACAAGCGCTCCATAATGCTCCTCACATTCATCATTTGAGAATCTTCCTACGCCTCTCATGGGACCGATACTTGTAGACTTTTGTTGCTTAGACATCTGTACACAAGTAACATACAACAACACAAACAACACAACCTGTTAGCACAAATAAGAACAAAATTAATAGGTTGGATTTTTCTGAGTTCACGGTGCAAACAGCCTTACGCGGCGCGTCCTGTGCGAACTCTAAATCCAGCAAATTAACAATAATCTTCTTTGGTTCTTATGTTATCTTTGTCCCTAGTTTTCCCTAAATACTCCAAGAGCCACTAATCCTAAATTCCCAAAACATGCATTTGAAAAGAATAATCTTATCAACCCTAATTTACCCTAATTGAAGAACAAAGGGGAAAGTTTGAAAATGAATGAAAGACATAAACCACTAAAAGGAAACACTTAAGAAATAAGTTAAAATAAAAAACTGGATTCACATGGTTCGCGGTGCAAAGGGGCGTTCCCGACGCGCACTGTACCAAATTTAATTTTGGAAAAGTTTCTGCCTGGTCAGTTCGCGGAGCCAACCCATGTACGCAACGCGTACTGAAGCAAAATTTTGTAATTAAAGTTTCTGTTTGCTCATTTTACGGCACAAACAATGTTACGCGATGCGAACTCAGTTTTCCTACTAAGGACGCGACACAAGCAACGTTCGCGGCACGAACTGCATCAAATTTTTAAAAAATGCAATGCTGCATGATTTACAATTTTAATGTAGAACCGATTAGCAGAGGGATTGCCTCTCAAAAACTTGCAATTGCTCTAATTATGAAAGAAATACTTACTATGTTGGGTTTCCTTCCAACAAGCGCTTTGTTTAACATCGTTAGAGCTCGAAGGTCTGACGGTGCTTCAAGGCTTGATGAAAGAAATGACACAAACGTCACGCTTTACTCCTCCATCATGGTAAACCTCCATGATTTCCTCCTCGGTAGCATCGATTCGTAAAGTGTCATGCTTGTCCTTGGGATGCTTTATGGCTTCAAAAAGATTGAAAGTTACCTCCTCATCTTGCACTCTTACTTTCATAAGCCCATCATCAATATCAATCATCATTCGGACAGTCTTCATGAATGGTCTTCCAAGAATTAATGGCACATCATGATCCTTCTGCATGTCAATTACCAAAAAATCCACCAGAAACAAGAATTTGTTCACCTTTACTACCATGTCTTTAGCAAATTCATATGGTGAAGTGGTAGACTTATCGGCTAGTTGCAAAGTCATCTTAGTAGACTCCGTCTTAACATTTGCCAATCTTTTAACAATGGATAAAGGGATTAAATTGATACTAGACCCCAAATCAATCAAACCATTACCAATGTAGGTATCTCCAATGGTTACCGGTAAAGTGACTCGTCCCGGATCAAATTCCTTCTTTGGGAGAGTTTTTGGATTATGGCACTACAACAGGCATCAAGCAAAATTGTCTCTTTATCCTTGTACCTCTTCTACTTTGTGAGCATGTCCTTCACGAATTTATCATATTTTGGCATTTGCTCCAATGCTTCGGTAAATGGAATATTTATATGAAGTTGTTTAAATATATTCATAAACCGAGCATAGTATCTTTCCTTCTCCTTCTTTGATGCTGCATGCGGATAAGGTAGATGTTGAATGGGAATTGTGCTTACTTATTTATTTCCCTTTTTTACTCTTCCTTGCATTTTTCTCTTTCTTTTTACTTTCCTCACTATCTTCTTTCTCCTTTTCAACTAAGCCATCTTCCACTCTCTCTTCCAACTCATCTTTAGCATCTTCCACCACTACTTCATTTTTTTCCATTTTCAACTACAACTTCCGCCTCATCATCCTCTACAACTTCATCACTAATCCCATTCTTCACCTCTTTACCACTTCTAGTGAAAATTTCTTTGCAATACTCCTTCGAGTTGGTATGAGTGTTGGCGGAAAGAGGAGGCCCCAGTTGTTGTTCGGCCAATTGCTTTACAAGCTGCCCCACTTGATTTTCTAGATTCTTGATGGCAACCATATTGCTCTTTTGGTTCTCCATGGAAACTTGCATGAATTGTTTGAGAGTGTCTTCCAATTTTGAGCTTCCACCTTGAGATTTTTGACTTTGAGGATTTGAACTTTGATATGGACTTTGATGTTGAGAATGTTGATTGTTGAATCTTTATGGTTGATAGCCTTGGTTGTTCCTTTGATATGAGTTATTGGGATGTGTAGGTTGCCTCTGATAGACTTGACTTTGGTTGTTCACATAATTCACTTCTTCTCCTTCGGGAGATCGACAATAACCGATGGGATGATCACTGTAACACCCCAATTTCTACCTGATAATTATAAATAAATTAGAGTATAAAATTTACAACCAACAATTGGGATATCACATTTTCAACTTAAAACACAACCTATATTTAAACCAGATACATAAAAATTTTAATCAGAAAGAGAAACTCAACAACCTGTTTAGTCTTTGAACATAAATTCACTTTTATAATAACCACACAGAGCGACAGATACTGAATCAAACTAACAACTACTAACGCTTCATTCTTCATTACCTATACGTTACCCACGTAGAGGCAACATCACAACAGAAGGGGTGAGATATCTAACAATCTAATAAATTGTATGATAAATAATACGTTAGAATCAGATAATGTAAATCACCGGTTCACAAATTATTCACACAACAAACAATCACAACACAATCATCAACGTAATATAACAACAACAATTTATCATCACAACAACATTTATCACAACATATTCATGAACGTAATACAACAACAAATTCACCGTCATAACAACTCAAATATGCAACAATCAACTAACAACTTAATAACAATAACAACTTCAACACACAACTCAAGATGCGACTCAACTATGCAAATGCATGTGGTACCATTGGAGCAGAAGTCCCATCGTGTTTGTAATCAAGACCAAAGCTTAAGCCTTCATCATCGTCGTGTTTTCCATCAACGCCAAGGCATAAGTCTTTGTCGCTAATTTATTAATCTAGGCCAACATGGTGCCAATCCAGGCCCTCGCAAAGTATGTAAATGTATGTGACTCAATGAATGCAACATCACACACAACAACAACAACAACAATTAGTTAATAGTGCAATAAACAACGAAGTTAACATTGCAATTAACATCGCAATTAACATCGTAATTAACATCGTCATTAACATCACAATTAACATCGCAACTAACATCACAAATAACAACATTCATCGTTCTTCACAAAGGCATAAGCCTATGTCACCATTGTTACCAATAAATAGAGGTAACTCATCGTAACTAAATTTCCCTGTAACATCGCATTATCAACAAAATTTATCACAGTATCATAACATCACAACACATCACAAGGAAAAACAATAACACAGAGTAACACAACCAATTTCATCTCAACCTACAACCTCGCAATTTATTATCAACATCACCACAAGCAAACAACAACAACAATTCAACAAAAACAACATTACACAATTTTATCACCTGCAAATTCATAATTTACGGTAAGTGTAAAATATTCTATACTCTTAACTCATAAAAATGTCATAATAATATATAATTATAACTTGACATAATTCTGAATGAATTATAAATCACTCTACCACAATTCCTACAATTCTAAAATAACTCTAAGGTGCTCAAAATTGCTCTACCGACAACTCTTGTATATAAAATAATATTTATGAAAATAATTGGTTAGTGATCTGACTCAAGTAATAGAAAAACAACTCTAAAGGGTCAAATACATTTACCTTTAATTCTACGACTTATTCTACGGCTTACTAAATTTAATTTTAAACAACTCAAAAACAACGCTGATGTCACACCCCAAAATTTACCCTATGTTTATTCACATCATTTTTTCTCTAAACCGTTACAACGGATGCTTCGTACGGAAAGCCATATCAATCCCTTAAAATTCAGGTTTTGGGTCTTAAAAGTGTTTTTAATAGATAGTACGTGCTCTAAGCTTTCCAACGATACCAATTATGCCTAAATCGGAGTTACGACCGCAAAAATATGATCGAAACCGTTTTTCAAAAGTTATGTTCTGTTTCTGTACAGTATGCATCGATGCATAAGCTCATGCATCAATGCATAGCTAGCTTGCGTCGACACAAGCATCGTATGCATCGATGCATACATGTTCAAATTCATTTTTTCCCATTTTTCTTTCAGTATGCATCGATGCATACATGTTATGTATTGATGCATAACCACTTGTACTATGCATAGACCATATGTATTGATGCATAACTACTTGTATTGATGCATAGACCATATGTATTGATGCATAACTACTTGTATTGATGCATAGACCATATGTATTGATGCATAGATCGTATGATTCAACTCATACATTATTCCAAAACCCGTTTTCTCAATTTTCCTCAGTATGTGTCGATGCAAGCTTCATACGTATCGATACAAGGCATGTATGGATCGACCCAAGAGCTTTTGTATGATACAAATACCAAACAGAACTGAATCTCCTATGTTTTGATGTTTATGTATCGATGCAAAATGGCATGTGTCGACACAAAAGGCATATGAATCTATGCATGGATATATGTATTGATGCAAGATGGCTTTTAAACCCTTTTGTATCGACTCAATGAACGCATGAGTCGACTCATGCTCATTTGGATCAAAGTTGTGGATTGGAATTATGGATTGAATTGAAATAAGAACTGAATGCATATTCTAATCAACACTTCACCATGATTTGTCTTAACCATTGATACTAGTTTGTGGTAAATTTGGTTTCCAACTTACGTTTACAAGTACTACGACGAAGGAGATTGCATTAGTAATAAATCAAGAACTCAAATTGATGCATAATTCTCAATTTTTGTATTCATGAAAATTTGAGAGTTTTTAAATTACTCTAAGTTTTTGTTATACAAGAATGCCCATTTACAAAGTTGGAATCAAATTCTAAACTCAACATTCAATTGACAAATTATCATTCAATTCACTTCAAGAAAACTTTCAAGTATTTTTGTTCAAGATTACAAACAAGTTAGAATTTGGCCTAAGGTTGCAAGCATACAAGCAACATTACATTTTCTTTATCCTAATCCTATTCTTTCCAACAAAAATCTTCGGTGCTTTCTTTTTGAATTTCCCTCCAAGTTTTCTTGATCCATCTTCAAGCCTTTTCTTCTCATCCAAGCTTTCCTTCTCGCCATCACTGTAACTCATGAAAACAAAGAAAGAGGAACGGTTAGCAAGCAACGGACAACATTAAAAATACAAGGCATCACACAAAATTACAATCTCATCATTAGGGATTTCTGGCAAGAATCAGGTTTAAAGAGTTTTAAATCGTACCAAGCCTCATAATCTTGTTCAAGATTAATCATTGGCTAAAAAGAGCTTCATTTGCAAATCACAAAGTAAATTGGTTCACAAGAGAGGCTATAACTCAGTTTTTCCTCATAGTTACAATATTAGGTAGCACAGGCAGCAATCAGAAGAAAAGTTTTTTAACCCAAAAGCATCATGGTTATCAGCAAAGTAAAAGTTTTTCATCCAAAAAGCATCTTGGTTATCAGCACAACAGAGGGCAGCAGAGGATAGCAGTAAGCCAGCAGTAGACAAAGCCCAAATTGCTAAGACAGTAAAGCCATTTAAAAAAGCACAGCAGATTATAGCTAAAAGGGGCAACACAAGCAATACAAGCAACACACCAGCACATGCAGCATCAAAAAAGCAGCAGAAGACTAGTTCCAACATAATTCAAACTGAGTTGGACCAAGAGATAAAGAAGCCATGCAAGCCATTATTTCAAAGACAGAACTACAGAAAACAAAAACTAGAGAATACCAAAAAACCAGAAGCAAAATATTGTTCAAAACAACCTTTGTTCCAAAACAAGAACCGATCTCAAGAAACCAAGACAACATCTGTTCTAAATCAGAAAACTACAAACAAGATAACCATTAACCAAAAACCATAAGAATCCTAGAACCACAAAAATGCAACCAAGTTCCAAAGCCAATACAAAAAAAAAACTTCAACTCAAAGAAGCAGATAACCATCACCAAACCAAGCATAGCAGCCACCCACCATGGTTCCCAAAGAGAACGAAAACAATATCCATAACCAGAACAACCATCGTTCCTAAAACCAAAACCAGAAAAAACTATTTCAAACCATAAAAACCAAAACTAACAGACCGTTAACCAACCAGCATAACAAACCAAAACCATTGTTCAAACCAAAAACCTTAACCATTTTCGCAGAAAACAACATTCAGAACACGAAAACCCTAACTCTAATCATCATCTTCCTAAAAACTCAAACCCTTCAGAAAGTATATTTTTCAGAAATCAAGTTTCTGATAACAGTGAAAGAAGAGAGGAAAAGAAGCTGATAAAGGGAACCATCTCACCCGGAGTTGACAGAAGAGCCTGAATCCAACGCTTAGGGTTTCGAAACCCCTCTTTCAAATCCCAGCCGAAACCAGCATCTACAAAATCCAAAGCCAAATCAAGAGTCAGAATGAAGAAACGAACAAAAATGTAAGAAAATCATGTTCTGAGAGGATTCGCCGCCGTCACCGCCACGAGGGCGATTTCCGGCGCGACCATCGTTCTCTTCTTCAGCCAAAAGGTCGTGAAAGCATGAGAAACCAGAGGACACAGGGAACGACGACGAGAGTTCGTGAGAGAGACGAGAGTTCGTGAGAGGGTGAGAGGATGAGGAACGAGAGAGGAAAAGAGCATTTATGTTTTTTTGTAATTACATTTTTTTTATATTATTGTTTGTTTTGTTTTTTGTTTTTTTACAATAAGTAAGGTTAATTAAAGGTTAAGTGTTGTGATGTGGTGGTGACAAATGTCACCACCCTTATCATTTTCTGTTTATTTTTTTATAATTATGATGATCATCATCTAACGCTCCTGGAAGGCTCTCCACGATGCACCCTCATGATCTGGCCACACTGGATTCCTCAGACTGGATTGGGCTGCCTTTTATTTGAGTTTTTTGGATTTTGGCACCCCCAGAATTACTTCTCGCAGGCTATTTCTAAACCCTCTCTTTCAATTAATTTATTGTGTGGATAATTTATTATTTTGGTGAATAAAATAATTATTAGTCATTGATAATTTTTATTTGTCAATTTCCGATTAAACTATTAGTCGATTTTATCAAATAAAAAAGATCTAGCCTAACAATTATTTAAATTCCTAATTGTATTGTTTGATAATTATTTATCTGCTTTATACGCTTGCATGATTTATTCACCGTTATACACGTCATGCACAATTAATGCAAAAAACAATTTTGATTTCTTTGATTGGCTCATAAGCCAATTTCTTAAAGGGTCTCATAGTTGGGGATGGGCATGGCCATCCTCACGAGGTTAATTAAAGCCCTTGTTGCTTTAGTTAATCATAACCCAAAAATAAAATTGGTCCATATACCAATTTCCCATGCACCAGGGTCTCATAGTTGGGGATAGGAGCACCTATCCTCACGAGATTAATCAAGTTCACATACTTGGTTAATCATAACCCGAATCATTCCTTCTCCTTCGGTCCGTTACCAAACCCTATCTAAAACACTTTCACAATTAACTTACAAACCTCGATCCAAAGTCGAGTGCATTTTCAAATTTCCTTTCATAATAAAAACCCAAGTATTTAAATCGTTGGTTGCTAGACCAATTGTTTAAACACTTGTAAAAAATGAACTTCGAGTCTTTAAATCGTTGGATGCTAGTCCAATCGTTTAAAGATTCTTAATAACGTGAACTTTGTTTCACTTCACTCTTTCATAAGAAAATTTTTGGGATGATAGATGACTCGTTGAGCATTGAGCTCCTCTTGTTTCTAGTATTTGAATCGTAAGATGCTAGTCCTATTGTTCGGTACTTTTCACCCACCTAAAATCAATTCAACTCACTCAAAATCCTTTTCTCGCTCATATGCGATCATCAAACTCTTTTCCAACAAAGAGTGTGCCATAGTCATTTCAAATACGAATAAGGACTTAAGCTTTTCAAACAAACTAAACAAGTCCAAGTTCAAGCCTTTGAAATGTCTAATGCACGATTTTTCTTATAAAATCAACACAACAAATTTAAAACATTTTTGAGAAGAACTACGGAGTTTTGACTTTCCCATTGCACAAGAGAATACGTACGCACGCGGTTTCGAAACTGTGCCAAACTCAAAATAATAATAAACAAACCCTTTTTATTCATAACTTAGCAATAAACACACACGCAAACACTTAGAACTAAATGGGTCCCATCGAGTACGATGGATGTAAGAGGTGCTAACACCTTCCTCTTACATAACCGACTCCCGATTCCATATTTTTGGTCGTAGATCGCCTTATCCGCATTTGTGGGGTTTTATCTATATTTTCCCGTTCCTTTTGGAACAAATAAAATTAGGTGGCGATTTCACTGTTTTCGAAATTTAAATGATTTTTGAAAATCAAATTGCTTCAGCTGACAACTCTAAACATGTCAGAATCACCCGAAACAATTAAAGCATGAGTCTTAATAACTCAAAGCAATTCTGATAATTTTATTAACAATTCTAATATCTCTATTGACAACTCTATTGGAATTGAAATTAACTCAGATTAACTAAATTATCCAAAATGCATATTTCTAACTCAAACTTTTTGAAAACATTATTAATGCTAATATTAATATATTAAAATTTAGAAATCTTAAAAGATGATTCTCAGATTAAGTTATACTACTAATATTAATATACTAATGAAAAATTAGATAATAGAAACGTGATTCTCAGTGCGCTAGAGTACATATAATTGTTACATGTTATCAAATTGTCATGGTATACTTATAAGAATCAACCAATATGTATCTTACCATATAATATCTAAGTAGTAGTATCCATAGCATTATATCTATATATATAAAAAAAAACACTACAGTAGAAAGTGAAACAAAAGGACAAGGAATTACACATGCATGCCGCTCAACATCCTCCCTTGTTTCATGTGTGTCGTTCGACACACTCTTCTGATCCAGGGTGTGCCGTTCGGTAATCGTTTTCTTCCTCCTTCTCCCTCAAATTTTTCTGTTATATTTTCCATAATTACTCATATTAGTTATCAAACAATAATTTTTCATTCACAACATTAATTAAGCAACCTATTCGAACACAATTTCAACATAGAAAAATCACTACTTTCACAAACAGAACAACTACGAATGCATGGTAAATTCGTCATTATCCTAATTCCCACATACTAATCATCATACAAACCATTAGAAAATTAGAACTCCACCCTTACCTTAGATTGAAGGTCGCTCTACGGAGTTCCAATCGAATTTCGGTTTAGCTTTAGGTCTGTAAATTTTCTCCGGACGATAATTTTCTCCAAACCTTGTTCCTCTTTCTTCTTCCTCTTCTCACATATACTATTCTTTTCCTTTTCTTCTCCTTGTTTTCTAACAACCTCTCCAAAAACCTAATTTCTTATTATTTATATTAACTAATAATTATATTTCTCTTATTGGGCATAGTTCTCTACACCTCTCTTTCTACTAATTTCAACCAACTAAGCCCAACAAATTAATCTATTATTATTATTATTATTACTAATAATAACTAACCAATACTATTATTAAAATTAATTATACCGACTATTCAAAAATTAAGCAACTAATTTGACTAACAATTCGACAACTTAAATTCGAAATAATTCGAAATATTTCATTAACTAATTAATTAAATAACTGGGCGTTACAATCACCTTGACAAAGTTCACAAAATGTCACTTGATGCTTAACTTGAGCTCCTTGTATCTCTTTCATTTGTTGTGGGAATTTGGACATTTGTTGAGTGAGTAACTCCACTTGTTGTGAAAATAGCTTGTTTTGAGCAAGGATGACATCATTGATGTTTAATTTAAGAACACTCGACTTCCTTTGTGAGGTACCATGATCATGTTGACTTTGAAGATCATTCAGTGTCATCCGGTCAATAATAATTATAACATCCTCCGCACTTGTTGACATCAAAGAGCCACCCGCGGTAACATCTAAAGTGTTTTGTGCACCGGTTGGAGTCTATTTCGAAATATGTGGATCTGAGTGAGTTCATCAAAACCATGACCTTTGCACTTCCTTAGCATATACTTGAATCTTTCCCAAGCCTCATTTAGAGACTCATTGACTCCTTGAGTAAATACCGCAATCGTCGTACCGCAATCGTCGTTTTGGCTTCCACAAATCAGGATCGAGGAAAATACCTCTCTAGAAACGTTTCTTCTAATAAACTCCATCCGTCATCACTATTGGTAATTGATTAAGGTACAACTCTTTTGCTTTTCCAATCAAGGAATGTGGAAATAATCTCTTGAATAGTGCCTCTTCACCCGCTTCATCTACTCCCGTTGCACCCGCGATCTCATAGAATTTGGTGAGATGTGTGAAAGAGTCTTCATGATCAATTCTTGTGAATGGACTTTCATAAAGAAGTTGGAGGATTCTGGTCTTCATCTCCGTGTTCCTCACACCTTGAGCATTACGAGAAAATTGAGCGGTGCGCCTTGGACTATTAGCGGACATTTCGGTATGAACTTCACCCGCCATGTTTCCTTCAAAAGCGTCTACACCCACTTCTTCAATTTGAGTTAGTGAAGCAGTAGATGCCTCTTCTCTTAGTCTCCTCTCTTCGGCTAATTTCCTTCTTCTTCTTCTTCTTCGTGTTTTGCTATTGATCTTCCAAATCATCCTTTCAATTTCAGGATTGAATGGAAATTATTCTTCGGTAGCCTTTTCAAGCATAGACAAGAATCTACAAAACTAGCAAACCAAGTGAAACACAAGAGAAATAATAATAAAGTAACAAAACTTAAAACAATGAACTATTGCAATGCTTGCAATATCAAATGCCAATCCCCAGCAACGACGCCAATTTGTTGAAAAGTATTTTTTTCGGGAAATATTTTTGTATCGTATCCACAGATATTAGGTGATATTACCGTTGTTCTATAGTTACTATCGTTTCAAGTTTACAAAATAACAAAGTTGTTTTGTTTGGATAGTTATCTTTCAATTTGAAAGTAAGACTAAGACAATAAAAATATGGTTTTTATCAAATAAAAAGGTTTGCCAAGATTGGGGTTCACTATCCCAACATCATATATTTCCTTAAAACAAATATGTGAACTCAAGATTATTGGACATCTTCTAGTATCCTCTCAATGACATTTATTTCTAAATGAGATTGTGGTATTCATTATATTAATCTTTAGATGATTTCTCCATCTAAATATTAATCTAACAATCCTTAATGTTTGATACAAAAGAAAAGTAGTGTGTAAATCTATTTCTACAACTTATACATTACTTGAGGAAATACCTTAGGTCAGAATTTGAATCATATTTCTCAATAATTATCCAACTCAAAATATTCAACATAACACAAAAGCTTCAATCTATATTCATAACAAAATTGTTCACATACAAGGGTTTAAAGGAAATACATGATAAATTAGGAATAACTACTACCTCCAATCTTGCCAAAGTGGAGTTTAGTTACTCATTTTCATTGTTGACAGCATAAGAGATAGAGGGAGTTTCTTCCACACAACAATACTATGTTCTTCCAACAATGAATGATAAAAGTCTCCAAAAACCCCTCTCTTAGTTTTCCTCTCTCCCAAAAGTGTAATCATTAACCTTTTTACATGCAACCATACACTTTCTATAATCCAAAGAGTAGCCTAAAAGGTGCCTCACACGCTACCCCAAAGTTGTCCCCAAAACAGATCTAATTATTCAAAACAGGCTGGTTGACTACGCATAGTTCGCGGAGCAAACAAGGGACGCGGCGTGAACTGAGTGAATTTTGACTTCTTTGAAACAAACACAGTTCGTGGCGCCAACAAGTGGACGCGACACGAACTGAGTTAAATTGCAATCCTTTTGCCCTTTGCTTTGGTTTGCCTTACAACTTGCTTCAATCTTCAACTTCTTTTTTGCTTCTTCCTAACTTGCTCATGCATCCAAAACCTCTTGTCCACAATTTCTACACAACTAACAAACAAAGTGAAATACCTACTCAAAACATAATTAAAACAAAAATAATTGCATATTTACTAAATTGTGTGAATAAAAGTATAGAAATTCAATGAAACTTAGTTAAAGTGACCAATAACAATGTATGAAAATTAATATTATTTGGTTCCTAACACTCGATAGATGTGAAGAGTATAAAATATTGTCTGAGATATCCTAATTAGAGAGTGGACAGACAACAAAGAATTATACACATGTGTGCTAGGGAGTAAAGAGAAGGTTGAGGAAATATATCACGGACTTGTACCTCCCGAAGATGGGTTTGCACCAGAGGATAAATGGATGTGTTTCTCTAAAATGAGTCATCTCATAGCAAGTGCGTATAAGAGGGTGCGTATTAATCTTACAAGACACGGTTTCTCAGAGACTTATATCCCTCTACGCACTGCTCCAACACCAAATCCTAATGATCGTATCATATGTGTTGGGTGGGTTTCAAATCCGCGACATTTTGTTCAAGTGTATTTAAAACCAGGATGCCCCATATCACTTATATCACTAGAATGGGCGCTAGACCTGGCCGGACTACTTCATTGAAAAGAATACAACAAGTTGAACCAAATTGAAATAGAAAAAAATAGGGAAAATTCAAAAGAGGTGTTACCGTCTAATTTATCTGGCGACACTTTTTCTAGCTCATTCAAGTAGTTAGGTATCATTTTATTGTTAACATCATTTTTTCATGTATTTTGATGTGGAAATATAGTCGTTTTTGTAATTTGACCAAAAACACAATATTTGAATACATGAGGCTTTTTTATAGTAATTGTTGTTTTTGTTCTGTTTCTGGTTTTTCACTCCCAGGGCCTTAACCGGAAATATACTTTCGGTTACATTTAATAAAAAACCGAAAATTTAATGTCAGTTCTATCACTGACACATATTTAGGATTTGTATGGTTCATGTTTACCTCCAACTACTATAAAAAAACCTCACTTATATTTTTTCATACCACAACAGCAAAAACCATAAATGGGCATGAAATTGAACAACAAATGACATGTTGGAGTTGTTCACTTTACCGATGCTACACCGTCTCGTGAATTTAAGTTCTTCGCGTAAATCCCTATTGAAGATGTACATGAGATATTGTAGGAACTTATTGTACCTTTTGGCGACAATCGTAAGGTAGTAAAGAACGAGTACCGCTCGCTATCGATTAAGAAAGATAGGAAGCTTCAGTTCACCAACCCTGAGCTGAAGAATGGCACTGATTTTACGGGCTGTGTGGAATACTTTTGACAGTTTTGAGGAAAAAGTTTTGATCGAGCTAGATGCGACTATAACAAGATCAGACGATAATATTATCAGGATGTTGCAATGTGCACCTAGACTTTGATTTGTAATGTTTGATTTATGTTTAACTCCCAAATGTATTTGCAATGTTTATGTTATGAATTATATTTATGTTTATGTTATGCAATTCAATAATGTTTTCTGGTTTCTATAAAGAATAAAACTAGAAATACACCTTCGGTATCAAACCAAAATTAAATTTCTGGTTTCAGTGTATACTTTATCAGATCTTGGTGCGCACCAGAGGTATACTTCTAGGTTTAAGGGGCATTTAAGAAATTTCACGGGGTGCATAAGAAACACATGAGGTGGGTTAATAAATTTCCTAATAGATTAAATCTTTTGTGTATATAAGTGAGGTGTTTTTAATTTATTTATTAAGTGTGCAGCAAATCTTTGCAATAAACTCTTGAAAATGGCACCAATCAAAGAAGAAGCCACAAAGCCAAGAAGAATAATTTGAGCAAGTTCGTTGGGTGAGGCCAGAGCGGGACAAAACAGAAGCATTCCAATAACTTTTTGCACCATGGTCATTGGGCGAGGCTTTGAGCGTGAAGTTCGTCGGGCGAGACTTGGGTTCGCCGGACGAAATTAAATATTTTTTAAAGAACTATTTGAGTGTTTTATGCAGGCTGATATGAGACAAAAAGGTATGCTCGTCGGGCGAGATCATATTTTCACCAACTCTATAAATAGAGGTCCAAATAGATTTTTTGAGGGTTCTAACAAATGATTTATTCCCTAGAAACTTATTGAAAGAGAGAAATAGTTCAAAAACACATGATCGATTAATTAGAGTTGAATATGCAACCTTAGTCGATCATTACACTTGGATGCTTATTCATCTCCTTTCATTTTTTGTGAAGCAAGCTACCATGAAGGTGTGTAGCTAAACCCCTTATGTTATATCCCAATTTTTGTCCCTAAGATCCTCTGTCATCTAATACATCATACATCATTAGTCAAAAAATTCAGCATGAGATCGGAGACTTCGAGGAATAAGGATTTCTTTATGCCTTAAGGCTCTCATCTTAGTACAAGGTTGTTTTAATTAGTTTCTTCAGTAATCATTGGTTTGAAGCCGGAGTCTTGCGTTCATGGTCATCGAACACTTCCTGTTTTACCAAGCTATGAGGCTATTAGGGCTTATTTCCTTGTGTGTGATCAAAGCAAGGGTTTCACGGTTTTGTTTGAGGACTTCTACACTATGATTCAAGACACTTCTTCTGGTTAGTTGGTTTGCTTGAGAAACACTGCTCATGGACAATTAATTGTGGCATAGGCTACCCTCTTCGGACTTCGTTCAAAGGCCTTAAGTCTAAGTTTTAAGTCTAAGTCTGGGATTCTCAAAGTATGTTGAAGATTTTGATGTCTTGTCATCCTTCAAAGTGGACATAGGCAATTACTTGAGTTGCTAATTGTTATGCAAAGATGATTGTGGTTTGAGTTTATAATAAGCAGGAATTTTGATCAAAGTCTGCTTGATTCCTTAGGGTCGTGAATATTAAAGAGAAACATTGGAAGATAATGGTGCCAATTAAAGAAGATTCGATTTCAGAGGAAGACAGATTGAAGAGTTGGCATTGCAAAATTAATTTTTGATTCAAGCTTGCAAAATTGGAAGGTGGAGAAATCATGAAGATACACTATTATGGCTTGGCTTGGTTTAAGTCCCATTCCATTCGATAATATGAATCCATTACAGTTTCAAGTCAAGAATATCAATGTCGTGTTACATAGTTCATCACTACTCAAGTTCGTCATTAATCCATTCATCCAAATAAGCTTTTAAAGTCTATTACAATTACAAGTGGGGATACAATGTTTCAAGAATATGTGAAAATTATCTTCATGCTTAAACCTTGCAGCCATTCCTCATGCTCCAAAGCCATGATTCTTTTAAACTCCATCATGCTAGTATACAAGGACATCAAGCCTTGATTCACTATACCAACTTCATGATATGCTACTGAAACCTGCCAGAATAACCATAAATATTTCAGCAACAATTCAAGTACAGTTCGAACTCTAAAGCAAAATCAATATACGAGTCACATACGCAATTATCAGGAATCGAGTATCATCATATTGGGCACCTACTGACAGCATACATTCAATCCAACATGTGGATATTTACCATCAGGTTTCTAACACAAGTTGCTAACAATTCCAATTCTAACAGAAATTGACTTAGACCCAATGCATCCAAACAGATTCACGACCAATCCTGCATGAACAACAGTTCACAAATTATTGAGAAAGAAAAAAACAGAATTAAATTGATCTAACTTTCATTGTCAGCTCAGCATTTTCAACTAACTGTAAACTACTAACTTATCAATTTCTGCTTTAATAGAAAATCAGAATAGAAAATATAAAGAGGAGGGTTGGAATCCGTGGAAAAATTCAATAACAGAAAATAGAGTATCTCAAAAAAAAAAAACGACGACTAACAAAAATTTCTAAACTGACTGTAACTAACAACATAACAGCTCTAATACCTCCAACTAACTATAAACGATTTCGCCAGCTCATCTTTTAACAGCATAACTAACCTCCTACTGACTCAATCTCCTCCATCCATTCTCTAACTAGATTTTTCAATCCAATGGCTAGAAGTTTCTCACCTCAGCCTATATAACAGAAGCTAACAGAATTGAGTGGGGGCTCTCTCATTTTGTTCATTTCGAAACGTAACCAACCTCCTTCACTTAATTCCGATTCATCATTCGTTTTCCTGAACATATGGAATTTTGAAATCAATCCTCCGTTTGAAACGAAAATCGGAGGTGATGAGTACCCCTGCGTATGTTACGTCGATCTACGGCGATGAGCGATTAGAGACGAAGCATTGCGAAGAGGTGTGAATCGAGTGGACGAGGTGGAGGACCGACGAAGCGATGCTGATGTAAAACACGGAAATGACAGTGAAGAAAGATAGGTGGAGGAACGATTGGAGAAGGAGGATTCGCGGCAAGATGAATAAAGGAATGGACGGAATCGGCCGCGCTTGATGTACGGCGGTAAAGGAGAGGAGTTGAATCAGAGAGGAGGAGTTGTTGATCGGAGAAGTCCAATCGCGCCATCGGGGACTCGTGAAGAAGATGAAGATGGAAGCCGTGTGGCAGTGAGAGGCGTTCGTTCTCTTCGAAGAAGACGATCAAAGAAGCTCAATCGTCACCCCCAATTCCCATATTTCTCGATCCCTAATTTCTTTTAATTTCTTTTCTTTTTTTTTAATTTAATTCAAGTCATAGTAATCATAATCAGAAATAAAAAATAAATAAAAACTGGATCTGGGTAAGTTCTGTTTGGGCTTAGATGTTGGGGCCTATCCTTCTTTCCACACCCCTAGGACCACCTGCACACCCTCCCTTGTTGGCATTTTTTCCATTTTCCCCTCAATTTTTAGCAATTTTTAGGTGATGATTCCTTCCCAAATTTTTGACGATTTTTGGTGTAGGTAATAATAGGTTGGTTTCTGACTTGTGAGAAAATCTTATAATTTTTTCTATTAGATTAGGAATTAATTGAGATAGTTTTAGTAATGTGATTAGAATTAGGATTTTAGTGCATTCTCTTCGATTCCGTACACTTGTTTTTGTCTCATGGGCATGTTGAGTAGAAAAGTGTTAGGTTCTGATCTCTCGATGAAATTTGGTTTGAATGTCATCTCCTTGTTATTTGCTAACTCGTTTTGTGAGCTGTATAAGCTTCCGATAGAGATTCTTCGTACTTTGAGACATTGTAGGATTACTTCGCATGACATCGTTTTATATCTTATGCAGGGTTATTATGTGAGGATGCGGATACATGTGATTTATTTTCACATGAATATTCTGATAAATATTTCATATCTGATTATCTGATTATGTATCTCTGCTTGATGAAGATTGCACGAAGTATTCCGGGTTTCTTAGCGTGGATTGCTTAGCTACAGATTGATATCTCATGAGAAGTAGGAATTTTACTCATTTCCTTGCCATGAGAAGTAGTAATAGAGATGCATGAAGGGGTTTCCGTAGTTGGAGCATGTTCAGGAACCCCTCTGGTTTATTTAAAGATCTGTTTAAGGCAATTCTACTTGTTGATTGTTTGTTTGCTTTTCATCCTTGTATATACCATGTTCCTCTAAGGCATTGTCGAATTTTTAGGTTAGTGTCTGAGATAGACCTTAGTTTCTAAACCATGCATGCTAATATAAGGAAGATACTTCCCTTTTGTTAATCCAGACTTTAGGACCAACTTTGTATGAAAACATTAGGTTTAGAGTCAAGTTAGTCTCCCTTAGAATTTTCTTTCCCCTTTGCATAATTGCATTAAAACTAAAACTCTTTTTCTTGAAAAAATTCATAAAAATACTCTAATGTTTCTAACCCTTTTTTGAGGTAAAAATTACAAACCAATTAAAAAATTTGCCTCTTGGATTTTCTCTTTAAAACTTTTCAAAAGAACATATTAATTCCTTATTGTTTCAATGTGTAATTCCCCAAAGGTCGGGTTGCGTCAGAAAGTGAACTTAGCATTGTTCCACTAAAAAATACAAACCAAACCAAAAATATGAGTCGAACTACGGCGCTCTGACTTTCACATTGCACAAGGGAATACGTAGCCATCTGGTCATGGGGATCGACCGAACAAAATTTGTAAATATTTTCTTCTTTTTCCCGTGTTTGTTTATTTTCTTTCTTTCACATGTATTTCCCTTAGCACTAAACATTAGACATAGACATAATGATTAAGCAATAGATGTAACACACCAATTAGATAGAAAATAGAAGTGGATCCTGTAGAGTACTATAGATGTGTGGGGTGCAAATACCTTCCCCTCGCGTAACTGAATCCCTTATCCGATCTCTTGGTCGTAAGACCATGATTTCTCCCTTTCAGATTTAGTCGATGTTTACCTTTCTCTCTATGAGATAAAAGACTTTCGATGGAGACTTCATTGATTACACTCGATGATTTTACCAGTTCTTTCAGTTGGCGACTCTACTAGGGATGTGATAGACCTCTTGTTGGTCTGTCCAGGAGTCGATCCTAGCTTTTATTTTCTTTTCTATTGGGTGTTTATTTATCTATTTATTCACTTTATCGCACCATTTACTTATATGCTATGCATTGCATTCTATGTGGCATTTTACCGCTTTCATATATCCTGTACATTGTCTGCTGTTGTGCTGTGATATTTGGGGTGGGAGTTACATGAGGTTAAAGGCCCATTACCCAGGCCAGAGACATATAGGATAGACGGATGTTCATGTGGAATCTCGCGTTCCTTTGACGCGTGAGGGGAAGCATGAAGTACCATATTCAGTTGAGGTTCTCTCGATATTACCTTTGTTCTGCATCCTTTGTGCATGGGCAAGGTATTTAATGGAGGATTGTCGACTCTAGATGCCACTTAGGGACCCCTGTTCTGTTTAATTACCTATGAGGTGGAGTGAGAAATCATTATTGCAGGTACAAATGATGAATATGATGTTGGTTCTTTGATACTCGGTTCCGTGATACTTGATTCTCTGGTATTTTCTGTGGTATTAAATGACGTCGGACCTTTGATCTTATGACATTCAGACTGTTCTGATTATCCAGATTGCACATGATCTATTCTGAATATTATATATTGGTTACCCAACTTATACGGAGCCTTGATCCCACATGTTTGCATACATAACATGTTAATGATAATGTAATTACTACCATACATGTTATCTCATTTCCAAATATCATTATTTTGATTCCAATTTTTAGACAAAAAAAAGGGTATATTGTTAAGAAAAACGTCATGGCTTAATGATAGGAATCAAAATGTATAAAATCCTAGAAATAAGAACATGGCATTGGTATTGCATGTCAAGCATCATGTTTCATGTAACTTTGCATTTCATGAGTTTCCCAAAAGTCTTAATCAAGGTCCTTTGGTCTTCAAAAACAAACTGCCTCATCAATCTAACACCCGAGCCGACTCCAAGAAGAATATGGAATATCTCGAACAAGAAAACCGCGAACTGTGTGAAGAAGTTACTACTTTGAGAAATGGTATGGCTCATTTTACCGCCTTGGTAGAGTCTTTGGTGGCTGCTCAAAATCAGCCACCACCACCTTCACCGCCTCAAGTTACCCAACCACAACAGACAACTGTCATCTCTGAGGTTTAGACAGTTCTCGTCTCTGTTACCCCGGCTGTTACTATTACTCAATATCGTATGCCTTCTGGTTACCCATGGGGAATGCCCGAAAATTATATGCCAGAAGGATACAACCCTACTACTCAAGTTGCTTCGCTTATTCAACCAATTATGGTTTATGCCCCTCCTTTGATGCATACTGCTCTTACTTCTAATAATGATAATCATTGTGTTACACCTCATGTGGAGAATGTTATTCCCGTTGTTAATGATGAGGTTTATAATCATTCTCCTCCTCCAAGTGAAACCTTTGGCTTTTACGACAGAATGGATGAGTTCCAAGATCAGTTCAAAGAATTGCAAAAAGAAATGAAAGCCCTCCGAGGAAAAGAACTGTTTGGACAGAATGTTAGTGATCTGTGCCTGGTCCCTAACGTGAAGGTACCCGCGAAGTTTAGAGTCCCAGAGTTTGAGAAGTATAAGGGTAAATCTTGCCCCTATGACCATATAATGATGTATGTGAGGAGAATGTATATCCATACTGATGATCAGCGGTTACTCGTCCATTTTTTCCAGGATAGCCTGACTGGTGCTGCTTTAAAATGGTATATGGGTCTGGACAGCACGAACATCCGCATTTTTAATGATTTGGGGGAAGCTTTTATCAAGCAGTATAGCTTCAACAAGTTTAAGGGCGCCTGGCCGTGACCAACTAAGAGCGATGGCTCAGATGGATAAAGAATCATTCAAAGAATACGCGTAACGTTGGCGTGGAATGGCGTTGGCGTTGGCGTGGAATGGGAGAGCAAGAAATGACTAAGATTTTTATAAAAACCCTTAGTTCATTCTATTATGAAAGGATGGTGGCAAATGCGCCAAATGATTTTTCTGAAATGGTAAGTATGGGCGTTCGTCTAGAGGAAGCCGTAAGGGAAGGGAGATTGGCAAAATATGAAGGTTCTAGCGGTACAAAGAAACCATCATACGAGTTTTCTAGAAGGAAGGAAGGAGAAAAAAATGTTGTTGTTCAAGAGAGAAGTATTAGGCCTCCAAGAAGACCTTATCAGCATCAACAAGAGGTTGCTTCAGTAACTCTAGTGGTCAATGTAGCTCCAACTACCGTTGCATACCAGAGGACACCTCCTCAAGGCAATCAAGCGCAAGGCCCGAGAAGAGAACCTTTTGATCTCATCCCGATGAGTTATGAAGAATTACTCTCGAATTTGATCTAGAAGAAACTGGTGCAGACCAGACCTCATCCTGTTGTACCTCCAATGTTGTCGGGGTATTACAAAGCTGATCAAACTTGCGCGTTTCACCAGGGAGCTCCTAGGCACAATATTGAAAATTGTTATCTGTTGAAGTATGAAATGCAAAAAATGGTTAGATCTGGCCTATTGTCCTTCAAAGATATGGGCCCCAATGTGAAAGGTAATCCGCTCTCCAAGCATGGAAATGGAGCTAATGTGAACATGGTCCAGGAAGGTTCTGAGGAGCTTAGAATTTATGATGTAAACTTGGTAAGAGGGAAGTTGGTGAAGATGCAGGCTTCACTTCGTCAGTATGGCCATTGTGAACATGATAATGAGGCTTGCAAAACATGCAGAGAAAGCATTCGCGGTTGTCATGTAGTGAAAAGTGATCTACAAGAAATGTTGGATGAGGGTCATATCCATATTATCAGGCCAAAGGCACAACCTGAGCAGACAGTGACCATGGTTTACGAGTGCCCCAACGAATTCCGGATTTATGATGTGAGATATATGGTTGATAATCTGGTACGTATACACACCCATCTTTTCTATATGGAAGGTCAAGAGGTACATCATCATGGGGGTTGTCGAATCTGCTGTAGAGATCCCCGTGGGTGTTCCATTGTGAGAAGAGGTGTCTAATTATTGCTAGACAAAGGTACTATCAAAGTTATAGTAAACAAAGATGATTATAACAGGGCTAATATGGTTGAAAATTATTCTATTAAGAATATATTTGATGATGAATATGCTTCTTGTTGTACCCTAAATTTTTCCCCTAAGATTCACTCATACTTCATACCATTGCATGGCACAAAGATCACAATTTGAATCTCTCTCTCTCTCTCTCTCTCTCTCTCTCTCTCTCTCTCCTATCTTTGGCTTTGACCTTAGGAGATCACCAAGCACCTTGTGTATGTGTTCATTTCTTATGTGTGATGATTTATACTTGGATAACAATGATATGTGTACACTTTTCTTGCCAAATGTTGTTGGTGAATGGTGCACAAGTTTCTTATTCAAGGAGCCAATAGGTTCATGTGTTTATTTCTATGCCTTCTCTCCTTAATTCTCAAGATTTTGGAAGTAATGTCTCTCATTTAAGACTTCTATTTTCACCAACCATGGTCTCTTATCGTAAGTGTATGCTTCATGTTTGAAAGAGATCATCAAATTCAAAGAATTCTCCATTTTATGGCTATCTATCTTGAAATTAGGGTTTTTGACTTCTGAGGATCATATCTTGGTGTTTGTATGAAGTTTGTGGATGTTTTCAAAGTTATTTTATTCTTAAGAGGACTTCTAATATGAATATACTTGGATCCAAAGAGCTTGATTGATGAGAGGATTGTTTTAGAAGTCTATGATTTTCCACTCTCTAAGTTGATGCTTCATCTATCTTGTGTGACTCCAAAGGATGATAACTTGGTCATCCCTTGTCTCCTTGAGCTCATTTTTCTTTCACAATGAACCTAATGATTTCTAATACAACTTAGTTCAATTGGTGAGAAAAGAAAATGCTTGGAAATTTGCGTATGAAGTCAAAAGATTACAAGTCCTTGATGAATTTCTCAATTGTTGGTCAATCAACTTCAAAAGATCATATCTTGATCATCACTTATCACCTTGAGGTCATTCTTTTTGCATAACAATCTTGAAGATGTGAAATTTATCTCCATATAAGTTTTGAATATTGAAAGTGTTTGGAAGTTTCTTTAAGAAATCAAAAGATTATAGGTCACTTCACAAATTTTCATCAAATTCACAAAATCATAAATTTCTCAATTTTTGGAATTTTTGAGTGATTCTTTTTGCCAAATGTTCTTTTAGAGGTCTAATTCATATCATATTTGAAAATCAAGAGCAAATTTTGAGTGGAAGAGGAAGTTTGAAGAAGAAACATTATAGGTCATTTATAGAAAGTGCCATGCTTGACCAAGGCTTGGCCAGGAAAATCAGTGATTTTTCAAGAATCCTAAAGGCTCAATCTCTCAACTCAAGCATTCATTTGATTTGATTATTTTTGCGTTATGTTCTACTCTTTGAATGCTTCATTTGGCTCAAAGAAAATAAGAAAACGCACGAGGGAATTGGATTTGGCCTCAGCTCAAAGTTTATGCAAAATTATGGTTCAAGCTCACCATCAGTTTGTGCATTTGCGCGTGTAACTTGTTTTTAAGCCAAATTAAGTCTTGCTTTCGGGACTAATTGTGATTAGGAACTTCCCAGGATTAATTAACACATCAAAACACAAGGAATAATTGAGTTTTTATGCACATAAGGTCACACTTTCTTCATGAACACGGGTGTACACGATTTCCACTCAAATGTCATCATTCACCCCTCATTTTGATTCTATTCGCCTCTCCTATAAATAAGGGACACATTCCACTCATTTTCTCAAGCTTTGATTGCCAGAAAACCTCTGCCAAACTCTCTATCGAATCCAATTTTTTGAAAATTCGTTTTCACTCTCAAAGCCATTCTAGTTTGAAATTAACCGTTCATTCTTCTTCCTTGAACCTCACTGAAGCTAACAGAACAAGAATCGTGCCTTGAAGCTTCCTGAATCGTGCTATCCAAGTCCGATTTTAGAGCTTTGAAAGTGAACTTTGTTCAGGTAGGAATATCCATTAAACCTTGTTAAATAAAGCATCATTGCACTCTCGTCATCTTCCTGATCCTTGTGATCTTCACCATTTGCATTTTCATCAAGTATTGACTGAGAAATCCATCAAAATCCTATTCGCTATTATTTGAGTTTTTTCCAAAATTCTCTTTACTCAGTGTCAATAAAATTTTCACGAGCATGTGATTGAGATCGTCTTGAAGAGACGAATCCAAGGATACCACCCATTACTATTGATTTTACAGTTTGAGGAACTCCAATTTTGGAGTGGCTGGATGTTGAAGACGATGACATGTCTCATCTCAACCAATGAGAGCACGCCATGTTATTTTTTTGAATTGGATCATATAATAACGCTTTATCATGTACGCATCTCCGGAGCCTGATCGGAAAAATAGCAAGTGTATTATTTTCACCGATGTAGTTATAATGAGTTTCCCCAAGTATCGATCTCGAGGACCGTGTAGTAAATACCTATTTGTGCTGTTACTTCAATTGAACAAAAACAATGGTTGAGTTGAGTTTAAAACTTTAAATGATAATCGTAACAAAATAATGACTGATGAAATATATGGAGAATGATGCTAGCGTGAGTGGTTGATTTAACAAATTATGATCCGAATCCAGATTTTCTCATTACATATGAAAACTTTCAATTACCTATCTCTAGATTGTTCTTCCTTAAGTCCTTAATGAAGAAAACTAGTAAAATCCCTATCCTTATTCAAATGTCCATTCAAATAGCTCTTGGTTTAACCATAAAAATATCAAGAATTCAGGTGATTAAAAAGAGTTCCTAGTCCTAGGTGAGAATCCTAATAACCTAATTGTGTAGAAACCCTAACAATTACAGTCCTGCCAATTGTTAGTCATATGTATACATGTATTTGTCCGATACATAATCATAAGAACACCACATCATAAGAACACCACACAATTAAACTGAAATAGATAAACAATGCATTAAGGAAATCAATAATCCGAATTCATAACAATCATCAAATCAGGACCACCCCCTAGCATTGGGGGGTTTAGCCTCTCATAGTATTCGAAGAAAACATTAGATAAAAGTTAAACATTACAAAGAATAACGATGACGTTGATCTTCAATGGTGGCTGCCCTTGAATCCCGCCGTCTCCGAATTCCTCTTCGTAGCTATCTTCTCTTCTCTGTAATATTTTTTCGTGCTTTCCAAAGTCCTTTTTCTTTTTTCCAAAATTCCTTCTAATAGTCTCAGCCTCATTCAAGTCTTAGCCAAAGTCCAAAGTACCCTTAATGACAAAGAAAGGGTCCAGAACTCAAAAAGTGAAGTTTCCATACGCGTCCATCAACACGGGCCGTGTTGATTAACACGGGTGCCCGTGTTGATCTCTTGAATATAAATATTTGCTCCAGGTCAATCAACACTGGCCGTGTTGATTAACACGGGTGCCCGTGTTGAGTCATTGACTTTGGTTTTTTTGCATTTTCTAGTGGCTTTTCAACACGGGCCGTGTTGATTCACACGGGGGCCTGTGCTGATGCATCTGTAGCCTCCCATATTCTGATTTTTGCACTTCTTTTGCCCCGATTTGTCTATTTTATCCTTCTGACCCTAAAAACACAGAAACACATAACCCAAGCGTAAAATGCGGTAAAATGACATAAAACACTAGACAAATAAAAGAAACGATAACGAAATTCAATGGTAAATATCTGTGTAAAAACCACCGATCAGAGCCCTTGGATCTGATTACTTTTATTAGTCAGTATCAATCCAACGCGTGACATTGCTTCTGATTTTATTTTTTAAAATTTAATTTAATTTGTAATCCGGTGTGAAAACCAAGGGGGTCGATATCAAGCACAGCGCGCCATGTCCATTGGATGTGATTACTAACGCGTTTTGACTATGATCAGATGGTCCACATTTTTTTTGCTTTTATTTTATTTTCTGATTTTTATATTTTAAATGTTTTAAACTTAAAAAAATCATATAAAATTCATTTCTAGCTCAAAAATTATGAAAAAATTCACAAAAATATTTTGAAATATTATCTTTCTGAATTTTATTTTTTCATAATTTTATTTTTAGATTTGATATTTTTTATGATTTTTCTCTTTTATTTGATGTTTTTTTTAATTGTTTTAAAATACTTTTTGTCATTTTAAAATTCTGGAAAAAATTCTGGAAGGATCCAATTGTCATTTGACAGATATTGGTGACCTCATTTTTTTTTTATTTTTTATTTTACTATTTTTTGCCTTTTTTTTGGTTTATTTCAGTTTTGATTTTATTTTCTAAAAATATTTTCTGACTTAAAAAAAATTAAAAAATCTGTCAACACTTGTTGACCTCTGTTTGACTTTGGGTAATTTTCTTAGAATTTTCTTTTGATGAAAAAATACTATTTATGTATTTCGTCAATAAAGTCTAATTAAATAACTTCCTTTCAAAAATTAATTTTTATCTTTTTATTTGATTTTTGTTTTCATTTTATTTTGCTGACTTTTGAATTTATTTTAGAGTCACAAATTTCCTCAACATCAATGGAATTTGGGTGTTGATAGGTCTTTTGACCAAATCCACCAAGAGAGTTGATTGATTTGACGAAGTTAGACCCAAAAATTCATCTGATGCAAAATAAATTTGGAAATTATTTCTTCTTCTGCATCTTATTTTTCTTTTGTCTCGATTCGAAGAAAGTGATCAATTGGTGACATGGACTTTAATGTTCTAACATAAGCCCCAAAAGATGACTTGAGCTTTGATCTTGGTTCAAAACCTGTGGCGCTTGTCGTGTGGTCGCGTTGATTTCTAATCAAGCTTCTGGAAAATTTCCACTAACCTTGTCCATTTGAAATTCTCAATCATCTTTGATCAAGTGATGTGATAATTCCAAAACCGGTGATATACTTGACAAAAAACAATTGAAACTTGTCGTGTGGTCGCGTTGATTCTATCAAGCTTCTGGAAAGTCTTCATGCGTAAGTTTCAAGATGGTCACTTTGTTGACGACTAACAATTAACAATTCGATGATATACTTGACAAGTTTCAAGATGGTCATCTTGCTAACCTTTATTAATTGCTTTTATTTTGCGCTCTTTACTTTCCGCGTTTACTTTCATGCTCTTTATTTTTATGCACTTTATTTTTAGCATTTACATTTCATGCCATTTTTTTTCTTTGCTCATTTGAGCAGTTTATTTTCTATGTCATTTTTCCTTTGCTCACTTGAACATTTTATTATCTTGCCATTTTGAATTTGCTCACTTAAGCTTTGTTTTCCTTTTCCAAAATACTTAATAATTCAACCTAAACGTAAAAAAACTTTAATTGGACTTGGTTACTATTCTTGTGCTTGGAGCTTGATATTTGTACTTAGGAATAGGACCCTTACCTCAGCTTGGAGATCTCAGTGTTCTTGGTGTTATTCTGTCTTGTCTGGTTTTTATCTTTGTAGGTAGGTTATTCTGTTATACTCGATTAAGAGTGGATTTCCTCCAAATACAGTTGTTACTCTGCCCGTTTTTTTCAAGACAAGAGTTCATCTAAAGCATTGATGTAGTCTTTAGGGTTAGCCTTGTAAGTGAACCACCCGGATTGTGGGATGGTCACTGATTTTTACCTCGAAGCCTGTAGGCAAGAGGATTGTTTTCACTCACTCAGAAGTTGTGAAGCAATGAGTGTAGTTATGTCCTTGGAAGAAGTTGTGAAGCAATTCCAAGTTTAGTTTGTGTCACTTGAGTGACTAGTTTTGATTGTGTTTGAAGTGTGGTATCTTCAAACTGTTTTAGTTGTGTTTGGAGAAGGTATCTCCAAGCTGATTTTAATAGGAGCCAAGAAGTCAATGCAGTTGCTAGTGTGATAGTAGTTGATAGACATCACTGAGGTGATTGTAAGTGAGCGGAGGTTCTCATATCTAAGTGAGGTATCTTGGGTAGAAGGGTCATTGGGTAGTTTGATTAAGTGAGGAGTGTAAACAAGGTGGTTTCCCTCCGAATTAATACTGATGATAGTGGACTTCATTCATGGCTTGGTATGCCCCCAGATGTAGGTTGGTTAGAACTGAAATGGGTTAATAATTCCTTGTATTCTTTATTTTTTGTATTGTTATGCTTATGCCTACCTTGTCTGTATTGTTATGCTTAGCACACATTTACAAATTTTCAAAAAGTTCATGCGGAGTACCGTAGATGCTTGGGGTGCCTAACACCTTCCCTTTGCATAACTAACCCCCGGTCCTCTTTTTTTTAGGATTTTATTTGGTCTTTTTCCTAGTCCTTTGGATAAAATAAAAGCGCGGTGGCGACTCTTTTATTACTTTTTTTGAGTTAAGTCAATTTAATGGCTTATACTTGCAGTTTTTGTCGCTACACTTCTGCTGATGAGTACTTTTCTGATGATGAGCTTGATACTGCTGACAAAGAGGTTCCTTCTGATAATGATGTTATGGCTCCTCGGTATACGAAATAGGTTGGGGTGAATGTTATTGTACCACTATTTGGCATCCCTGCTTCGATAGAAATTACATACTATAGCAAACCCGCGGTATCTCCTCTGGTTATTTGCTTATCTGGTGTTGTTCCCTATGAGTCAGATTGAGTTGTTCCCTACAAATACAATGCAACTATCCTGGAAGATGGTATAGAAGTTCTGATCTAGCCATTGTCCCACATTGAGAATATTGCTGAAACCAGTCGGGTGACCCATAGCGGTCGTGTCTATACCCCTTCTTTTCGAGGAGATGTCGACCCTGGTAAGAAATTTGTGGAAACTAATGTGGAACCTAAGAAAACGGTAGGAGAGTATAGTGGCGTTGCACTGGAAAAAGATATGGATGATTTGTTGAAGATAAAAAATATGAGCGATTATAAGATTGTGGATTAGTTGTTGCAAACCCCGTCCAAAATATTTGTATTGGCTTTGTTGATGAACTATGTTGCTCATCGGGAATCTCTTATGAGAGTACTCGAACAGGCATTTGTTGAGAGTGATGTGTCTCTGGAGTAGTTCAATAGCGTCGTAGGGAATATCACTTCCTGTAACAATTTGAGTTTCTGTGATGAAGAACTTTCCGAAGAAGGTAGAAACCATAATATGGCTCTGCACATATCCATGAATTGTAAGAACGACTCGTTATCCAATGTCTTGATAGAAAATGGTTCAACTTTAAATGTCATACCAAGGAGTACACTCATGAAGCTTAAGTACCAAGGAACTCCCATGCTCCCTAGCGACATCATAGTTAAAGATTTCGATGGTTCAAGAAAATCTATGATCGGGGAGGGTGATTTACCTATTCATATAGGTCCCCACATGTTCCAGATTACTTTCCAAGTTATGGATATTGTACCAGCTTATAGTTGTCTATTGGGGCGACCATGGATCCACGAAGCAGGGGCTGTCACATCTACCCTGCATTAGAGGCTGAAGTTCGTCCGAGAAGGAAAATTGGTTATTGTGAATGGTGAGCAAGCTTTATTGATATCTCATTTGTCTTCCTTCAGTATCGTGGAAGATGACGAATTTGCTGTTGGAACTCATTTCCAAGATTTGTACATTGACAATATAAGGAAGAATGAAGATTTTATTACTTCGTTCAAAGATGCTCAACAGGTAGTGCGGAAAGGCCCTATCAAGGTGTGGGGGCGAATTATTGATCCACCTATAAATAAGAATCGGACCGGTTTGGGTTTCTACATAAAAAATGAGGTTGCAAGACCAGAGTGTGCCTTCAACAAGTACCAAAGAACCTTCCGCAGTGCAGGATATCTTCACCCAACCACTCTGAAAATTAAAGCTACTTTTGAAGAGGAGCTAGAGCCAGAAATACCATATTTTGTGACACATGGAGTGAGAGTCCAGAGCATAAAGGAGTTTATTATATCCCTGCAATATTTAATGTTATCAGGGGGTGCTTTGATGTTTGTCGAGCCATGTTGCTTTTCTCATTGAGCTTAAGCCTTAAAGTGGGACTTTGTTCCCTCAGTTGGTTGATTACTCTCTTATAGAATCTCCATCTTGGATGTTATTTGGCTGAGTGCAGTCTTACATACATTACACATAGTCGAATTAAGATTCATTTCTCATTTGCATGGATTAATGTTTATGTTGATACCTTATCCTCGTTGCAGAGTTATGTTTTCCTCTCTCTGTTAGATTGTCAACCTAAATGGAAAGTGTACGTCCTTTCGATTCCCCACTAAATTACTCCTCGTTGAAGAATTTTGATTAAGCCTTTTTATCCAGCTCATTATCTGGGTGGAATTTAATCCCTATTTGAGTTAATTCCTCATTAGGTGGTGTCTTGATTGACAGTTTTGCTCTGGTCTATTCCTGGTTTGGATTTTTGTCCCCGATAGCGACGTTATTTTGATCTATTTAGGATGTGTAACCTAGATTAATGATGTTCATTTATTTTGCACGTGAGAAATTTACCTCCTCAACAGGAATGTGTTCATATTTCCCCACGAAATTAAAATTCGTTTCCCAACAGTGTTATTTTAATTCTTCACATAACAACAAGCAGTTGTCTCTTTATTTGAGCAACCTGTATTCCCCAGTGAGTCTGTTAACGTTATTGAGATCTATCTTTATTCCGATGAATGGTAGCCTCGTCGTTATGGGAGGTAGTTTTTCGATGATTTGATTTTCCGATGAATGGTAGCCTCGTCGTTATGGGAGGTAGTTTGTCGATGATTTGATTTTCCAATGAATGGTAGCCTCGTCGTTATGGGAGGTAGTTTGTCGATGATTTGATTTTCTGATGAATGGTAGCCTCATCGTTATGGAAGGTAGTTTGTCGATGATTTGATATTTCGATGAATGGTAGCATCGTTGTTATGGGAGGTAGTTTTTCGATGATTTGATTTTTCGATGAATGATAGCCTCGTCATTATGGGAGGTAGTTTGTCGATGATTTGGTATTCCGATGAATGGTAGCCTCGTCATTATGGGAGGTAGTTTGTCAATGATTTGGTATTCCGATGAATGGTAATCTCATCATTATGGGAGATAGTTCGTCGTTGATCTGTTCCATGCTCCAATGGGTGAAGTTTTTAACTCGTTTGTGAACAATCAATTTGTTACCCTTTCCAGATGAAATATCTTGGTTAAAGAAGAAGCCGATTCCCGTTCTCGATGAAACGCAAGAATTTCTTCGGGGACACTTAATCCATTATTGATGTTATCTTTTTACCATCTTTTGGTCGGAAACAATTTTTTTGTGTTTGTTCTAGATTGGTAGCTTATTATCTCTAGAAAGTCGGCATATTTCCCTTATTTTTTTGCTAACTCCTCTGTGAGACGATAGTTTTGCCGTCTATCTATAGATCGTCATTGTTATTTCCTTGTATTTCTCCTCATGTATTGAGTCGATGTTGTTTTGTCTACTTTTTGGGACATCCCCCGGTAGAGTTGAGTTCCCATCCTCCCATGAGATCGAGTTCCTTCCCCAGTGATTCACTTTCGAACTAGAAAAGTACATGGATTCAACCTTAACTATAACCCCACACTTTTGCATGATACTAACATCACACGCACTCCAAGTATTTACATTAAACTTAGGCAAACATGACAACCATTTTCAATCATCTAATGCATCACACCTTTTAAAAATACTTTCATTAAACCAATCTATAAAAATTTTGGTATGCCCTGTCAACAACCATTTTTCATTCATCCGGGGAATTTTTTCTTTAAAAGACTTTTGTGAGCGGTTAAGTAAGGCTAGACTTCACTAAGGTTATTCAATATATACAAATGCGCTTGAAGAACTTCTTCTCAAACCTCGAGCATATATTTATGTCAGTTTTTTTAAATATCCGATGTAACATATTTATCATTGTATTTTTTAAATAAAACAATATTCTCCCTTCACATGTACCTGCAATTTTATTTTGTACGCTGTGAAAGTTTCATCATGAAAAGTATAATTTGTAGTAGTGTTAGTAGATACCTAGTATTAAAAAGACATCTTGGATAAAGTTATTACACAGAGGATGAATGTAACATCATGACTTTCCCGTAACATATTTATATAAAAATCAGAGTGAATTTAAAATTTCCAACAACATAAATCAGGATGTCACATGCTTCAAAACCACACAACCTCATTTAGTGTGATACATAACACATAAGAGGATAAATAATTTAGTTTTAAATAATTTTTTTTTTATTGAAATAGCGGAAATATTTCAAAATTCACCAAATCAACATCAACAAAGTATTCCGGAGTCCAAAATGCTCCAATCGAAATCAACAACAGAAAAACCAAATCAAAAGAATCAATTCAAACGTTTATCCCCAACCCGAGTGTTATATATCAGAGTATAACGTCGACTCTAACTAAAAAGAAGAGCAACCTCTTCGACTCCTGCTACTCGAACTACTCTAAGTATCTGCACGTTACCCACGTAGAGGTAACATAACAATAGAAGGAGTGAGATATCACAACAATATAAAGAATAGTATAATCAAAGATATACAGAATTATCATGAATAATCATTAGTGTTCAAGTATCTCATCGCCACAACACAATTATCATAAGCTAAACAATTAAAATCCACAATCAATAAATATAAAATGCAACTCAACATCGACACAATGCATGCGGTACTGAGATTTCCACCTAATCCACTCCATCTAGGATCGAGGTCACCATTTTCGTGAATTATTGGTTTACCTAACTACTAATCCACTCCATCTAGGATTAGAGCCATCAACCAAAGGGAATATACATATTCACCTCGCTCGTATCCACTCCATCTAGGATTTGAGCCAACAACAAACACAACGATGCAATATGAATACATGAGACAAATTCATGCAACCAATCAACAAAAGCATTGATTATAACATTATCAATACCTTATCGTTTCCAGCCACCTGCTGTAAACCAACAACAACAATACAACGCAATACAACATCAACTTTCACAACTTCATTCATACACACATATACGTACGTCACCACAATGGAACACAAATTCAAAAGTAGCAAGTTATAGATTTTTAAATCATTTTTATAAGAAAGGTTATGTTTTTAGCTTCCCGTAGGTTCGAACGGCGTGTCAAACGAACACCCGAGAACAAAGTTATGATTCTTCAAAGTTTAGGAAATTTTCAATTTTTCTCAGTGGTAACCGGTTACCCTCTGGTGGGAACCGGTTCCTGCAAAATGCAAAAACCTACTGTTTTCTTCAAATTCGAGGAACCCAGTTACCCCCAGGTGAGAACCGGTTTATGTAAAGCCCAAAAACCTTCTGTTTTCTGAAAATTTAGGGAACCCGGTTACTCCTTGGTGGGAACCGGTTTCCCTTCACAAAATTCCCCAAAACTTAATTTTTTACACGTGGTAACCGGTTCCTCCCAGGTGGTAACCGGTTACCACTGCTATTTTCAAAAAAATCTGCAACTTTCAAGTTGCGATTTGCCTATTTCAAAAACCCAAAAACCAAAAATTCTTTACACAAAATAGCAATGATAACACCATCGAGCATACCCAAAACATATCTATCAATTAGAAACTATTCACACATCAAAATCAACAATTATACACCAATTCATCATACACAACAATCAACTTTCAATTCAACATAATCACACAAAACAACCATACAAACAAACCCCACATACCTAGAATTATACTAACCCTTATAGAGTTGGAACCCTACCCTTACCTTGGATTGAAGGTTGCTCTAAAGCCTCTAACAATGAAATTCCTTCTTCTTGCCCTAATTCCTTTTTGCCTCTTCTTCTCTTCTCCTTCTCTTCTACTTTCTCTTATTTTTACGATGTGAATAGTGAACTCTAAAACCCCAATTTTCCTCTTAAGTCTCTTTTGCCCTTAGTACTCTTAATATTGTCATTCCCTTTCTATCCTCACTTAAGTTACTTACTTTTACCACCTTGCCCTTGTCACATCTCTACTAAATTACTTTATTTTAATCATTTAAATAACAATCAACTAATTAGTAACAACTTCTACTTTACTAATATTTCTATTAATTCCAATAATAATTTCTATATTTCATATTTCATCAACAAACTAATAAATCTAAAATAGTCTCAACAAACATTAAATCCGACACTACACCACACATAGTAGTATCAAAATATACCATTCAACACACCAATATCAGATAATTTTTAACTACACAATTAAATAATTATTTAATTAATCGGGGCGCTACAATGAAGATCTTAACAAATCAACTTTTCCAACACCTCTCTTGGAACTGCTTCTCAACTAAGATCACTTGTCCAGGTTACCTTCCAACATATTTTTTCTACCTCTATAAAAGGAGTTGGAGATATGGTGGAAGATAATTAACCATCTCACAAGAAACAACATTGAGCTGAAGTTATTTTGTACTTCATCTGACCTTATTTATATGGAAAGATTCCTTTTTTAGGTTCATTGAATAATACATGTATCTGGTCTTTTATGTAGACCAGATACATTCATTATTCAATGAACCTAAAAAGAGAATATTTGCTTATAAATCATGTCGGAGTAGTAACTGTTTACTGCCCAATTTCTTGAGGTTTTTTTATCTTTTTATATATGAAAAATCTTAAGTGTTTAAGAATCTTTGTGTGTGTATTTTATCACTTATATAGTTTTGATTTTACATCAAGTATAGTTGTTATTTATTCTTCTAAAGTGTTTTCCTATCATTTATATACTTTTTATATATGAGAAATCTTAAGTGTTTCAGAAGTCTCTTGTTACTTATTCTCCTAAACTAGTTGTTTAGAGTATAAGAATCCTCTCGAGCAAAAAACTCTTTATAGTGTGATTGAGTAGTTGAAGTCTCTTGCTAGTTTGCTTGAGCAAAGTGTAACCTGTTTGATTATAGTGAACAACTCTTGTTAAACAACGGGACTGGACTACTCTCAGGTTGTGGGAGAAACCATGATAATTTTGTGTGTTGTTTTACTTCTTCCTTTTGAACTTAGTTCAAATTCTAAAGTTAGTTTTCAAAAGCGAAAACATAATTCACGATACACACTTTAATCCGCCTTCTTATGTAATTTTTCTCAACTTCAAAGAGTTGCTTCTTTCCTTCATTGAAAACCTTGTTAGTAACTATTATCCACCCCATACTCAAAAACACTATTAGACCCGAAAGACATTGAATACATGAAGATTGTTTGAGGCTGATTGATAAAAAATTTAGGACAAAAGAGAAAACTTAGTAAACTTGGTGAATTCTTGGCTACCCCTTATAAATTTAGGGATAATTTATCCCTTATGACATGTATCAATCAAAATTTGTCTTGTCAAGTAAAATTTTAAAGTCACATATTAATCTAAAATCTTAAAGAATCAAAATGAAATCAAGAAAATAATATATAACTTGATTTTTGAGTAATAAGATGTTGTGATATGTCAAGTTTGAGTAATGATTCTCACATTAGATTTAAAAATAGGATATTAAATTTTTTTAAAAAAGTAAAATAATATATAAATCTAATATTTTAAGGTTTTGGATTAATATATAATTTTAAAAATTAATTTTATATAATAAAATTTCATTAGTTTAACTAATTGAGGATAGATTACCCCAAAAATTTCAAGAGTAGTCTAAATCTCACCAATAAACTTTTAGAGAGAAAGGAGAGGTTCTCTCTTTCCAAACAATTAAAAATTTCCATAAATAAACTATATAACAACCATCATGGTCTTAAAATAAATTTAATTTAATTTTAAAATTACATATTAAAAATATTTTTAAATGCACTATCTCTATCTTCCGACACAATTTCAAAATAATGAGCATGTGGAATTAATGTCAACCAATTATCTATTTTATTTTAAATTAATATTTACTTTTATTTAAGATAAAAAATTCTTATTTTTAAATATTATTTTTTTACAAATTAATATTAATAAAATATCTATTTTATTATAAATTTAAAGTTATTTAAGATACAAAATTATTATTTCCAAATATTAAAAATTCTTTTTTTTTTCTTTTCTATTTCACAAAATCTTTTTCTTTATATATAATTATTTAATATAATTAAATTTATATTATTATTAATTATTTTACGATCAAATAATTTTTTTCTATTAACTCGGGCAGATACAGAAGTATCTTCCTAGTTTTCCATAAATAAATGTCATAGCAAACATGCATGCTGGTTTCAAAATCAATTTAATTTATTTTAAAATTACATATTAAAAATGTTTTTAAACCCACTAACTCTATCTTCTGACACAATTTCAAAATAATGAGCATGTGGATTTAATTTCAAACTTTGTATTTATTGGAATGTAAATCTTACAGGATAAAAATTGGATCCGATGCCAATATATTGCAGCACATGATTTTTGACTTTTTGCAGTAAATAGTTGATCAACAACAACTTAACATAAATATAGAAGTAAGCAAACATATACAAATTTTTTAGATTAACTTATTTGACTTTTCTTTAGATATAAATTTTGTAAAAACTGTTTATGAAATTTGAAATATAAATTATTAAATTTACTTTGTATAATTTTTTTCATTATAACGTATAAAAATAATTTATAACATAGATAAAAACAATTTAATTTTTTCTTTTATTATAAAATTAGTTTATGAACTTGTAAATATAAGTTTTAAATAACTTGATTATTCAAATAGACATGACGGCAAGGTTGTCCCAATATATTTGGAGGCTCGAGACAAATTAATTGAGAACATCCCAATAAAAATTAACATTAAGTTAGTAAAATTATTTACTATAAAGTTTAATATTATATTTTAATTTATCTAATATAAATTTATTAAAAATAATTTAATTTAGGTAGATCTCACGTAGAATTTTCTTTATAATAATAAAAAAGAAGACATGACATTATATAAAAGTTTAGTAAGAATATTAAAAGTCCAAAATTTATTGATGTTTTTATAAAATACAAAAATATTATTAAATTATTATAATTATATAAATTTATTAAATTATAATAAAAATATTTTTTATTATTTTATTGTTTATTGTGCTCAATAACAAATTATAGATATAATGAATGTAGTTGTGCTCACTTGTTTTCACTTTACTTTCAAATCTTTCATTATTTGTTTTGTTAGCTTTTGTAATTACTTGAAATTATATATTGATTAACGACATAACTAGATTGTCAAAATAAATAAGAAAATACATAATTGGTCAAATTGTAAAACAATTATATGACCGTTAAATTGCAAAAATGTGGTAAATGATATATTATTGAAGGATAATCTCATATACACTAAGCAAACAAAATTGTTTATTGAGAAAAACTATGCAAATAAAAAGTAGTATTATGTTCTTAAAAAGTGAGGTCCTAGACGACAGACTTGTTAGATATTCAAAATATAACGTCAAAATGGATTTGTATATAACGTTAATTTTGATGTAGTTTAATGACATAGTAAATCATTATAAATTAATCTCAAACTTTATATGTATGATCTATATGATGATATATTTCAATCTAACGGTTGATTTTAAAAAATATTAATCTGAAGTAACGTTTTTGAACGAGTATAATTCATGGTGTAACTCTTCAGATGTAATTTGTACTCTCCTTATATATATATATATATATATATATATATATATATATATATATATATATATATATATATATATATATATATATATATATATAGTGTATCAAATGAGATCGATATTATTGTGAAAATGAGAACTAATAATATCAACCATCAAATTTAATAAACGCTTAAGATTTAAGAATTTCATATAACGACCACTTTACTTGATTAATTTCTATTATGCTTTGATATTTAAAAATTTCATAAAAAGAAAATCTCACCATAAATATTTGTTATTTGTGAAACATTAACAAAAAAGAAATTGACTTTACTAATAATAAATTTATTTCATAAGTCAATATATTAGAACATTCAATATTTTTCATCAAAATAAATTAATGATCAATATTTTTAAATAAATTCATATAATTTCTAAAATATAAATTAAAAACTATGTTTGTAAAAAAAATTAAAAACTATGTTTATAGTATTATTCATAATTAAATAAAGAATAGAATTATACCAATTTTAAGTATAAATATATATATAATAAATAAAATCAACTTTGTTTTATTGAATGTTCTACCATTGTGATTATCTTAACTAAAATGAATTTAGCACTTATATTTTTATTTGATTAAAAATATTAAATAATATGAAATTAATATTTTTATTTTTATTTAGTTGATTAATTTTTTTTGTATGTTAGAATTTTTTATATTTTTGCAAGTTCTACTATTGTGACTATTGTAAATAAAAACATATTGTTTATTTATTACCTATATTTTAACTTTATATAATAAAAAAAGTGAAATTAATACCTATAAGAAATTTGATTGGTTGATTTATTTGCAAGTTCAATTTTTTTTAATTATACAAATTATGCAATTGAAACCATTTTAAATAAATTTCACTGACAAAATTCTTATAATTGTGATACCATTTGGATATTGACAAACTAAAAATTTAAATCTTATTATTTACTTTATTTTTTCATATAAAATAAATAAAATGTGTTAGTCTTTAATTTATATCAAATATTAGTATAACAAATAAAAAATATTTATGGTAAGATTCTCTTTTTAAATATTAAGTTTAATTGAAAATAATTAAGTGAGATACTCTTTATATGAAATTAATAAATCTTAAGCGTTAATTAAATCCAACGATTGATATTATGTGTTCTCATTTCTTATAATAGATATCAGTTCTCACTAGATTCGTTATATATATATATATATATATATATATATATATATATATATATATATATATATATATATATATATATATATATATATATATATATATATATATATATATATATATATATATATATATATATATATATGAGGAGGATCAAATTACACCAATTAGTTACATCAAGTGTTACACTCATTTATAATCTTTGATTTATTTAAAATCTAAGGGCTATTAAAAAGAAGCATGGTAAAATATTTCTTTTTTTCACAAGACCAATCATTCCATATATACATTTATCTAATCAATGTCATACATTTTACAAAACTATATTCTCTCACATGGATAATAAATTCCATATACATTTACAAGTAATGTCAAATTAAAAAAAAATAACACGTGAATCTACAATGGAAAAGATATTATTATTTTTAATTAGTACTATTTATATTTAAAATAATATTCACTATTAAAAATTTGATTAGTGAGTAGTACTATTTATATTTACTATTAAAAATTTACAACAAAATTGATACTATTTGAATAGAATATAATTTAAATGAATAGAATATAATTTAAAAATTTACTATAAAATTTATACTATTTAATTTTTTTTATATAAAAAAGTTATAATTTATAAAAAAGTTATATGGAATGATTGGTCTTGTGAAAAAAGGAAATATTTTACCATGCTTCTTTTTTAATAGTCCTTAGATTTTAAATAAATCAAAGGTTATAAATGAGTGTAATACTTGGTGTAATTAATTGGTGTAATTCGATCCGTCTCTCTATATATATATATATATATATATATATATATATATATATATATATATATATATATATATATATATATATATATATATATCAAAATATTCAAAATGAAAAGAAAGTGCTTAGAATATTGTTCTACCAAACCGAAAAGTCAACAGCCATTATTAATCATTTGCACAATAACTTCTCTCTATGTAGATGTGCTAATAACAAATAAGAAAGAGAAAGTTAAAGGACAATTGTGGGTGCCTCTAATGCTAAAGAAACTGCTAATAATTAATGAATATGTTATATGTTTCTACAAATAATTCAAACCAATATGATATTTATTCTTTTAGTTAACAAGGGCCACACATCAAAGTCCAATCACAAACACCACGAGAATAAGTGACTCTTCTCAAATACGAAATATGTGATTTCGATTTCATGTCAATTTTTTGTCATTATATTAAATTAAACGATGATTCATGTGAAACATCATATTAAACATAATCAGTTTTAATCATACAAACTATATATAGCTCTACACACGCTAGATTCATGTATTCTATTTGTTTTCGCACTCAAACTACTTTTCATTCATTCAATGACATGAACATTGAAGTTCTAACCTTTCTAGTTCACCCAGTTCCCCTGCATCAGAAACATAATTCATTGTACTTGAATCCTATCTCATTACGTCATAAGTTATTTCTGGTTCTTATACAGAACATTGATGCCCCAGTAGAAATTTGGCATCTAATTCCCGTAAAATTCCACGAGAAACCTATTTCTTCACTATAATTCAACAAATATACAATCTTTTTCCCATTTAAATCACCAATAAAAATCTCGAAACAATGCCAACATCAAAAGCTACCCGATCAACCACTCAACGCAATACTGCCGCTACAACAACCAATGCTCATAGTCTTGTAAGGGATGATCCTTTTTTGGTGACTTCTCTTTCTGCTCCTCGACTACAAAATCTAGTCCCTAAAAAAATTTACCAATGCAAATTCCAAGCACTTTTAATTTTCCAGTCTTGTCAACAACCACTCCACACAAAAAACAACCTCAATCACAACTCACAATCTGTCATAATTCGTCTCAAGATGCTACGTCTCAAATGACATTTTAAAGTGCCACACATATGTTTGCTCCAAAATTATCAATCAAGTTGTAATAAAAATAATTTATTGCGTTAGAGTCAACAAGTTGAGGGAGTAGTTCTCTCGCATAAAGGGGTAATTAATAGACACATTCCTTCAATGTTCTAAACGAATAACGATTGAATGGAAAACACTCTGTTTGAAAACTACGAAGCTTGGATCGATCAAGATCAAGCATTGTTTACATAGATACTTTCCACAATCTCCAAAGTTTTGTTACCATGTGTTCTTTCTCGCAAACATGTATACGAGGTTTGGGAAAAAGTGCATAATCACTTCAACTCTCAAATGAAGGCTCAATTGCACCAACTAAAGTATGAACTCAAGATGGCCAAGAAAGGAAGCAGGTCCATCTCAAAGCATGTGATAAGGATTTGTGCAACTGTTGATTCACTCTTAACAATTGGAGATCCAATCTCAGAGTATGTGTTTTCTTTCCAAAATAATTAGGCCTAATTGATTTATGCCACATGCTAATCGATTAAAGAGCGGTTTCAAACCATTTTATTTTCTTTTTTGGCCAAATTCTTCTCCTATATAAAGAGAACTTATGATCACTTAAAAACACAATAAATTTGATATTCTACTATTCTCTCTTACTCACTCTCTTCTTAAAAATTATTTTATATACCTTACAACATTTTAGTGTCGAGAGAGCGAAAGACTTAAATAAGAGTTGTGTAATTGATGCTTGAATTAGTTCGTGTGGGAATTGTAAATCAAGAGTCTCATTCTCTTGTAATTCTGATATTGTTATAAAGGTTGCAAGTTGAACATGAGCGAAAGCTTGATGTAAGAAGGTTGTGGGTTGATCCTATGATAAAAACTCAAGTTGATAGTAGAACTCTCACGAGATTTTTTTTGAGACTATAGTAAGCTACATGGTTAAATTCCAAACAAGTATTGTTCTGGACTGGCCTAATGGCTAGAATTGACCCAATCCACTTTCACTTCCAACGTGGCCCAACAACTTTGATCCACTAGCTCGAGCCCTCCGTCGGGCACGCTTGGTCGATTGCACTCTAGAGACAGTTATACCAGTAACGCCCTGAGCCACGCGCCTACCTGCATCGGCAGCCTCCCCCATGCTCAGAGCAACGACTAGTCTGCCCGTTTTGAACAAGTCCTGACAATTACCTATTTTTGCGAAACTATCTATCTAAGCCCAAAAATAAGGACCAATGGCCAAGCACCAGAGGCATTATATAAATCTTTACACTTGTAAGGACCAGATATCTAATATTCACTCTTAAAAACTCTAATCACTTTCTTGTATCTCATTGCGCTCTTTCTCATTTTAGCATTGGAGTGCCTTGCAAGTACACCCCCTCATCTCCATCCACTCAGCACAACAGTCGTCATCTTCTCAATCCACATCAGATTCTAATCAGTAGTTCAGATCAAGTAAAAATTACTATCCATTCTTTCTTAACTATTATATTTTACTTTTTTTTTTTATTATCTATCGTGCTTAATTATCTGCATCATCTCTCTTATAAAATTCACCCAGTTAAAAATTGACACGGAATTTTGTTCTTTTATTTATTTTTATTCAAAAAACGTATGTTATTCAATTAAATAAATATTTGATCAATTTTAATCAATATAAACTAAATGCTAATTTAAATTAAGATGAGACGTATCTTCTATTTAATAGATATATTTATACTATTGAAATGCTATATTTACGAAAGATAAGGTTAGACATATTTTTCCCGAAAATTCTATTAAAAGACTCATGTGAGAATTCTGGACTATAATAATAATAATAATATATAATTTTTTTTATAAATTATTCAAAATTATTGAAATATTTAGGTAATTGAATCAAAGTAATTTATATATAATACTATATATATTGAAAATGAGTTTCTAAATAAAAAATATAATTTATTAGTAGAAAAATCCTTTAAAAAATAATATTCAGAAAACTATTAATTTATTTTAGGATAATTAGCTATTTTTCTCTTGCAATATTGACGAGTTTTGATTTATCCCTTTTAAAAATATTTTTTTTATTACTCCCTTGTAATTTTTGGATACCCCTAAGCAATTTTTTTTTACAGGGGTAATTTTTATAACTAGGGGACAAAAGACTTAGAATTTTTACATTTTAAGTGGGTGATCACACATATATTGTTTTAAAGGGAGTAAATCAAAAATCTCTTATATTACAAAGGGGTAAATAACTATTAATCATTTATTTTAAAATATAAAATCAAATAAAATTATTTTTGAAAGATATAATAAAAATTTAGTTATGTATTATTAAATAATTTTTAAAATTGTTAAACTATAAATATCAACATTTTATTTATATCAATACAAATGTTGTAGTATAAAATCCTATATCAATATGTTACATTCATTTAAATCAACTAAGACATATCCGTTATAAAGATTTTAATGTTACACATAAATTAGAAAATTGTTGAATACTATATTTTATTTAATAAAAAAATAAAAAAATAATTTATTATTATTATTATTATTACTTTTATTAATATTTTATTTTTTTTTAATTTTAATGTTATTATTAAAAAGTGAAAACTTTTAATTTTATAATAATAATAACAACAACAATAATAATAATAATAATTATTATTTTAATTTAGTCAATAGTTCATTGATGAATCTTTTAATAGAACTTTAAAAAAGTAATAGTTTAATATTACTTTTCGTAAAAATAAAGCATTTTAACAATATGATTAATACAATTAAATTAATTAAAATTCATATACATTAATCACTAAATTAATAAAATTATAAATTATATGTAACTTTAAATGAAAAATATAACGAGAGAGTGCTTTCAAAAAATATCTCGTTATAAATAAATAAATTGATTAAAGCCTTTTTTTTTCATATTTTAAAAATTGATTTATAGTGTCACATGTAGGGATGTCAATGGGGCGGGGCGGAGCCGGGGGGACACTTCCCCATCTTTTTCCCCATCATCATTCATTCCCGTCCCGTCCCGATCTCCGTCACGGAATTTCTATCCCCATCCGTTCGGATCTCCGTTCATCCCATAGATCCTACATTTATTCATTAATATTTTATTTTTTAAAATGTTTATATTTTCTATAAAATAAAAAGCACAAAGAATTCACATATTTATTATGTTATTAAAAATACTAGTATTTGACATTTATTATTTTTATTAAAAATACTAATGGAACACAAAATAATAATATTTTTTATAAATTTCTATAAAATGCTATAAAATTCAACAAAATGAACTATAATACTTTTTAAAGTAACAATATGCCTAAACAACTAAAAAATCCAACAACATAATTATGCTTAAAAACTATACTTCATCAAAACTAATAAGGGATAATTATAAAATTTAGCATCATGAGTATGCTTGAAAAGCTAAAAAATACTTCATAATAAGTCAACTAAAAGCAAAAGTCAACATATCTCTATTTGCTTAATTGATAACACACGTAAAGTAGAAATATCAAAATACTTAAAACAAAGTTACATATAAATAAACTAAAATATTAAGCAAAATATCCAAACAATAGGTAGGGATGGGGTGTATTCCGTCCCGTCCCAAAATGCTCTCGGAATTTTTCTCCGCATCCCGGGAAAATTCCCATCTTTGGGGACGGGCGTTCATGGGATCCCCATTAACAGGTCCAAACTGACATCCCTAGTCACATGTAAAACATTTACAATTTTTTTGTTTTCATAAAAGTTCAAATAAAAATTTGAATCGAATAGTAACTCTGAAAATATTATGTTAGTTATCAATTTTTTTTTATAAAAATTATTTTTAAAATATAATTTTTAAAAAAATTATAATTTCGATTATGTTTTGATATCTAGTAATATAATTTTATTTTAAAAAATATCAAAATTAATCTTTTAATTTAATAAAATAAATATAAAAATTTATAATATTTTTAAAATTAAATTTATAAAATTTATTTTTAAATATATATATATATATATATATATATATATATATATATATATATATATATATATATATATATATATATATATATATATATATATATATATATATATATATATATATATATATATATATATATATATATATATATATATATATATATATATATATATATATATCTTGATAAATATATATATGATATTTTTCTTTGGTTACACAAAATTCATATGATATGAAGCATATCTTAAACTTTTTCATATATCCCGTCTAACAAAATCAGATATAAATAATCATTAAATAGCATTAACTTTTCTATATTTATAAAGTATTATTTCAGACAAATAGTTATTACCAAATAGAAAAATTGACAATAAGTAATGTCTTGTCATTGAATATAATTCAAACTCCTTCATTTTTATTCTTTAACTCTATATTTCTTATAACTAATATGATATGATAGCAATATTTATTGATTCTTTTCAGTATATTAAATATTATGGATGAAAATTAAATATAGACTCTAAAGAATATTATAGAATATTAAAATTGATAAACATGAATATTCCAGAACACATGTGTGCATGGTTTTATGACTGACAATTAAAATTGTAGTATTTAAAAAAAATGTATTTAGTTAAAATTCAAAGTTAATACATTCGAAATCTTGTTTAAATTGAGAATCAAATAAAAACACAGAAAATGATGAGGTCAGAGTCACAGCTGTCAAGTGTTGGCAAGGTGAGAGCTACTTCCTTACCATAACATCCCGCTATAAAATGCAACAGTTCCGCATCTCTGTATCTTAACTCACTTCACATTTCTCATCACACTAATTCCACTTTTCACACCACCATTTTTCACTTTTCACCTCATCATTATTTCATCACTGTTTTTTTCCTTTTAATCATGTCGAACGAGAAGAAAGAGAACGAGTTTTTTCTCGACGCTAACGAAGAAGCCGATATCGAAGTTGTTAACTACGAGAGCGAAACCAGCCATGAAAATGATGGTGGAAGTTACGATGAACTTGATCGCAATGAAGGACAGCCTGAGTCTTTCTCCTCTCAACAATGGCCTCAAACTTTCAAGTATTATTCGTCGAATTTGTATTTGATTTTTTGATTTGATGATGTTGTTATAATGTTTATGAGTTTTGTTATTTTTGTTGTATGATGATGATAGTGAGGCTATTGATCCTTTGACGATCAATGCTCCGAATCTTGGATCACTTCTGAGAGCGCCGAGTGTGCTAATCTCGAGCTTTGTGAGTCATCCGTCGAGGAGTTATTTGGAGTTGCAAGATGGAAAAACTTCTTTTCTGTCTGGGAGTCAAATTCAGGAAGGCTTTCTTAGACAGTCCACATGGTGGGAAAAAGCTTCTATTCAAATGCAAGTTCCTGAAGAATTGCCTCCTGGTTATGGATGTACCTTCACTCAGACTATATTTAATGGTATCTTAATTCATTCTGTCTCTGACCCTTCTGATTATGGTTAATTTATTCATTTTATTTTAGTTACTCCGTGTTTGTTGGACACCTGTACAAATATTTATGATTACATTTAATTTATTCATTTTTTCAAATTATTTCTAGTGTTGTCGTGTTACTGTCCAATTAATGTTTGGGTGTCTGTGCTTTATAGCCAGCAGCGATCACTATTGTGATGTTGTTGCAGAGACCTCTAGAAACTTTATATCACGGTTGCAATTGTAGCGGCTGACTGCTGTTTTGAACTATGGTTTCCATATTATGTACTTGTGTTGAATAATTCTAATTGTGAGGCTGTTGCCAAAGACAACTAAACTTTTGGGAAAAGATATTTGTACACCATTTTCTAACAACTACACCGTATAAGTATAGATAAAGTATACTGGTTTTAATTTTTTAATATTTCATTCTGCTTTAGTTTCTGTGCACAAGCACATTTTTCCATGTATTTATATACTTAGTAAATACGGTGCAAGCAAATCCAGTGTCAAAATAGCACTGCTGAAACTTATATTGCTGTTGTAATTGCTGCAGCTATGAGCAAAGAAACTTATTTTGTTATTATGCATATAAATTACTATAAGGCGTGCTTCTTTTACTTATATTTTTAAGGGGTCATTTTATGAGGTAATGTTGTACTTGGCTAGGGGTTAATGTGATGGCTGGAGTTGGGCTTCTATCTGCACCTGATACTGTGAAGCAAGCTGGGTGGGCCAGTTTGTTCGTGATGGTTATTTTTGCAGTTGTATGCTGTTATACAGCAGAACTAATGAGACATTGCTTTGAAAGCAGAGAAGGCATCCTTAGCTACCCAGATATAGGAGAGGCTGCATTTGGAAAATATGGCCGAGTTATTATATCAGTAAGAATGTTTCTGCTTTTTGATTAATTTTTGGAGAGAACTTGCTTGTTTTTTTGCATAATCTTTCTTTGTATGAAATTCCCTTACGTCTTTTTCCAGATCCTAGTCTTTTTTAAGGGTATAAATGCTGATTCGGACCCTTTAAAGTGGAAGGAAACTTATGTTCTTCTTTCTGTTATGTTTTTGCTCACAAAATTGTTATGTTCTTCCCACTTTTGGTTCAGTTCTATTATATTTGTCTTTTTGCTGTGTACGTTAGGTTCTTGAATTATTAATCATGAAGGTCTCTTTAACTTTTTGTATTTATATTTACTCTTCACACCATTTTATATTTTTGCAATAGTGGATATGCTGCTAATAGCTATACTACTATAGCATTTTAGGGGGTCGGTGCTACGCGATGCTATCTGGGATTAAATACATAGTACAAACACACTCTAAGTTTTTAAGCAAAGATGTAGCCTCCTAATATCTTTGCGGTCCCGGTCATTGGCTTATTTGTTCTCCCAGTGCTCTTTGAACCCCAACACATGTTTAAATTAAATTTAAATTTGTTGTGCATTTCTTGTTACTCAATTGGCCAATTTGCTTTCCTCTGTTTTTAGGCCTCATAACATGATATTTCTTTATTTTATGATATTCGCGTGAGTGCTAAAGAATGTTGACATAATACCTATTTTCTATTGCATAGCCTGCTGGTTTAAATAATATGATTACTGACGTTTTTTTTCTTCAATTTTTATCTTGTTGCAGATTGTTTTGTACACTGAATTATATGTAAGTGCCGCAGTGCATCCATTTCCTTTTGCCTTTATTACTCTGCACAATCTATATGACACATATCAACTGTTTATGAATGCAGTCCTATTGTGTGGAATATATCATCATGGAAGGTGATAACCTTACTGGTCTTTTTCCTGGAACATCCTTGCATTGGGGAGGTTTGGATTTGGATGCCAAGCACTTATTTGGAATTTTGACTGCACTTATTATTCTCCCTACTGTTTGGTTGAAGGATCTTCGTATAGTCTCCTATCTCTCAGGTTAATGGTTTTGACGATCCGAAAATATATAGTATATGTAGGAGCAGCTACTTTGTATCTCCCAATGTCTACTGAAAATATCCATCCTTATTTTAAACCTGTTTTTTGCAAGCATTTACTAAAATAACTTGTGATGGTTCTGCAGCTGGAGGGGTATTTGGTACAGCTTTGATCGCTATCTGTGTGGTTGTTGTTGGGACAAGAAATGATATTGGATACCATCAAACTGCTCCATTAGTGAAATGGAATGGCGTTCCATTTGCTTTTGGTATCTATGGGTTTTGCTTTGCAGGACATTCAGTTTTTCCCAATATATATCAGTCTATGGCTAACAAAAGAGACTTTACAAAGGCAATAATCGTATGGTATGCTATGCTAAGTAACTTTCTTTGTCATTGGCAACCAAGGTTTTATTAATTTCTATTTAAAAAAGGTCTGCGATCCATCTGGGTTGCGGCATCAAGTTTTTTGGTGTCTCTGTGACTACTATTGAGACCTCATTAGTGGCATTTGACCATCATGACTCTGTTATATCAAAGATCCTGATGTAGCTGTTACCGACTTACCTTACCGCGACTGCAATTTATAATCTTGATAACTACACATGTTTTCTTAAGTGTTTTCATTTACCTCTACATTTTATTCTTGTACAGTTTTGTTTTGCCCATGTTATTATATGGAGGTGTCGGAACCGCGGGATATCTCATGTTTGGTGAAAAGACACTGTCTCAGATAACATTGAATCTACCACCAAATGCAGTTGCTTCCAAAGTAGCTTTGTGGACTATAGTAAGAATTTTTGGGACCGCTCTGCATTATTTTTGTATAACTTTTTTTCTTTCTTTCAAGGCACATATGCATTGTTTCTAACTTTGTTTATTTTCTCTTTCAGGCAATTATTCCGCTAACTAAATATCCTTTTCTGTCATTAAAGTGGAACTATACTTGATAATTTGCATTGTTTCTAATAATTATGTCATTAAAGTGGAACTATGCTTGATCATGTTACGAAGGAATTATAGAATTTCAATTTGCTTTTTTCTTTTTCTTTTTCCTTTTCCCTTAACTATCAACAAATATGCTTTGATGATGAACCCACTGGCAAGAAGTGTAGAGGAATTGTTGCCTGCTAGCATCTCAAACACTAATTCGTGTTTCGTTCTTCTAAGAACAGTACTGGTTATATCTACTGTTTGTGCTGCTTTTGTGATTCCATTTTTTGGTAAGTATTACAGCTATAAATGGTCGGCCCTTTGCCGGGCCATGCTACAAATATCCGATCCGATACTAAGTTAGAGCATCAATCATGCCGCATCATGTTCACTACTTTACCAACTTTCTATTCCTTCTATGAAACTATTTAAGAATTTATAATGGTTCCCACAACTTCATATAGTTCAAGTCATAGAAATTATATTTTAATATTAAGAACCAACTGGCAGATATTTTAAATATGATTAATGTCCGTTAGGATTTTTGGTGATTTTGTCTTGATTATACTTTCTTGTCTTAGTTAAAAAAAGCTGGTGAAGCTTTATCATTGCTCTTTAAGAACCAGTTCTTATCTTGGATCATTGATGACACATTACTTTTTTTTTAATTTCGATATTTTTTCTCTCGTTGTGCGATGACTATTAGATCATCAAATAGGCATTGAATTCTTAAATTACACTATTACAGTAATCCCAGAATTACTTTTTCATCTTACAGCTCTTATTGTCCTGAAAAATTCTTGAAGTGCTAATTGCTAAGTTCTAATTAGATATTTGTTTATCTGCACAAGAAATGTGTTTCTATGTGTGTGTATATTTAGATGAAAACAATTTTATTCCAAAGTCTATATTAAAAAATCAATACTGGTATAAAATGTGTCAAATGGATATATGGTCGTGACATCTTTTATTATAATTTCAGGGCTAGTGATGGCTTTAATCGGTTCTCTCCTCAGTGTTCTTGTGGTAAGCATATACTTCAGTTAAATATTAGTTGCAGACAATATCTTGGGTTGTGTAAGAAACTTGCACTTAATGTTTTCTTTTCAAGGAACAGGATTTGAAGGGAAAATACTACTTATATGCCTAAATGCGAAACAGCTACAATTATCTCTTAATATTTTTTCCTCGCTATCTTCGACCATAACGTCATCCCCTCAGCCTAAATTTTTCTTTAGAAAGAAACCGATTTGCCTTCTGTCGTTCTGTATTTTCTTATTTAACGATTTGCTGTTGGCATTATTGTACAAAAGCATTCGTTACTTGTCATATCTGTCGTAAATTTTCCTGCTTTGTATTAAAGATTCTTGAATGCTCTGCCACACATTGATCTTATGCTAAAATCTAACTTGACTAGTAAATAGGCATGGTATGTATAGTTATTGAATGCCAAGCTTCGGGTCTGGATTTAAAATTGAAGCTTCTGTATATGAGTCCAACTTTGATAATAAGTAATTGTATGATATGTTTAGCAAATTTTATCAAATCGTATACTGTGTAGTGAAATATTCAAAACTGTAGTCTAGGATTTGCTCTTGATTTTTTTGACTTATATACCTTTGCAACTACCTTTAGTGTTGACATAGATTGGTCATTTGCTTCAGCTAATATTGAAGATTTAATAAATCATGTAAACTGTTACATAATGCTGCATTGCTATATTTTACAGGCAGTGATATTGCCAGCTTTATGTTTTCTGAGAATTGTGGGGAAAAAGGCAACCAATACACAGGTATATATCAGTGCTGCTGACCTTGTTAATTTTATTGTTTTTCGAAGTGTAATGATCTTATTTATGAAAATTGTTAGGGTAGTAAATTCTATTCTCTAGCCTCTATTCACTTCTAAACTTTCCTATCCCATGAAAATTCTCTCTCCCTTATTATATTAATGGCGTCATCTGCAGGTTGCTCTCTGTGTTGTAATTACTGCATGGGGAGTAGTTTGTGCTGGTTTTGGATCATATTCATCTCTATTAAAGATTTTGCAGCAGCTCTGACAGCTTTTCAATTTCAGCAAGTGGCCAGTTGCTTATCTTTGTAGCCATTGGTATATGCATGTGGTGGTGAATGGAATTATAACAACAAACTCTTCTTTTGACTGCACTCATTCAAAATGGAGTTAAACTAAAGCCGTTTAGATTGCTGTTTGAGAGCAATGTTTTTGAGCACTTTCTATGTGATTAGCAGTTTAATACCATGGTTGGTGGTTCCTTAATTACTGGGTACTAGTAATTTTGTGAGCTATCTCATTAGAATTTCTATTTTTTTTCCTTCCTTCTTTGCGAAAGTTCATAATTTTATAGCGTATTAGATTATATTAATAGGGTTTTTGTGTTACTCTTACACTAGTTTGACATCAATATTTGACCACAATTTAGATAATAACGTAATTTAAAGACATGGTTAATTATGAATGTAATAAGATGTCACAATTCATTGATTATCAAACAAACACACAATTAACTATTGAAATTGGAGTGACAAAATGGATGAATATTGATTGAATTGTTGATGAATGTGTTAGACGAAGGTAAACTTATTTAGAGGGGGAATAGATGCCATGTTAAAAATTTCTTTTAAAAAACTTTGTTAATTATGGACAACAAAAACATTCTTGAATCAAAAACTCATCTAATTCGAACCGTTATCGAAAAACTCGAATATGCGTAAAATCAATATGAGATGCAATGAAAGTGGTAAGACACTATATTAATTTATTTCACAATTGCACATTTGAATAAATCACAATATAGCAATTAATTTCTAATGAAATAATCAACAAAAATTAACTAAGATAATTTGTCGAACATTTTGTGTGCAATCGATTCAAAACAAATTTTCTATAGTTTTGTTGATATGTAAATTCAATTACAATCACAAAAATTGTAATCAAATCAACAAAACAGTTTGTAATATTAAACAACAAGTTTATCTCAATGTATTGATTGCACCATCTTAGTTTTCTCAATTTTCTATTAAACATAAAATAGAGAGTAAGAGAAAAAGAGAGACACAATGATTTGTTTAGGCAGTTCCCCAATCGGTTTCGCTATGGGTATGTCTGCCCCCAATTCCATTTGAAATTGAGATAATGAAAATTAACCTTTGAAAAATATTGTTTACAAGAGAACAAGTTGTGATTCACCAACCCAAATCCTAAGTATGATGTTTGTTATATCTTCTTCTCTCCCCTTGATCTTGACCTCTATTAAGTGAACCTAATACTTCCAATTTGATCCTCTATCTCACTAGGGGTGAAAATAGGTTAGGCCGAGTTAGGCTTTGTCAAAGTTTTTAGGCATGAGCCTGACCTTTTCGAAAGCCTGATTTACCTATTAGCCTATATAAAGTCTATTTTAATTGAACATTTTCAAATAAGCAATTCAACTATAATGTTAAAATAGACTAACAAATTAAAAAATTAATTGGACTAGATACTTGTTTGAATTGACTTATTCAAATTTACCTACTAACATATATTTTGTGATACTATTTGTTTGAGATAACTTATGAAAACAACTTATGATATTGTTCATAAACATTTATACAAACACAATAATAATAAAAGTATTCATATTTATTTAAATAGGTCGGTCCGATAGGCTTAAAAGGTTTTTTTTACAACCTGTGACCTAGCCTTTTTAACTAAATAGGCTTATAAAAAAGTCTAAGCTTTTTCTATTTAAAGAAAAACTCTGGCCTGGCCTGAGCCTATATAGGCTAGCCTGTAGGCCCCTGTTTATGGCCTGGCCTATTTTCACCCCTACATCTCACGTTACTCATTTGCAAGAAACTCCATTCTTCAAAAACTTCACTCGACTGAATCCAATTTGCGAATGTATCGTGACCCAAAATTTACCAAATTTATCCTCCGTCTCACGTTACTCTTTCGACCGAACCCAAATGTTATTCGAAGCTTTCACTCGGGTGAATCCAAATTGCGAACATATCGTGACCCAATATTTACTAAATTGATCCTCCTTCTCACGCTACTCCCTCGAGCAAATCCACCTTTCTTCGAATCTTTTACTCGGCTGAATCCAATTTGCGTAATCTTGTCTGAAACCTTCAAATCGTCGATTAATTTTGAAAGAAAACCCCATCTCGGTTTTCTTATTTGAAACCCCCAAAGATTCTCAATCCAATTTACAATACAACAACCTAAATTGGACGTTATCAACTCTGAATCTAAATGGCACCCAAACAAAGTATAATATTTTTAATTTGTGGTGCAACTTTCTCCATTAGATGTTTTGCATGATGCCAAAACTAGGAAAACTTATCATTCATGTATATTGGACGGTATCTCTATGTCATGTGGAACTCCCTTGCATTAGAGGTCTTAGATTAAAAATCACTTTGAAATTGACCAAAACCTTGAAAGTCAATTTTCTGCATAAAAATTACTTGCATGTGCCCACACATACATGTTTCAGACCGACACATGTAACTCAATAATGAATCCTGTAGCTTCTGTTTGACACTGGCCGACACATGCATCACATAGACCAACACATGTTGTAACTTTCAATTTTATGTGTCGGTGACACATATAATTTTCAGGCCGACACATACATATAATCGTGCGCGGAAGAATTTTGGAGTTTGGTATACAAAGGAGTAGCAAGATTCAATAAATCAATTGATATCTATTGTGTATTGGTCTTGCTTAATATTAAAAGAAGAAAATAAGTTGAATCAACAACAAACGGTTAGGGTTTGTAGGATTTCTACTGGAACACTTCTCTTGTAATCACTTTTTGCATAGGAAGAAATTATCCTAATCCCAAAATCAGAATTAGGGGGAGACATAGTCATAGCGAAGAAGATTGGTAAACTTCCTCAACAAATCCTAGTGTCGCTCTCTCTTATCTTTACTTACTTTACTTTTCATTAAGCAATTTGTTAAATAATATTGATTAGTTATTAATTAGCTTATAATCATTTTGATTATAAGTGTTTTTTCATATCAACACAACTCAAGGAAAATTCTAAAAATTTGTTCGCACACCAAGTGTTTGACAAATTGCATAATTCACTATTTTTGTTTTTTATAATTGGAAATAGTATTGCTAGCAACATGCTGGAAACGAATGATATTGTGTTACTTGTTTCAATTTTATAAATTAATATTGTTGTGTTGTTCATTCCATAAGGCTTAATTGCATATCCAAGTTCCAATAATTAGGTTTGTATAGACATCTTTAATCGATTTATATAAAAACCTTCCGCTTGCACTATTATCAATTAACTTCATAAAACTCTAATTTTAATTGGTATTTTGGCTTAGTGGTCTATTCACCCCCTCTAAATAAGTCACCGTCGTCTAAAAAGTGGCATCAAGAGCTCTCGTTAATTCCATGTTTCGAAACTCTTATTAGACTCTGATGTAACTTATTGGACATGTGACATCATACCCAAGAGGGAGGTGAGCTATGGAGGTTTGAGTAATATTGATTTAAAACAATTATTTGTAAAATTAGAGTTTGAAAACATTTCGAAAACAAATGAGTGGACGAGCAACGAAAATCAAAGGAAAGACAATAAAGTAAAGAGATAAGAAATAGCGAGATACACCAATGATTTATACAGGTTCTTCCTAAATTGACATACTTATTTCCCCAAGAATTATTTTTGAAAGTAACCAATAAACTTGAGAGATTTTGGAAGGGTGTGTCGTCTAGCATCTTTATACAAGGAAATGAAGTTTTAAGGCTAACTTCCAACCAAACAAAAAAAAAGACTTAAAATGATTATCCTCCAAACCAAATAGAGATTTTCTACAAAATGAACTCGAACCAAGATGGAGTTTTGAGTTGAATATCACTACGCCAAAAAATGCTTTTGGCAGCACTACAAAGACAACGCTTTTTGACAAAAGCGCTGCTATAAGTTGCAGAAAAAATTCGCTAAAAAAAAGCGCTTTCTAAGGCTACCTTTAGAAAATGCTTTATAAAAGCGTTGCTAAAGGCCTTACAAATACCCCACCTTAGAAAGCGCTTACGTAAAAGCGCTGCTAAAGGTTAAACTTAGAAAACGCTTTTGAAAAGCTCTGCTAAAGGTTTATCTTAGAAAACGCTTTTAAAAGCGCTGCTATAGGCATATGAAATGAAAGCGCTTTCTAAGGAAAAAGCGTTGCTAAAGCTGACATTTAGAAGACACTTTTCAAAAGCGTTGTCTTTGCTAATTTTATAATTAAATTTCTTAAACCCTAAACTAACAAAACACGATTTCTCAGTTTTCACACAACTGATTCTCACGCGACCTTTCTTCTTTCTCAATTTTCCTCACCATATCAGTTCTCATTTCCATCAAACTCGCTGTCGTTCATCGGCAAATCTTTCGCACTCGCCGCCGTTCAATCTTTGTATGTCTTGTTGTTCTTCCACACTCGCCTCCGTTCATCGTCTTCCGCCCTCAGTCTTCTTCGTATGACATCATCGTCTTCCTTGTTAAGTTTCCATATTTTCGTTTCAGAATTTGTGATTCTTCTGCCATGGTTGTAGATTTCCAAAAATCTCTCTGTTTTGTTTCTAGAAGAATGGTCTGCCATGGCTGTTTAGTTTTTTATTTCTTTTTTCTCCTATGTGAAATCTAATAGTAATGTTACCAGCAACAGAAACCATATGATAATGTCATGTGTTGCAAAGTTTTTTTCTGCATGTTTTGATTATCATATTGAAACTTGTCTTGATTATTTGATTTGAATGAGGAGAATTATTTATTGTTTATCTTGAAAATGTAGAATAGTGAGGGAACATTCTAACTGGAATATATCAAATTTGTTTTAAGTTTAGGCTTAACTGTTAGTTTTGAATATGAGTTTTGTTACTGTTAATGGAATTTGTTAATTCTTCTCTAGCCTTGTTTCTGGTTCTCCATAAAAGATAGTGTAATAGAGATTAAGGGTATTGAAGTGGTGTTGATGGTTATCTTAATAGTTGATTAACTACTAAGTATAAGTTTATAAGTGCTTATTGATTGAACTTAATTCTTCATAGGATTACTAGTTCTTTTCCCCTCTGATGCATAGAGAATCTGGACTATTCTATGATGCTTTGTGCCTCTTGGGTTTACTTTAATATAGTAACAATAATACATATATTACTCAAGTAATATAGTAACAACAAAACTTATATTCCTCAAGTTATGTAGTAAAATATGGTATAATCTTCAGTTGTTTGTTTGTTTATTTGAATTTTTATTGAGTTTTGTAATGGTGTAGGGTTTGGAATTATGCTTTGTGTTTATGTGTGTGTTGGTTTACTTGTGTTTAGATTGAATGAATGAATGAGTGAATTTTTTGTTTATTTGAAAATGAATTTAGAATTTGGGATAACTTTATTATGTCATGATCTTGTTGACTTGTTGTTGAAAAATAAATCCAAGTTTCATAATGATGTAAGTAAATATGGGTGCATACCAACGAGATTAGGATAGTGTCTTGCCCAAACTAACGTATTGAATTTGCTATATATAGGGTTACTTGTGAAGTGTGAAAGTCTGATCGTTTATAAGATTCTAACACTGTGTGGATCTAGAAGTTGCTTATTTCTCTACAAGTAATTAGTTGTTCTCTCTCGCCACTATAATTAGTTGTGCTTTGAATGAACTGCTATGATGGATCATTTCCACTTAACTTAGTTGCTTACTTCTATAATTGTGAATGAACTATAATTAGTGGTTGAATCAGTTTTTATTGTATGATTTTTTTATAATTGAAGTTTTCTTTCCTTTGAATTAGCAGTGTTTCCCGCCCTAGTTCGACGTACAACACTTATTCTCTGTGTTTCCTTGAGTTCGGTAAATTCGAGGTAAATTACTTCCTCACATTACTGGTACTGGTGAATTTTTCTGAAATTGTGTGAATATATTGCTTTGTCTTGCTCTGGATCCATTCTGTGTATACTTTGTCTTTTGACAAAAACACATTATATCGTTTTATGCCCTAATTAGTTGTTCTTGTTTAGCTTAATTAGTAAAACCATGGATAATACATGGATGTATTCCAATCGATTTTCAAAAGAGTACGAGAATGGGGTATCAGAATTCGTTAAGTTTGTTGTTGTGCACGCCAAAGACCCTAGTCGAATGACATGTCCTTGCTTGGGTTGCTGTTATGGTAGTCGGGTTGACGCGATTCAATTGGCATCACATTTAATACGGTATGGGATTGATAGAAGTTATACATGTTGGAATATGCATGGTGAGAAAAGCAACGGTAATGTTGAATCGGGGGATAATAGGACCTATGCTTCGAACGACAATTGCACAGATACATACGATTATGATCGAGTCAAAGAGATTGCAGAAGCGCTTGAAGAAGATCTTAAGGATTGCCCCAAAATGTTAGAGAGGTTGATAAGAGATGCAGAGAAACCGTTATATGATGTTTGTAAAAAAAATCACAAGATTGTCTACGGTATTAAAGTTGTACAACTTAAAGGCGGACAATAGATGGTCTGATAAAAGTTTCACAGATTTATTAGCCCTTATGTAAGATATGCTACCAGAGGATAATGTTCCTCTCAACCGAACATATGAGGCCAAAAAGATATTGTGCTCTATTGGCATGAGCTATGATAAGATACATGCCTATCCAAAATATTGCGTTTTGTTTCGAAATGAGTATGCATCGTTAAATGAGTGTCCTAAATACGGTGCCCCTCGATATAAGAAAAAGTTGTCTCCGAGAAAAGTCTTATGGTATCTTCCTATAATTCTGAGATTTAGACGCATGTATCGTAGTGAAACCGATTCAAGACACTTGACTTAGCATGCAGATGAAGGAATTATTGATGGAAAGTTTCGACATCCGGCAGATTCACCATAGTGGATGAAAATTGATAATGATTATCCTGAATTTGGAAAACAAGCAAGAAACCTTCGCTTGGCATTGTCTACTGATGGAATGAACCCAAACGGTATTCAAAGTATCTCGCATAGCACATGACCTGTGATTCTTATGATTTATAACCTACCTCCGTGGCTATGTATGAAGTGTAAGTACGTGAAATTATCTATGTTAATTTATGTGCCTAAACAACCAGGGAATGACATAGACGTATACTTGAAACCTTTAATCAAAGATTTAAAGCTTTTGTGGGAGAAAGGTGTGGAGGTTTATGATGGGTATAGGAAATACAGTTTCAACTTGAGGGCGATGTTGTTTTGAACAATTAACGATTTTCTACTATACGGAAATCTTTCAGGGTGCAACATTAAAGGTCAAAAAGCGTGTCTTGTTTGTGAAGATGGAACCGATACGACGTGGTTGAACCTTTGTCATAAGAATGTCTTTCTTGGTCATCGTAGATTTTTAAATTCTAATCATCGCTACTGTGGATGGAGAAAAGCATTCAATGGAAAGGCAGAATAAGGTAGAGCTCCAACAATGTTGACAGGTGATCAAATTTTTGAAAAGGTGAAAGATGTGAGTACTTAGTTTGGCAAGCCTTTTGCACATACACTTGTCAAGAGTGGGTGGAAGAAGAGGTCAATTTTTTTTGAACTTCCATATTAGAAGTCGTTGTATGTAAGAAATTTACTTGATGTTATGCATATTGAAAAAATGTATTTGACAGTGTTATTGGTACGTTACTCAATATACAAGGACAGTTTAAGGATGACCTTAAAGTAAGGAATGACATGGTAAACATGGGAATAAGAACTGAATTGGGACACATGGAGAAAGAAAGATGAACATATCTACCACCTGTTGTTTACACTCTATCTAGAAAGGAGAAGAAAATATTGTGTAAGTTCCTAAGTGAAGTTAACGTTCCAGAAGGCTACTCATTATATATTAGAAGACTTGTGTCTATGAAAGATCTCAAGTTAAAGAGTTTAAAGACGCATGATTTACATGTTATAATGGAACATTTTCTACCAATAGGTATACGTTCTATTCTGCCAGAAAAAGTAAGAAGCGCAATAACTAAACTGTGTTTTTTCTTCAAGTCAATTTTTAGTAAGGTGATCGATCCTGCGATCTTACCAACATTGCAAAAAGAAATAGTTGTTACTTTGTGCGATCTTTAAATGTATTTTCCTCCCTTGTTTATTGACATAATGGTTCATCTAGTCGTCCATCTTGTGAAAGAGACACAATTGTATGGACCGTCTTATATGAGATGGATGTACCCTGTTGAACGTTATATGAAAATATTAAAAGGGTATGTGAAAAACCGAAGTCGACCAGAGGGTTGTATTACCGAACGATATATTGTTGAAGAAGCGATTGAGTTTTGTACTGAATATCTTTCAAATGTTTAATCAATTGGACTCCCCAAATTTCATATTGTTGAAAAAACAAAAGGTAAAAAGCTAATTGGAAACAAAGTTGTGACATTATCAAGGGTGGAACGGGATCAAGTACATTTGTATATTTTGCACAATGAGATTGAGGTTGAGCCGTATGCTGAAATGCACAAGGTTGTTCTCCGAGGTTTAAAATCAAATAGAAATGAGAATTGGATAGTACAAGAGCATAATCGAAGTTTCATACCATGGTTTAAGGAACATATTTATTCAAAGTATCGTTCAGATCCCGCTTCAATAACAGAAAGGTTGAGATGTTTAGCATATGGTCCAAGTTTGGTTGTATTTTCTTATAGCGCATACGCAATTAATGGATACACATTTATACCAAAGAACAGGATGATAAAAGTACTATGCAAAATAGTGGCGTCACCTTGGTAGCTGAAGCAATGCACATATCAAGTGTGAATGACTTAAACCCGAAATTTTCAAATCTGTCATATTTTGGGTTATCGAGCACATTTGGGTGTTTGATTATGAGAAGTTTCATATTCCTATATTTGGGTGCAAGTGGGTTGAAAACAATAATGACATACGAATGGATAAGTGAGGATTTTTGCAAGTGGATCTGAATAGGGTAAGGTACAAAGATGAGCCTTTCATTCTAGCCTCTCAAGCTAAGCAAGTGTTCTATGTCACTGATCCGACTAATACAAAATGGTCTATAGTACTTTTATCTAACAAAGTAATTGACGAAAATATTGGAGATCAAGATGATATTGATGTTGAGACTAAATCTTTTACCAGAAATGATCAAAATGAGAATGAATCATGTATTAGAAATGATCATAATGAGGGTATTTAGATCAATCCAACCGTCCGCATTGTTAAGAGACGAGTAGAACATATTCCTACCAAGAAAAGAAAGAGACGTTAGTGAAATAGGTAATAGTATAATTATAGCCTATATCATTCAATAAATTTTAAATATGTGTCCTTTTATATATATATATATATATATATATATATATATATATATATATATATATATATATATATATATATATTCAATATATGGATTATGGATCATGGATTTTTATATTTTTCATTTCATTTATATTTTTTTCTTTATTACAGGTCAAATGACTAGTAACCAAGAAAACTCACAAGATGCAAATTCTCCAGATGAAATTTCAGATAGAGATATTATACGAGGCATAACTATTATGAGGGGAATCATTCATGATAGAGATAGAGGAGTAAAATATGATGTACATTGGAATGATGATGAGAAACTAATTGAGCTTAATGGTGCAAAGTTGGCAAACTATATTGATATACTTGTTCATATGCACATTCCAATCAACGCTCCTAGCTGGAAAAGAGAAGAGTTGGAAATCGGTAAAGAGAAAAATTAGACTGAGATACAGGTACCATATATGATTGTTATTTGCTTTTTGTTGATGATAACGTGTTTAAATTACTTATACTAACATACTCTATGCGTATATTTTTCGTAGATGTCTTTTAACATTGAAGATAACCAAAAAAAGTATATACTTCAATTGGCCGGAAAAAGACACAGAGGGTGGAGATCTTTTTAACAAACAAGTTTCTTAAGGATGAGGAAGAAAATTTTGTTGAAGCGGAACGTCCAATGAAGTATGAAAACTTCATTACACCTAAAGAATATGTTGCTTTTGTAGGACAAAGAAGAGATGAAAATTTCAAGAAAGTGAGTAACACAAATCGCGAGAGAGCATCAAAACCCACATATCCATACAAAAAGGGCGTTTGGGATATGCACGCTTACAACAAAAAATTGTAAGTAAATATAAATGCTACAATCTTATTAATTGTCTCAATGTATTATAATTGGTGGTCTTATTATTTGTGTCAATGCATAGTTAGATGAGACGAAAAATGATGAAACATCACTCCCGACACATGTTTTATGGAAGGAAGCTCGTGTAGGCAAGGATCGAGTTGTTAGGAATGATGTTCAACATATTTATGATGAATGTGTAAGTATATCATTGTGTCTTTAATTAAATCAAAATTTTATTAATATATAATTAATTTTTTATCTCCACTAATAATTTTCGATATGTAAATGAATTTCAGGAGACTCTATCTCAATCGGTATCCACATGTGAGGACCAGGATAACAAGAGCATACTTATTCGAGCACTAAATGTTGCTGAGTATCCCGGTCGGGTGAGGGGTAAAGGACATGGTGTGACTCCAACCTCCTCGTATAAGCATCCAAGGAAAAGAAATTATAGAAATCAAGAAGTGATGCAAACATTGCAGGAATTACAAGCACAAGTACATGAATTGCAAAAGGATAAAGAGAGATATATGGCGGAAAAGTGCAGTTCGTAGTTGAAAGAAACTAGTGACAAAGCTAGTATCAACTGTCAAAATAAATTTCCCGAGGTAATTATATATGTTATTATGAAATTAAAATAACACATTTATGTTAATTGACATATATACACATTAACAGTAACATATTTATTATTGGTTTAAGGCATTTCATCTTGTCAGCTATACTTATCGTCACCGACTTATCACCTAGTTGGCAAGGGAAAAGTGCATAACACTTTGGGAGATTAACTTCACCATAAACCGCTCCCTGATGGACATATCTGAAAGTATCAGTTTATGTTGCATTAGATATGGATGTGTTGCTACCAATACCTGACAATGTTTTAGAGACAACATTGCTGCGAGATGCAATACGATCTTTTGTTGCATGGCCATCAGACCTCATTTTCATAGATGATGAGGTATGTTGAAAACCATTATGAATATTTAAGTATTCAACTATCAATTCTGACCTTATTTTTTTACATGGTAATTTTAGACTCCTACAAAACCCGCATCTCAGGATAAAAGGATTTTGCAGCACGTCGAGTTTGTTGCATCACAAAAAGAGGTACGTTTAAAGTGTTAATTATATGATCTGAATAAAAACTGCATGATTTTATAATTTACCTAAGTTATATGATTTTTGGGTACCTGCTCAAGGGTCACATCAAGTGAGCCATAAAAATAGTAACGTACCCAACAAAAAAAGGGATCTTCCAAGGACCGTGCCAAGAAAAATAGTACCTCGATTCTGGATGTGTCTTGAAACACTTGTTACAACATCTGATTTGATGAATGGTGCTATTTGTGAAATGGATATGGAGGAAGGTATCTTTGGTTTTTCTTGCCTCGAAATAATTGGAAAAGAGGACATGGATCAAATTTTCTTGCATCAAGAATTAGGCGTCGGTATTGTACACTTATACATCCGCTAATGCGATCAATCTATTATTTAATTAGCTGAATAATTTATTTACACATTTCAATGAAAATAGTCTAATGTTTATTATGTTTTTATTTAAGGTTCTTGTATGAAAAATTGATGCGCGGGAATCAATTGTCAAACAGATTCCATTTTGTGTCTTCCTCCCGTGTCAACCAACGGTCAATTTTTGACTATCCGAATTCAGTAAGAGATCACTTTGTCGAGATATTCATGGCCAACAATATAGAAAGCTTGTATCTTTGGGCGTATAATATTATTCCTACAGGGTTAGATTTTTATTCTAAACGTTTATTTTAATTTATAGAGAAAATTTCCATCTAAACTTTTATTTTAATTTATAGACGTCACTGGTTGTTGGTTGATGTGGATCGTATAAAAGAAGTGGTCTATTATCTAAATTCGGTAGGTGGAGATTGGACAAATTATCCGAAAATGAATATGATTGATACGTAAGTGAAATTGTTCTAAACATTTATGTGTATTTATATAATTAATTATTTCTGTGAGATTGTTCTAAATATATGTTTTTATTTTGTTAGAGAAATACAAGTATTCTAATCTCAAAGGGACGCTCGAGTACCACGGGTTAGATCAAGAAACATTACATGGATCAAAGTGGAGGTATATTAATTTTCAAAATTTTGCTTATAATAGTGATGCTACTTGATAAAACAACACAACTACATAATCTTATTTGTTTTTCTATGTAGTGTGCTCAACAGCGAAACGGTATAGATTGTAGATACTTTGTTATGAGGTTTATGAGAGAAATCATCATTTGGATCAAATAAAGATTCCAATCACGATATGGATTTATAACTTAGGATTTGTTTTAATATTTATCGGATATTTCATATAATGTATTACCTTTAACTAAATCATGCATATTATGTTTTGTTATGTAGTACTTTCCTGAATACAAGTGTGCATATTACACGAAAAATCAGTTGGAAGAAATCAAGGAGGAATTGTGTGAATATTTGATTGAGAAAAGAATCATATAAGGTATTAATACATTATTGTGTGAATACATTATTGACCGTGTTGTTTTGTTCATACCTTGCAGGACGAGGACCGTCCGCTCGTCGGATTTTGGCGATTTTTAACTGTTTTTATTAATTAGGGCTGATTCAGTTGTTGTTAGGGCTGATTTTGTTATTGTTAGGGATGACTTTGTAAGGTTGACTTTGGTTGTGTTAGAAATATGTGAATTAAATTATAATGGTGTATATATATTTTGGATTACAATGATATATAATGTAATGGTATTTATAATGCCTTTTTTGTATATAATCGCTTCTTTGTTGAAATAATGGGATTACGATTGTAAATTACAAGTTTATGGGTTTACAATTGTAAATTACAGGTTTATGAAATAATGTTGCCAAAAATGTAGGTTTATGAATTATAAAAATTATAGTTTGTTAAAAACCCCAAAGAAAGCGCTTTTCCAGGAAAAGCGCTGCCTTAGGCCTATCTTTAAAAGCGCTTTTTAAGAAAAAGCGCTACCTAAAGGTATACAAAACGCAACACTTTTGAAAGCGCTCTCTTATGTAAACCATAGGTAGCGCTTTTTCTTAAAAGCGCTTTCTAAAGTAAGCCTAAGGCAACACTTTCCTTGAAAAAACGATGCCTAAAGATGTCTACAGAAAGCATAAAAGGCATTCTAAAGTAGGCCTAAAAAAGCGCTTTTCCAAAAAAAGCGCTGCTAAAGGTCTACTTTAGAAAGCGCTTTTTAGGAAGAAGCGCTGCCTTAGGCCTACTTTAGACAGCCCTTTTGCCTAAACAAAAAGCGCTGTTAAAACTTACAGTAGCGCCACCTACTACAGCGCTTTTAAGCGTTGTTAAAGGCCATATAAAACGCCTTCTTTGATCTTTTTTGGTGTAGTGTATCCTCTGAACCAACGTTTTACATAGGTTGACCACGAACAAAGGTGATATTTATATTGACTAATCTCAAACTAATCGATCTTTTACTAGTCTGAACTCAAGAACCAATTTGAGATTTTTTTTTTCACATTATAAATTTTAATAATGTCCGATAGTTAGAAATTAAACTTTGAATGAATAGTTGAAATTCATCTAAGTTAACTAACAAATATTAGCATATCTACTCCTCAACCCTAAATTTGGATTTTATACTTAGGATATTTTTCCCACTTTAATCTGTCTAATGTCTCTTCTCCAAACCAACAGCCAAATTATCATTCATTTATAACTCAAATTCAAAATATACTATTAGCATTAAACACATTTAACATTTATCTATAAAATGGTATCACTATTTCATTATTAAAACTTTGAATTTGTAATCTCAAAATAAACGGAAAATTCATTATCACATGCGACATTTATACACCTGATAGAGAAATGATCATCATAACCTCACCTTATAACTACTAGCAGGGGCGGAGCCAAGATCAAAATCCAAGGTATTCCCATAGTGAAAGTAAAATATATAAAAAATATGATAATATTACTTAATAAAAATATAATAGTATTTCAATTACAACTCAAAAATAAAAAATATTCTAGTCTAATCGTCAAAGCCCTCAGAAAATCCCTCTCCTTTAGTATATTCACATAACTCATACATTACAATGATGTGTAATTTTATATGAAGCCAAAGAATTCAACATCTTCATTAGTCTTTATATTCATCTGACACTTCTTTGTATAAAAGATGCATGTTATTGATAAAGATACAATAATACTATTCTACCAAGAAATCAATATATATTTTATTTTTAATTGTCTGAATCCATATAACTTTTAATGAACTACCAAAAATCTTTCTATCACCACTAAAGCAAGACCAATAATCTTCATTTGTATGCATTCTTAAAATGAAAGAGTTACTGCTTAATTTGGCACATATCTTGATGTTGATAATATACAAGAATTAGTTTAACAAACTAGAAAGTCAATGATAGGTCTACTATTGCTAGTTAAGAAGTTTTTACTTGTTAGGTAAGTAGTTGGTTAGTTAATTAGTTAATGGATAGTTAGTAGTTTTGTTGAAAGTTAATTAGGCCAAATAAAACATGTTGCCTATCCATAAATAGGAGGATTAGAGAGGACAACATCTTTTAATTTGAGAGGAATAGAGCCTTATGACATTGAGAGGTAGACAAATTCTTGAAGTGCTACAATTGTTGTAATCAAAATGGATCTTTCCCATTTTGAGTTTGAGTATAATATACCAGTTGGTTATAACAGTCAAGGTATCGAATAAAAATTGCATGTTAAAGTTATCAATAACAGGTATTGGTTGCAATTTCACTGCATTACACATGACATATAGAAAAGGATAATTCAAAAAGCAAAAAACCAACAGACGCCCAAGTTCAAAGACATATAAGGGGATTGGTTAGGGAACTCAAACAACATAATTTCACCATCAACAAGATAAAAATGACAATACTCCACCCCAACCAATTACTCTAAGTGATAATATCATAGTTTTTTTTAATAATTTTTTTGATTATAAGACTTTAATAACAGAAAAGATTTTTATGAGGCAGACCGATTTTAAACTCAAGCTATTATAAGTGTAATAAAACGTAAAAATATTGTAATAAGAAAAAAGAATGAAAAGAATGCAGTAAGAAAAAAGAATTAAAATAGTTTAAAGTAAAAAATTGAAGTCATGATAAAAGAATAAAATGTACAAAATCTGCCTACTACAGATTTTGATCTCATGACCTCTTGTATAAGACTCCAAAACTAATATCATCGGAACTAACTTCTTTATATTTAGGGTTTTCTAAGGATTACCATGTACCCCTCTAAATCCGCCCTGACTACTAGTTGAGATATAGTTATAGGAGTTGAGATATAGTTATAGGGTAACAATATATCAATCTAGTTTGCCCCCACCATTAGGATTCACGAGAGGGATCGTTAAGCACATATATACAACTTGCAAGAGATTATTGGAATCTTCTTTTCGTATGAATCCTTAATTTGCATCTCCATCATGTGCATGTACATAACTTTTTCATAACTTTACAAAATAATTAAAGTGATGTACCTCTAGTGTGTCGTTCTACAAATGCCACAGAACAGTGAACCCTCAAAACTAGAAAGAAAGAAGAAGAAAAAAACTAGCAGCTAGTTGCAAATTCTGGTTGTATATGCATACAAAATTTATATTCATTTTCAACTTCAAAACATTCCAAACACTAAATGCCACTGCACTGCAGTAGTTAATTTAAACTATATATTGCTTGTACTAAATATATAAGTGGTCTATAATTGAAGTTTTAGATGAGTTGATGCGTCCCATTTAATTTCCACACTTTATTATTTTTTTGGCATCATCAATTTAATGTCTACCCACCGAATTATTAATAAATTCTTGCACACCTAGCTATAGCTAACTAATATGTATCTCTATAGCTAGACATAACTCCTATGAATGAAGTTCAAAATTTTGTTATAAAAAAACTTTACTACAACTCGTTTGAAATGTGATAATATGATTTTGATCATTCAAATTTTTTTACTAAAAATTATAATTCCAAAACCCTAAAACTAAATTTTCTTCCTAACTAATGAATTTTTTTACTACTAAAAACCTTTCAACTTTGTATTACAAGCTTTTCTCAATCAATATAAACGGAATAAATCAAAAGTGTAATTTGAAAAATTAGTTAACATGGCAACAATCACAATGGACATAAGATTAATCGCAATTACAACCTCATCTGTTTAAAACTTTGCATTAAGCAACTTTAAATCTCTATATAAAAACCTAATTATTTTAGTCATTATTGTCTTGTATATATAAGTTGCTGCATCATGGGAGAGTATCCAATTAAGTCATGCTCTACATCATTCATCAAGTTCAGTCACATATATAAAGCAATAAAATGACACATATTGACAGTTCAAGAAATTTATTTAATAGATAAGAGAATATATATAAGCTATCTAGACCTTACCAATTAATAAATATAATTACACTGCAACAAAATCAGTAGCTATCAAATTGAAAAGGTTCATAAAATACACTTGCAGGAAGTAGATCCCAAAGATTGTCCACCATCTGAGGAGTCAAAAGTACATCTTCATCAAAACCCTCATATGAGCATCCTGCACCAGCTTTCACCACTTGATCATCAGAATCTACAAGATGAGGCACAGCCACAACAGTCTGTTCATTTTCATCACAACCCATTATAATATTCTCACATCCAGAGTCGGCAACGCTCTTATCGCCAACGAACTCTTGATACTCGGAAAGATCCGGCGGCGATTCAGCGTGCTGACCGGTGAGTTTTTGGACCAGTGCCATAAAGTCGGAGGCACTGGTGTTGACCTTCATAGGGTTGGAAATATAAACTACCTTGATAGGTTTGTTGTTTTTCTTTATGGATTTGGTTATTTTTGTTGGTGTCTTTTGTTGTACAGAACTAGTCACTGAATTTGTGCTGCTAGTGCTTATGGTGTCCATGGGTGTTTGCAGCAAAGGATATGATATGACAATTAATGTGACTAGAAAAATAATTTAAAATCCAGACAGTTTTGATGTGTTATTCACGCGCAGATAAGGTGGAAGAATGTAAAAACTGCATTAGTGATGACGCCGTGTGGCAAATAAATAAGGCGCCAGTTAGATTAGATATAATGACGCCAGCAGTGGGACTCAATATGACATCATCAGACTCAGGTTTCCACTTGCTGCTAGTTGTACGAGTCTACCACTATCTTCTTTCCATATCTTGCAGTACATTTATTTCTATGATGATTTTTTGGAATTTTTTACCGTATGCTTTTAAATGATATATACCACACTACCACTCAACTCACCACTAAATCCCAATATACCATCCATTTAAAAAAAAAAACGAAAAAGTTGAACCTCCGCCCTGGGCGGTTGCTTTAAAAATCAGAGAACCACCGCCCTTCAAATTGGCTGGCATGTGTGTTTGTCCTTTTTTTTATTTATTTAATTCAAAGTATAAAGATATATATATATATATATATATATATATATATATATATATATATATATATATATATATATATATATATATATATATATATATATATATATATATATATTTATATAATTACTATATATTTAATATATATTTCTTTTAACAAATAAATAATTTAGTAAATCTTATTATTATTTAAGTATATTAAATTATTATAATAAATAATTAATATAATTTTAATATAATAATTAAATAATAAATATTATAATTATAAAATTTAATAGTAAGTACTATAAAAAAATTAATATTTATTTTTTATATTATAATGAAATATTAACTTATTTATATTATAAAAGTAAAACAATTAAAAATAAAAAGTACTTCATTAATTATTGAACCAACATTTACAAAAAGAAAAGAAAAGTACATGAAAACAATTAAAATTTAATGGGGATCTTGACCGGACGTGTTAAGCGTTGGTGGGTTCCACAACGGAGCTTGTCATTGGCCGTAGACGATACCTTGACGTTGCTCTGCATTTTGTTGTTCCGCATCTTGTGGTTGAGTAGAAGGTCCAGCGTCATTGTCATTCATCAAAAATGTAGTTATCATGTCATCATTGGTGAAAGTCGGTTCAACGGCACTTCCATAACTTAATCTTGTACCCTCGAAATTCCAATTAGGTAGGTTACCGGTGTTTGGCTATGCATCATGGGTTGGTAACATTCGGGTGTGGTAAAATATTGGGGTTGGGAAAAATGCATTTGTTGTTGGGGTGGTTGGTAGGTGTGGTATTGTGGGGTTTGTAGAGTGTGGTATTGTGTGGTTTGTTGAGTGGGGTATTGTGGGGTTTGTTGAGTGGGGTATTGTGGGGTATTGTGGTACGTTATGTGATGTAGATGGAAAAAAATTTGAAAATTGTTGTTGATGGGATTGTTGGGTTTGGGTAAAAGATGGTTGCGTTGGGAAGAATGGTAGTTGGGTGTTAGTGAATTGTTGTTGGTTGGTCATGAATGAGGGTTGGGGGTAGGTGTTTGATGATGGTCCGGTGTGTTGGACGTTTGAAGATGATGGTTGGTTACGAGGGTCAAATAAATAGTTATTTGGTGACAAATATAAATATGAAACAGACTTATACCAATTCATGTAACCTTGACTCGGTTTACATTCATGTGACATGATTTCTCCTTGTAAGACTCTATTTGGTCTCTCCAATGACGACGCCTTCCTTCCGAAATTTTTCCACGAATCGATGACCATTGGTCGACAAGTCGATTGTGTGATAGTTGTCCATGCAGATTGGAGCATCGGTATGCCTTGAAGAATTCCAAATTGAGTTTGACCTATCCGTATGATGCATTTCTGAGTAAAACAGATAAGATATGTTTTGAACTCCACACATGGCTATCGTTGGATCTAAATCTTCAAGTTCTAGGTAGGGTCTCCAAGTAAATCGTTATAAAATATTAACAACTATATTAATTTATAAAAGTATATAAAATAAAAGTAAGCGTTAATTTGGTTGAGAAAAAAGTACATCATTTTCTTGTAGATGATCGATGAAACTGCGATAACCCTGCACAATGATGAGGAGTCTTCTCGTAATCCATCCCATAGGCGTACCACCTAAAGAAAATAATTAAATCGTTTAACAAGTAAATTAATTTAAGTAGTAAAAACTTTTAGAAAATATATAAGTTTCAACTTACTTGGTTGCGTATGGAAAGTGAAATGGGTTATGGTTCCTAGGCACAAGACTCCTCATCCTTGACCACCCCCAAGCTTGTAGTAGTGTTGCACAACCGCAAAGTTATGAGTGTTCACTTTAGCGCATCTACACAAATTTCTATATAGCGCTAAAACTGCAGATCCCCAACTGTATTGTGCTATTTTATTAAAGTCAGATAATAATGGTAAAAACATGAGATGTATTGTATTACCATTAGTGTCAGGAAATAGTAAAGAACCAAAAAGAATTAAAATATAAATTCTAGTTTTTTGATGAAATTCTTCGATGCTAGAATTTTCATCTAAATGAAATGCAAGGTATATTTCTTTTAGCCAAGTAATTTTAATGAATTGGCCCCCTTCTACCCGTTTCGGGCAATTCAACACCCAAAAGATCTTGAACTATTGTGTAGTTCAAATTTGTTCTCCCATTCACGGCTAAACCATTTATGTGTAAACCCATCAACATGTGAACATCTTCTAGAGTGATAGTGGCTTCACCGGTTGGAAGATGGAAAGTGTGGGTTTCTGGCCTCCATCTCTCACAGAGTGCAAGAATATACTTTCTATCAACGCCATACGACGTTATGGTGCAAACATGTCCAAAACCGGCTTGGATCAAATATGGACGAATGTACTCGTCTATGGCCACGAAGGAATGACTACGAGGCCTAAAATTTTTTTCATCCTACAAAAGAAAATAATTAAAGTAAGAATATGGGTAAGAAAAAAAATATAATTTGCATGGAGAAAATTCTTAGAGTATGGCTAAGATGAAACATAAAAATTGTATGGAACAAATGTTACAGGAAAACAAATATTCCATAGACTTTTTTGGGCATTTCAGCCATGCATACGAGGTTTTGCATATTGAAGCCTATATTGCAAATTGATGGTACATGGTTATATGGTAAATACAAAGGTACACTACTAATGGCGGTAGCACAAGATGGAAATAGTAATATTTTCCCAGTTGCGTTTGCCATTGTTGAAGGTGAGACGGCGGATGGTTGGGGGTTCTTTCTAAAGAACTTGAGAATTCATGTAGCTCCCCAACCTGATCTGTGTTTGATTTCTGACAGACACGCATCTATTGAAAGCGCTTACAACAATCCTGAAAATGGTTGGCATAATCCTCCATCTTTCCATGTTTATTGCATCAGACATATCGCGCAAAATTTTGTTAAGGAAATCAAGGACCGAAGCCTCCGAAAACAATGATCAACATGGGTAAGTCTATTTTATTCACGCTTTATGTAACATTATTATTACACCTTAATATTAACACCTTTTTCTTAAACCATATAGGTATGCGTTGAACCAACCGACATTTAGGTATTATCGCCAAAAGATTGGCATGGCTAACCCGATGCTTTGGCGTGGATAGACAAAATTCTTGTTGAAAATGGACGAGGGCATTTGATGAAGGTCGTCGATGGGGCACATGACAACGAACCTTGTCGAGTCACTAAATTCGTATTCAAAGGAACTCGTAATCGCCCATCACAAAGAATTATACAAACAACGTACTATAGAATGGGTACACTCTTTGCTAAAGGGTGAAATGTGGAGCGTCTTGAATTCGCCAATCATTTACAGAGCAATGCGTGAAGGTCATGAAACACGAAACATCAAAATCCTCCACGCATCGGGTTAGCGTTTTTGACTACAATAATAACACTTTTAGTGTGAAGGAAACCATTGACCACGGTGAGGGAAAGCCTATGGGACGTTACAAGGTCAACTTGAGCGATTATTGGTGTGGTGGAAAGTTTCAAGCATACCGTCGCCTTGTTCACATGTTATCGCATGTTACGTGGTGCGTAGTGACGCATATCTTCTATTGGCTGACGTTTACAAGGTGCCTAACCTTTTTGGAGTTTATAGTACAAGTTTTCCCGTTCTACCGTTAGATGCGTATTGGCCTACTTATGAGGGAGACCAAATTTGCCACAACCCAACCATGAGGCGCAATAAAAAGGTCTGTAAGCACCCGATTACAATAGAAATGGACAATTTTAATAAATTGAGAGAAAATGTGCATTAGGTCGTCTCCGGGCACAACCGAAAACGATGCCCTAATGTAGGAACTAGTAACAATTAGTTTCGCTTTCATGCTTCTAAGTTGTATTATATAATGACATCAAAAAAATTAGTGTTTCATCCACTACTACTTTTGCATTTAATATAAATTTTACATCACATTAATTACCTACTTGCACAAAAATTAATAAGTAACAACAACATTTAACCTAAACAACATTAACAAGTTCAAACACACACACAAATTAAATACTTAAACAAACATAAATCTTTGACACCAAAATATCTCTAGGATATTACAATCAACAACACGATCTCGGTTGATCCCATCATCATCATAAGGACACTTGCATCGTTGAACAAGTCTCCAAGAACGATTTGGTCCGTTTAAGCGGGTTCCACAACTAGCCTCTCAATCTTTTGGATCTTCTCACCTTCCCCATTTCTTCCCCAACCATCCACCAAGTGCCTATGGAGCTGCTCCAATCTCTGCGTGTTAAGCAGTTTGATCTTCATCGGAGGCTTCACAGGAGAAAAAATCAAAGTGGCATCTCTTTTCATGTATGGAAACTCTGGGAACTCTCTGTCAGTTGAAGACATTTTTATGAGAGAAGTGAAGAGTTATGTGTAAGTGTGGTGATCCAACATCAATGGTATTTATAGCCCACAATAAAATTAATAAAATAATAAAATAATGAGACTCTCCGCCCATCACAGTGGCGGAACCGTACAAAAATAAAATAAACAATGTCTCCGCCCATCACAGTGGCGGAACCGTACAAAAATAAAATAAACAATGTTTTCTGCCCATTACAATGACGGAACTGAATTTAAATAATAAATTAATAAAAATTTATATTTAATATATATTAAATATATAGTAAATATATAAAATATATAATAAATATATAGAAATATATATAGAAATATATATTAAATATTTTTATATAATTACTTTTATAATATAAAAAAATAAATATTAATTTTTTTATAGTACTTACTATTAAATTTTATAATTATAATATTTATTATTTAATTATTATATTAATTATTTATTATAATAATTTAATATACTTAAATAATAATAAGATTTATTAAATTATTTATTTAAATAAATTATTTATTTGTTAAAAAGAAATATATATTAAATATATAGTAATTATATAAATATATATATATATATATATATATATATATATATATATATATATATATATATATATATATATATATATATAATTTCTTTATACTTTGAATTAAAAAAAAAAAAAAGACAAACACACATGCCAGCCAATTTGAAGGGCGGTGGTTCTCTGATTTTTAAAGCAACCGCCCATTGCTTGGGCGGAGGTTCAACTTTTTTGTTTTTTTTTTTGAAAACATGGTACATTGGAAATTATGGAGGAATTGAGTGGCAGTGTGGTATATATCATTTAAAAGCATGCTAGTACAGTAAAAAATTCTGATTTTTTGAACAGTTTAAAAAGTTTATTATTTACACATTTATTATTTAAAATAAAGTTAAAATGATTAAACCATCAAAATTTTGAAATAGAGGGAATGTCGAAGTTAAGATACCAAATGGTTCATTCCTAAGTTGGCTTGAGCCTGTCATATCAACATCCCATTCATTCATTCAATGTACTCCTTGTTCACTCTAGGATTATATATAATATAATGGTTTCATTATTCAATTTTTTTTTTTTTTTTTTTTTTACTTTTTATATTTTATATTTTTTTTTCTTTCTTCCACGTAATAATTTAATAAATATTTAATTTTACTTATTATAATAATTTTGTTTAATAAAATTCAACACCCTATTTCACAATCATTCACAATACATTAAAAATCTAAACATTCACAAGAACCAATAAAATTTCACATAGTATTTTATGGATCTCACTCTCTCTTCATTCAACATGTTGAATATTTTCAACATCAATTAATTCACCTCACTTTCAACACCCTATTCAACACCGTATTGCAAGCATCCAACTTAGAGATGTCAAAATGGACTACACCATTCAATATCGACATGTCTTTATTAATGTTAGATCAAAAAGGTTTTGTGTAATATGAGTTCGAAAATTACTATTCAAATTTGATTGTAGATCGATTTCGAATTATTTGGATCTAAACAGACTTTTTTACTAAAAAATTATAATTTTTTAGGTGCTAGTATATTATCTTTTATAAATATTATAATACTATAATATGTTTTTAAATAAATATATATGTAAATTATATAAAATAATGCTCAAATATTTAATTAAAAAAAATTAATAGAATGAAATGAAAATATTAATTATATTAATATATAATATTTAAAAGAGAAAGATTGAATAGAATAGAGATAAAATTTTATAAAATAAAAAAATCAATATTTTATTTAGAATAAAACAATATAAATATCAATATAATTTTTTAAATTTAAAACTATACATATCTAACAAACTATAGTATTAATGAGTAGTAGATTTTCTAAGACTCAATTAAGAAAATCTGAAAAATATAAACTCTAATTTTAAAATTTATGCCCTATAACTTTTGAATTTGATGGACCGATCTATATCAGATAGGCCATTTTAATAGTCTAATCGAACTGATGCCTTCATAATAAATGTTTCTAAATACTCCACAATATTAGGAAATTTTATGTTACTCCTAGCTAAAAAAATTAGGGTAATTTATCCCTATTGATTTATATTAATAAAATTTTGTGACATAAAATAAATTTTTAAAATCACATACTAATTTAAAGCTTTAAAGAATTAAAGTTAAATTAAGAAAAAAATATGTGATTTTATTTTTTAGTAATAAGATGTTGGTATGTCAAATATGAGTAATGATTCTCATATTGGATAAAAAAAAATGTTGAACAATTTTAAAGTGGAAAGAGACATAAATTCAATGCTTTAAGGTTTTAGGTTAATGTATAATTTTAAAAATATATTTTATGTCACAAAATTCTATTGATATAAGCCATTAGACCTCAATTACCCTCAATTTTTCTAGGGGTAGCCTAGACCTCAGCAAATATTAATTATAAGACTTTTTTTTTTAGTTTTTCAAATATTTTATTATTATTTTTAGATATGTCCTTTATTAATGCTATCAATTTGTTTTAAATATGGCACTAACATGATAAACATCGAAACTACAAATTGCCTATAAATCATACTACATTTAGACTCTATTTGATAAAATTAGATGGTAATTGATGACTTGTAATTGATAGTTGATAGTTGATAGTTGGTAGCTGGTAGCAGATAAATTAGTTTGAGTGTTTCATAAATTAGCTGTTATACTAGCATATAAATACAAAATGACATAAAAGAACACTCTTAATTAATAAATTGTTAGTCTCAATATATTTTTGTTAAAATAATAAAGACATAAATGGAAGAAAAAATCAAAGATAAAAATCACAAACTCAAAAGCTACTTCAAATAGTTTTTGAAAAAAAAAAAGAAGTTTAAAGCTAGTTAAAAAATTACAAACTAAATGTTAAATGACAGATACCAAACATGATTTCTTTTATTAATATAAACTGAAAAGGTAAAAACTCTTTTTTTGGTATTATCAAATAGACCCTTAAATATGATAGTAAGACAACTCATTACAAAAAAAAAACATTTTTGTCTAGAATTTATGCTAGAGGCGAAATCTCACATATAAAAATGTTGATCTAAATAGATGATCAGAATCGGAAACGGCAAGAACGGTTGATGATCCTTCGAGCAAGTTGATGTTGAGGAGGGGGTGGTGTACCCTCAAGGCACTTCGATGTTAAAGTAAGTAAATGTTAAAGGAAGAGGGTATAAAATATTAGGGTTTTGAGTGTAAGAAAGTGATACCTTGCCCTCAAAGATATGAGGGCTTATATAATAATCTTAAGAAGATCCTCATTGGCTGCTATATTTGGGCTGAGCTATACGGGTCCGCAAATATAGCTGTTTGGGCTGACTAGGTCAAAGTCGGGAAATGACGCTCGTAACTAGCCGTTGTGTCGGGCAAAGGGAGTGTCACGGGCATAACTCTTGATGCGATGATCAGCGAATCTGCTCGACAGGCTCCGAGCAAGAGACGTCGTGTGGCATGCGTTCTGAGCAACTGACAGGCCCCAATGTCGGTACGGATCTCTATCGAAGGCTGTATCTCGAAGAATGTGACCTGCCCGACATGCGTTCGGGCAGTCCAAAATAGTAGCCCCCCAAGTTGTTGCGTCCATGGAGGTGATGACTTGATCTGAATCGTACAGTCGAGATCATTTTATTCGAGGAAACGAGGAATCGTCGAGGAATTTGGGGGGTTTCGCTGGCATGGCCTCGAGCCGTGTGCATTAATGGCTTGGCAGGCCTATGGTCTAGGGCGCAATGATGGATTCTTAGGTTTCTTAGGCGCGTGCAGACCCACGTGCGGGGTGTAGGCCTATAAAAGGAGTGAAGACTCCTTATTTGTGGATTTTATTTCGTCTGAATCTTTTCACGTATGCTCGACTTCATCATCCATCAATCCAAGAAACTTGAATCGTGTTTTCCAGAGTTTCTTCCGCTTCACGCTGCCGCATCAGTGCTTAATTCTCTGTTAGTGATGCTTTGATCTCTTTTTAAACGGTATGTTTCCGAATCCTTGGTTCAATTTCATTGGGTTAGGTTTGAAATCCCTGTTTGTACATAGAATGCATGCGGTTAGGGTTTCAGTTTTGGGGTTTTTGGAATGGTGGTGAATGGTTGTTCCGCCGTACCATTACGTTTGATTACGCCGGAGTTTGTCTGTGTGTTCTCTTCCTCGAGTTGAGGGATCTCATTTTAGATGATAATTCGTTTTGAGAGAGGGCTATGGATCGAGGAAGTGGATCCTCGTTCGTCTGAGCCCTTTCACTTGATGAGCAGTGAAAGGGTGGATTTGACGTTAATGTCGAGCTCACCAACTTCCTCTTCTTTTCAGGTGCTATGGAGGATACCAGTGGAGACAGACAGCTGTGACGGCTCGAGGGGTTTTGAGCAAGAGTATTCTGATTTTACTACCTCTTAGGAAAATTCTTCTCATGCCATTCTAAGGGAGGAATCCCATCCAGTCGAGGGTCATTTTGGGACAGTTGCTCCGATCGATGGCAAGGATCCCACTACCTGGGTGGCTTCGAATGTTTGTTTGAGAGGATCGTGCTTTACTACATGTCCGAACAAATTTTTCGATGACGTTAATCGCTACGATTCTGAGGGGGAGGATGTGAACGAGGAGGAGAAACGAGAGGACTGGGATGTATATATTTCTGCAGCTGAGCATCGGGTATGCTCGATATATGAGGGAGACCAAATCCCAATGCTCAACATTTGGTTCAGGTAGCTAGGGTGTCGTCTCCCCTTTACTAACTTGCAGGTGGCGGTGTTCGATCATCTTCATTTGGCTCCATCGCAACTTCATCTGAACGTGATCGCCTTTATTAGGGCGTTTGAGATCGTGTGCGAACACTTGGAGGTAGGCTCTACCCTCCCCCTGTTCTTCATATATTTTGCCTTCAGAGGGGGTAGAATAAGACGGACGGGGTAGTTCGATGGAGCTGGGTGTCGTTTCGACAGTAGAATGGGAAACTTTTCAAACCCTATCAAGAGTCAGTTCGATTCTTCAAAGAGAAGTTCATGTTGGTCCGACCGATCTCGGAACGGGCTCTTTTTAATGTGTTCACAAGCACACCTGCTGTCTAGAAGGATGGTTCCTCAAAGATGAACGAGCGAGGGAAGCGGGTGCACCAACTCATATCTAAGTTTAACTTTCATTAGAAAAAGGAGCATTTCGAGCGGAATGTTGATCAGTATGTGTGGGCTAAGAAAGAACTGGATTTCGAGGATGTGGCTGGTCTAGGAGTGCTGGTGTCCTATGTCGAGGGACTTGCTCGGACCCAGCGTATGGGACGAGGAGGAAATCCGCTCGTGGGAGAAGACGGTGGTTATGTCTATGAGCCCCCACTTATCAATGTGAGGGATCTCCTTATTAGTGGAGATCTTAAGGATTACTTGGGTAGAAGTTTTATTATTTTAATTATCCTTGCATCCTTTCTCTTCTATTCTATTGATGAGTGCTTTTAGATTTATCTGATCTTAATGTGTGTCCTTTCTTGTTGCAGCTAGGATGAATCCCGTGCAGGAGCACATAGCTCGGAATCTTCTACAGAAGAAGAAAGCAACGGGGACGGGTTCGCCAAATGAAACTGGGGGCTCCTCTAAGACTGGTGCGGGAAAGTCGTCTGTGAGCTTGGTGGCTCTGTCCCCTCAGGCGACTCCCTCGAAGAATAAGAGGGTGCAAGGTGAAGGGCCCGTGGATCTGACCGGGGAAAAAGGTAAGGGGAAATTTGATCTTCCTCCCTGCTGGCATGACCGTGCTTATTTCGAGAATAAGAGCGTTGTTTTGCCTCGGACTGAATCTCTTTTGCTGGAGGAAATAGACTGGCCGTTAAAAAGGACAGCTCTCGCTAAAGATGCGGGTGCGTGGGTACGTGTTTTTGAAATGGAGGCCGCTTATTCCGAACTTGGTCAATCTCCCGAGGTTGAGCTTCGGGAGCTCAGGGCCAAATTGAAGGAAGCAAATGAGCTTGCCAAAAGTCGGGAGGACGCTCGGGAAAAAGTATCCCTCGATACGGGCCCTTAATCTAGGTGTGGAGCTGGCGACTGATGGGATGAGAGTCCATTTTTACGTCGAAGAAGGTGAGATAAAGAGGCCCGACTTCTTCGATGAAATGATCATGGACGAGACTCAGCCGACCCCTGGAGATGATCAGCCCGCGGAGTGATTTTGTCTTGTTTTTTTTGTTATGTTTGCTTGAGCGTGGCCCATTTATGTAATGATAGTTTTTCGGTCCTTGAGGTCGTTTTGACTCTTTTGTTTGGAGTGGATTTCCCATTTTAACTCCAAGACAAATTCGGTCTTTATGGCCATGGTAGTAATGTATAAGTATTTTAGTTTATCGTTTGCATTTGATGCTTTATGTTTCGGGGAAGGAACGTTTATCGGTAATATATGGGCTTTGATAGTGTGGGGAAACTAGTCAAAGCGGGCTAGTTCATCGCTGGACTCGGTCTGGAGCTCAAGCTTTGATTGAAGGCCTAAGGGTGTTCTGTCGGGCGAGGTACTTAGACAATGAGGCTCGTTTGAGTCCCCCGCGTCAAGGTAGAGATCTAGCTCGTTAGGTTAATGGAGCGAGTATCTCTTTATGTTCCATGATGTCACGCAACGCTGGTACCGGGGCAAGCGTGTGATGTCGAGCTATAAGCACCTGGGTGGTTTCTTGAGGTGTGTCGACCGTTAGTGTTTTAACTCTAGTATTGTTTTAGTTTTTTTGTGTTCCATGATCGAGTGAGTTGCTCCCCTTGGAGGTTTTCTAAGTAGTAGGCCCATGTTTCTGTTTTGGCATAGATACGATAAGGGACTTCCCAGTTTTCTGCAAGCTTTCCTTCAATGGAGCTCTTAAGGTTTCGTTTGAGGACTAAGCTTCCGATGTCGAATTTGCAAGGAATAAATTTGGCGTCTTATCAGAGGAATATTATTTGCTTGAGAGATGTTTCTCTCTAAGGGCAGCCTCTGTTCTTATTTCTTCGACCATGTTGAGCTCCCCCCTCAGGGATTGGTCGTTCATCTCCGTGTCGAGGGGAAATTTGGTTCTTCTCGAAGGTTCATAGATCTCTATCGGGATAACGGCCTCGGTTCCATGGGCGAGTCGAAATGGGGTTTCTCCTGTGGATGAATGATGAGTGGTTTGGTAGGCCCAAAGTACGTTGTGCAGTTCTTCGACCCATTTCTTTTTTGACTCGTCTAACCTTCGTCTGAGCCCACGCAGTATGACTCTGTTGGCAGATTCGGCCTGTCTGTTAGTCTGCGGGTGTTCGACCGAAGCGAAGAGTTATACGGTTCCCAGATGGGCGACGAAGTCTTGAAAATTTTTGTTAGTGAATTGTGTCCCGCTGTCGGTGACTATAGCTTGTGGAATGCCGAACCGAGCTAATATGTTCCTCTTGTAGAAACACAAGATGTTTTGGCCGGCGATTTTGGCCAGTGCTTCGGCCTCTATCCATTTGGTAAAGTAGTCGACACCTACTATTAAATATTTGTTTTGATATGTTCCCAAGACAAACGACCCGAGGATGTCGAGCCCCCACCATGAGAAAAGCCATGGAGAGGAGAGGGAATTGAGTTTGCTCGGGGGAGCCAGGTGCATGTATCTGTGTCGTTGGCATTTGTCACATTTTTTACATGTTCCTTGGCGTCGATTTTCATGGTCGGCCAATAGTAACCAGCTCGAAGACCTTTTCGGGCAAGTGGTTTTCCCCCTAGGTGTTGGGTGCTGATGCCTTCGTGTATTTCCTTCAATATGTGTGGTACTCTGGTTTCTTCGACGCATTTGAGGAGGGGGATGGATAGTCCCCTTCTGTAGAGTTTGTCTTCGAGGATGACGTATGAACAAGCTCTTTGCCTAATGACGCCTGCTTCCTTGGGATCGTCAGGAAGGGTCCCGTCAGTCAGATATTTGTAAACGAGCGTCATCTAGGAGGTTCCCTCTTCGATGATGAGTATGTCGTGGCCGTGACAACTTTTCTCTATACTCGGTCGAGGGAGTATTTCCTGGATTACTGATTTTTCCCTCCTTTAGTCCTCGTGCTAGCAAGCTTGGACATGACATCTGCTCAAGCGTTGTGTTCTTGAGGGAAATGTTATATCTCAACTGAAGTGAACTTTTTCAACTAGTTTTGGACGAGGGTCCAATACTTGGCCAATTGGTCGTTTTTGACCTGATATTCTCCTCGAACTTGAGAGGATACGAGTTGCGAATCTATGAGGATTTTGACTTCTTTTGCTCCCACATCCTCTGTAAGGTGGAGGCCGGCGAGGAAAGCTTCGTACTCGGCTTGATTGTTGGAAGTAGGGAATGATAGGGAGAGGGATACTTCGATGATGATCCCTTCTCTGTTTTCCAGAATTATGCATGCTCCGCTTCCTAATGAGATAGAGGCACCGTCGACGAATATAGTTCATTTGTTGGTTCCTTCTTGGGATGTCGAGAAAGTCATTTCTGCCACGAAGTCTTCCAGGACTTGTGCTTTGAGGGCTTTCCTGTTTTTGTACCTGATGTCAAATTTGGATAATTCTAATGACCATTTGAGCATTCTAACGATCATATCTAGTCGACCCAATAGTTGTTTGATGGGTCGGTCCATTCTAAGTATGACGGTGTGTGCCAAGAAATAGTGGCAAAGCCGTCTCACGAAGTTGACTAGTGTGAGGGAAATTTTCTTGATTTGTTGGTATCTCAATTCGGGCCCTTGTAAGACCTTGCTCGTGAAATAAATAGGTTTCTGCCCTTCCCGTGTTTCTCAGATGAGTGTGGCGCTAACAGACTCAGCAGTCACGGCCAGATACTGATATAATATCTCCTCTTTATCAAGTCAAGATAACACGGGAGGTTGGGATAGGGTTTGCTTGAGATGAATTAAGGCCTGCTCGTATTCCTCGGTCCAGTCAAACGCAACCTCCTTTCTTACTAGTTTGAAGAATGGGAGTACGTGTTGGGCTGATCTTGCGACGAATCGAGATAACGAGGTCAACATCCCATTGAGGACTGAATGGATTTTTTGGACTTCGGAGTGGGAAATTCTGAGAATTCCTGATATTTGTCAGGATTAGCCTCTATCCCACGTTCGGTGAGATAGAAGCCGAGGAACTTACCAGCCCGGACTCCGAAGGTGCACTTTTCGGGGTTGAACCTCATTTTGACTCTTCTGGCTTGATTGAAGACTTTGTTGAGGTGTAGGGCATGATCGACCTCCTCTTGGGACTTCACGATCATGTCGTCCATGTACATCTCGAGCATGTCTCCGATTTCTCCTTTAAAGACTTTATTCATCATTTGTTGGTATGTTGCGCCAACGTTTTTCATACTAAATGGTATCACATTGTAATGATAGTTGCCCGATTCGGTCATGAAGGCCATAAAATTTTTGTTCGTTTTAGCCATTGGAATTCGATTATAGCCCGAGTAGGTGTCCATGAACGAAAGCAATTTAAAACCTATAGAATTATTAACGAGTTTATTGATGTTGGGCAGGGGGTAGGCGTCTTATGGACATGCCTTATTAAGATCAGAGTAATCAATGCACATGCACCATTTTCCATTATTCTTTTTCACAAGTACAGGGTTGGATAGTCACGTAGTATATTGGGCTTCTGATACAAAATTGGCCTCTAGAAGGTCCTTAACAGCTTGTTCGGCAGCCTCGATTTTTCCGGGGACTACTTTCGCCTGCGTTTTTCTACGACCTTAAGGGCAGAATCAATGGTAAGGTGGTGACATGCAACCTCGGGGTCGAGACCGGGAATTTCGGATACACTCAAGGAGAAGTGGTCGGTGTTATCCTTCAAGAATGCTTTGAGTTGGTCTCGAGCCAACTCCGGGAGATCTGTTCTGATCATGACTCCTTTGTTGGGGTCGTCACCGAGTGGAACGAGCTCTAAATCCCCATATGGGATTGGACGTATGTGTTTCTCTGAGGATCCTCCCGAGCTATTAGAAGTGGGAGAATCTTCTTCGACCATAGGGGATTTTCCTTTCCTCTTCTTCTCAGCCAAGTCCTTCGACTCTAGACGGTTGTCGAGGTCGATGGCATCCACTCGAAGGGGGTTCAGGTTTGTGAGAGCTTTCTGGAAGTTCGACTCTGCCTTTGGTCTGGGGTTGGAGGTTGATGGAGTTTAGGCCCTTTGTTGATGCCTCGAAACATCTTCGGGCTGCTTGGATGTCTCAGTGCAACGTTGCCACCTTCCCGCTTGTTGTATAATATTTCATCTTCAAGTGTATCGTGGATGGTACAACAATCAGCTCGACGAGTGTGGGCCGACCGAAGATACATTGGTACAGAGATGGGCATTCAATGACCAAAAAATGTGTTTTGATTAACCTACCGGTCTCTCCGGAACCAAAAGCTATAATCAGCTCGACATACCCCAACGGCTTCACTGTGGAGCCATTGAATCCCTGCATATCTTAGTCGAGGTAAGGAGTCAGGTGAGTCTCGTTGAGTTGTAACATCCTAAAGAGTTGAGTGTACATGATATCAACCAAACTTCCCTGGTCAACTAATATGCGCCTGACGTCGAAGTTATCCATTCGAGCACGCACGAGCAGAGGGATATTTGTGTTGGGGGCGCCCCCAGGTAACTCTTCCTTATAAAAGGCCAGTGGATGAGACTTGCCTTAGATTTTGTCAAGGGTGGTGCCCAAATCCAAACTTGTCTTGACGAGGTCGTCGAATCTTCTTTTGATTGATCCGATGAAGTTCTTGGGGAACCCTCCATCGGAGATGACCATGGTCGTTGGGAAAGATTACCAAAGGCTGTGGCCGGCGAAGTATGTTGGGGTGGCATCTAGATTGAGGAAGAAGAAGTCTTTCGGCCTGGATATGCTCATTGCTACAGTCATAAAAGACTCCTCTGCAGGCTTTTCTTCCTCGACCTTGCTGGACAAGGGGGTTTCTTCTTTTGCAGACTCCTTTTTCTTGTATTGCTTGAGATGTCCGTCTCTGATTAGGATATCAATCGCATCCTTTAGGTGGATGCAGTCGTCAGTCACGTGTCCGTGACTCTGGTGAAACCTGCAATATTTACTTTTATTTGTCCCCGGTTTAGTCGAGGTCTGCCGTGGAAAGCGTGCACCGCCTTGTTTGAACTCAGAGTTTGCACAGTTGGTCAGGATACGCTCCCGAGAAGTGGTGAGGGGGGTGTAATCACTTAATCGAACCACCGACCCTTTGTGGTTGTCGCACCCCAAAATTTCCCCTTTGTTTTATCCGTCCATTAATTGGTTTCGAAGGAAAGATTCGATTTTGGTTCAAACTGTCGTTCAAAAGGCTTTGAGTCATTTAGTTCAAAAGGATCTGTTTGGGAATTATTTGCCCGAAAGGAATTATTCGTTTTTTGGAATTTTAATTCAAAAAAATATATATAATAATTATTTATTTTTTTGAATTTTAATTTTAAAGAAAATACTTTGTGTTTTTGTGGATTTTAAGCCCAATGGAGGATGTGTTCTTGGTTTTTGATCTTACTTGTAGCAGAGAAACGTTGGTTGCAAAGAGTTTCGTCATAATGAAATTTGGAATTATAAGTTGAATTTTGAAACTTCGTTTATCAAGTTGATATTACAAAAGACTCTAAGTTTTTTACAAAAAAGAGTAAATTGTGCAAGAAGATACTGGAATTATAAAATAAATTTTGGAACTTTTGTTTTATCAATTCGATATTACAGAATATTCTAAATTTTTACGAAAAAAAGTACAAGAGTGCTTCAATCCTATTCTAATGCTACGAACTTCTAAGGCTTGTTCGGGTAAACTGTTGTCTTCCTCCGAGCCATTCCTTCATATTCGAGTGTTCCTCTTCATCGTCATCACTATGCCACTCGACCGTTGTCGCCAGTCATGAAACAAAAAAAAACATAAGTTAGCAATTAAACGAAATTCATATGAAAATCAAGAGAGTTTCTGTTTTTTTGCGGACTCATCATGAGGGCTGTGTTAGGGAATCAGGTTTGTAAGGTTAATTGTTTCAAAAGCCTCAGAACCGAAGTTCCTTCATCGGCCGCTACCTCTATTTGTAAATCACAACAACTTTCGTTGTTGGTTCACAAAGGGAGGTGAAATGGAAATCAGAAACATCATTTTTCCAAATAAAGTCAGCCCAACAGTGTCAAAGAGTTCCAAAAACAATTCAGTTCAGCCCAATATAAAAAAAGAGAAGGTCAACATACTGCAGCAAGCATAACAGGTCAGCAAGAACCAGCCACATTTTACCCCATCAATACATGGTTATCAACACAAGGTGAGAAGTTTTCACCCAAACAGCCAGTAAATTCAAACAGCCAGTATAATGTATAAAGGAAAAGCAGAGCAGCAGAAGCATAGCAGGCAGAGTTTAGCCAAAAGGGGAAAATTGGTATCAATTACAAGTAACTACATGCCGCAGTTCATGTTTCCAAGGAGAGACAGATGAAATTGCACAGAAGTGATATTAAAGCCAACAATAAGCAAGGAAGACCAAGGTAAAATCTGTTCCAATTAATCAGAAAGATGGTATAGGATCAGAGGATAACCAAACATGCAAGCAAGTATTTGTTCAAGGGTAGCAGAGGGACAAAAGGGGTTCTGTTGTAACATTCAAAAATAGAAGAGAAATATAACCATAGAGAGCATTTTTTTTGTTCAAAAAGACCAGAGGCATATACCAGTTAAAAGAGAACCAACCTGAGAAAACCAAAACCCAATATATAGTATTTGTTCTATAGAACCAGCTCAAAAAAATATAACAACAGAAAAAGAAAGCAAAAACCCAGTGTGTCTATCTGTTCAGAAAAAATCATAGTGTGTATTTGTTCAAGAAAAAAACCATGGTGGGTATCTATTCAAAAAAACCAGCAATCCATACCAGTTCCAAAAGATAGCAAACACTGAAAAAACCAGAAAGTTCAAACTATAACCAGCATAGCAACTATTCTTTCACAACCATCAGAAACCAAACACAGAACAATCAAAACAAACCCTAACCTATTCATCATCTTCCCTAACACACCCTTCAGAAAAAAGAAATTTCAGAAACAGTTCTGATATAGAGAGAAGAGAGAAATTTCAGAACGGTCTCACCCGGGAGCAAGAGGAGATCGAATCCAGCAAGCTAGGGTTCCAACCCCCTTCGAGTTCCAAGAATCAGGTGAGTATCTGCAAAATCCATGGCATTCAACATCAGAAAACAAGTAATAAACCAAGAAAAAACGCAAAAGATAGGTCGAACAGCACCGAATCAAGGGGTTAGGGGTTCCAACAGAGAGCGTTCGAGAAAGATGATGGGTACAAAATCGCGGCCCCTTTCAGTTTCCAGAGAGTGACCGAGAGTGAGAGAGACCGATGAGAGCCTGTGAGGTTGAGAGAGAGCGGCGGAGATCGTGAAAACGGTGAGAAAGAGCGGTCGGGATTTTCTGGGAAAACACATGCATCGTGTTTGAGAACAGATGAGGATGTTTGTTTCTTTTCTTTTAGCTTAGTTTTTGTTAAAAACTTAGGATTATTATTAATATAGTTAATAACTATTATTATTATTACTAATATTCATTATTATTACTAATATTTGTTATTATAACTATTATTATTATTATCAACTATTATTATTATTATTATTAACTATTATTATTATTAATAACTATTATTTTTTTGTTTTTAAGTAATTATTATTTTCTTTCTCTTAGCCAATAGAATAATTAGTATACTCCAAAAAATAATAAAAATAATAATAATAATGTTAGTCAGACTTTTTTTTACTTAATAGGAAATTTCTAGCATTTTTTTTCTTTTTCTCTATATTATCCTCACAATACACTTGCGTTGTCACTACTTCCGTGCAGCAGGGTCTCATGGTTGGGGATAGGAGCACCTATCCTCACGAGGTTAATTAAGTCCATATACTTGATTAACCATAACCCGCTTCCATTTCATCTCAGCACGCGTATCAGAATGCTTTCATAATTAAAAGTTCTAAACCTCGATCCAACGTCAAGTTTCTTTTCAAAAATACTTTCTTAAATAAACATTATATTTCTCCCTCCTCCCAAGCATATGGTAGTCAGTCCAGTATCGACCCTCGACCGTATGTTTGGTGTCTTAATTGAATTTAATTAACGTGAACCATGTTTCACCTCACCTTTCTTAACAAAACTTTTGGGTAGAAAAAGATTATCCGGATGTTTCTGTCCACTCATCCGAGTAATTGGGGCGTTAGCCGTTGAACGCTTATGGTCTAATACTTGTCTCCCACATAAAAATGAAATAACTCATTCAAACTCTTTTATCTCTCATATGCGATCATTAAACTCTTTTCCGATAAAGAGTGTGCAATAATCGTTTCAAACATGAACGAGGACTTAAGCTTTTCAAACAAACAAAACAAGTCCTAGTTCAAAGCATTTGAAACGTCTAAACGCACGATTTTTCTTATAACATCAATACAACCAATTAAAACCTTTTTAAGAGGAACTACAGAGTTTTGACTTTCCCATTGCACAAGGGAATACGTAGGCACACGGTTCTGAAACCGTGCCAAACTCAAAATAATAATAAACAAATTTCGTTCCTTTTATCTTTCGATTATAACTTAGAGATTAACGAATACACACACACACACTTAGAATTAAATGGGTCCCATCGAGTACGATGGATGTAAGGGGTGCTAATACCTTCCCCTTACATAACCGACTCCCGATTCCAAATTTTTTGTCGTAGACCGCCTTATCCGCATTTATGGGGTTTTATCTATATTTTCCCGTTCTTTTTAGAACAAATAAAATTAGGTGGCGATTTCACTGTTTTTGAAAATTAAATCGATTTTTGAAAATCGAGTTGCTTTAGTGGTCTCTTGAATCGCAGGGTTTGTCTTCCTGCCTCCTTTCTCCCCCCCCCCCCCCCCCCCCGACGAGATGTGGAGGGGTCTTCATTATTGGAGCTCTTGACGTTCTCCCTATGTCGGGTGTCGCGAGCAGAGTTTGCGGATTTCTTTTCCTTGTATTGGATGTATGTGTCGGCTTTCAGGAGAAAAACATCCAAAGTAGAGGGAGTTTCGATACCTACAGACTTCGCGAAGTCGCTACGAGGGCGTAGTCCTCTTTCGAGGATATATTTTTTCATATCGTCCGTCGTTGAGACCTGGATGGATTCTTGGTTGAACCTCTCGATATATGCTCAAAGATATTCTTCTGTGCCCTGAATAATAGCCTCCAGGGTGTAATACGGTGAACTGACTTTGTAGGATTTTGTATCGCAAATGTGCGGATAGCAAGAGTCGCCACCGACTTTTCTTTTATCCAATTAAGGGAAGGTAAAAAAATAAAGAAAAAGACCTTCGTTAGATTCTGAGCAAGGGAGAAGGTTATGAAAAGGGAAGGTATTAGCACCCCTTTCCATCCGTAGTTATCTACGGGCTCTTAGTTGCTCTTAGATCACTTTAAAATTGTGCTTTCTGTGTGTTTGACAAAAATGTTTTGAAAAAAGGCATTTCGCTTTGACTTTGTAATGATTCATGTAGGAATGTATACAAAGTGTTCGGAAATGTTTTGTTTTTGAAAAGAGTTTGAACTTTGACAAAAGTGTGAGGTGTGAAAAGTATTTTGATAGAGCAAGCAACTAAAAGTCTTATTACCTACTCAAAATTGGTCGTTTTCATGTTATTTCACGCTCCTTTAGAATAACGCTATCCATACCATTAGTTGGTAGGTAACCCTATTCGTTGGATGTAAGCGGGACATTCGAAGGGACATCAGATGGTCAAAGAAAGCAACTTGTAGGAAGTATCCTAGCACATACGAAGGGACTATCATCATTTTTCGTAGGCAATAATCGAGGGTCAAGATCATGTATTCGGAGGCGACATCGTGGGTCTTATGATCTTTGTATCGAAGGGACTATGATGATTTGTTTTGAAGGCAACGGTGCTAGAATACCTCTACGTTCGAGGGACTTGACCATTTGTATTCGTAAAGGCAACGAGAGAGAATTACCCTAAGGGGTGCGTGTGTGAAAAGAGTGTGTTAATTTCAGATACATTATCTTGAAATTAGTGTGAGCTATATCCAATTTTAGTCTTGCCATACACGCCTAATTACTAACAGTTTATAGGGTGCGGAAATTAAAATGCGGAAGTATAAAGTGCGGAAAGATAAATCCTACGCTATTACATGGCTTTGGGGCAGATACATAATTTAAACTTGCGGAAAATAAAAGCCCTAATTAAACTATTACATCCCATAAGCAATTACATTATTGGAAAAAGAAAACAGTAAAAAGAAATCGCCCGGAACAAGATAACCTGTGAAAAGATGAGAAATCGGAAAATACGAAGAAATCGAATAAGAAAAAAATGTTAGTAAAAATGCAAATTTTTAAATGAGAAAAATATTTTATGCTAGAAATAACATTAATATGCTAAAATAATTTTTTGGGATTTTTTGGGATTAATGTGATGAAGCTTGAAGTGTTGGAACACTAGTGGGAGGGGATTAGTACTTCATCGACGGACATTTGACGGCTCTGACTTTTGATGGCGTCGGGAGGCGGTGAAGTGTCTCGAGAATAGTCTCCCCAGATGGTTCTAGGATGTGACTGATCCATCGGGCATGCTTTTATACCAAGCCATGAACCTTTTCCTCAAGGTCGTAGGAAATAGGCGGCATTTGATGGCCCCACAAACCCCCCGATAATCGAGCAATGCATCGATGTTCTCGATATATTTGTCAGGATAGGTGGTACCGTCGTATTGGCCGAGCCTGGGAGGTTTCTCTAGACCGGATGGAATAGGAATGTCCATGATAGCTCGATGAAGAGGACCGCGATGCTCGTCTTCATCACTCTGGTCGGGAGAGAATGAGATGGAACGATTGGTTCTCTTGTGATAGGGGGAGAGTTCTCTCTCCTCCCTTGATCTGGGCGGCGGAGATTGATCGCAGGAGCGATACGACTCGTTCTTCGTCTTCTTGTGAGGGGGAGATCCCCGAATTTTCTGAGGTGGGGTATGTCCCCTCTTCTTCATAAAAGTTCGGACGAGATGGTCCTCCTTCCGGGCAGGCCTTCTTGGTGAGGGACTTTGGGAAACAACCGTTTTAGGTCTCTAAGGTGGAGACGATGGGCGGTTATTTTCCAGAGCATCGATGCGCTGGCCCTACTAGAGGAGGAGGTTGTTAGTCTGATTGAGGACAAACAGAATAGCAGCTAATGCTAGGTCCACATTGATCGACAGTGGTGCCAAGGGTTGAGGGATGACGAGGTTGTCAGCTTGATCTTTGGGTTTCTGGTTATCCAAGAGAGAATCTTGGTCGCCAGCATCATCAGAATCTGGGGATGTGGTCCTTCCATCTCTGTGATCAATGATGTCCTCTAGACGAGAAGATGAATTAGTCATGTCCGTCTTTCGGACTGGTGAGAGAATAATCTTGGTGGAAAAGAGTTGATCATTTTTATCAGTCATCTCGTTAGGAGTTTCAAGAGTATCTTTGGTTTTCGGATTTCGGGATGACTGTTATACCCCAAAATTTTCCCTCCTACTTCTCAAGATAATTCACATCTCCATACTTAAGTATTTCATAAGGATTGACCATGATTCCTCAAGGAAAGTAAAGATTTGGTCAAAAGTCAAAGTTTCTAAATTAGGGTTTTTCAGACAAAATTCAACAGAACTTTGACCAGGCATAACTTCCACATACTTTATCAGAAATTTTTCCACCAAAGCTCATTTTGAAGGGAATTCAATTCTCTACAACTTCATGTCTCATAAGCTTTGGCTAGAAGTGCTTCATTTGGAAGTTATGGATCAAAACATTACAGGTCCTTCTAAAAGTCAACAAAAAGTCATCTTTTTGCAAAGACGTGTACATGAACATGGAAACTTCAATGAATATGAAACCAAAAGGAGTGTTTAGAGGACATCTTTAGCTTTCTAAAAAGTCCAAGAACATTCAAAAATATTGAAAATTGAGCAAGATACAAATTGTGCAAGTTTGATATTTTTGAGGAGGTGCACAAAGGAAAATTCCTAGCAAATGCAAATATTTTTCAAATGGGCCTAAAATTTCATGATCCAAACTTATTCTTGAGATTATCCATGGTCTCCATACTCCTTTCCACGCCTCTTATCTTTTTATTTTATTTATTTTTGAATTAAATGGTTAAAATTCGAAATTAATTAAATAAAATACAAAAATAATTGATAATACAAGTTGGGCTTGATTTGTACATGTCTTGAGGATCAAGGAAGCCCATGCTAGCTGCAAAATTCGTTCAAGAAGCTACAAGGCAAGAGAAAGCTATTTTTAGGAAGATTTGATAAATATTTCCAATGAAATATTTTTGCATTCAAGACAATGTTTTTTCCTTTTATTCTTGACCTAATCTCTTCTCCTATAAGTACACTACAAGATCAGAAGTCAGAGGAGACAAAAACGAAAACGGAACCCTTGCCTCCACAAAGAACCCTAATTCTCCAAAAAATTCAAAGAAACTTGCAAACTCCAGTTCACTTTTCCAGCCACTTTCAAGCCATTCCAGCCATCCATTCGTGCTCTTGAGGTAATACTTAGTAAGTATACATAAATATCCATGGCCATGACACGTCGAATCAGGCCATATATGAAGCTCCATTTCATACTTTTCTCATAATCGATTTTCAATTTTTATCTTGTTTTAATGAAATCTAACCATGCTAATGTGTTCCTGAGATTGATTAGAACATGATAGATCCATCGTTTGCAAGGTTTAGTGGCCAAATCGTGATTTGCCATGATTAGGGAATACAAGCTGCTGAGTTGCAAAACCATGGTTACAGGCAGTTTCAGACTGAGATAATACCACCATTGAATTTGTAGCATCCTAATTAATGGATCTGGGTTGTTTTGGTTTGTGTTTTCGTTGATTTTTGCAGGTTCCATGTTTACAACGATCGGAGAAGCTGATCGGAGTTGACTTTTGGCACCTCTGAACTTTGTTTGACCGGCGAGACATGTGTGGCGTTTCCTGGTCGGCTGATTCAAATCTTCTGGCCCCACCATCCAACGCGCGCTTTTTCTTTTTTTATTTATTCTGATTTTTCTGGAATTGATGTCACTTACATATTAATCCATGTAACTAAATACATGGATGTATTGCCGCCCCAGCGGTCCAACATGCGCACGCTATATCACTTTCCTCTCAAGGGCACGGGTTCGAACCCTGCCTTTTGCCAATGTTTTTCTAACATCTTTCTGATTTACGCAGGTAACATATACAGCCTCCAGAAGTTCTGAAAAACTAATAACACAGAAGTTCTAGAAGGAACTACCATACAGGTTTCCAAAAATTCTGGAAGGAACGATAACGCAGAAGTTTTGGAAGGAACGATTTCCAGAAGTTCTGGAAGGAACGATAACACAGAAGTTCTGGAAGGAACGGTTTCCAGAAGTTCTGGCAAGGTAAGCTAACATAGGTTCCTAGAAGTTCTGGCAAGGAACGATGACCCAATTTCCAAAAGTTCTAGAAAGAGTGAGCCAGAAGTTCTGGGACGAACAAAGTCAGAAGTTTTGACACAAAAACACAAAAAAATAATTTATTTTTCTAGTTAAATCCTAATTAATTAGAGTTAGTTTTTTTCATTAAAATCAACCTCCAAAAAAACTAAAAATATCTTTCTATTATTTTTTTGCATTTAAATTCTAGAAAAGATGTATAAGTCGCAAAGTTTTATTCTGTAATATCGTAGATTTACATTTCTGCCTTTACTTTCCGCACCTCCTATTATGTATCTGCCCCAAAGCTATGTAATAGCGTAGGATTTACGTTTCCGCACTTTACTTTCTGCACTTTATTTTTCTGTCCATATATCTAACTGCTAGTAATTAGGGTTTGCACGCTAAGACTAAAATCAACCCTAGATCACTTCTAATTTCATGACTAATATATCTGAATACAACACACTTTTGCACTCACTCACACCTTAGAATATCCTCTCTTGTTGCCTTTCGAAACAGTGGTCATGTCCCTCGAACGTATGGTAATCTTAGCTAAGACGCTCACGAATAATATCATCACAGTCCCTTCGAATCAAAGATCATAGTCCCTCGATGACCCTCGATGTTGCCTACGAATACATGATCTCGTCCCTCGATTGTTGCCTACGAAAAATGATGATCGTCCCTACGAATATGCTAAGGTATCCCTACATGTTACCTTCTATGACCATACGATGACCCTTCGAACGTCCCTTTACATCCAACAGATAGAGTTACCTACCAACTAATGGTATGGATAACGCTACCCTAAAGGAAAGCAAAATAACATGGAAACGACCATTCTGAGTAGGTAATAAGACTCTTTTGCTTGCTCCAATCAATTCAAAAATACTTTTTACACCTCACACTATTTTCAAAAAACTTTTCAAACACTTTGTATACATTCCAGTGTGAATCATTACAAAGTTAAACATTTTTCCAAAACAAAACATTTTCAAACACTTTGTATACATTCCAGCGAGAATTATTACGAAGTCAAAGAGAAATGCCTTTTCAAAATATCTTTTCAAACACACACAGAAAGCAATTTATAAAGTGAGCTAAGCAATTAAGAGCCCGTAGATAACTACGGATGGAAAAGGTGCTAATACCTTCCTTTTTCATAACTGCCTCCCGTACTCAGAATCTAACGAAGGTTTTTTCTTGTTCTTTTCGCCTTCCCTTAATTGGATAAAAGAAAAGCCGGTGGCGACTCTTGCTATCCGCAACATTTGCGATAAAATGCAAAACAAACAAGTCAGTTCTCCCACCGTATCACAATGACGAATGAAGACGGGGAAGATAGTTCCCACAAACGACGCCATTGATCTGAATAGATGATCAGAATCGGAGACAGCCAAAATGATTGATGATCCTTCGAGCAAGTTGATGTTGAGGAGGGGGTGGTGTACTTGCAAGACACTCTGATGCTAAAGTAAGCAAATGTTCAGGAAGATGGTAGAAAATATTAAGGTTATGAGTGTAAGAAAATGATACCTTGCCCTAAAAAATATGAGGGTTTATATAATAATCTTAGGAAGATCCTCATTGGCTGCTATATTTGGGCCGAGATATGCGTGTCCGCAAATATACTCGATCGAGCTGACTAGGTCAAAGTTAGGCAATGGCGCCCGTAAATAGTCGTTGTATCGGGCAAAGGGAGTGTCACGGGCATAACTCTTGATGCGATGAGCAGCGAATCTGCTCGACAGGCGCCGAGCAAGAGACGTCGTGTGGCATGCGTTTCGAGCAACTAACAGCCACCAATGTCGACATAGATCTCTATCGAAGGCTGTATCTCGAAGAATATGACCTGTCCGATAGGCGTTCGGGCAGTCTCGGGCAGTCCAGAACAAATGTTATTTAGAAAAAAAGAATTGCTCTCGCAATTCAAAATTAATATATATTGTAATTAATTTAATTTAATGTTTTGGTTTAGTCTTTTAATTAAAAATTATTATAAGTTAATCTTTGAATTTCACTTCTGTTCTCTTATTTGACCATTTCCGTCAATTTTAAGTTAAAAACGTTAAGTTTTGATTTCATGGACGTAGAATAAAATTTAAAGTTTAAGTGTGACTCAATATTTATATTATAGAGTAGAGTTTTCATTTAATCTTATATCTTTTAAAAATTATATAAGAAACTTTTACTTTTTGATACATTTGATTATTAATATATTTGGTCCTGATCAAATATATTGATAATCAAATATATATTTGGAAAGTATATTTTATAATACAAATATTCACACACTTAGACATCCAGCATTTTTGTACATCCATTATACTGGAATTTAATGTTTTTTTATTTAAAAAAATTACAGAATAGACCGTATAAAATAACCAATGTTGAAGTTAATGGATTAACTTGTAACCTTTTTTAGGAGAACATTAAGTTAAAGGATTTGAGAATTAAATATGCCAATAAGAAAATTAACTTTGAATTTGAGTTTTACAATATGCAAATGGTAACTAGATCATACTTTAACTACCTACATTAAATACATATTTATTTTGAACACGTTGAATATAGAGCATTTAAGGTCCACTAATAAAAGACATGTGCATTCGAATACATATTTATTTTGTTGAGCATTTAAATATATTTATTATTGTTTTTAGATATGTTTTATACATTTTCAAATATATTATTATAAAACACATTTATGTATTTATTGATTTAATTGTAGAAGTTTTATTTAATCAAATACATTTTATTGTTAACACCTTTAAGTATTTTTCCCATTGATTTAATTGTAGAAGTCTTATTTAATCACATACATTTTATTCTTAAACCTATAAAACGTTAAAATAGGGAAATAATAAAAAAACAGTTAAGTCAAATTTTTAAATATCGATCATAGAGTGTCTTGTATTTAATTCTAAACTAAAACAAAAAATTAGAGTAAAATATGACCACTAGTTAGAACAAATGAGTAATTATAGTTAGTAGCAAAGTCAAATTTAAATAATGAGGTTTAAAAAAGTTGAACATTAAAAGTAAAATCAGGTTTAAAAATTAAATAAATATTTATTTATTTATTTATTAGATTTGAAATAAAAATAAATTATCGCTATAAGTGTTGCAGCATGAAAAAGTGAGATTAAGCTATTGATTAGTTTAACTCAGAAAAAATAAGAGTTGACACTGAACTTTATTGTATTAAAAGAAAAAGGGAAAATATCGAACAAAACCCACAATTTTTTTAAAAAGAAAACTAAATAAAAAGAAATCCAAATACAGAGGTTAATTATGCAATGAGAATGTACTAGCACCCCTCACATCTATGATATTTTATAGGTGCCTTTTGAAAATTTGTGTTATAAAAAAGAGTTGTTTGCAATAAAGATTGATGGGATGAGAAAATAATTTTTTTTTAATGATTTTTGTTTGACAAGACTTCAAGAGCCTCGTGCCTATGTATCAATCAAGTGCAATGAAGAATCAAGATCTCGTAGTTCGTGGTAAAAATAACAAAAGTTTGTTTGTTTTGGCTGATTTTAATGAAAAAAACACGTTGTCGTATTTGAGTGGAAAATTCACTTACTACCCACAATTATGAGGAGTGAGCATTTGCATCATCTTGATATAGAGAATTTTGCTTGGATTTAATCAACAAGGAAAATTATCAACATTCAAGTAGAAAATGTCAAACACTTCACAACATATTCTAGAGGTATAATAGTTTACATCACTACAAGAATAAACTACTAATGTCTAATCTTTGAGAAAAGAAAAAGTGCACAAAGGACACAAATTTTTTGAATGATTTTGATGTTTTTTAGTCTTTTGAAAATAGATTTTGACATTCTTAAGATGTCTTAGCATTTATTAAGGAAAATGTTTTGAAAATCACTTGACAAAGTCAAGATCTATTCAGAAAAAAAATTTAAGTTTTGAAAATAAGATTTTGAAATAAGGAGAAGATTTTGAAAATTAAAGAAGGGTGAAGATGAAGAGACTATTCTAAAACATAAAAGTAAATTATAGGAAATAAATTGTGTCATTATAAGGTCGCCTTAGTGTGTGCATGTGAACTAAACAAAATGACTCAAGTCTCCTGACATTAGTCAAAGAGAGCACTCTTTTTTTTTTGGAGGTAAGCTACAAAATAAGAAAGCAAGATCCATATAGAAACAAAAGCATCAGATAAAATCCAAGGCATCAGATGAAAAATCCTAATCATCAGATTAAAATCTCAAACATCAGATGAAAATCAAAGTCTCAGACAATAATTTATGCATCAGATGAAAATACAAAACACCATATAAAGTCAAAGGTCTCAGAGAAATTCCCAAAGGTCTCAGATACATGGTCCAAATGAATCTTAAGGTTTCAAATGAAAATTCTAGCTAGAGATCTATCTTAAGTCCAAATATTCAATCTCCTCAAGCAAGGAATAGTAACCAATAGTCCAAATGATGAGAGCCAATTTTTTTAGGGTTTTTCCTTTATTAATGTATTTTGGTAAAAATAAAACAAAAGTTCAAGGGGAAAAAAGAAAAAGACATAAAATAAAGGGTTAAATAGGTTTTTGGTCCCTATAAATATTGCAGTTTCATTTTTAGTCCCTCCTAGGTTTTGGCAACGGTTTTAGATGACTTTGGTAACGTTTTTTTTTGTAAAAACTGTTGCCTAAAGGTAGGGAGAGACTAAAAATGAAAACTGCAATATTTATAGGGATCAAAAACTTATTTAAACCTAAAATAAATGACATGAATGTAAATGCTACAAATGTAAAGTGTTGAAACTAAATTGCATTAATGTAAAGGAAAATAAATTAAATGACATTAATGTAAAATTGTGGAAATATAAAAGTTACACAATTAATGTTAGTAGTAAGTAATCCAATTCGGGGTAATTTAGCGTTATATTAAGTAATCATAAGTAAATTTATGTAATAGTTGCACCTATCCGAGATTGATCAATAGCAATTTAAGTGTCATGTATGTCATAGGAATGATAGAGATCATCATCCTAAAATAATCCAACACAAGTCAAAACCAAAACAAAGTGATCAATTACAAAGGCGATGAGATTATGTCATTACTTCAACTAGTTTCTTCATGATACCTTGAGACAACTTATCATCAATCCAAAGCACCATAAGTGATCAAATGATCACTTAATGGTAGATTTGAAATGATGAAAGTTCATCAAACATCAATCTAAACAAATTGAACAAGATGAAACCATGATCATCTAATTGATCAAAATAAAATAAGAAAGAGATGAAGAGAGACAAAGAGATAGCAACCAAATTGAATCACAATATTAGGTCAAGCTATCATCGATATCAACCACATCTCTTGGTGCATCAATGTGATAAATTTATATTCAATCCAAAGTACCAAAAATAATCCAAATGATCATTTAATGATATATTTGAATTTATGAAGATTCATGCAAACAAAGTATCACCCAAAGTCCATTGAAATTTATGAAGCATTATATCAATTAAGTCATGACTCAAGTAAGCAGAAGTTAAACTAATATTAAATAACAAAAATAAATAAATAAACTTTTTAAATGATTTTTAAAATGGTTTTAAATGGAATACAAAAGGAAAATTCAAATGAAGCACCACAGCCTCAAATAAATGTTTAAGAAAATTCTGGTAGATCAAGAAAACTATATGTCTGAAGATCTCAAAATATTGGATCCAACAAGTTTTAAAATGAGGGAGAAATAAATTGTTAAAATCAATTAAAATTAAACAAAATAAAATAGAAAAAAATGCTAACTAAAAAATCTGGAAGAATCACAATATGTAGAAAATATTTTTAGAGAATTATAAGAAAAAAATTGGAGTGAAAAAGGTTAATGAAACTATTTTTTATGGACTTTAAAAGAAAGATAAATTAAAATTAAAATAAAATTAAAATAATTAACAAATGCTAACGACTATGAGAGGTGGCGTGTTTTGATTGACTAGAATTTGAATTCTCGCTCCAAAACGTGCGAAGACCATCGTCTTCAACCTCTAAAACCCTCGTTTGGCAACTTCACGAACTAGATTTTTGAGCTTAACCACACATCATGTTAGCTTTAACATCCTTCAACGTTCATGTCTCCTTGCTTAAGATCAATTTATTGGATTTGAGCAAGGAGAATTTGCAGAAAATATAGAAAACCCTAGCAAGCTTAAAAGTAAAATTGAATTGAAAATATGAAGAATAAATTACTAAGTAAGTGAGGGAAAACAATCAGCGTGATAAGACGAAGAGGATGGTAATTTGTTTGAGCGAAAACAAATCTCATATCAACCTCTCCTAACCGAGCTTCAAAGCTTGAAAATGGTGAAATCAGTTCAATGCTTAGAGGTCACGATATGATTCTAAAATACTTTGATTAGCTTTAGAGAAGGTCGGTGATGGACTATGGATAAAGAATTTATGTTGAAAAAAGAGAAAAATGAGGTTTTGAACTTCTGGTTTTCGGTGGTTTCGAACTTCAAAATAGTAGTTTTTATTTATTTATTTTGAAGCTTGGTTTTCAATGCAGAATGACACTCTACTTATAGGAGAATGGGTGAGGTCATGGTACGTGTGAGACTTCTTTTCATTCGTGTGAACCAACAGAGGAGATTTCTATATGAAATTCCTGGCAGCAGATACGTGATGTCACAGAGAATGTTATGACACACTATCTGACACTCTGTTAACAATTTACACAGTAAATATAAATAACAGTAAAGAACATAATAAGTTGTTTACCCGTTCAGGTCTAACTACACCTACATCCGGGGCTACCAAGCCGTGGAGGAAATTCACTATTAGTAGAATTAATTCAGAATAAACCACCGCTTATCTCCTTCACTTAAAACCTACCCAATGCAACTTCAACCTAAGTCCTACTTAGATCTGAGTACCTACTCACTCCCCCTCAATCACAGCAGTGATATCAACCTATTGACTAATTGAATTGTGAAGACACACTTCAATAAACTATCTTGATCTCGCTTCAAAGCTTTCAATCAAGAGACAAACACTCGTGCTTTAAAGCTTTGAGTGATAAACTACCTTACAAACAAATCCTAGTCCAATGCACTTATCAATTGATAGTTGCTTGGCTCACAAGAGAAACTAGAATTACAAATACCAATGTTACTAATCCTAACAAACACAAATAACAAGTCGCTATCTCTTCAAAATAATCCAAGGGTGCAACACGTTGTAAGGGTTGAATTCCTTTATAGAAGCAATCCGAAACTTCGCTTTTTCCATAAAGATAGCTAGGTTCACTTAATTTAATCCTAAAAACATGGTCTTTTCAACAACCAATTTAGGTTTAATTAAGATTAACCTAGCAGCCACGTGAGCATGCTTTCTAATAACAAAAACAATATTTAGCACTCAACAAACTTCCCGAAAAATCTCAGAAAAAGATTCTGCAGTAATGTATCACATCGAATGTCATAACATCCATGACATCGACTATTTTCTGCATTTCCAGATGCTTTAGCTTCCAGCGAAATGTTTTTAACATCCTTAGCAGGTAAATCTTCAATCTCTGAATGTCATGACATCTATCATGGCATTGCTAAAGCCTAGTTTTACCAAAATTGATTCCAACTTAAAACACTAACAAACTCCCCCTTTGGCACATTTTTGGCTAAAACTACTTAACCTATCAGAGTACATATGCAGCAGAAGACAAACTAGTTCTAAGCTTAAATAAACTAGAACCTAGAGATAAGATAAATTCTACCCATACAGAAATCCCACAATTTCCACAATTGCCCACATACAAAATTTAAACAGGCCATACAATTCCCCAAAATTTAAACAGGCCATACAATTCCCCAAAGTCCCAGCCACTGTTTTCCATAGCATCCCACAATCATACTTCTCCCCCTTTTTAGCCATAAAGGGCGAAAGGAAACAATACAATTACCCCAAACTTTTAATCAAGCAGTACCAGAAAAAAATACGAGCATAAATATTCAAGGGTTACACATCTGTCAACACAATGATTACAATCATCCAAATTTTAAACAAAATACAGAAGGCAAAAAACAAATAAGAACAGGAGACATTTGACAGAGTAACATCAGAGGCAACAAGGGCAACACAAGTACTTTCTTCTCGTAGAAGCACCGTGAAAGGACACATCTTCGTAACCTTCTTTACCAAAGAATCGCTTGGTCAGCATCATCATCTTCCTCCATATGAGCAGCAGAAGTATCACCATCAAGCCTTTCTTCCTCAACCTCTGTGTCTTTTTATTTTTCAAGAGAAGAGATCAGAGCTTCAAGGGTCTGCTTCCTTGCTTCAAGTTCCCTGTCTCTTTTAGCACAAGAATGACATCGCTTCGAGAATTGGCCTTGACATTTGATGTCTCAGATGTCATGACAATGTCGTGACATGCTTCCTTGAAATAATTTGTAGTGGCCAAGGGGGGATCTTTACACACCGTATCTCTATTTCCCGAATGTCAGGATATTGATCAGTTATAATTCCACACAAGAGGGAGGGAAATGCTATTGGTCCTTTTATAGCATAATTGTCAGCGTGTTAAAGAATCTGATAAAAAATGTAGCTTCCATAATCAAACTTTGCCTTTGTTCCAACAACAAAAATGAACCTCCCCAGACCAATGGAGATGGTAGACTTGTGATTTGTGGGAACCCGCACCTATCTTGTGCGTAATAGCAAATTGACACTTAATTTGCTAGCGAAAGCTTTCCCTTCAAAGGCCAATGTTTTACTTGCTTGGCTGTAATTGTCTGGCACACTTGATTGTCAGTTTCTTCAAGTTCAGGATGAACCTCATCTGATCTCCCCAAATACTTGTTGATTACACTTGAGGAAAACTTCACTTTTCTTCCTCTGACAAACACAGTCTTAAAATTTGCTGATCTTCCATCAAGACAACCACCGGATGTGTTCACAATAAACTCCTTCACCAGACCTTCATAACAATTTGAGAACTTCACCATAGTTCTCATCAACCCAGCTTCCTTGATCAGGTCAATCACATCTTTGCATTCAAGAGCATCTTTGTTCAGTTCCCTTTCAAGTGCAATTCTCTTCAAACTCACATATTTCCACCTATTAGCATTTTCAGGGTGGTGAAATGAAATGTTGTCAATTGGCACTTCAGGAACTATGGGCATTTTCCCAAGAGACAACCTTCTTTTTGAATGAATGTCAGAGACATTCTCTGTAACATCAAAGTCAGAATCATCCTGATCTGAGGGCTCAGGTACTTTCCTTTTCCTTACAATTGAAGTGTTCTTTGCTTTAGGGGTATCACTAACATTCTTGACTTTGTCCTTTCCTTTGGAAGTTCCAACCTTGTTGCCCTTACTAGATTTTTCTACAGCCTTCTTCTCAGCCCTAGGAGTCTTGCAACCAACTTCAGCATTCTTCTCATGACCAGAGCTTTGAACAACACTTTTCTTCCCTTTCCTATTCATTACCCTCCTAGCAATGTTGGGATTAACCTTGGCTATGAGGTCATTATCAGAAAACTCCTCATCTAGATTGATGATATGAGAAACCATATTCTGATTGGTGTTCTTCTCAGGAGTATCTTCAAGAATGCTATCAGATATGTTATTAGCAGAGGCAGCAGGAGGTTTATCAGAGGCACTATGATCTGGAGATTTCTCAAGAATCTCATCAGAAATCTCATTCACATTTGCAGCAGGGGATTCAATTACATTATCATCGTTACATCCTTCGTGAGTGAGCGAAAGATTTACATCACTTTTCACAGAGAATCAACATCATCACCGGATGTCTTGACATTCTCATTGACATCTGGATCAACTGCTAAGCTAGGGCTAGCAGACTTATGATTTAGGGGAACTGAAATCCCATGTACAGACTTGTTCTCATTTAGGATATCAGCCACTATCCTAGCTATGGCCTCATGCACCGACCTAGATCCTTCTCTGCTTACTAGTTCGGGGAAGAGAATGATGGTAATCAAGTCTTACCCGAGGGAGATACTTGTGCCCTTCTTGCATTTCTTGCGTAACTTCTTGACCTTTCGGGTCACCGCCATTGACGCAGTGGTGTCACTGTAGAGCTTGACTTGCATGGCTCCGTGTTTGCTCTAACTTCACCATGGAGGAGACAAGGATCCGATTCTTGAGATGAAGAGGATGATGAAGACATATTTCACGATGGTTTTGAGAGAGAGAGCGAAAATGGCAAAGGGTTTCAGGGTTTCTTTTGAATGAAGAAAGTGTGATACTACTTTCAAAAGAGGAAACTATTATATGTGGGTGTCTCTTCCTATTCTTGGATCTCTTAAAATAAGGATGAAAATACCTAAATAACCCACTTATAAACAATTGAAGTAAACAATCCCTTTTACCCCTTATTGTAGGCACAGTTAATTGCTACAACTCCTCAAATTGACACCTATCCAATTTGTCCCTTAAGGTCTTAAATTGACCGTTCTCAAGAGCTTTAGTAGCAATGTCACAGTACAATATCATGACATCCTGTATGACATTGTGGTCAGTCAGCATCTGCTTTATCCAGATCATCTTAAAGTAGTTTCTCCTTTCTGCTAGGTATTTAACATAGTATAAAGCTACAGTATTTTCTTCTTCGATCCAAGAGATAAGATTGCTTCTTGAGAAGAGACATCCATCAATGGGCTTTTACACAAGCTTTGATCAACACTTTCTCCACTTGTTTTCTTGGACAACTTCAAATGTGGAGGGGTAAGAGTCCTAGTGTGGCTGCCATTACTCAGTCCAAGCTTCTTGACACAATTTCTTGCATAATTGCTCTGTGAAAGAAGTGTTGAGCCTTCCATCAATGTATCTCGAATTCCTTCAGATACTATGTTATTAACATAGATGGAAGCCACCATGATCTTTTCTCCTCGAGAGAGGGTTTTATTCAAGACTCCTCTCCGTATCTTTTACAAGAAGATACTTGGTTATCCTTTCATGCGGATCCTAGTACTTTCTTTGTAGTACTTTAGGAGTGGTTAGATGTCTAGACATTGAGTGTGACATTCGATTTCTGTCCAATCTTATACTTACCACCGATTCTCCCTTTGTACATGAAAGATCTTGGTATCCTTTTGGCTCCCTCTATGGAACTGATCCTTTTTATTCCTCTGAGGTGTGGATGACCAGATTCTTGCTGCCACAACTTTACTTCCTCTTCATCTTTGTCTGTAGCACACACATAAGACAGAGTGGTGTTCTCAGATTCCCACATGTAGCAGTTGTCCTTTGATCTGACTCCTCTCATAATCACTACTTGATCATCATTGATTACAAGACATTTAGACTTAGTGAAGTTGACTGTGAATCCCATATCACATAGCTGACTTATGCTAATGAGATTTGCAGTCAAACCTTTTACCAACAATACTCCATTTAGATTTGGAACTCCGCACTTTGAGTTTCCAATACCTTTGATTTCTCCTTTGGCTCCATCTCCAAAAGTAACAAAGTGGTAGAGTGATGCTTAACATTATTGAGAAGATTCCTCCATCATGTGTTTGGAACAACCACCGTCAAAGTACCAATCTTTCTTGGTAGACACACTAAGAGAAGTGTTAGCTACCGAGCAATCTTCTTCTTCCACCGTTGAGGGTATGATACTGTTGGTTTTAGACTTCACATAAGACCCTTGATTAGGATATCCATGTAGCCGTAGCAAAAGATTTTATGTGACCAAACCTTCCACAATAATGACACCTCCATCTTTGAAACTTTTTGTTCATGTTTCTATGATTTTGATGTTGCACCCAATGTTGTGACATCTGCTTTGACATTGGTCTATTAGGTCTGTTCTTCCTTTTGTTATTGATGACTTCTTAGTCTCCACATACCCGAGGCGACCTATTTCCGACTTGTGGTATGACATCTTCTTTGTCATTGACTTCTGTGTTTGTTCTATTCACGGTTATTAGCAAATCTCTTTGCGCCACATACCGAGCACACATTTCTGTTTGGGTTGTGACACCTGCTTTGACATTGTTTTCCTATGTCTCTTCTTCTTAATGTCACCAATGTTTCTTTTCGTGCACATATCCTAGACCATGCTTATTTCCCAATTTGTCCAAGTCAAGAATTTCTTCCAACTTATCGATGCAGATATCAACATTTTGATGATTTAGACATCTGATCAAGTTTGGAGTTCAACATTACAATATCACTATTTAGGTGATTTATAGTGGTTGTGTTCTCCTTTTTCTCAGCCTCCAGCTTCACATTCTTAACTTCCAACTTCTCAATCAGTTTTTTTTGCTCCTCATTTTGTTGACATACTTCACCATTTTTTATACACAGCTTCCTGTAGGTTTCAGCAAGCTCTTCAAATGTCACTTCCTCATCACTAGACTCCATATCAGAATTGTACACTCCAGAGAAAGCAGTGACAAGTTTGGCACCTTCTTCCTCAGATTCACTTCCTGAATCACCATCAGACCAAGTGACAACCATTCCTTTCTTTTGTTTCTTTAGAAAGGTGGGACATTCAACTCTAATATGTCCAAATCCTTCACATTCATGACATTAGATTTTACTGCCTTGACTTCCTTTTTCCTCTGACTTGGATCTTCTGCTGGAGTCATAAGATCTGTTGATGTCAGATGCAATGTCCTTGACATTTGACCTTGACTTTGGATCAATCCTCCTGATGAGTTTGTTGAACTGTCTTCCAAGCATAGCTGTAGCTTCAGATATCTTCTCTTCATCTTCCACATTGCATCCTTCTTCAGTGTTAGATACAAGTGTTATGCTTTTGTTCTTTTTGTCAACAGTTTCACTGATTCCCATCTCAAAAGTCATAAGAGATCCTATAAGTTCTTCAACCTTCAAGGTGCTGATGTCCTGAGCCTCCTCTATTGCAATTACTTTCATTGCAAACCTTTTAGGCAAGGATCTGAGAATCTTTCTCACCAGCTTTTCTTCTGACATCTTTTCACCAAGTGCTCCTGAGGCATTGGCAATTTCCAAAATATTCATGTGAAATTCATGAATAGTCTCATCTTTCTTCATCTTCAAATTCTCAAATTTGGTAGTGAGCATCTGAAGTCTTGACATCTTCACCTTGGATGTCCCCTCATGAGTAGTTCTGAGAGTGTCCCAAACATCCTTGGCCAGCTCACATTGATGGACCAGTCTGAAGATGTTCCTGTCAATACCATTGAACAGAGCATTCAATGCTTTAGAGTTCCCTAGAGCTAGCTCTTCTTCCTCTTTGCTCCATTCCTCCTCAGGTTTCAAGACAGTAGTCTCATCTTTCTCAAGCTTGGTGGGATGTTTCCATCCTTTGTCAGCAGCTCTCCAAGCTTTAATGTCCATTGATCTTAAGAAGGCAACCATACGAGGCTTTCAGTAATCATAATTAGACCCATCCAGAATAGGTGATCTTCCTCCAAATCCTCCTTCTTTATCCATTACGCCAGAAACTATTATCCCTAGATCTCACCCAGAAATAACAAGCAGGGTGCCTGCTCTGATACCAATTGAAATTCCTGGCAGCAGATACGTGATGTCACAGAGAATGTTATGACACACTATCTGACACTCTGTTAACAATTTACACAGTAAATATAAATAACAGTAAAGAACACAATAAGTTGTTTACCCAGTTCAGTGTCTAACTACACCTACATCTGGGGGCTACCAAGCCAGGGAGGAAATTCACTATTAGTAGAATTAATTCAGGAATAAACCACCAGTTTATCTCCTTCACTTAAAACCTACCCAATGCAACTTCAACCTAAGTCCTACTTAGATCTGAGTACCTACTCACTCCCCCTCAATCACAGCAGTGATATCAACCTATTGACTAATTGAATTGTGAAGACACACTTCAATAAACTATCTTGATCTCGCTTCAAAGCTTTCAATCAAGAGACAAACACTCGTGCTTTAAAGCTTTGAGTGATAAACTATCCTTACAAACAAATCCTAGTCCAATGCACTTATCAATTGATAGTTTCTTGGCTCACAAGAGAAACTAGAATTACAAATACCAACTGTTATTAATCCTAACAGTACACAAATAACAAGCTGCTATCTCTTCAAAATAATCCAAGGGCGCAACACAGTTGTAAGGGTTGAATTCCTTTTATAGAAGCAGTCCTGAAACTTCAGTTTTGGGCTTCCATAAAGATAGCTAGGGTTCACTTAATTTAATCCTAAAAACATGGTCTTTTCAACAACCAATTTAGGTTTAATTAAGATTAACCTAGCAGCCACGTGAGCATGCTTTCTAATAACAGAAAAACAATATTTAGCAGCTCAACAAACTTCCTGAAAAATCTCAGGAAAAAAAATAGATTCTGCAGAACAGAATGTCACACCGAATGTCATAACATCTGTTATGACATCAGACTGTTTTCTGCAGAATTTCCAGCACATCTTTAGCTTCCAGTTCTGAGTTGTCTTTTAACATCCTTAGCAGGTAGGATTTATCTTCAATCTCTGAATGTCATGACATCTATCATGACATTGCTAAAGCCTAGTTTTACCAAAATTGATGCCAACTTAAAACACTAACACTAGATCCAAAACTGTGTGAGATGAGGCATGGAATGTGTGATTTGAGCACCTTTTAGGTCGTTTTACTTCATGATGAGATGCGTTTTGTTGCTTAGAAATTTTTTGCACATGATTTGTTGGCCCCAAATGAAGGATGCACATGCTTGCTAATTATAGGTCACGGGTCAGACAGATTTCAGGCCACCATGTCCACATCTTGGCCAAATGAAATCTCCTCGTGCGTTTTGTGATTTTTATTGAACCAAAAGTTCCTTTCATGTCAAGGAAGAAAATGCAAAAAGAACAAACTCAAAAGGATAAGTCATCTGAAAATGGAAAGCTTGGAAAGTTGAGGTTTTGGCTTGAAATCTTAGGCCAAATGTTAGGTCAAAATGTCACGGACCATGTTTTGTGCATAAGTAGCCTTGAATATTTGATGGAATTTTAGATTGAATTGATGTTTGACATCTGACTTAAAGTTATACAGAACCCTATTCTTGATATTTGGCAAAATGAAGCTCCCAAAAAATTATGAAAATTGAGGGAGTTATGGTGTTAGAACCAGAGTCAGGCCACACTTGATTTTTAAGCAAAACCACAATGTACCAACTTGTCATTTTTGATATTTTATTTCACTCCAAGACACAAAAATGATCAAATGAACTTCAAATGATATATCCTTGATAAACCATTGATTAATATTTGATGAAAGCTTGAAAATTCATGAACAATGCATGTAAATAAACACAAACCTATCTCGAGTTAACTTGCAAACTAAACATCAAACTTGAACTTTTCTTGGTGAAATGATGTTTAATAAACCTTGATATGATTATTCCCTAATATTATAGGTCATTTCTTGATGAATAATCCCTAGAGAATCAATAGTTGCCCAGCTATGACCTTGAGGATTCAAAACCCTAATTTGTTAACCACACTTGGTCTTCTTGATTCAAAATTCTACCTTGCAAAATAAACAAAAGAAACAAAGCATATTTTTATATTTTGGTTAATCTAGTAAAACGTAAAATGATTAATCATAAAGAAAAAGGAAAAACAAAGGTGCTTGGTGATCTCACACTCAACAAACCCAAAGATAGAAGGTTTGGGAGGGTATCATGCTTGTGACTTTGATGGAGTGTAAATGATGTTATGAATGGAATTTTAGGGGTAAAATTAGGGCATGATAGATTCCCCTGAGATTAATATTTAAATTCTCCATATCAACTAGATTGAAGATACTTAAATACATAATACCTTATCTTTAACCCTAAGATGTTATATGATGCTTATAATATGAATGTGGATGTAAATGACGATGTGGGGAAATATTTCCATAGGGCACAAACTAAAACTTTAAGGAGGTCCTACAAAGAAACATGACTTATTTAGGACAAGGCACAACTAGAAAGAAAAAGCTAAACAGGAACTCTGTTGGGGAATAACAACATGTCCCAAATAAAGGGGCAACAGACTTCAATGAGAGACTCATATTGGATAATATACTCTGGGAAAGAGGTATTGACTTACAGGAAAAGAAAATCCAAATAAACAGTGAAAAGGGATTAAAGCAATGCTAATTCTACTAGGAAATAACCCTGAGTTAGGGAGCCACTGACTCTACTGGGGAAAGAAAGCCCTAATTAGGTAGTGATAAAAGATTATAGACTACAAAAGGGAATGATACTTAGGAGGGGATTGATGACTCCACTGGAGAAATGAATCCATAGGGAGAAATCACTAACTCTTTATTGGGGAAAGCAACCTTAGAAAGTAGTAAGGAAAGAAATTACTATCAACTCATGGTTGAAGGTAGTAAACTTGAAAATACCGACTCAGGGATGATGGTAAATTACTAATTCATATATGAAGGTAGAGGAAATAGATACACCAACTCATAGAAGTTGGTGAAGAGAAAATGGAAAAAATAATTTTAGATATATGGAAAGATCCTTGGGTTAATTGGGTCAAAGTGAATAGAAATGGCTCCCTTGTTGATACATTTACTACATGTGGCGTTATCTTTCGTGGTCATGTGTCAAACATGGGTGTAGGCGGTGCAGTTTGAGCAGTTTTGTGTAAAAGGTAATTTGAATCGTAATAGAAAAAATGTGCAGTTTGGTTTTGTTTTGTTGACTTTTAGAAATAAAATCGAACCAAACCAAACAAAATCATACCAATGCGGTTTAGGTTGGTTTGGTTTTTTACAAAAAAATATATTGAGTCATGCATACACGTTTAGATGACAATATAACTTTATATTTAGCCATTTATACATTATCAAATAATACAAAACTCATCATATTTGGACAACTTTTCATTTAATATACAAAAATAATATTAGAGAAGAGTTAAAGAAAAAACATAAAATAGTAGCATAAAAAATATCAAAAACATTATAATGAAACACAATAAACAGAAGAGATGAAAGATTGGAGAAGATGAAAAAAAGAGTAGTGATAAGAGATTAGAGAAGATGGGGTGCATTAAAAACATAATTAGAAAAGAGAACAACAGAATACAAATAAGAAGATGAAAAATAAAGAATATAAGAGATGAGAGACTAGAGAAGAAGATACGAGATGTACATGGAAAAGAAGATGAGAAGAATGTGCGATACAACTAGGAGAAATTTGAGAAAACTTAAACTGAACCCTTAAGTGTGAGAAAAAGAAAATCATTTGTAATCGTAAGACTAAGAAATAAGATGTATGTTTGGATTAGATGTGAATTAAGTGAAGTTTGGGTTTTAACATAATGTTGCTTAGTTTCGTTTGTAAAATACAAACAAACAAACTAAACTAAACCACACATTTTTTGTTAAAAAATAACCCAAGTACATTCGAGCTACATGCGATTTTTTGCAATTTTAATTTAGTTTGACTCAATTAGCGATTCTCTATTGGTTCGATTCTATTTTAAACACCCTTAGTCAAACTTCTTAGGTGGAAGTGCTAGCTGCAAAACTTTTATTTGTTTCATTTTGCATGTTGAAATTATGACAATTATTATGACTTTTGAAAATGCTCTTATTAAAGGTTGGATGATTACTTGGATTAAGTCTGACTCCTAACTTTCTCTTTGGACTTTTACTAATCCAAATAATAGATTGAGAAATAGCTTATTAGATCTAAATATAACTCATTTGTATGTGTTTCATGAAGAAATTCTTTTGTTGATAAGCTAGCACATTATGGTCAACAGATTACCTCGTCTCTATGATGAAATGTAGTTCCTTTGTTCTTAAAGGAGGAGTCTTTAAGGGATGAGTTAGTTCTTTTTTATTATTGTTTTTCCTAAATTTTATTTTTTATTTGGAGGTTTTGGTATAGTTTTCATGTACATATTTTTCCTTTGCTAATTATTTATATAGACCTAATGCCAACATAGTTGGGATTTCTAAATGCTTCCTTCTTGACAAGGATGGCAACGGGGCAGGGCAGGGCGGGGCGGGGCAGGGACGATTTTTACCTCCCCCAAACTCAAACCCAAATCCCCAAACAATCTCCGTTCTCCGCCCCGAACCCAACGTGAATGGATAATTAAAACCCAAATCGTCTCAAACGGGTTCGGGTTCCCCATCTCACCATCATCTATTTAGTAAAATTATTTTTTTAATAAAAATATTTAATTTTTCCAAAATCAAATTAGATTATAAATATAAAATTACATTATAAATAATAAAATAAAAAAATATCACAAAATTTCAATGTATACATTTTAAATATTTTAAATAATAAATCCAAATCAAATTATCAAAACATTGGCCACATATTTAATATTTTAAATTATCAAAAATAAATAATAATGTACATAATCAAATAAATAAGGCGGGTTCGGTGATGGGTTCGGGGTGGGTACTAGTGTCCCTATTACCCGACCCGTCCCCATATTTTATAATCGAGGAAAACCCAAACTCAAACCCGAACCTAAACCTAATCAAAACGGATTTTTCCTGTCAATTTCGGGGCGAGTTTGGATGGATACCCGTGGGTATGGATTTTGTTGCCATAATTACTCTTTGATGTTCATATGCTCTTAATTCAATAAATATTTTTTTTCAAATTAAAAAAAAAAATATTCTAGTCAAAAAGTTATGCATATTAAAATAACTTTTTTATTAAAAAAGTAGATATTATAAATTATGTTTTTCATTCTCTTCTATTAAAAAACTTCTTTCAAAATCTTATTAAAATAATTATTTCACTTTTATATTATTTTTTTAAAATTGCACACGAACATTAAAAAAATAATTTTTTAAAATATTTTAAAACAGATTAAGTGGATAGAGTAGCTCAACTAATATATTTGATATGTGTTATTTGAGTTAAATGAATATAAAAGATCAATTCTATAATTCTAGACAATATTTATTTATTTATTTTTGAAATCTTAATATTTAGTCTTGTGATCGATTAATTTAATAGGATCAATCTCATCGTCTACTAACAAGATCCTACTTAAAGTTATTAAAATTTAATATGGACTAATTCAACACAATGATTATTAACACCTAGCACAATTTTCAAATATAAGATCTTGAAAGAAGCAAACTCTTACGATCCAAGCATTCACAACTCACAACATTTATTTATATTTATATATTAATATAAAAAATTATTGATATTTATAAATTAATAATTAAAAAAACTTAAACAAACAATCATAAAATTCCGATTTTGATTGTTTAACAAATTTTAAATAATAATTTATAAAACATAAATTGTTAATAATTATTGTTTTTTTGTTACACGCATAAGTATCAACAACTTGCAACTATTGGTGAAATTTTTTTGCACATTGTAAATATTATTAACTTTCAGTCGTTAGAAATTGAGCTTTGAACCAATAGTTGAAATTCATTTAAGTTAACTAAAAATATTAGCACATCAATATTAGCACATCTACTCCTCAACCCTAAATTTGGATTTTATACTTAGCATATTCTTCCCACTTTAATCTCTCTCATGTCTCTTCTCCAAGCCAACAAGCCAACTTATCATACATTTATAATTCAAATTCAAAGTCAAACTATACTATTAGCATTAAACACCTTTAACATTTATCTATAAAATGGTATTTCATTGTTAAAACTTTGAATTTGTAATCTCAAAATAAAGGGATAATTCATTATCATCACATGAGACATTTATACACCTGATAGAGAAATGACCATCATAACCCCACCCTATAACTACAAGTTGAGATATAGTTATAGAGGAATAAGCCCCACCATTAGGATTTAAGAGAGTGATCGGTAAGCACATATATACAACTTGCAAAAGATTACTGGAATCTTCTTTTAGTATTAATCCTTAACTTGCATCTCCATCATGTGCATGTACATAACTTTTTCATATCTTTACAAAAATATTAAAGCTCTGTACCCTTCTGAAAATGCCACAGAACAGTGAACCCTCAAAAATAGAAAAGGATGTAGCAGCTACTTGCATATTCAGGTTGTATATGACTATATATATACAGAAATTAAATTAATTTTCAACTTCAAAATATTCCAAACACAAAATGCCACTGCAATTAATTTAATCTAATTTAAACTATATATCGAATGTGCTAAATATATAAGTGGTTGATATTTGAAGTATTAGATGAGTTGATGTGTCCCATATAATTTCCACACTTCAATATTTTTTTTTGGCATCATCAATTTAATGTCTACCCACCGAATTATTAATAAATTCTTCCACCTAGCTATAGCTAACTAAGTAATGTTTCTCTATAGCTAGACATAACTTCTATGGGGTGAAGTTCAATATTTTTGTGCAATTTGTGGTCACAATATTGTTGATGTATTAGTTTCTGCCATTTGTATTAATTTGCAATTTAGATGTGATCTTGGACATGTTCAATCAATTTTTTACACTAAAAACTAAAATTTTGGAACCCTAATTCTAAATTTTCTTTCTAAATAATGAAATTTTTTACTATTAACGACCTATAATTGTATTTCAAGTTCATCTCAATCAGTGTCAACGGAATAAATCAAAAGTGTAATAAAGCGGATATACTAGCAAAGAACATCAGAGTAATTGCAACTGCAAACTCATCCACAAACCCAATTTAAACCTATGCATTAAGCAACTTTGAATTCCTATATAAAAACCTAACTATTTTAGACATTCATGTCTTGTATACATAAGTTGCTGTATCATGGGAGATAAAAACCTAATAATTGAACAAAGTATCAACATTTAAGGTACAGTTAACTGCATCATTCATCAGGTTCAGTCACATAAAGCAATAAAATGACATATATTAACACTTCTAGAGATTTATTAAATAGATATAAGTTTTAAGAGAATATATATAAGCTATCTTGACCTTACCTACTAATAATATATATAATTACACTGCAGCAACAGAATCAATAGCTATCAAGTTCATAAAATGCACTTGTTGGAAGCAGATCCCAAATATTCTCCACCATCTGAGGAGTCAAAAGTACATCTTCATCAAAACCCTCATATGAGCATCCTCCACCATCTTTCACCACTTGATCGTCAGAATCCACAAGAGGAGGCACCGCCACGACCGTGTGACCACTTTCTTCACAACCCATTTTAATATTCTCACACAGAGTCAGCAACGCTGTTATCGCCAACAGACTCCTCCTGAAATTTCCAAGGATCTGGCGGCGATTCAGCGTACTGACCGGTGAGTTTTTGGACCAGTGCCATAAATTCAGAGGCACTGGTCTTGACCTTCATAGGGTTGGAAATATAAACTACCTTTATGGATTTGTTGTTTTTCTGTATGGATTTGGTTATTTTAGTTGGTGTCTTTTGTTGTACAGAACTTGTCACTGAATTTGTGCTGCTAGTGCTAATAGTGTCCATGGTTTTGTTGAAGATAACAAGTGAAGATGAAAAGAAAGAGTATTGGGCGTGGAAAATAATTGTGATGGAAGAGCAAATAAATGAAAAGTTAAATGGAGAGCGAGGGCTATAGGCCTAATGCAATTCACAGCCGATACTAGCCGCGCGTGGTGTGCGCTTTATTCCATCATAATTTTATTTTTTCTTTCACAAATTTATTGTGTAAGAAGTTTCTTTTTAACCAAATTGAAAACTATATGCTTGCTCTATCTCTATCTGTTTTATGTTACAATCATATTTTGATCTTTTAAGTTAATTATATGTATATATAAGAGTTATCCCAACGCATATAGAGACTTAAGATGAATTTTAAAACAAATTTTTTTAAAAATATTAATTTTTTTAAGATAAAAATTTGTAAGATCTTTTTTTTTGTATGATATATAATAAAATAGAAATTTATATTATTTTGTATAACAAATTGATATATAAAGTAGATAATCTATAAATACTTCAATAAGCTGCGTTTGTTTGATGGATTCAAATAAGATTCCTGGGAATGTGAGGTTGGGAATTTCATATTCCAATATTTATTTGAAGTTTTAATAATTTATTCCTAGGTATTTTTTATTCCTTAGAATATAATTTACACATGAAATTTAAAAAATTTATTCTCATGTCAAAGGATGAGAATCTTTTATTCCCATGGGAATAAAAAGTAACTAACTGTAACTACCCACTAATATATGTTATTTTGACATTTTTGTATTTATTATTAAAATTTTAAAATTATAGTAAAATAAATTTTCAAAATATTCCTTGGAACCTAAAATATTTACCAAACAAATTGATGGGAATTATAATCCAAGGATTAACATTCCTAGGAAGAACATTCCCGAATTATAAATTTAATCCATGAAACAAACACACCCTAATTATTCTTTGGGATTTTAAGAATGGGAGCTTCTATAGTGAAGTTCTAAAAATGACACTTTTGAAAAAGTCATTTGAGGATGGAGATAGTGTTATACGAGAGTTCATTCTTTAGATTAATCTAATGGTAATCATTAGATCAACGAATTAATGTTTCACAAAATCATCAAATCTGAAAAATATGAAAATATGAAAATACGAAAAATCACAATCTTCAATTAATTCACTAGTATTACATGAATGTTATTGTTCATCATCTTCAATTATATTTCATGAACAAAAAATACGATAATCCGAAAATTCAAAAATCAACGAATTAATTCATAAATTATATATCGTTCGAACCACAATTTCAAATACGTATTAAAAATTGTAAAACAAATCGTAGATTTGAAAAATCGAAGCAAAAAAGTGGCATGAAACTCGAACACAAACACATTTGATTCGGCTTAGTTATGAGGTTAAATGAAAAACTAATTTTAGAATCAAATTTGTGGTGAAATTCCCCTTTTAATGGAGTATTCATTTGCTTGAAACAGTTAAGAATCATGATTTTGTCATTTTTATATTCTTGAATTCGTGACAGTTATTGAACAAATTTTTCAAAAATTGTAATTAAATGTATTTTCATGCAGTTAATGGTTGATCTAGAGCTTTATGGATGTACAAGATGAACATAAAAATTTGGATTTAGATGTAAAAGATGAAGATTAAAGATTTTGATCTATAAGGTACATAGAGAGTCATTACTAGAAAAACACTCATTAGCATCCGCCGTTTTTCAACGTAATAGCCAAAATGCTGTAGCTACAATCCATTTTAGCGTCGAATTAGTGTCGGTGTCGGGACAGTCTAAAATGCTTGAAGTTAACACTATAGCGTCCGTCATTTTAGGCCGTGTCTAATGTAGCATCGGCTGGACCCAGTCTACACCGAGGCTACCATAAACCCAACGCTAAATAACAAATGTCAAAAAAGTCAACAAAAACATTAGTGTGGGTCTGGCCCACGCTAAAGTCAACAAAATCTTCCTTAGCTTGGGTCAGGTTGAGGCTAACGTCAACTTTAAAAGTCATCAAAAGTTTTGTTAGTTTGGATCAGGCTGAGGCTAAAGTCAACATTAAAAGTCAAAACAAATTATTAGCTTGGGTGCCATCGACACTAATACCAAAATAAAAAGTAAAATGTATTGAGCGCCAAACAAAAAATAGTAGAGGGAAACTAAATAAATAAATATATTATTAAAATAATAATTATGTAAACACTAGCGTTGGTGAGGCCGACACTAATATCAAAATAAAAATTAAAATATAGAGTGCCAAACAAGTAGAGAGAAAATGAAATAAATTTCATATTGAGCTGTAGTGTTGAATAAATCGACGCAAATGTTTAACAAATAAAATAATCATATTAAATATAAATAAATACATATTTAGCGGCAACTTAACCGTGTCAAAATAGTCAAATAAAAAAATATTAACAGTTTGATATCAGGTAGCATCAGTTTGGCCGTGTGGCTAAAGAATAAAATATAATAAAATATAATAAAAAATTAAACTAAATAATAGATTGCCTTCTAGCTTGCGATTAGTATCGGTGTAGCCGGCGCTACTATAGAAATTTAGCGTCGGAGTCGGTGGCAAAAAAGTGGCATGAAACTCGAACACAAACATATTCGGTCCGACTTGGTTATGAGGTTTTATGAAAAACTAATTATAGAATTAAATTCATGGTGAAATTCTGCTTCTAATGGAGTATTCAGTTGCTTGAAATAGTTAAGAATCATGATTTTATCATTTTTATATTCTTGAGTTCATGAGAGTTATTGAAAAGATTTTTCAAAAATCTTAATTAAATGTATTTTCATGCAATTAATGATTGATCTAGAGCTTTATGGATGTATAATAAGATGAACATAAAAATTTGAATTTATATGTAAAAGATGAAGATTAAAGATTTTGATCTATGAGGTACATAGAGAGTACACAATAATGAGTGTGCATCATATACTTAATTTTATATGATATTGACTAAGTCAACTCTGGACAATTCCAAGTCAATACTACTTTATGATTGGCCAGAATTTTGATTTTTCAAAATAGTCAATATATCAACTTCACTGTAGAATTCTTCTTGAAGAAAACACCAATTTTAATGAGATCCTATGTAATAGAAAGAAGGGTTATGATAACATGTGCCCTAAGAACACATGTTAAAGATACTATAATTAAAAAAATTTAAGTGTAATAATATTTATCATATTTAAAATTTAAAAATATTAAATACACGTATTCCAAGATAACATTGCTACAAATAATTTTTTAACTTGTGGCTTTAGTATGTTAGCATTTTCCTAAAAAGAATTATACATAAAGAAAAGGAATGACTTAAAATTAAAATTCAATGTGGCAATCTTGATGGCGGATCGTGTCTAGTTTAATTAAATATAACCTTGAGAGAAAATTGTTTCCCACCTTTATGCTCTTCTTAAAAATCTTTAGTAAAAAGGAAAAAATATTTAAAGTGTTTGGAGATGTATCTCTGAACACATTAATGTAATATAAAATTGAACTTAAACGGGTGAACTACTCCATTATATATAATTTAAGTCTGGAGTTGCATCTCCGAACTTGTATCTGATATACTTAGGAGATGCTTATCCGAAAATAGTTCTAATACTTTAAAACAAAAACATAGACAATATGAGCAAAATCTAGAAATCACAACAACTTGAAATTGAATTAAAGCATTTAACATTAAATAACTAACCGTTAACATAAATTTAACATTGCGCATCGTTATAAACAAGTAGTCCATGACGTTGCAACATATTGATAATATCTTCGACGAATCTTACAATCTTCGCATCCACTTCAATCAGACTCTTTGCGGCATAACGGCGAAAAGTAATCCACATAAGCAATAAATCTTCAATTGCCTTCACTTCGAAGTTGGTGAACATCTTACCTTCACTCTCAAATGAGGGTGAATAATACTCGAGCTTGACAACTATTTGATTTTCTAAATATCAATAAAGAGTATTCAATTTGGATATAAGAGCGCCGAGAGATGTGTCCTTATTGATCCTAAATTGATGTGACAGCTTCTCACCATTGAAATACACAAATGCAAGATGGGAATATGTATTCATTTTCTGATTGCGGTGTATTTTGTAGAAATTATGGGATGGGAGACATCATATTTATACAAGTCTTGGATCACTTTATACCTTAGAAACCTTATCATGTCATCAGAGAGATTTTTCAGAGATATATATTCAGATAAACTTATTATTTTACAAACAAATAGTGTTTTGAATACGAACATCCAAAAAGTGTCATGTTGTATTTTTTTTAATTAGTATGAATTTATCCTAATATGCATATCTGGAATCACCCTTGAGCCAAAAAAAAAACAAACAAGAAACTTTGTAAATATACAAAAGTTGTAAATCAAAATTTTTATAATCAGAAACATAAGATATTTACACCATTATTTTTGGATATATATTACTTATGTATTAAATCGTATTAAGATTACATTATTGACGATAATACATTAAAAAATATATATATTACAATCTAAAACGAATCACTGCATAAATCTACGACTGATTCCTCCTTCAACTTTTCTTATTTAATTCTCTTTCAAACTCCTCCAATTTGATTAATTCTTCTATACTTTTCAAAAATTGATCCAACCAAATTTCTCTATTTTTGTAATTATTTTTGCACTTTAAATGATTATAATGAAAAATAATTTAATTTATTTTTCTCAGCTATGAAATTCTTAACTATTTTAAAAAATATTAAGTTCATAATTAAGTTTTTTAACTACTATAAACTAAAAATTACATAAGTAAAAAGTAATTCATAGATGTCGCACCCCAAAATTTACCCTCCTTTCCGTTTTTTTCTTGGAACATTTCGTTCATGTTTTCTCTTGTGCCCACCCAAATTATTTGAAACGAATGATTTGTCAAGATACATCCAAATTCCCGTTCACAATTGCAAATTCCTGAAGCCCAAAGGAAGTTCAAATTCTCGAGCCAATTGGAATGTTGGTTTATGATTTAGCAAATTGACCACGAGTTGGAGTTCAAAGGAAATTTTGAATTCTATTTGTGAAACAAGGCGAGATAGGATTATTGAATTTTTACAGGACTCAAATGTTCAAATTATTGTTCAAATTCTAAGTCTTAAATTTACACCAACATTGGCAAGTTGAATTTTGAACACTTTTCAAATGCGAGCTTCATTCAAATGTTCTAAACACGCTACAAGAATTCTTGCAAGCTTTGGAAAATTTTGCCGGGATTTGTTTCATTCAAAGTTCACTACGAGAATAAGTTTATCAATATTCCCAAGTTATTACAAGCATGGAATGTTGGTGTTACTATTCAAAGATCGAAGAATATTCAAACCAAACTTGCTTTTATTCAAATTGTCAAACTTTCGGTACAAGAGTATTTCGAATTGGAAAGTATACAAGTATTTTCAAATTGTTTGAAACTTGTTACAATTTCAAACCTAAATGCTACAATTCAAGATTCTACAAGTTCCTAAATCCTAAAGCTATTTTCTAGCCGTGTCTTCAAAAGCATCGTCGTTCTATCTTCGAGCTTTTCATCTTTTATCCATCCTCCACCGTCTTCTTGTCAAGCTTTCCTATCTTTTGTCCGACTTCCACTCATCACATGAAACAAGAAAAAAGCACAAGTTAGAAGTAACAAAACATGATCGAATTACAAAAAGCAAGAAATTATCAAAGAGTTTGTCTATTGTTTCAAAACATCATCATTAGGCATTTAGGCGGAATCAGATTTTCAACAATAAGCCTCAGAATCTTGTAAAAAAGACTAATCATCGGCGAATGCTTGTTTGCAAATCACGGGCTAACCCGGTTCACAAACAAGCGTAAACAGGCTGCAAGCAATGCGAGGCAACCAATTCGATTCCAACAAGGGACAATTGAGAAAGAGAGGCGACTGATTCGATTTAAATTCAATTCCGGGCAGCATACATAGCAACAACAAGCAAGCATATCCAACAGCGAGCAAATCGAAGCAACATAACAGGCAGCATACATAGTAACCATATCTAAAGCACATGGCAATTGAGAAGAAAGAAAAAGAAGCAATTTCAAATCCCACCAGCAAGCATAAAACAGGCAGCATTCAAGTGCAGGAGACAATTGGAGAAATTCAGAAAAAAGAGTAATCATCACTCAAAGACCAAGATATTGAGCCCACACCGATACATAGAGCAGAGAAAGATATAAGCCACAAAGTTAAATCAGAGAGCAGAGCAGAGCAGGAGGTTCAGAAGCAAAAGGCAAAAGAACTCAGAAAGTTCATCATTAAAGCATGGTTCATAAACCAAAGTACAGAAAACAGGGACAAGCAAAAAAGATCAAGTATATATCTGCTCATATACATAAAAAAGGAGAGAGTTGGAGGGGAGACAGTTCATTTTCTCCAGAAAAAAAGTGTAGTATCCATTTTTCTTATCACCCAAAAAAAAACATTCAGAACCATCATCAGACCAAACAGAAACAAGTCAAGTGTAGCATTCTGTTATATGTTAAGAACCACCAGAAATTCAAAAGACACAGTTCATCTTTCCAAACCAAAATCAAACTAGAAAAAGATTGCAATATCTGTTCTAACAGTTCAAAATCAAAAAACCAACCCTTTCTAAAACCAAAGCCTAGTATCTGTTCTAAGGAAATAAAGCAAGAGAAGAAGTGTAGTATCTGTGCTACTGACGCTAGCTGAAACACAAACCAAAAAACAACAACCAAACAGAAACGCAGATTCAGAACCTAACCAAAACAGAGCAAACACATAGCAAGCCATTCATCATGTTCCTAACCTAAGTGCCTTCGACATTTTCTTCGAAATCCTATGTTCTGACAAGTAGAGAAAGAAGAGGAGGAAAAGTAATCGGAACGGACTCACCCAGGCAAGCATGCACCGACATCGTCTCCAAGATCACTCGAATCGGTCGGCTAGGGTTCCTTTGTCCTTTCCATTCAATCATCAAACATACCAGAAAACAATCAAAACAGAAATCAAAAACCAAACAATATTCAGAAATCCAACATGCAAACAGCGAAGAGAAGAGAGAAACAGATCGCGATCGGTGACGGAAGAAGAGGCGGGTCGCGATCGGTGAGGGTGAGGGAAGCGAGCGACGCCGGCGCGGTGAGAGGAAGAGAGAGGTGAGGGTTTGAGGGTTCCGGTGACAGAGAGAAAGAGAGAAGCAGAACAATCGCGGCCGGTGAGTGAGTGAGAGAGAATCGCCGGAGAGAAAGAGAGAATGAGAGTGAAAAGAAAGAAGACCCAGAAGCGTAACAAGAGAGAACGCGTGAGAAAGAAGATTGGGAACCTGTTCTAGAATCCATTCAAAACCCGTTTCCTTCTTTTATTATTATTATTATTATTATTTTATATAAAAACAAATAATATATATATATATATATTAATCATCTTATTTTCTTTTATATAAAGTCACCTTATTTTTTACAAAAAAATCTATTTACTATTATTTTTATTTTTATTTCACTCTTAAACAAAATTGTTAGCAAAAATGAATAATAGCACTATTCTAGTATATATATGGTGTGGTATTGCTTTTTTGGGAACAATCGATTGGTCTTGAGGTGGAAGTATTGCGCCCGATTCGCTAGCACGTGGAGGTGTTTCAGACCAACCAAAGATCAGATGGTATTCTTTCATACTTCGCGGAATCACGACAATCCAGGCTATTTCTAAATTTTTACCTATTTCATTTAATTTATTTTATCGTAAATAATATTATTGTTGCGATGTAATAAATAATTGTTGGATCTGATAGTTTTTGTTTGATGATTTATCGATTAAACTATTAGCCGATTTTTCATCAAACAGAAAAAATCATCTCTAATAATTATTTAAATTTCCGATTGTATTGCATGGTATTTTGTCTGTTTATTTGTTCATTCAGCAATTATTCACCATTGTACACTGTGCACACAACTAAAACTAAAATCAATTTGACTTCATCCTGATTGGCTCATACGCCGATTTCTTAAAGGGTCTCATGGTTGGGGATGGGCATGGCTATCCTCACGAGATTGGTTAAAGCCCTTGCTGCTTTAATCAATCATAACCCGAAAACAACATTGGTCTACACCAATTACCATGCACCAGGGTCTCATGGTTGGGGATAGGAGCACCTATCCTCACGAGGTTAATTAAGTCCATATACTTGACTAATCATAACCCGCTTCCATTTTCTCTTAGCACGCGCATCAGACTGCTTTCATAATTTAAAGTTCTAAACCTCGATCCAACGTCGAGTTGCTTTTCAAAACAATTTCATAAATACTCTATTTCTCCCTCCTCCTAAACATATGGTAGTCAGTCCAGTATCGACCCTCGACCGTATGTTTGGTGTCTTAATTGAATTTAATTAACGTGAACCATGTTTCACCTCACTTTTCTTAATAAAAACTTTTGGGTAGAAAAAGATGATTCGGATGTTTCTGTCCACTCATTCGAGTAATTGGGGCGTTAGCCGTTGAACGCTTATGGTCCAATACTTGTCTCCCACATAAAAACAACTCAACTCACTCAAAACTCCTTTTATCGCTCATACGCGATCATCAAACTCTTTTCAGATAAAGAGGGTGCAATAGTCGTTTCAAATACGAACGAGGACTTAAGCTTTTCAAACAAACAAAACAAGTCCTAGTTCAAAGCATTTGAAACGTCTAAACGCACGATTTTTCAGATAAAATCAATGCAACCAATTAAAACCTTTTTAAGAGGAACTACAGAGTTTTGACTTTCCCATTGCACGAGGGAATATGTAGGCACACGGTTCAAAAACCGTGCCAAACTCAAAATAATAATAAATAAATTCTGTTTATTTTACAACTTAGAGATTAGCGAATACACACACACGTAGAACTAAATGGGTCCCATCGAGTACGATGGATGTAAGGGGTGCTAATACCTTCCCCTTACATAACCGACTCCCGATTCCACTTTTTGGTCGCGTAGACCGCCTTATCCGCATCTTTGGGGTTTTATCTATATTTCCCCGTTCCTTTTGGAACGAATAAAATTAGGTGGCGATTTCACTAGTTTTCGAGAGTTCGAAAGGATTTTTGAAAATCGAGTTGCTTCAGTTGGCGACTTCACTGGGGATTTATTTGACTAAGCGTGTCAACCCTAGTTTGGTTCTTCGTATGTGTGTTTATTTTCGCTTTCTTTTATCACTCTATTTGTGTGTTTAATTTCAGTCGTTCATTTCCTTCGCTTTAATTATTACCTTGTTGATATATTATTGTTGTGTGGGAATGATGGATGGGACTATAGGAAAAGCCCACTACCAAGGCTATAGAACACATAAATTAGAGTGGTTGTGTAGTATTGATTTGCTAGACGGAAATGTCTTGCAAGTTGGTGCGAAGACCACACCTAGGGGAGGTTCTTTCGAAGACATTATCGCCGATTGCAAGTTATTTTGCATTGACGATAGTGTTGTTAGAAGGGATTGTTCCCCTAGTTTTGACCTTTAAGAAAACCTAACCTGTAGGCTTTAAGAATGCTCAAATGAGACGTTCTTGGATATATCATCTAATCACAAATTTATTTGCGATGAAAATGATACACCTAAGTTGGGATCAATGATTTTGAGCACCCCGTTCAGATCCCGGTATCGAGGGTTACGTTTGTTATATCGTTAGACCTGCTTTGTCTATTCGGTTAATACGTAACTCTCCCTCAAACCAAATTCTCTTAAAAAAAACTTGGTAGCGTTGCAAGTATCTTTGCGATGCGCGAGAATTTGTGTTTGTTGTATCAAAAACCCTAAGAGCCATCCTTTGGGGAATTGTGGGTAGACGTCGAAACCATGTCCGACCGTCCTTTTAAACCCTTGTCTGTTCAACTTTACATGTGATTTTGCACATTACATCAATATGTATCGCATCACATTGCATTCTTACATGCATCACCATCATTGCATTCTTACATGCGTTACTACTATATTACATCGCATTCTGACATGCGTTACCATTATATTACATTGCATTCTTACATGCATTACCATTACATCGCATTCTTACATGCATTACCATTATATCGCATTCTTACATGCGTTACTATTACATTACATCGCATTCTGACATGCGTTATCATTATATTACATTGCATTCTTACATGCACTACCATTATATCGCATTCTTACATGCGTTACTATTACATTACATCGCATTCTGACATGCGTTACCATTATATTACATTGCATTCTTACATGCACTACCATTATATCGCATTCTTACATGCGTTACTATTACATTACATCGCATTCTGACATGCGTTACCATTATATCATATGGCATTCTTACATGCATCACCATTACATCGCATTCTGACATGCGTTACCATTATATCATATGGCATTCTTACATGCATCACCATCATCGCATTCTTACATGCATCACCATCATATGACATTCTTATATGCATTACCATTACATCGCATTCTTACATGCGTTACTACTATATTACATCGCATTCTTACATGCGTTGCCATTATATTACATTTGCATTCTTTAATGCATTACCATGCATTTCATCTTCATCAGAAAGCTCATTTCATTTCTTCTGTCCAGAAATATCAAATTGTCTACTCGACACACGTTCAGAACTCCAAGGATGTCTTAGAGGGCTATGGACGAGCTTCAGCGTGGTCAAGAACTATTGAAGGCAGAAGTTAAGCACTTGAAAAGTCATCTGAATCAACAAGTCAAGACGGAGCTCAAGTCTCCTCAACAATGACAGTCTTTTATTTCTTTACTGCATTTTCATGTGTATCTTGTTTAATTGTTTAAACTTGGTTTGCATGTAGAAACTTGTTTGTTTTTATCTTAATGCAATGAATATGTTTGTCTTGAAGTAATCCATTCGTTGTCACTCAATCCATTCGTTGTCACTCTTTAATTGATTTGCGAGCATTTTGATACCAATGTTACCATTTCTTTCGCTTAGGCAAAGATTTGGAGGGAGGATGACGATGATTAAAAAACGCCAGGTCTCTAGTCGTATGCTTTCGAGTAGAACCCTGCTAACGATGTATAGGCCTTGTTTCAAATCCCCAAACACCGGAGTTATAAGGGAGATAAACCCTCGTTAACCCCTTTGAGCCTTGAAGTAGGAGTTTCTTTTCTATTCAGAAAAAACCCTCATTTTTTACCCTGTGGGCGGGTAGTGTTCAGCTAATTTGATCGGGCGTTCAGAACTCGTCAAGAGAGTGTGCATCAAAGGATACAATAATGGCTATCCTTCAAAAGGTTGAGAAAGGTCAAAACCACAATAGTCAACCTCCATCTATCAATAGTGTGCATCAAAGGAGAATGATACCATGTTGGGTATCTCTCACAATGAAAGGTCAATGATGACACCATAGCGGTTATCCTCATCTACGAGGACTCGATAGTCACCATCACTTTTAACAAATCAATAATTGTGTAAATCCACGACTTGTTCAAAAAAAAAGAGATGAATAGAAAAAGACAAAAAGCCCGCTAAGTCGGAACTTATTAATAAGTCGCTTAGGCAAAAGTCGCAAAATTAAAAAAAAAGAGAAAATCGAAATGCATTTTCAGAAAAATTCTCAACAAAGAACAAGTCGTGTGATTAGACACCAAAGACAATAGGAGTGATCGTGTCCAAGAAACCTCGATCGGTTCCTCAACCATCATAACGCCTCTCGAGAGATTAGTGCTCGATGTGATAGTTGAACTTAGGACTGAAGAACATCATGGAGAATGGGCGGGCACCAAATATTTTGAGCCTAAAAATCCCTTTTCTAAAAAACCCATGAACCAGACCTCGTTACAACCCTTAAAAGTCCTAATTGAAGCGTGGGTTAATTCAAAAGCATATAGCGAAGAGATCGCGTTTACCTGACTCCTACAGTGTGCGCTAAGTACCTGTGTTAGTATCATATGCTCGTCTTATCTTTCAAAAAAGAAAATTTTCAGTGTTGCACTCCAAAAGTGTTTCACTCGCAAAAAACTCATAATGTTTTTCATACAAAACTTCAAGACGCATAAATGTTGCATTATAATTGTCACCACAAACATTCTCCTACATGTGAAACAATTGTTTGACATTGAAGAAGTTCTCATAATGAACATCAGTGAAGAGTTTAACTTTGTCCAAAGAAGAGAAACTTGATTATTCCGTTGAGCTAGCAGTTACTAGTATCAAGGGGCAGGGCGTCTAAGGACTCTTTTGAGCATATCACAGGTTGTCTTCTCCAGATTATGTTAATTTGGAGGCACTCAAATCGAAATTCAGCTCCTCGAATTTCCGCCAATCCGGGGGCAAATCCTTAAAGAGAAATTGTCAATTCAGTTAGTGCCTCTCAAAAGAGCAGTTAGCCTGGGACAACTGTCATTCCATGTTTCAGTCAACTTGAAGCAATCACTTCGAGACATGGGAGTCTCTCTAAGGCTGTTTATAGTGGGGCATTTCTCTTCAATCTTTTTCGAGCCAATCGGTTCCAATCAATCTGAGATAATTACTTCGACGCGTGGAAGCCTTTAAAAGCTCTTGTTCCACCAAGTTAGTCGCTCACATATTGTTGATCTGAAGCAGTTACCTCGTGACAATAAAGCTCTCTTAATTAGAGCAAGTGTTCGTTCAAGAATCAATCAGCCTGAAGTAATTACTTTGAGACGTAGAAGTCTCTCTAAAGCTCGTTCTGGGGCCGGTCTTCCCGATGCTCGCATAGCTCCTTATTCAGATGCAGTCAATCTGAGGAAATACTTGAGACGTAGAAGTCTTTCCAAGACTCATTCTAAAGCAAGCTTGTTGAAAAGATTCATCTGAAGCAACTACTTCGAGACGTTGGAGTCTCTCCAATGTTCATTCTGGGGCATGTCGGCCATTTACTCAGAGTCTGCCACTCTAAGATTCGGTGAATCTAAGGAGGTTATTTTGAGATGCGGAAACACCTCCAAGACTCCTATCGAGGCACGATATTCCCATATCAAGAATATCTAGTTCCTTTGAAATACTGATGATAAGTAAAGTATGGCGTCAGAATACAGGATGTCGGGGCACTCCTTTGCAGTAAATATTTTTAGAAGGTCTACCAGACCGGGGCATATTGAGATTCTGAAGTCGATATATCTCTTCAGTGCAAAATCTAATGCAGCTGCATTCCCACGCTTGGGGCACGCCTGTAATCATCATTATCTGGTCAACTCAGAAGTTTGCTATTCCTCTTTCTACAAGAATTAGCATTGCAGCCCTTCCAACGGCAATTCAATATTTGGAGCTTGGTCAATCATCTTGTTGTGCCATGTTCTTTTATCCCCCGGACTAACGATGTCGAGGATTCAGTTTGATAGCCAGTGCATTAACCAGTATATTCATGCATTCATATCATATACTACATAGCACATTCATTCATAAACCTCAGCCCGGACTCGGGTTATTCCAAAATCTGCTAATGATTCTTCTCAGCAGAATCATAATTTGAAGACTATTTTGAATGACAAATTTAGTGCTTCCGATCACAAGTTTGAGGGATCAACCATAATTGGTCTACAACGATGACGATTCTCAAGTCGAATCCATTCCAGAGTGATTGGGTTTCCCCAAGCGAACTCTTGTATCAAATAGAACTTCTTTATAGAGTTTCTTTTGAGGTACCCCATTAAAAGCAGAAGACTTTTCTCAGATGACAATCTAGCTTTTCTCCCCAGTGCCAGGAGAATGCTTGTGTGAAAGACAATCGACAATAGTGTCAATTCTCCAATGAAGTCTCTTCCCCAGAGGATCGATTGATCATCCCCCAGTGAACTCTTATGACAACAAGATCGTTCAATTGGATTCCCCAGCGATATCTTCCTTCTCCCAGTATCAGGAAATCATGCATCATTTGCATTAGAAAAAATCATACTCATGCATATCATACTCATGCATTAGCTTCGGCTATTTGTTTTGCGGGTTTTCAAGCGAAGTAAGTATCCTCGTAAGGATCAAAATTTGAAGGATTAGTTCTCAGACGACAAATTATCCTCTTTTCTCCGGTACAAGTTATATACTTGTATGGATCTTAACAACTGATGGTCTCCAGTCGAGATTTCTTCCCCGAGACAGTTGTCTCTTTCAGATGGACTCTAACGTCAACAAAATTATTCAACCGGGAATCCCCAGCGAATTTTCCACATGGTTTTCTACCGAAGTTTCCCCAACGAAGCTTAATTCACTCCCCAAGTGAGTCTCCTTCAGAAAGGATTACTACAATATTATTCTTGGTATTTTCAAAGATTTCTTTCAGACAAGAATCTTCTCAGCAAATACTATTGGCAGTGGCTTCCACAATATACTCCTATGCTTCTAAAATTACAGAAACTTACACGCTTATTTCCCGATGAAGTTATCAACTACTCAACAATAAATATCCACCCGGCGGGATGTTTATTCAAATCTCAAGATATTTCTCCAATTCAGACGTTGATCTACATATCCACTTGCTGCAACGCATTGTCCATACAATGTCAGCAAATTGAAGCTCATTACCCTAGAAGTTTTTCACCACGGTGAATCGATTCTTCTATCAACGGTAAAGCTATCTGCATACAAATTGAAGATCTTGTCAACTCAGAAGTTGTTCAACATGTCCGTACATGTTCAGTAAGATCTCTCATCAGCAGAAATGTCGGAAACAAGATTTACCGACTTCATAAACATCTATATCACGCCGGTGTGCTAGATATTGTTATGTTTATCCCCATAGAATTGTATTCTTGGGTGCGCTACTGAATTCGTTCTGCTTGTAACTCGGAAGTTACACGGTCAAAGACATTCAGCATGCCATGGATCCTCGCACTTTCGTGCACCAACAATTCCGATATTGTTCTAGCCATATATTCAGAGAACTCTTTGTTAAGTTCTCAATCTTGTCAATCAGGGAACTCTTTGTTAAGTTCCCAATCATGTCATTTCATTTCTGTTTAAGGTCTCCAGGTATTCCTTAGTCAATCAGGGAACTCTTTGTTAAGTTCTCAATCCTGTCAATCAGAGAACTCTTTGTTAAGTTCTCAATCGTGTCATTTCAATTTCTGTTCAAGGTTTCCAGGTATTCCTTAATTCAGAGAACTCTTTGTTAAGTTCTCAATCATGTCAAATTTTTCAATTTTGTTTAAGGTCTCCAGGTAGTCCTTAGTTCAGAGAACTCTTTGTTAAGTTCTCATTCTTGTCAATCAGAGAACTCTTTGTTAAGTTCTCAATCGTGTCATTTCAATCCTGTCAATCAGAGAACTCTTTGTTAAGTTCTCAATCGTGTCATTTTTCAATTCTGTTTAAGGTCTCCAGGTATTCCTTAGTTATCAGAGAACTCTTTGTTAAGTTCTCAGTCGTGTCATTTTTCAATTCTGTTTAAGGTTTCCAGGTATTCCTTAGTCAATCAGAGAACTCTTTGTTAAGTTCTCAGTCTTGTCAATTTTTCAATTTTGTGTAAGGTTTCCAGGTATTCCTTAGTTATCAGAGAACTCTTTGTTAAGTTCTCAGTCATGTCAATTTCTTAATATATTGCTTTTCTTTTCGCTTGAGAAGTTAGTTTCCCTTCTTATAGCGTTTTCATTAAAATTGTTGTCAAAGTCATTTCGGTTACACGGTTATCCCCAGTGTTATCGAAATCTCCTAGTTATTTCTCACTGTGCACTTTTGTGTTAAAGCATTCCGTTAATGCTTAGCAAGTTTTCTCTTCAAGCGTTTTTCTTGGCTCCGTAACCAAGATTTGTTATCTGTTTTCTTTTGTGGCATTGGTTTCCCGCGTCGGGCAAATTTTCGGGGTTCTCTGGTATTCAATCCTCTTCCACCTTGAACGTTCGAAAGTTGTCAATCTTTCTCACTTACCAGGTCTAAGATGATTGAATAGGGGCAACTGTCGCACCCCAAAATTTACCCTCCTTTCCGTTTTTTTCTTGGAACATTTCGTTCATGTTTTCTCTTGTGCCCACCCAAATTATTTGAAACGAATGATTTGTCAAGATACATCCAAATTCCCGTTCACAATTGCAAATTCCTGAAGCCCAAAGGAAGTTCAAATTCTCGAGCCAATTGGAATGTTGGTTTATGATTTAGCAAATTGACCACGAGTTGGAGTTCAAAGGAAATTTTGAATTCTATTTGTGAAACAAGGCGAGATAGGATTATTGAATTTTTACAGGACTCAAATGTTCAAATTATTGTTCAAATTCTAAGTCTTAAATTTACACCAACATTGGCAAGTTGAATTTTGAACACTTTTCAAATGCGAGCTTCATTCAAATGTTCTAAACACGCTACAAGAATTCTTGCAAGCTTTGGAAAATTTTGCCGGGATTTGTTTCATTCAAAGTTCACTACGAGAATAAGTTTATCAATATTCCCAAGTTATTACAAGCATGGAATGTTGGTGTTACTATTCAAAGATCAAAGAATATTCAAACCAAACTTGCTTTTATTCAAATTGTCAAACTTTCGGTACAAGAGTATTTGAATTGGAAAGTATACAAGTATTTTCAAATTGTTTGAAACTTGTTACAATTTCAAACCTAAATGCTACAATTCAAGATTCTACAAGTTCCTAAATCCTAAAGCTATTTTCTAGCCGTGTCTTCAAAAGCATCGTCGTTCTATCTTGAGCTTTTCATCTTTTATCCATCCTCCACCGTCTTCTTGTCAAGCTTTCCTATCTTTTGTCCGACTTCCACTCATCACATGAAACAAGAAAAAAGCACAAGTTAGAAGTAACAAAACATGATCGAATTACAAAAAGCAAGAAATTATCAAAGAGTTTGTCTATTGTTTCAAAACATCATCATTAGGCATTTAGGCGGAATCAGATTTTCAACAATAAGCCTCAGAATCTTGTAAAAAAGACTAATCATCGGCGAATGCTTGTTTGCAAATCACGGCTAACCGGTTCACAAACAAGCGTAAACAGGCTGCAAGCAATGCGAGGCAACCAATTCGATTCCAACAAGGGACAATTGAGAAAGAGAGGCGACTGATTCGATTTAAATTCAATTCCGGGCAGCATACATAGCAACAACAAGCAAGCATATCCAACAGCGAGCAAATCGAAGCAACATAACAGGCAGCATACATAGTAACCATATCTAAAGCACAGGGCAATTGAGAAGAAAGAAAAAGAAGCAATTTCAAATCCCACCAGCAAGCATAAAACAGGCAGCATTCAAGTGCAGGAGACAATTGGAGAAATTCAGAAAAAAGAGTAATCATCACAGTTCAAAGCAGCCAGCACATTGAGCCCACACCAGATACATAAGGAGCGGAAGATATAAGCCACAAAGTTAAATCAGAGCAGAGCAGGAGGTTCAGAAGCAAAAGGCAAAAGAACTCAGAAAGTTCATCATTAAAGCATGGTTCATAAACCAAAGTACAGAAAACAGGGACAAGCAAAAAAGATCAAGTATATATCTGCTCATATACATAAAAAAGGAGAGAGTTGGAGGGGAGACAGTTCATTTTCTCCAGAAAAAAAGTGTAGTATCCATTTTTCTTATCACCCAAAAAAAACATTCAGAACCATCATCAGACCAAACAGAAACAAGTCAAGTGTAGCATTCTGTTATATGTTAAGAACCACCAGAAATTCAAAAGACACAGTTCATCTTTCCAAACCAAAATCAAACTAGAAAAAGATTGCAATATCTGTTCTAACAGTTCAAAATCAAAAACCAACCCTTTCTAAAACCAAAGCCTAGTATATGTTCTAAGGAAAGAAAGCAAGAGAAGAAGTGTAGTATCTGTGCTACTGACGCTAGCTGAAACACAAACCAAAAAACAACAACCAAACAGGAAACACAGACAGTTCGTAACCTAACCAAAACAGAGCAAACACATAGCAAGCCATTCATCATGTTCCTAACCTAAGTGCCTTCAGACATTTTCTTTCAGAAATCCTATGTTCTGACAAGTAGAGAAAGAAGAGGAGGAAAAGTAATCGGAACGGACTCACCCAGGCAAGCATGCACTGACACGTCTCCAAGATCACTCGCCGGAATCGGTCAGGCTAGGGTTCCTTTGTCCCTTTCCATTCAATCTGTCAAACATACCAGAAAACAATCAAAACAGAAATCAAAAACCAAACAATATTCAGAAATCCAACATGCAAACAGCGAAGAGAAGAGAGAAACAGATCGCGATCGGTGACGGAAGAAGAGGCGGGTCGCGATCGGTGAGGGTGAGGGAAGCGAGCGACGCCGGCGCGGTGAGAGGAAGAGAGAGGTGAGGGTTTGAGGGTTCCGGTGACAGAGAGAAAGAGAGAAGCAGAACAATCGCGGCCGGTGAGTGAGTGAGAGAGAATCGCCAGAGAGAAAGAGAGAATGAGAGTGAAAAGAAAGAAGACCCAGAAGCGTAACAAGAGAGAACGCGTGAGAAAGAAGATTGGGAACCTGTTCTAGAATCCATTCAAAACCCGTTTCCTTCTTTTATTATTATTATTATTATTATTTTATATAAAAACAAATAATAATATATATATATATATATATATATTAATCATCTTATTTTCTTTTATATAAAGTCACCTTATTTTTTACAAAAAAATCTATTTACTATTATTTTTATTTTTATTTCACTCTTAAACAAAATTGTTAGCAAAAATGAATAATAGCACTATTCTAGTATATATATGGTGTGGTATTGCTTTTTTGGGAACAATCGATTGGTCTTGAGGTGGAAGTATTGCGCCCGATTCGCTAGCACGTGGAGGTGTTTCAGACCAACCAAAGATCAGATGGTATTCTTTCATACTTCGCGGAATCACGACAATCCAGGCTATTTCTAAATTTTTACCTATTTCATTTAATTTATTTTATCGTAAATAATATTATTGTTGCGATGTAATAAATAATTGTTGGATCTGATAGTTTTTGTTTGATGATTTATCGATTAAACTATTAGCCGATTTTTCATCAAACAGAAAAAATCATCTCTAATAATTATTTAAATTTCCGATTGTATTGCATGGTATTTTGTCTGTTTATTTGTTCATTCAGCAATTATTCACCATTGTACACTGTGCACACAACTAAAACTAAAATCAATTTGACTTCATCCTGATTGGCTCATACGCCGATTTCTTAAAGGGTCTCATGGTTGGGGATGGGCATGGCTATCCTCACGAGATTGGTTAAAGCCCTTGCTGCTTTAATCAATCATAACCCGAAAACAACATTGGTCTACACCAATTACCATGCACCAGGGTCTCATGGTTGGGGATAGGAGCACCTATCCTCACGAGGTTAATTAAGTCCATATACTTGACTAATCATAACCCGCTTCCATTTTCTCTTAGCACGCGCATCAGACTGCTTTCATAATTTAAAGTTCTAAACCTCGATCCAACGTCGAGTTGCTTTTCAAAACAATTTCATAAATACTCTATTTCTCCCTCCTCCTAAACATATGGTAGTCAGTCCAGTATCGATCCTCGACCGTATGTTTGGTGTCTTAATTGAATTTAATTAACGTGAACCATGTTTCACCTCACTTTTCTTAATAAAAACTTTTGGGTAGAAAAAGATGATTCGGATGTTTCTGTCCACTCATCCGAGTAATTGGGGCGTTAGCCGTTGAACGCTTATGGTCCAATACTTGTCTCCCACATAAAAACAACTCAACTCACTCAAAACTCCTTTTATCGCTCATACGCGATCATCAAACTCTTTTCAGATAAAGAGGGTGCAATAGTCGTTTCAAATACGAACGAGGACTTAAGCTTTTCAAACAAACAAAACAAGTCCTAGTTCAAAGCATTTGAAACGTCTAAACGCACGATTTTTCAGATAAAATCAATGCAACCAATTAAAACCTTTTTAAGAGGAACTACATAGTTTTGACTTTCCCATTGCACGAGGGAATATGTAGGCACACGGTTCAAAAACCGTGCCAAACTCAAAATAATAATAAATAAATTCTGTTTATTTTACAACTTAGAGATTAGCGAATACACACACACGTAGAACTAAATGGGTCCCATCGAGTACGATGGATGTAAAGGTGCTAATACCTTCCCTTACATAACCGACCGATTCCACTTTTTGGTCGCGTAGACCGCCTTATCCGCATCTTTGGGGTTTTATCTATATTTCCCCGTTCCTTTTGGAACGAATAAAATTAGGTGGCGATTTCACTAGTTTTCGAGAGTTCGAAAGGATTTTTGAAAATCGAGTTGCTTCAATAGAGATAAAAAAAAAACTATAAAAATAGATATCTTTGATTGATTTGTGTCGAATAAAATGTAAAAATTAATGTAGTATTTTGAGTTAAAACTAATCATTCTGACAAATACATTGTGGCATGTAGGATCGAGTTTCATATGACATTTCTTGTAAATGATATGCATTTATTTATGTTGCTTGATGTACATACATGATCTTCTGTCTTCGATTTTACGGATTTTTCTTTTTTGTTATCTACACGATTAGTCTTGCCTTTCAACCTGTCTATGCAAAGATATAATGACATTATAAATATGAAATATAGATAAAATAGTGAATTGTTTAATTTCACATGTCTCAACACATCCGCAATTAGGGGTGTAATCGGTTTGGTTTATACTGATTTTTGGTCAAAAATTTATCTGAATTGATGATATTTCTATCTTTAGTTTGGTTTGGTTTTTAATATTTTTTAAATAGAACCAAACCAAACTAAACAGTTTGGTTCGGTTTGGTTTGTTTTGATTGATCGGTTTTCAACACTTTTTTCTAAATATTATATTCATCAGTGTATTATTTGATATCATGTTTTTTTGGTACATTTTATGTTTTTTATTTTAAATAATACATTTCATATAATACATTTCATATTATACTTTCCAAACAACTTACAAGTTATTCTTCATCCATATGAAGTATTTGTTGGAAATCCACCAACAACCTATGATGAATTTCTATCAATCTTAATGAACAAGATTGATATCACCACACAATGACAATGAAAATTATAGAGAAAGAAAGAAGAAACAAGACAATATTTTTTGCAGAGTTTCTCTCTGCCCACAAACCGCGAACAACTTTTCTTATTTACTTTGTAACTGAAAAATTCTATGATTGACTTGATTCACTTGATAACAAAATATAGGGGTTACTCCCTCTATTTATAGATTTAGGTTAACTTGCTCCCTAAGTTGAAGTCCAAAACTATAAAAGCCCAAAATATCTATTTTAGAACTAAATCAAATTTATTCTATTTTATATCTAAATCAAAACTAATCTAAATCTAAAACAAATCAAATCTGTATCGAATCTGAGTAGCCTACTTCAAACCACAAGCACTTCGACTGGGCAATGGCTTCCTTCGAGCAATCTGCTTTAATCCACATCTGACCCTTTGACACACATAGCTTTGACACACATGAATTATAATTTAACACACCACCTAATTCACTGTGCCTAAACTATCTATATTTATTATAGCTCTTAGTCTTCGGAATACGTTGACATGCACACCCTTCGTCATGATGTCTGCAATCTGATTCTCAGTTCTGCAGTGTTTCAAATTCATCTTTCCATCTGTTTCCTGCTCTCGAAGATAATGGAACCTCATTTTGATGGGCTTGCTTCGACCATGAGATATTAGATTCTCCGCCAGGTTAATTGCTAATATGTTGTTGATCTTCATGGTAATTCCTCCATGATCTTTACTAGTGATTTCTTCGACCAGGTTCACCATCCAAGTTGCTTGACATGCACAAAGAGAAACAACTATGTATTCTAATTTGCATGATGATAATGCCACAATTGGTTCCTTTCTCTAACTCCAAGCAATTGGCGCACCACCTAACATAAACACATATCCTGCTGTGGATTTTCGATCCTCAGCATCACTACACCAGCTCGAATCTGTGTACCCCACTAACTTGCACTCTTTTCTTTTATCAGCTGCTGGAAATAAAATGCCACAGTCAATAGTTCCTTTCAAATACCTCAATATCCTCTTTGTCGCTGCTAGGTATGATATCTTTTGCTTTTGCATGAATCTAATTACCATACCCATATTGTATGCTAAGTCATACCTCGTATGACAAAGGTATCTTAAGGACCCAATAAGTCTTTTATATTGGGTTGGATCGACATCATCTTCTTTTGAGTCTTTCGATAGTTGCAGTCTTGGTTCTGCAGGTGTCGAAGTCGAATTGCATTCTTCCATCTCAAATCTCTTGAGAATTTCTCTTGCATATCTTCTTTGATGCATCATAAAACCTCTACTAGTCTTGTAGAATTCAATGTCAAGGAAATATAAAATATCACCCATATCAAAAATTTCAAATTCCTTGCTGAGATCACCTTTGAAGTCTTCGATCTCCTTCTTGTAGCTACCTGTTATCAACAAGTCATCTACATAGAGACATAGTATAAGCAATTCATTATTGTTTTTTTTACATATACTCCATGTTCAATTGTGCACTTCACAAATTCCCTCTCCCTTAGAAAACTATCAATATTCTTGTTAAAAGCTCTTGGAGCTTGTTTCAACCTATTGTTGCTGCGGTATTAAGCGGCAAGCAAAAAGTAAAGTATTATTTTTACTGGGTGATATAGGTTATGTTATATCGTATCGTGTCCACAAAGTTTGGTTATTGATTCTCCGTTCGACAATTCATTCGTTAATGAGTTTGGGGTTAAATGGGTTGTAAAGAAAAGACAAAAAGTAAATGAACAAAAACTATAAAGGATAGACAACTTGTCTGGAACGAATGCATACTACCCGTCACAAACTTAAATCTACCGTCCAATTATACTCAGCCTACGATACTCGTCTGTGTCATCACATACTTCTCACAACCTAAGTCATTTCTAACCCAAATTGAGAATCCTACTGAAATCACCTCGGTAGCCATGTCTGGCCTACCTTAACAACACAGAAGTCAACCGTGTCACTCGTAACGACTATGTCTAGCTCGAAACTCCCGACACAGAGACATTTAAGATCAGATACCCTAAGTGAATGTCAACTCTAAACCCATTTCTAGCATTCAGAAACTAATAGATAATCATCCTAGGTAAGAATATAAGAAGTATATGTCTATCACAACTCAAATCCCTGACACAAGGTAAAAACCTAAGATAACAACCAACACAGATTTGTAAAGCAAGCTTTATATAACGCTATGGGCGACAAATATACATGAGTTAAGAGTAAATATACTTACAAAATCCAACAAAAGAGATTACAAAGAGAATATAATAAGAGGAACCAAACATTTCTTGGTTTGTCAACACCAATCGACGAGGGATTCGACTCCAAATCATCCAAATGCAAGCTCCAATGTCGTTTTCTAAGCTAATCTATCAAAAAATGATGTTGATGGTGTTGGGACTCAAAAATACCCAACCCATGACCTAAAAATATGTGTTTTGACCCTTTTAAAGAGTTCTAAAATCGTAGGTTGCGCTTAGCCCGGTCTATGGCGCTTAGCGCGGTCTGTGCAGTTCCGGAAAAAAAATCAGCACTTGTTTTCGTAATAACTTGAGAACCGTAACTCGAATTTACGCCTGGTTTGAAGCATTGGAAAGCTTATTCAATTTCCTATCTAACAATGACAAAATATCAATCAAATTGATGATTTTTTATTCTTTGTTTTTGAGCCTTATTCGTTGATGAGTTGCTAAAATCGCGTGTTTGAAGCTGTGTCTTCGATTTATTACTCAATGCTCCAATTATGAATGAATACCTACAAAAGATATGAAAAGCTATTAAATGATACACAAATACACTAAAACTTGATTATACACTAAATATACACATTTATACAAAAAGTGGGGAATTTATTCGAAGAATATCAACAAAAGAACCGATAAGTGCCACAAAACATATATACAAAATAACTACATTTTGGAACTTATCACCTATATAGAGCTTTATGAAGCATATACACCTTTCTTTCTTCGTTATGTTTCACAAACCTAATTGGTTGTTTAACATAAACTTCTTCGTTTAAGGGTCCATTTAGGAATGCACATTTCACGTCCATCTAACATATGTGCCAACTGTTTATTTCTACTAAACAAACAACTATCCTGATTGTTTCGATCCTAGCCACAGGTGAAAAAACCTCATCGAAGTCAATTCCTTCTTTCTCGAGAATTCCTTTCGCCAATAGCCTTGCTTTATGTCGAGTTACTTTCCTTTTGGGATTCATCTTCACTTTGTATACCCACTTTGTAACACCCCTTCTAATTACCCGCGTTTTTATAAATATTAATCAGAGTTTTTAATCATAAATCAAGAGGCGTCACAATTTAAATAATTCAAAATTAACCAATAACAGATGTCATGCTTTCACTGAATGAATCCATTAAATAAATAAACCAAAAGTTATGTTTAACAGCGGAAATGAAACATAACAACTCCTGAATATGTCGTTCATAATTATTCCAGGACGATAAGCTGAAACATTAATCAAAACTAATATTTAATATCCAAAATAATCTCAATTAAACGTTTTCCCAGTGTTACATCTACCAGAGCACGACACTGACACGCGGATTAACTAATGACTCGACTCTAGAAGCTATCCTCATTGATTTCCAAGCAGTTAATCACTTCAAATCTGAAATCATTAAAGTAATGGTGAGATTTCTATCCAATATAAAATGCATTATACGTTTTTAAATACAACAGAATAATTAAATACATTAGTCCATTATCCAAACATATAGTCATAACCAATTCACAAATGCATCTCACACAATGAACATGTAAAGATAGCAAACAATGGAAATTGCAACACTGGAAACCATCCTAGCATGTTACAATCCTATATAAAATGCAGACTCTATGCACGTGGTACCAAATGTGAACCGAATTCACCCTCTGTTCCATCACACTTGGAAACAGCGGAAATCCATGATTCGCCCAGAACACTGAGTCAAGAATCTAGCCTCACTACCTCAAATCCTGGTAAGTTTATTGGCTTTGCAAGTTCACTTCCGCACAATGGGAATGAACCAATAAACAATGCTTATGCATGCACCATAAAAGCATGCAACATCAATTCAACGGCATATGATTACAACATAATTCCACATAATGCCAACATCAACGAATATCACATGATAACAACATAATCATGAAATAAATTATCACAAAGCATAACTATGCCAAACGCTTACCCTTCAATTAGTAAGACTATCACCAATATGTACCACAATAACAACTAAGATCAACAATCATCATGAATATACAACATCGACAACAACACATGATATCAATACAATCATGAATAAACAACAAGGAAAACATCACATAAACGTCAATCTTCATTCAACTTGTCAAACAATCTAACCATTATATCACATGATCACATCTCAATCATAATGGATAGCAGGCACAACGCATAAGTATCAGTCCTCATTCATTAAATCAAACAATTCATAACCCATTCTCCTTTGTCCTTAACCATCAACGTTTCAAAAATCGGGAACTCGACACTTTTAAAATAATTTTCACAAAAATAATATTATTTTTTCCTTTTTAAAAGGTAGTATTTTAAATTTAAGAAAATATGAATTTTTGAAGTTTAAGTATTTTTGAACTCAATACAGTGGAACCCGGTTCCTACAACCAGTTCCACTTTTTGAAAAAGTCACGCCCCTGGAATTTTGTATGGGAATCCGGTTCCTACCTCACTGGGAACCGGTTCCTACGTACAAAATTGCCAATTTTTGAAAGTTTACACTGGGAACTCGGTTCCTTCCCACTGGGAACCGGTTCCCACGACCTGCAGAACCAAAATCTGCTATTTTGACAGCACTTATGCATTATTATTCACTTCCAATCATTTCCATATAACTTATAACATTAGAAACACCAGTTTACGTCCATTATACGCCAATACAACATCATATATCATTGTTTCATCATTCCTATCAATTGTTCGTGATCTTAATTCTATAATCCGACACAAAATAGGGTTTAATCCTACAAACCTATATTCACCTAAATCAAATTCCCTAACGTACCCAATCACCCGGTTGATTCCCAAAACCCATAAGTCATTAAAACCGAATGAAAGCACCCCTTACCTCGCGATGATCTTCGACTTCCTCGGCGTTGACTTTTTCCTCTCTTCTCTTCTCTTCTCCAATTCTACGTGAAATAACTTTTTCCAAAAAGACCTTCTTTCCTTCTTTTCCTTTTTATAATCCTTTTAATACTCCTTCTATTTATTCCAATAAAATAAATAATTAGTACTAGTAAAGTAGAGTACTTTACTCCTCACACCTCTACTTATTCCTCACACCACCAACCCTTCTTTTTAATTAAATAATCCAATTAAATCCAAAAATATAAATAATCAAGCTTTTATTTAATTAAATATTAAATTCCTAATTATCTAACATTTGAATTAATTCGGGGTGTCACACACTTCACATCAATTACCTTCTTGCCTTGAGGAAATTTGACAAGTGGCCAAGTGTTGTTGTCTTCGATGGATTTCACTTCTTCGTTTATTGCGTTCATCCACTTTGAATCTTTCAATGCTTCAGCTACATTGATAGGTTTGACATATGCATAGAAAGCATAGTGTACAAGTTCACCTTCATTATCAACCACATCATCTGATGTAGCCACACAATCTTGCAATCTTGCAGACATGCATCTTGTTCTCTGAGGTCTGCTTGTACTTGTACTTGGTTGATCCATAATCACTGGTTTCTCTTGTCGAACTTCTATTTCAACTTGAGTTTATGGTTCTTCAAGTAAGATTCTCATTGAATCTTTCTTGACATTTTTAGTCCACTCTCATTCTTTAAGCTCATTTATGATCACGTCCTTGTTGATCACAATATTCTTGTTCATTGGGTCGAGCAACTTGTAACCTCATGTCGAATGATATCCAACTAGAATCATTTGACTCAACTTGTCATCAAGTTTTCTTTTCAATTAATCTGGCACGTGTCTATGTGCAATAGATCCAAATACCTTCAGATGACTCAAACTAGGTTTTGCACCAGACCAACATTCTTCTAGAGTAATTCCTTCTAGCTTCTTCGTTGGGCATCTGTTCAAAATATAAGTTACAGTAGACACAACTTCACCCAAAAATTCTTATCTTTCAACATACTTCGAACCATATTCATGATGGTTTGATTCTTCCTTGCTGCAGTCTCATTCTACTGTGGAGTGTAGAGTGACACCACCTCATGCATAATCCCTTCTTTTTCACATAACCTATCGAAGTATTTCAACACATACTCTCCACCACCATTAATTCTAAAAACTTTGAGCTTTTGACCATAGATTTAAACTTGGTAAATACCTCAACAACTTCACTTTTCTTCTTGATCAGGTAAGTCTATAGTTTTCGACTGAAATCATCTATGAATGTGACAGTATTTATTACCTCCAAACGAATCCACCTGGATTGGTCCACATACATCAGAGTATATGACTTCAAGAACATCTTTCGACTTACTTCATGCATCCTTGCTGAAGCTATTCTTGTGTTGCTTCGCTTGCACACATTCTTCACACACTTCGTTTGGAATGTCAATTTTTGGAAATCCTGAGACCATATTCTTTCTCTTCAAATCTCTTATGTCTCTGAAATTAATATGTCTTAGTAGATAGTGTCATATCCATTCGTCTCTACTAGCTGCAGTCGTAAGGAACTAGTGCTCTATCACATTAAGTTTGATCTTGAAGGTTCTATTCTAGGACATATGAGCCTTCAAGATTAATCTTCCACTAGCATCGATGAATCTCGTCATCTTGTCTTCAAAAGTCACTTTATAATTCTTTTCTAAGCTAAGCAAGTTTCTCTTCATGCCTGGAATGTATAACACATTTGAAATTACTGACCTTTTGCCATTTTTCCTCATGATTATAACATCTTCAATATATTTAGCTTCTAGAGTATTGTCATTTGCAAATTTCACCATGTTCTTCATTGAGGGCTTTAGATTGACAAACCAATCTTTCCTTCAAGACATGTGTGATGAGAATTTTGAATTCAACTGCCATTGATCCTTGAATTTTTCTTTATCTCTTATTGTGAACATCGACAACATCTCTTGTTCTTCATACTTTGCAAACTTCGCATCACTTTCTTGATTCTTTCACTTCTCTGGATAATGACTCGAATAGTGACCATAGTTCTGACAATTGTAACATTGAATGTGACTCTTATCGGCTTTCAACCACCACCCCTTTCTCTATTTGCAACACCACCTCTTTGGTTGCCTTGGTATGGTCTTCTCTAATTCGACATGTTTCCTTCGTTCTGGTTTCCTCTATCAGTCAAATTGTTGTAGCCACCTCTACCTATGTCGAACCACTTTCCTTTGCCTTTGGTTTCTTTTGTTGAATGTGTATACAAAGCCACATCACTCTTTGAATTTCCTATAGCTCTTTCATTCATCCTTTGTTCATGAGACTCAAGTGTCCCTTGAAGCTCTTCCTTTGTCAATTTTGATAAATTTTCCCCCTCTTCTATAGCCACTACCACGTGGTCAAACTTAGAAGTCAAAGATCTCAAAATATTTGAAACAACGGCTCTTGTTGTTAATATATCTCCACAAGTCTTGATTCGATTCACCAGCTTTGTAACCCTAGTGAAGAAATCAGATATGCTTTCACTATCTTTCACCTGAAGCAGTTCATACCTTCTCTTGTGAGTTCGTAACCTCACCTCTTTCACCTTTTCAGCGCCTCCAATAGATTTCTCAAGGATCTCTCAAGCTTCTTTTGCATATTCTGAATCACTGACCTTTTTGAAGTTGTCTGGACTCAGACATTGATAAATTATAAAGAAAGCTTTATAGCTCTTCTTCTCTGAATCTTTGTGTTCTTGCTTTTCTTCTTCTGAATCATCTTCCTGAAGCGCTTCTACTCCATCCTTTACAAATCCTAAAGACCTTGACAACGAAATAAAACCTTCATTTGTTTGCACCAATTCTCATAGTTGTTTACTTTCAAAATTGGTAGACTTTCTAGATAATTCACATTCCCATAACTCACTGCCATTGTGAATTTTTTTCTTCCTTAATCGTTATTGATCGTTACTTCCCTTGAATCGATTAACCGGAGCTCTTGATACCAGATATTGGAAATCCACCAACAACCTATGATGAATTTCTACCAATCTTGATGAACAAGATTGATATCACCACACAATGACAATGAAAATTATAGAGAAAGAAAGAAGAAATAAGACAATATTTTCTACATAATTTCTCTCTGCCAACAAACAGTGAAAAAAATTTCTTATTCACTTTGGAACTGCAAAATTCTGTGAATGACTTGATTGACTTGATTACAAAATATAGGGGTTTACTCACTGTATTTATAGATTTAGGTTAGCTTGCTCCCTAAGCTAAAGTCCAAAACTATAAAATCGCAAAATATCTATTTTAGAACTAAATCAAATCTATTCTATTTTAGATATAAATCAAAACTAATCTAAATCTAAAACAAATTAATCAGTATCGAATCTGTGTAGCCAGCTTCGAACCACAAGCACTTCGACTGGGAAATGGCTTCCTTCGAACAATTTGCTTCGATCCACCTCTGACCCTTCGACACACATGAATTATAATTTAACAGTATTGACATAATTTTTCATACGTCATGAAATAAGTTCACTATCGAATATAAAAGTTGGGATTTGGCATAAAAAAAGGTTGGGAAGAGATTTGAGAGCTTAACAAATAAAGGACAACAATAAAACAAAAAATTTCAATACACATAATTAACATGTTTCACACATCAAAGACAAATAAAAATTATTTTGTAACAAAACTGAAGAAAATTCATTGAAGAAGAAACATAAAAAGTAATAATAAGAAGAAAACTAATGAAGAGAACTTGAACACAAATAAGGAGACCATAACCTATAAGAATGACAATCACGAGAGAAAAAGTGCCGACGAACAACCATAGTAGCAGTTTAGCGAGAGTAAGTTTTATGGCTTATGTTTCTACTTTTTATATTTAGAGTTTGGTTTTGCCTACATATTTTGTTCAAAGAAAGAAAGTGTAAAAAAAGAAGGAGAAGTGTTGGACCGGTACAAATTTTGGACTTAATAATGATCTAAATAAAAGATTAAATAGGTATTTATACAGTTCAGTTCAGGTCATCGGTATGACGGTTCCTAGAAATTAAAATCGAGAACTAAAACTTAACCACCTCGGTTTTATTTAGTTTGGTTCGATTTTTAAAACGAACTAAAAACATTCGATTTTTCTTCGCTTTAATTTAGTTTAAATTATCAATTGGTTTTTCTAATCCACTTACACCTTTATCCACCATTTATGTATTTGGTATTCAAATATTTAAATTTGATTATTTCAGATTTAAATTTTTTCTAAATTTAGTTGCTTGTAATTTTCAGCTGTACAATATAATTATATTTAAATATAAATAACTAATATATGTGAGTGTAATTATATTTTACCTATAAATTTAATCAAATTACATTGTAATGTTAATTTGTTTATTATTTTTCAAAATGTGTCCATAATTATATATACGGTAAGGGTTAGTTGAATCCATATTTATAAAATTTAAACTCACAATAAATATAAATAAAATTTATTTTATTACACTCCTATCATTTTATTTTTAAACTAAAAATAAATATTTAATAATATATTGGTGAAAACAAATTTTTTTTATAAGAAATGTCAATAAAACTGAATAAAAAACATTTATTTAAAAATTAAAAAATTATTTTATAAGTATCAACAACTTATTTAATAATTATATTGTACATGTATTTCTTTCTACAAAAGGAAAACAATTTTGAAGTGTTATCCACGCGCGGGTAGAGTGGAAGAATGTAATAAATACGCTAGTGATGACGCCACCCGGCAAATAACTAAGGTGCCAGGCAGACATGATGACGCAAGCAGTGGGGCTTCGTATTACATCATCAGACTCAAGTTTCCAGGTGCTACTATCCTCTATAATGATTTTTTGGATGGTTTAAAAAGTTTATTACTAAAAATATTTATATTTACTATTTAAAAATAAAATAAAAATGATTAAACCATCAATATGTTGAAATAGAGGGAATATCAAAGTTAAGACACCAAATGCCAAATGGTTTCATTCGCAAGTTGGCTTGAGCCTGGCATATCAACATCCTCAATCATTCAATGTACTAGTTGCTCACTCTAAGCATGGAAATGGTATCCAACTACCTTCGTAATAAATGATTCCAATATTCAAAATACTCCTTCAACAACTATATATAAAAATTATTTAAATATTTAGATTTTTTTAAAATATGTTTTATGAGAAAAATAAAAATAATTTTAATTGATTGTTGTTTATAAAAAATTCAAAAGAGAGAAAAAATATATATATTTAATGTAATTTATATTTAATTTTATATTAAATAAGATGTATTTTGAAGAAAAAATCATCGGTCCTATATTATTTGTCATAGTTGATCATTTTACACCGATTAAAAAACAACAATAAATGAATAAGAGAATATTAATTTTACTAAATTATTTTGATTAATCATTGAATTATTCAAATTAGTATTAATATTAAGTGAAAAATAATAAATTAAAAATATTTATTAAAGAGTATAATTGAAAAATAAAATATAAAATTGCATTGTTAATTTAAAGTGATAAAAAATTTTAAATAATTTTTTTCCCAAATACAACTTATTTTGGTACAGAGAAAATATTTAAATAAAACAAAATTAATATTTTTATTAATAAATTATAACGAAAAAGTGTATGTTTTTCATTTATAAATCATTTAGGAAAGAGTATTAATTATAGGAAATTTTAAATATAATTATTACTTTTTGTAAAAAAATATTTCTTTACTAATACTCTCAATTTGTTTTAAATATGGCACTATCATCGCTCAAGATAAACATATAAGAGTCATATTGCATTTAAATTTGGTACTAAGACAAGTCAGTAATGATGTATTTTTATTACATATGCCATATTTCATTATTTATTAATGCGGTAGGTGAAGAGTGAAACATTATAATTATAAAATATTTTTAAAAAATTTGTTTTTTTTTCAATTAAGAGATTATAGATATAAAATTATTTGATTAATTAATATTATAATTTTATTAATTAATATTTTAATTTTCTTAAATTAATATTTTAATTTTATTAACTAATTTTATAACTCGTAATAATCTGAATGTTTATTAATTAATTTTATTAATCAAGACTTCATATGGTGTTAATCAATTTTATTTTACTGTTAAAAAATATTTTTAATATTTAAACATTTATTAATCAAGTTTATTATTTTATTAATTAATTTTTTATATTTTATTAATTAATATTATTTTATTACTAAAAATCTATTTTAATATATGAGCATTTTTTAACCAATTATATCATTTTATTAACTAATTTTTTATATTTTATTAATCAATTTTGTTTTGCTATTACAAAATATTATTTATATATTATTAACGAATATTATTCATAGACATTGTTCACGTTATTGTTCATAAATATATTTTTTATTTTAAAAGAAAAATTGTGTACCGTATAAATATATAATGAACAAGTATAAATATTTGGGGTATACAATATAAACGAATATCATACTTTTTATTTATAACCACTCGGATAAAATAATCTTTTACTCAAAAGGAAAATCCCTCCTAGTTCAAAACTAAAAACAAATTTGAATTTGAGTTTGACATTTGCAATATGTGAGGGGTAATTAAACCATACCGTAAGTATGTTAAATACATATTTAGTTTGAACACGTTAGAAATAAAACTTATTTTTTTCTAATCTATATTGTATTTCGATATGACATATAAAGTCTATTAAACAATCACGAATGAACAAACATCTTATAGTCGTATACATGTTACTAGTATTTTTCAACCTGACTCAAACAACAATAATTATCATTCATTGTTGCACTGACTCTAAAAATATTTAATTTGAGAAGCTTGTCTCAAAGCCCGATTGAACGTACAAATTATTGATACAAATACTTATATATTAATGTATCCAAAAGTTTATATATTTAGGTAATGATTACATTGATGAAGAAGTATATGTGTATTAACTCTCTGGTTTTGAAAACTCAAAACATCCAGATTTTGTTTATAAGTTTAAAAAATCTTTATACGATCTAAAACAAATTTTCAGAGCTTGGTATGAAAGACTAAGTAATTTTCTATTAGAAAAAGATTTTCCAAGAGAGAAAGTGGACACAATTTTATTCTGTAAGACATTTAAAAATGATATTCTGATATGTCAAATTTATGTTGTTGACATAATTTTTGGTTATACTAAAGCCTCCCTTGGGAGAGAGCTTGCTAAGTCTATGCAGGAAGAGTTTGAAATGAGTCTCATGGACGAACTCAAATTCTTTCTGGAAATTCAAATCAACCAAACTTCAGAAGCAACTTACATACATCAGAGTAAGTTCATTAAAGAACTTCTGAAGAAATTTGACATGTCAGATAGCAAACCTACCAAAACTCCTATGCATCCCACGTGTATTCTGGAAAAGGAAGAGGTAAGTAAGAAAGTAGAACAGAAGCTCTACATAGGTATGATTGGCTCTCTCCTATATTTAACCGCCTCAAGACCTTATATTCTATACAGTGTTTATCTCTGTGCTAGATTCCAATCAGATCCTAGAGAAACTCACTTAACAACTGTTAAGCGAATTCTCAAGTATCTGAAAGGTACTACTAATCTTGGTTTGTGTTACATCAAATTCAGAGAATACAAACTTGTAGGATATTGTGACGCTGACTTCGCTGGAGACAGAATAGAAAGAAAAAACACTTTTGGAAATTGTCAGTTTCTAGGAGAAAATCTGATATCTTGGTCTAGCAAAAGACAATCCACCATTGCTCTATCTACTGCAGAAGCATAATATATAGCTACAATTGGATGCAGTACTCAGATGCTCTGGATGAAAAGTCAGCTTGAGGACTTTCAGATATTCGATAGTAACATTCCTATCCTTTGTGATAACACTTCTGCTATTTGCTTATCAAAAAATCCTATTTTACATTCTAGAGCTAAACACATAGAAATTAAACATCATTTCATTAGGGACTATACTCAGAAGGGAATTCTTACTATAAAATTTATTGACACATACCATCAATGGGCTGATATATTTACAAAACCCCTTGCTAAAGATAGGTTCAGTTTCATTCTGAAGCATCTCAGTATGGAATTATGCCCAGGATGAAAAGTTTAATTCTATATGTTTAACTACTAGAATATTATTTATTTTTTGTGTAACTTCTGATCAATTGTCCTTCAGAAAATGAGAAGGGTAACTGAATCAGAATCTATCAAGAAGATCTGAATGATGACTCAGCTCGAGATAGAAGCATGTAGTTCACTAGAACAACACATGTCAATCTTAATCGTTAAGTCATTCTCCGAAAATGAACACGTGTTCAAATTCTGATAGAGTGAAACACTTGAGTTGATTCATTGAGGCGCTGGTCACATCGGTAACTGTTCATTGTATCTTGACGCTATCTCCCTTGTCAACAATCATTATGTTTTTAATCATTATTATTTTTTTCATTAAACTCTCAAAATTGCATGATTTCAAGAAATCATTTTTCTCTATATATACTTCTATTTCACCTTTTTCAAAATTCGCCGTTTTTTAAATCATTTGTTATTTTCTTAAGACTTGCCCCTCCTTTTTAGAATTTAGTTTTCTTACTTTGTTTTATGCAAAAAAAATTCTTGATTTTCATTCAGAAAATTTTATTTTCTGCATCTATCCTTCTGTACTTCGTTTTGATCCCTTAATGCAATTATATTGTGTTTTGCCTTATTTATTTTTTTGTGTTATTTTCTTTTTGATTTATGACAAAAAGGGGGAGAAGGAAAGATATTTTGAATATCATAGTTGCTGATAGACTAAGTCTCAAACATTCTGATATCATCTTTGATTTCATTTTTGTCTAAAGCTTAAAACAGGAAATGTCAATTCTGGAAATCAACTTGGATCCATCAGAACCTTCATCACACTCTGGACGAAACTCTTCAGGGAAGTACAATGTCTCTAAACTTATATGAATATTAAATTCAGGGGGAGACCTCCCTTTATCAAAATATTTATGTTTTGTCATCATCAAAAAGGGGGAGATTGTTAGAACATGGTTTGGTTCTACACCTATCGTAGAAGTTTTGATGATAACAAGTACAGTTGATGACAATTATGTTCTGACCCTGATAAATAAATATTTTGTATGAGACATTGTTGTCTCCTAATTTTTTAATGAAGAATGCAGATGATATTCTGATTCTGAATGGAAAAGGAGAACATGTTACAATTCTTGAAGATATAAGAAGTTCTAATATTTTGTAAAAGAAATTCTAAGAGAACTTAAAAAAATACATGTAAAAGTAGTCTTCAAGAATATCACGCTTGTTAGAAGAAGTTTTGCTATGATCAAAAGACAAACTTCTGATAGCACGATGCTGCACTACAAACTCTGATTCTTATATGCTGATATCACGCTCGTTAGAAGAATTTCTGCTACGATCAAAAGACAAACTTCTGAAAGCACCATGCTGCACTACAAACTCTGATACCTATGTTTTGGCTGCTTTGTTCTGATGCGTTACTTAAAGATTTGAAGTAACGGGCAATTTCCAACAGGATCTCATTTTTATGGAAAAAGCAATTAAATTCAAATATTATTATTCCATATATAGATTATATGTCTCCAACGGATAAATTTTCCTGACGCCTATATAATGATCTATCTATGAAGAGAATAATAACAACTTCTGCGTGTACAACAAAGAGAGAAATCTGCAAGGAAATCATTCATATTCCCTAGTTCCTAAGTGCTTGAAAAATTGTGTAAAAATCACAGTTGTGATATAGCTTTTTAGAAGCATCGTGAAACACATAGTTGTTATAATTGATTTTAAAGTTGAAATTCCTTGAGAAACCGAGTTGTGGTTGATCTCGAGAAAACTAAGAAAGTTGTCTTGGTGAGTTGTAATCAAGTTCTGATTAGTGAATTAAGACCTCGTTGAGAGAGGCAAATCACCTTGACGAGTGGACTGGAGTAGTTTGAGTTCAAACGAACCAGGATAAAAATAGCTGTGTCAAACTGTTTTAATTTAGAAAAACCCAATTCAAACCCCTTTTTCTTGTTCCTTCAGGTCATACTCGTCCGTAGTGTACTAAACCGAAGAAAGAACAGTCTGGTGAAAAGGTGTTTGCTTTATCTGGGTCAGAGACTACTCCTGAGGATCGATTGATTAAAGGTACGTGTTTTATTCATTGCACACCTTTGATTGCTATTATTGGCACTGGAGCGACTCATTCGTTCATTTCTTTGGACTGTGCTGAAAGATTGAAATTGGATATATCTGATATGAAATGAAGTATGGTTATTGATACTAAGTCGTTCGTGACTACTTACTAGTGTCGTGAATTGTCCTATTGAAATATTTGGTAGAGGTTTTGGTATGGATTTAGTATGCCTACCGTTAGAGCAACTTGACATCATCCTTGGAATGAACTGGTTAGAATTCAACCGGGTTCATATCAATTGTCTTGCGAAGACTGTTATCTTTCCTGAAGCTATTGGTGTCGAGAATTGGACTATGTCTGCTAGGCAAGTGAATGAAGGTGCAATGGTGTTTATGTTGTTGGCTGTGATGGAAGTGAAGGGAAAGGCTAAAGTAATGAATTGCCCGTTGTGTGTTACTTCCCAGAAGTTTTTCCAAAAAATGTTAGCGAGTTTCCGCCTGAGAGAGAAGTAGAATATAGATTTAATTCTTGGAACTAGTCATGTGCCGATGGCACCATACCGCATGTTGGCATCTAAGTTGGCTGAATTGAAGAGTCAATTAGAGGATGTACTTGAAAATAAATTTATTCGTCCAAGTGTTTCGTGGGTTGCTCCTGTGTTGTTGGTTAAGAAGAAAGAGGGTTTTATGAGACTGTGTGTTGATTACAAGCAATTGAATAAAGTTACAATCAAGAATCGATATCCATTGCCGAGGATTGATGATTTGATGGATCATCTGGTTAGAGCTTGTGTATTCAGTAAGATTGATCTAAGGTCTGGATATACCAGATTCGTGTAAAAATGGAGGATATTCAGAACACTGCGTTTAGAACAAGGTATGGACACTACAAATATTCTGTCATGCCGTTTGGAGTTACTAATGCACCTGGTGTTTTTATGGAGTATATGAACAAGATCTTTCATTCGTATCTTGATAAGATCGTGGTGGTCTTTAATGATGACATTCTGATTTATTCAAAGAATGACGAAGAGCATACAGAACATCTCAGAGTTGTGTTAGAATTATTGAAAGACAAGAAGTTTTATGAAAAGTTATCCAAATGTGAATTCTGGTTGAGTGAAGTAAGCTTTCTTGGTCATATGATTTCCAAGGACGATATTGTTGTTAACCCTACAAAGGTAGAAGTGGTATCTTAGTGGGAGGCGCCGGAATCTGTTTCTGAAATCCATAGTTTTCTTGGTCTTGTAGGTTACTATAGAAAATTCATTGAGGGATTTTCGAAGTTGGTATTGCTGTCAACTAAGTTGACGAGAAAAGGACAAGCGTTTGTATGGGATTTTGAATGTGAAAAGGGTTTCCAAGAGTTGAAAAGAAGATTGACTAGTGCTCTGATCTTGATTGTGCTGAATCTGGCGGAATCTTTTATTGTGTATTGTGATGCTTCACTCAAGGGTTTAGGTAGTGTTTTGATGCAGAATCAGCAAGTAGTAGCTTATACTTTAAAACAATTGAAAGTTCATGAAAGAAACTACCCGACTCATGATTTAGAGTTAGTGGTTGTGGTATTTATTTTGAAACTGTGGAGGCATTACTTGTATGGTTCTCAATTTGAGGTGTTTAGCGATCATAAGAGTCTGAAATATCTCTTCGATCAATAAGAGCTCAATATGAGGCAAAGGAGATGGTTGAAATTTTTGAAGGATTATGATTTTGGTTTGAATTACCATCTTGTTAAGGTAAACGTTATTGTAGATGCGTTGAATAGGAAATCTTTACATATGTCTATGTTGATGGAGCACGAATTGGATTTAATTGAACAGTTCAGAGACTTGAGTCTAGTATGTGAAAACACTCCTAATAATGTTAAGTTGGGTATGCTAAAGTTGACTAGTGGTATTCTGGATGAAATCAAAATCAGACAGAAATCTGATGTTGGTTTAGTTGATAGATTGACTTTGATCAACCAAGGTCAAGGAGATGATTTTCGAATTGATGAGAATGGAATTATGATGTTTGGTGATATAGTTTGTGTTCCAGATGTTGCTAAACTCAAGAAGAGTATTCTTGAAGAAGGACATTGTAGTGGGTTGATTATTCATCCTGGTGCTACTAAAATGTATCATGATCTGAAGAAGTTATTTTGGTGTCCGGGAATGAAGAAGAACATTGCTGAATTTGTGTATGCTTGTTTGATTTGTCATAAATCAAAAATTGAACATCAAAAACCATCTGGATTTATGCAACCATTGTTTATTCCAGAATTGAAGTGGGATAGTATTTATATGGACTTTGTGTCTAGTTTACCGAGGGCAGTTAAGAATTGTGAGGCTATTTGGGTTATTGTGGATAGGTTGACAAAATCTGCTCATTTTATACCAATGAGGATGGATTATCCGATGGAGAAGTTGGCCCAGTTGTATATTGAGAGGATAGTGAGCTTGTACGGTATTCCTTCTAGTATTGTGTCAAATAGAGATCTGAGGTTTACATCTAGATTCTGGGAAGGTTTGCAAAAAGCCTTGGGTACTAAATTGAGATTGAGTTCTGCTTATCATCTGCAGACAGATGGTCAGACGGAGAGGACCATTCAGTCGTTGGAGGATTTGTTGCGTGCTTGTGTGTTGGAAAAAGGTGGAGCTTGGGATAGTTACTTACCTTTGATTGAATTCACCTACAATAACAGTTTTCATTCGAGTATTGGTATGACTCCATTTGAGGCATTGTATGGTAGGAGGTGTAGGACGCCTTTGTGTTGGTACGAATCTGGAGAAAGTGTTGTGATTGGGGTTGAGATTGTTCAACAGACTACTGAAAAGATCAAAATGATTCAAAAGAAGATGAAAGCTTCTCAAAGTCGTCAAAAGAGTTATCATGATAAGAGGAGGAAAACCCTCGAGTTCAATGTAGGAGATCATGTGTTTTGCGAGTTACTCCTATGATTGATATTGGTCGAGCTTTGAAGTCAAAGAAGTTGACTCTGTATTTTATTGGTTCGTTTCAGATTACTGAAAAGATTGGGGAGGTTGCTTTACCGCCAACACTTGCGAATTTGCATGATGTGTTCCATGTGTCTCAGTTGAGGAAGTACATGGCAGATCCATCTCATGTGATCCAAGTAGATAATGTACAGGTACGAGATAACCTGACTGTTGAAGCATTGCCTATGAGGATCGAGGATCGGAAATTGAAGCAATTGCAGGGTAAAGAAATAACATTGGTAAAAGTAGCTTGGGGAGGATCAGCAAGTGGTAATGTGTCTCAAATGAGGAAAGATCAAATTACACCCGAAGAGTTGCACCATGAGTTACACTCGCTCAAAAACGTTACTTCGGATTAATATTTTTTAAAATCGACCGTTGAATTGAAACATACTGTCATATAGATCATTTCTATAAAGTTTGATACTAATGTATAATGATTTACTATGTCAATGAACTACATCAAAATTAACGTTATATGAAAATTCATTTTGACGTTAATTTTTGGATATCTTGATCGTATAATAAACCATTATAGATTAATCTGAAACTTTATAGGTATGATCTATAGGATGGTATGTTTCAATCCAACGGTCGTTAGTAACACCGAAAATAATTTCATCCACTTATATTTTGATTATGTTCATTCAAATTTTTTCACAAAAATTTAAAATTTCAAAACCCTAAATCAAATTTTTATGAAGTAATGAATTTTTTTTTACTATTAACAATCAGTCAATCGTGTCTTTCAAGCTGGTCGAGATCTCTATCTCTCAATCGATATTAACGACTAATTCAAAAGTATAATCTAATCTAGTTGATATAACAATGTAGTAAAAAATTTAAAAATTATTTCACATTGCAATAGTCGCAATATGAACATCAGCACATTGGCAATTGCAACATGCGATTGCTAACTCCAGTTTAAAACTAAGCATCAAGCAACTGTAAATTCCTATATCACAACCTAATAATTTTAGTCATTATTATCTTGTATATGTAGGTTGCTGCATCATGATATCCAAGTCATTCAAAAATTGAATAAAGTATCAACATTTAAAGTACAGTTAACTGCATCATTCATCAGGTTCAAGAACATAAAGCAATAAAATGACACATATTGACACTTCAAGAAATTTATTTAATAGATAAGAGAATATATATATATATATATATATATATATATATATATATATATATATATATATATATATATATATATATATATATATATATATATATATATATATATAAATATAAGCTATCTAGACCTTACCAATTAATAAATATAATTACACTGCAACAAAGTCAGTAGCTATCAAATTGAAAAGGTTCATAAAATGCACTTGCTGGAAGTAGATCCCAAAGATTGTCCACCATCTGAGGAGTCAAAAGTACATCTTCATCAAAACCCTCATATGAGCATCCTGCACCAGCTTTCACCACTTGATCATCAGAATCTACAAGCTGAGGCACAGCCACAACAGTCTGTTCATTTTCATCACAACCCATTATAATATTCTCACATCCAGAGTCAGCAACGCTGTTATCGCCAACGAACTCTTGATACTTCGAAAGATCCGGCGGCGATTCGGCGTGCTGACCGGTGAGTTTTTGGACCAGTGCCATAAAGTCGGAGGCACTGGTGTTGACCTTCATAGGGTTAGAAATATAAACTACCTTGATAGGTTTGTTGTTTTTCTTTATGGATTTGGTTATTTTTGTTGGTGTCTTTTGTTGTACAGAACTAGTCACTGAATTTGTGGTAATGGTGTCCATGGGTGTTTGCAGCAAAGGATATGATATGACAAGAACATAGGACTATTGGGTTTTGTTTTATTTGGTGTGGGTGTGTGTCCGAGAAAATGAAAGAGGAAAATAATGGAAATTTAAATGGAGAGCGATGGCTATAGGCCTAATGCAAGTCACAGCCGACACTAGCCGCGCGTGGTGTATGCTTTTTTCCTCAGTATTTTTTTTTTTCATTGATAATTTATTTTGTGTAAGTCATCTATCTCAATGCAACTAAAATATTAATCTCTCAAATTGAATAAATAGATAAATTTTTTTCTATAAATTTCATACTTAAAAGATAGGATTCAAGCACATCTTCTTATAATGTTGAAAAAGAAAAAATAATATTATTTATGTTGAATTATGATTTAATTATATTTGTTTTTTTTTAATTTATAATTGACTTTTTTTGAAGATTGATTTTTTGCACTTTTTAGAATTTAGTTGCATTTTTACCAAAATTTTATTGTGCTATTATGTTCGACAATTGTTGCTATTTAAGGAGGGTTTTTAGTTTGTGCAAAGACTCAGAACATTACACTTTGAAGTTTGTCATTCTATAAATCTTCCTTGAGTAATTTGTTTTGGATTTGTAATACTTAATTATGGGGTTATCTTTCTAAGTTAGAAGGATAAAATATTTATTTTTTAATGGGAATTTATCACGTCTTATATTTATGTAATGGTACAAAATTTTAATTGGCGTTAAAGTAGACATCATCTATTGGTCGGGTGAGCTCTACAATTTTCGCTACATTATGTTAAAAATGAACAATGTAAAAGAAGTAGTGTATGTGTATCAACCACTAGTTCTAGATGGTACGAACTAAAATGATTGAAAGACTTAAATAGTTGTCTTTCTCAAGTCAATTGACAAGAATATTTTCATAATTATCAACACTCGCATTATTGTCAAAGAAATTTGAAAAACTCTTGAAACAATTCATAAAGGTACATTCAAAGTTCGTATGTCAAGACTTCAACTCAGAAAAAATTTAAAAATTAAAAGGAGGACATAATCATCTCTGCTCAATATAACGTTTGAATATGTGACATTGCTAACAACTCATTTCCTCTTGGTAAAAAAATGATAGAGAAAAACTGTTGAGAAAAATTCTCATATCTCTTCTAATGAGGTTTAATATGAAGGTCATATTCATCAAAGAAGCCTACGATGTATCTCAAATAAAATTTTATATAGGTCACATACATTAAAGAAGTTCACGTACGTTCAAGAATTTGCATTTTGATGTTTGTCTTTCGTTGATTAACTATTTATATATGTTTTAATTTTGTTGTAAAAGTAAATATACAATGTGTCGTTTTAATTTTGATATGTTTAGATTATATTTAACGGTTTTGTTTCAAAAAATTCATTTGTTTTATTCAATTTTAAAATTTTTATTTTGTTCTACTTCAGAATAATTTAGTTTTGAATTTTAAATCAAGATAAAAAGATTTAATTTATTCCCTCATTTCTAAAATCAAATTGAGTGAGAAATTATGACTTAAAAATATAAAAGTATTATTTTTAAGAATTAAACTCATGACCAATTCAAAATTTCCCTCAAACAACACAACACCTAAGATAATATATGAAGCATTCTTCATGACACGCATATGTACTTCGCCCATAAAATTGAGGTGAAAACTCTTAACCAACTGATAAATTATCAATTATTTATTTAATAAATTATAATAAATATTAAATAATAGATTAATAGCTTGTACTTATTAAATATATATATATATATATATATATATATATATATATATATATATATATATATATATATATATATATATATATATATATATGTCAATTTTTTTTTACAAACAAACAAAATACTTAAAAACAATTAGTGTTCCTTCTATATTTAAATAGGAGGCGCCAAGAGAATTGATTATATGTATTTTTTAATTTTATTTATGTTATTTGTGGATTTTCTGTAAATTTGACTAAGGATGTACATGGATTGATTTGGATTGGGTTTGACTAAATTCGATATCCAATCCATATAGGACACTCTAGTTTGGGTGGGGTAAAATAACCACCCGTTATATTAAGGGACCGGATAATGGATTGGGTTGGTGTTTACAATGATTTTTAGTAAACAACCGCTAGTCTTCTAAATTAATGATTTTGGTAACTTACAAGATCAACTAGATTGATCCTAGGACATGTGTCTAAGTATTTGATGTTTGAATTAGAATTAATGTTCATATTCCACTTTCTATCTAAGAACATGAATCTTAAGAACTTGAAACAAAGATTCTATTAAAGATTATATAGGCTTCGATTAAAAGTAATAACAAAAAACAAATCAAAACTTTAAAGATATTGACAAAGTAAAGTATGAATTTGTGAGTAACTTCGAATGAAAAGACTTTAAATTGAAAAGTAAATGATTTGTAAACAAATTGTAAAAGACTTGGTAAAAGATAAAGATTTCTGGAAAAGTATAAACTTGACTGAAATATAAAGGAATAACTTAAAACGAAATGAATGAAAACGAAATAATTGTAAAGATAAAGGACTTTTAATTTAAACTGTGAAAATAACAATAGTGTTTCTATACGTACGTGTTTCTGCAACTCGTTTCCCTTAACACTTGGTAATTTGAGTATATAAGTTTTTGTACAATATTGAACACACGAAATCCTAACACTAAGACTCCTATTTATACTATTTCGACTCTAACGGCCCTTACTCTAAAAAGATGCCACGTTCAAAGATTGCATGTCTTCTACAATCAGTGGCTTCCACGCGTCCTTCAACAGAATGGCGCCTTATATTTGAATTTCGAATCTTCAACGGATTTAATCAATTCAAATATTTTCATTTGAATTCGAAATCTCTTCGTTGTACCTGCTCAACCCTTCATTTCGAATTTTCAAGCCTTTAACGGAACAAAGAATTCGAAGCTCTTTCTTTTCAAACGAAATATATCGTATAGACCATGTATTTCTTATTCAAATAAAAACCCAAACAACATGAGGTCCATTGTTTCGAACCAAATGGCTCATCGAAATCACCAGCTAACAAATTGCCCTTCGAAAATGTGTATTTCGATATATAGAGAAATACCTATTTTGAATCATACATGTGATTTTGATATACCTAACTCATGATGACTTTACTGTGTATGACATCACAGCAATCAACTACTTTACTGCAAAACATCTTTTCACCATGCTTCTTGATGCTCTTCCTTCCATTTGAAGTTTGTAAGTCTAAGAGTGCCTAAGAGGGGGGTGAATTAGGTGTATAAAAATTTATTCGGTTTTATAAGAATACTTGTAGTAATTTTTGTGGTTAAGTGTTTGAAGTTTTTTGACTATATCTTATCTTTTCTTGATTATGGTGATGAAAAAGATAAATGCGGAAAAGTAAAGAACACGGCGATATATCCGGTTCCCTCACAATTCGAGTACTCCAGTCCCTTTCCAACACGAAAGAGATTTCACTATAGTTTAGAATGATTGTACAGCCTATGCTTACTATCTAACCTATAGGGTGACCAAAGGTTCTTAACACCTTTAAGGTCAAACAAACACTAATGTGAATGAAGAACAATCCTCTTCAAGTCACAACACTTACTTCCAACAATCCTGGATAGTAAGGGAATACTTTCCTTTTGTAATACAATGGTTTATTTGTAAGAGATGGAGAGCAATATCAATCTTTGATTGATCTTCTTCTTCAAGAAAGAAACAATTCTCAAGCAATGATTATAAATGTTCACAAATGAATGTATGAAACTTGTAATGATTTCTTAATGAAAATGTATATGGCAAGTTTCACAAAATTGTGATTTGTAAGAACACTTGAAAGTTTGTAAGATAATGAAAATTTGAATGACGAAAATTGTTAAATGAAGAAGGTAGTTTGAATTTGAAAAATCTGCACTATTTATAATGTCACAAATACCTCTTCATTCATGCCATTTGATATGACAAGATGCAATGCAATTATGAAAGAATATCATTTGAATTATGTTCAAAAAACAAAAGAAAAACTGTATTGGTTCGCTGGGAACCGGTTCCGACCTAGGCAGAACTCAATTCCTAGTGAACGTTATAACTCAGAATTCAAAAATAACACGCAGGAACCGGTTCCCCTATAGGTACAACTCGGTTCCTGGTACAAATTCCAGGGAAGTGTTTTTTGCACAAGTTTGGAACCCGGTTCCCTGTTAGGTCAGAACCTAAAAGCTTATTTTCAAAAATTCTTTTTTGAAAAGGATTTCAAACATAGTTTTTCTTATTGTTAAAAATGTGGGATATGTATATGATTATGAATGTATATTTGTGAACATCTATATTCAAGTTTAAGAATTATTTATACCTTTTGACATTGTTGTTTCTTCAATAATTCTTCTTCTAATCTTCAAGACTTGTAAAAGGATTTTATATGATTATTGATAAACTTTTTGCACATCCTTTGAATGTTGATATCCATGTTGTCTTCATCAAAACTAAGGCTTTAAACAGGACTTGAGAAGCTTGCAATTACAAAGTTTCCTTGTTTGAGACGAAGGAGAGAAGAGAAAGCTTGAGTTCGCCCACTCAAGTTGGATATGAATCTTCGTAGAAAGTTTATTTTGCCTAAGAGGGATTGTAACTCTTTCTTCGCTGTAGGTGATTTTGTCTCCATGATAGCTTTCGTCTTGTTTTGGTTTATTTTGATCCCCTTCTTGTGGACCACAAAGCCTTGGAATTCTCCAGCCTGCACAACGAAGGCACACTTAAGAGGATTCATCTTCAAGCCATATTTTCTCATTCTTTCGAATGATTGGAGAAGATGATCCAAATGACTCTCATCTGATACAGATTTTATCACTATATCATCTATGTAAATCTACATGAAAGATTCAATGAAGTCATAGAAAATAGAGTTCATTTCTCTTTGATAGGTTGCCCCATCATTTTTAAGTCCAAAGGGCATAACTACCCATCCATAGGTGCCTAAGGCTCTAGGGCATCTAAACATTGTTTTAGGCACATCTTCTTCAGCAATGAATATTTGGTTATATCCAGAGTATCCATCTAACATACTCAAATATTTGAAACATGCAGCTGAGTCAATTAGCATTTCTGCTACAGGCATAGGGTACTCATCTTTAGGGGTTACAGCATTTAAATCCCTAAAATCTATACAAACTATTAAAGAACCATTTTTCTTAATGATAGGAAATATATTAGCTAGCCATTCTACGTACCTTGTGGTCCTTATAAACTTGCAGCGAATGAGTCTTTCAATTTCTGCTTTTATTTTTGAGAGGATTGCTGGCACGAACCTTCGAGGCATCTGCTTGATGGGCTTCTTGGCATCCTTGATTGGAAGCCTGTGTTCAACTAGATCTCTCTTCAGACCAAGCATTTCGTCATAATCCCAGGCGAAGCAATCTTTGCTTTATTTTAGTACTTCAATCACCTTGCTCCTCAATCTTGGGCTGAGTTTAGTACTTATGAACGTAACTCTCTTTACATTGTTATCTTCTATATTTACTTCTTCAAGAGGATCATGCGTCAGCATCTTCACGCTTGATATCTTTAGATCCCTCTCGAATCCCAAAGATCGTTCATCGTAAATGGCATCCAGCCTTTGGTCTTTTATTTTTGAAACCTGTCCATCAAAGGGTAAATGTTTGTTGTTCTCCCTAGGACTTGTAGTGTGTGTTTGTTTTTTTGTTGTTTGTTTTCCTATGGCTTCGATGGCCATGTTTTTTACTTCGACTTCTAAAGCCGTCTTCATCATATTATCATCCAAGTAGGCCGAAATTCTTTCAAAGAAAGAAGACTCATTCATAACTGAGGTCTTCGTTAGCCCAGCCTGTTGGTCATACCCCAGGGGATCCTTCAACTTCTTCTTCATCTCCCATAATCTCCCTGTCCCATTGAAAACCATTTGGGTGAAGGGTTAGAAAGTATAGAGCGTTCTTATTTGGTTTGAATGCTTCATCGACTGGGTTACATGGCCCTATGTTGGCCATATTTCGATCAAAGTTTCTCCTGCCCACGTGATTCACTTCTTCCATATAATAACTCTAATTTGCTTTAATATTTTCCACGATTTCGTCTTCTCTCCAAATTGCAATTATTTGATGCATGGACGAAGGAACTGCTCTGATTTCATGGATCCACTCACGTCCTAATAGCAGATTGTAATTTGCCTTGGAGGCAATCACCATAAACATCGCTGGCCTTGTTATGGAGCCAACTGTCAAATCAACCAGTACTACCCCCAAAGTTTGTCCAATTTTCCCCTCATAGTTTGACAACACCATATTATGAGGTTTGATGTATATGTCATGTTCTATATTGTAGCCTTTTCTTTGTTGTTTTTTTATGGGTGTTGCTTGCTTCCAAGGCCATCCGGATCTTCTTGATGGGTTTACTCATTTTCTTCCCGATGTTTTCGCAGTTTCCTCTGTTCATATTGTTGCTTGGAATTATGGGTTTCGAGATAGGAGCTCTGCAATGCCAATTATGTGGAAAATGCATCTTGAAAAGGTTATTCTCCTATTTTATAAACTTATGACTAAAAATTTGTTGCAAGCATTACTACTTCCAGTTTGCAGCACCACCTATACCATTGAGAATGAATACAAACTATTTATCTAAAATTTTCAATTTATGAGATATTTTCTTATATTCTAAGAGCTTCATAGTTGTATTGTGTAAATATATTGTGGCAGTTGCTGTATTGTGTCCATAGCAGCCACTTCCTGACAAAGATAACTACGCCAAAATAAAATTCACTTTTGAATCATGACCTTTCCCTATGGGTATTTGCACAATTCATTTTTAACATCTCACTTACTATCTATTAACAGGTATTGACACAATTTGTTTAACTTAAGCCTTTTTCCTATCAACTTTTATATTTGCTTGGTTGGTTGTTTCTTCGTAAAACCTATACATTATTTTAGCTCATGTCAAAATATTATTCTATATTAATCCATGTCTATCAAAAGTCAGTTAAAATTTGTTTCAAAACAACCATCTTTAGAAACAAATATTGTTCTTTATTAATATTGTTCTATAGCAATACATTATTTAAAGAAGTTTCTCAAAACATCTAATAATTACAAATTACAATTATATGTAACCATCAATGACTCACACCATTTTGGTTTGGGACTTTCACTTGCATTGGTGATGCCTGATACATGTTTTTCTTGTGAAGTAGGAGATTATTACTCTGCACATATATATTACATGGTGTCATTTGGCTACATATTTGTTGTCCTATAACGATGTTGAAAGCTCTAATGTAAGTTATCATAATATATCATGTTATTTAACAGTTTAGATGACAACTTATATTTCAGTCGGCCTGATCGAATTGTGAAGGCGTAGACTTCATATATTCGGTGTATGTTTGGATTGATGTGAGATTGATGAGCTCACTGCTTATCTAAACATATATTTATTTATTTAGGATAAAATGCAAAGTTGCATACGGGAATGAGGATAATTTAGTTATTACTTGTAATTAGGCTTCTTTTTTTACGAATAGAAATGTTTAGGGTGATATTTTATTTGAATTGGTGAGTTATATCAATGAATGCCATCATTTTATTTTTCTATTGAAATTCAAATAGCTATATACTATTATTAAGAAATTCGAAAAGGATAAAGGTGATAGACCATAACATTTTGGGTATTCCTCACTCTAGCACGTGCATATATTTTTTCCAGATCTTCGACAAGCTCTAACATAGGGCTATGTAATCAATTAAACCAGAAATAATTCAAAGTATTTTTGTGTAATTTTCATAATTGTTGGATAAAAAATAAAGGAGTTATGAATTTTTAAGACAAAATGAATTTTAAAAACAATTTTTTAAAAATAAATGAATTAGATAAAAAAATGAGGCTTTAGATCTGATTCATTAAAACATGTTGGCATATCAAACGAACCAGAGATGATAATGTATGGTAGACACAAGTCAAAACACAGGCATCAGATCCCAAAAAAAGTTACACCAATCAAATTATTTTAAATGGAACACTTTCATTGATTAAGGATGACATGTAGGCCATCTTCAACCTTAATCCACTTGCAATTAGGACAAAGTTGTGTTTCACAAAGAGATAATAATTGCTCATGAGGTTGATATCATTAGAAACATCTCATTAATATGATCTTAACCATGCCCTCATGAAATATTTATTTAAACCATAGCTTACTTTATTTGGAAAAAACCAGAAGACATTTCAAAAGGAAATTCAAAAATAGACATATCAGACTAATCAATTAAGGAAAAAGTGAGAGCACTATGAGCTTCACTTAGCCCATAGCTACATTATAGCAAAAAAATTGAGTTGAATTGATAAGGATTTATACTTGAACGAAGTGTGATGGTTTTGCTCTAAAACTGAACTTGGTAAGCTTCGATTAGATCTTAATCCTTCCTCTTCTTGAGAAATGAATGAAGGAAGGTCCCTATTTATAGAAGGAATGAAATGCAACACTGAGGTACGGTGAATGATAAGGAATTTGATCAAATCACGTGTATCCGAGTCATGAGCAAATTATGACTTGAAACCTCTGAAAACTCATCAATTTTTTGTGTTTTGATTAGTAATCACCTTTTGGTAACTTGTTATACTTGGTTAGAATTAAAAAAATGTGCTTAAGTGACTTGTAGTTGGGATTAAAATAATTCAAAAATCTCACCATGGAGGAAAATTCAGTTTCAAACCTCAAACTTCGAACTCATGGGACATGCTCTATATGAAGCTTTATGATCTCATTCCTTTTGCAATTGAAAGAACTTCCCACAAGCTTCAATGTGCTAAAAATTATTCATTTGGATGCTTGAGCAAAAAGTTGTGATGCCTCAAAGTTGGCTGAAAAGAAGCACTTTTTAACACAGTCAAATTTCAAGTCCACAAGAGTTAAAATGACTTATAATGTTTCATTTAATTCAAAGGCTTTCCAAACATTTTTAGCTCTTTCTCCTTGAATCAAACTCGTAGGAAACATCTTCAAGATTATCATGGGAAAATTGAGCTTCAAATGATGAAAATCGATCAAATTATGATCATTGGAAATGGCAAAAATGAGGTCAAAATTTACATAATGACCTCTAATGTATCCAAACTTTTGATGATCCTCCAAGCATAATTGTCTCTTGTCATATAAAGAAATTTGTTGGGGGTGATGATAATAGTATATAGAAAAAAGAATCACTTCAAAATCTTCAAAATTGAGAGAGTTATGCACTTGTGACTATAGAATCAAGAACTTGCTAAGTTAGGTCAAGCAACTTGAATCAACTTTGAATATTTTAAACTTTGATTTGAAATTCAAGGCAAGGTGAAGCACATGTTACCTTTTAAATGATGTTATATTGAAGCACACTTGATGATGAGACCTATAACTTGATGAAACTTGTTTAAGAAGACATGAAAATAAACACATGAACCAATGAAATTTCTTAATGAATCGAACCACGACATTTTGAGATAAACTTGACCGCATGAACTTGAGAGATGATCAAGAAATGGAACTTTAATTATAGAATAACAACTTTGAAGTTCATGCCTTTGAGTTTCAATGAATAATCAACTGACTGGGGATTAATCATCAAATCCCTAGCTTATGAGGTGAGATAGATGATCTTCGCTCAACACCTATAACGTGCAAAGCCTAAAAGGAAACAAAAAAAATAATAATTTTAGTTAAAGGTTAGTAAACATAAAACATGTATGTACAATATACACAATTAGGGTGCTTAGTGATCCCTTACGAACAAACTTACAGAAGAGAAAGCAAAGGTGAGAGGCAACCCAAAGTTGTGATCTTGATGCTTTGTAAGGTTGTGAAATGAAGAAGGATCTTAGGGGTAAAAATTAGGGTATAACATTTGACCTTATTTAAGTGTCTTTTATCCAGAGATATAAAGGTTAAAATCTTCATCTCGACGCGATTGAAGATACTTCAATACAAAAAATCCTGAATTTTGGCCCTAAGATCCCATGCAATGCTTATGATTATGGATGATATAGGAAAACATGAAAGGAAAGCCTACATGGGAATATAAGACACTAATATGGAAGAAAAAAACTTAAAGATTATAGTGAAAGGATTTTGTTGGGAGTAAGGGGACTTAACTCCAGTGAGGATGATTGTGTAATGGGGAAGACCAAAATCACATAAACGATAACAGACAAAGTAGGATTCCAATCCAAGAAGGAATTAATCTTTTAAGAAAGTATTACCGACTCGACCAGGGAAAGGAACATAATTCCGTTGGAGAAAAAAAACTTAACTCCACTGGGGAAAAGAGAAGTCAACTCTACTGCGGAAAATCCGAAAGAGGAGAAAGAGGAAACAAGATAAAATTATCTCGATAAATGAGAGTAACACCGACTCACAGATAATAGTAAACTACCAACTCAAGATTGAAGGTAGGATTTGCATTGATAATAACAATTTTTTCCAACAATTCTAGTATTCCACCTAGAACGGATCTTAACTTCTTCTTTAACCAATGAATTCTATGTTAGACAACGACAACATACCTAGAGAGGGGGTGAATAGATACACCCAATTAAAATTTACAGAAAAATTCTGGTTTTAAATTTTATTTATCTATTAAAGAGTGTGAGTGAAAGGTTTTCAAAAAGTCATCCATACGAACCATTATAGGAAGTTGGATATGCAAATATAACCAATTGAGTATGGAATGAAATTGATAAATGGAAAGTTACTATTAATGTTATTTCCAATGATAATAAGCAATAAAAGAAAAAAGATGAACAATTTGTCAAACACTTGGTGTGCAACATAGTTTTCAGAATTTTCTTTAGATTTTAACCAGCTAAATAATTTGTCAAACACTTGGTGTATCAAGGTTTCAGAATTTCTCTTTGAGTTATGTTGATATGAAAAAGAACTTATAATCAAAAGTAATTATAAGCTAATCAACACACAATCTAAAACCAAATACAGTTTCGAAAAAATCCTACGCGTCAATAGATAACCCAATGCTATTTGACAAATTGATATATGAAAATTAAAGCAAGTAAAGAGATAAAAGGAAAGAGACACAATAATTTGTCTTCATAGTTCCCCACTTTCGTCCTCGCGTGTGGGTACGTCTGTGCCTAATTCCAATGGAAAATTATGAAATTGATATAGTTTTACTAATTTTATATTGTAATTGACAAATTTTTAAATTTGGGTATGAAATTTTAGAATTCGTAAATAGTATGGTATTATTGTTGTTACAATTTGATTTGATTATGCTAATGGAATGCGAGGGGGATGATAAATCAATCATGAGACGTTGTGAGAGAGGAGGAAATTATAAAATAAAAAATGTATTTGGAAACACATCCTGATTCTATGATGTTGCTGAATATGTTTCATCTGGTGTTGATTTTTGATTGCACGTATAAGATAAATAAGTAAGAACTTTACTTTTGGCATCCTAAGATGTGTATTTTAAATGTGCAGGTACAGATTACCATTGCTTAAGATTGTTGGTGCTACATCAACAAATTTGACATATTTAGTTGTCTTTGCCTATTTGGAACATGAAAGGGATGAGAATTGCACATGGGCACTAAAGAAGCTCAAATAGTTGTTCTTTTTAGAGAAATTGCTACTGAATATTGTGGTGATTGACCGGGAACTTGCATTAATTAATGCCATAGAATCCATGTTTCCAAATGCAACTCATTTGTTGTGTATGTTCCATATTTCAAAAAATGTGAGCATGAATTGTAAAAAATACGTGAAATTAGAAAGAATAGAACATGTCATGGATCAATGGAACAACATCATGTATTGAAATACAGAAAATGAGTTTGATGTACACTTCAAGAACTTTGAAAGTGTTTGTGGTGATATTACATTATTTGTTAATTATGTGAATATAACATGGTTAACACCTTACAAATAAAGATGAATTGCTTCATGGACTAACAGAGTCACTCATTTAGGGAAGACAATGGCAAACAGGTACATGGATCGTGACCGTTTTATGTCATTATGATATATGTTTATGTTTCAATAACAACTTGAAACATGTTATTTTATTTATGGTTTTTAGGGAAGAGTCTTCTCATTGGAGACTAAAAAAACATGTTAACTTCAAGTCGTGGTGATTTATGCCAAAGTTGGGATGCTGTGAACACCATGTTGAAGTTGAAGTTAAGTTCTATCAGATTTTCATTTCAAAAATGAATCTTCAATATTGAGCATCGGTATAACACCTTATTTTATGCTAAGTTGCACGATTTTGTCTCAAGATAAGGTATAGAGCTCATTGGGAAGGAACTAGAAATAGTAAAATTTGTTGGTTCAAGCCAGGAGAGGTGTGGTTGTTTCATTAGAAAAAAACATGGGTTACCATGTGCGTGTAAGCTTGTCGATTTCCAAATTTTAGGAGCCCTTATTCCTCTGGAATCAATTCATGTATTTTTGACGAAATTGCATATTTCAGAACATGAGGTAAATCATGATGAGAGCAAGTGATATTTAGAAGAAGAATGTGAAGATTTGAAGATATATTTCAGTACTTTAGATATTGTGGGTCAGAGGGTTTTGAAGAAAAAAATTGTGATCTAACATATCCATCCATAAATTCAATGTGTCCATCATCAATGAAGTACAAGTCAAAGATGGGAAACAAGAAGAGTAAAAAGGGTGAGGAGAGTGACGTGCATCATGATCTAATCTAGTGGGAATATGATGCAAGAAAACCAATTGGAAATCAAACGTCAACCATGCTGATTGATAGGCAACCTTCTACCAAATCTTTGTGAGCTGAGTTTTTGTCACAATTTTCGGCTTTACTTCATCTATACATCGATGACATTATTGATGTTGAGAATGATGGAAATTATGGTTTTCGTTGTATTTCGTCTTTAATAGGGTGGGAGGAAGATTCATGGCCTTTGGTTTGGAAGCAGTTAGAATCTCAAGTCCGTCAACGCGCTCATTTGTTTTCCAAGTTGTTCTATGACACTGTCTCTGTAGTTAGAAATGTGTTACAAGAAGAACACTTGTGTGTTCAGGGTAGGGAAAAATTAATGTCGATTCTTGATATGGGTTACACAATTGCATCTATATACAGTGTTGTACTTGTTTCCAATTCCAAGAATCTCAACATCATATTTTTTTCCACTAATCAATGCTTCATCCATGTACACAAGTTAGCAAACAATAATTGTTATTTATTTTGTCAACAACAATTATTGGGTTCAATTAAAGTTGAAATTTGATCGTCCATTGCCTCCCGTCATTGCTCGTTGGAGGCAGAATTATACTAAAGATGCAAAAGCATGAGTGAAGCAACTCGATTTTCAAAAATCATTTAAATTTCGAAAATAAGTGAAATCACCACCTAATTTTATTTGTTCTAAAAAAGAACGGGAAAATATAGATAAAACCCCACAAATGCGGATAAGGCGGCCTACGACCAAAAACATGGAATCGGGAGTCGATTATGTAAGGGGAAGGTATTAGCACCCCTTACATCCATCGTACTCGATGGGACCCATTTAGTTCTAAGTGTTTGTGTGTGTGTGTGTGTGTGTGTTTATTGCTAAGTTATGAATAAAAGGAGAAAAGGATTTTATTTATTATTATTTTGAGTTTGGCACGGTTTCAGAACAGTGTGCCTACGTATTCCCTTGTGCAATGGGAAAGGCAAAACTCCGTAGTTCCTCTCAAAAATGTTTTAAGTTGGTTGTATTGATTTTATAAGAAAAATCGTGCATTAGACATTTCAAATGCTTGAACTTGGACTTGTTTAGTTTGTTTGAAAAGCTTAAGTCCTCGTTCGTATTTGAAATGGCTATTACACTCTCTTTGTAAGAAAAGAGTCTTATGGTCGCATATGAGCGAAAAAGGAATTGAGTGAGTTGAATTATTTTTAGGTGAGTGAAAAAGTACCGAACAATAGGACTAACGTCTTACGATTCAAATACTAGAAACCCGAGGAGCTAGTGTTCAGACGAGTCGTCTATCACCCAAAAAGATTTTCTTATGAAAGAGTGAGGTGAAACAAATTTCACGTTTTTAGAAGTCTTTAAGCAACTGGTCTAGCGTCCAACGACTTAAAGACTAAGAGTTCATTTGGGACAAGTTTTTAAACAATTGGCCTAGCGTCCAACGACTTAAAAACTTGGATTTTATTATGAAAAAAGGTTTTGAAAATGCACTCGACATTGGATCGAGGTTTGTAAGTTATTTATGAAAGTGTTTCGGAACTCGATGCGCGAGGAAATGAGAGATGGAGTCGGGTTATGATTAATTAAGTATATGGACTTAAATAACCTCGTGAGGATATAAGTGCTCCTATCCCCAACCATGAAACCCTGGGGCATGGAAAAATGGTACATGGACCAATGTTATTTTCGGGTTATGATTAACTAAAGCAACAAGGGCTTTAATTAACCTCGTGAGGATGGCCATGCCCATCCCCAACCATGAGACCCTTTAAGAAATCGGCTTATCAGCCAATCAAAGGAAAATCGGATTGATTTTAATGTTGGTGGTGTGCAAAGTGTACAATGGTGAATAAATAGCGAATGAGCGAATAAACAGACAATTATCACACAATACAATCGGAAATTTAAATAATTATTAGAAATGATTTTTTCTGTTTGATGAAATATCAACTAATAGTTTAATCGATAAATCATCAAATAAAAACTATCAGAACTAATTATTATCTAGTACATCGCACAAAAATTAAATCATTTACATAAAATAAATTAATTCAAAAGATAAGAGTTTAGAAATGGGTCTGATATTGCCGTGAATCCGGGGGTGTCATAAGCGAGAATAGCCAAAGTCCGCGGAGAAATCCATCTGATCTTGCGTGGCTGATCAGCAAAAGTTCATCACGTGTTGGCATTTCTGATGCGTCAGATCTCTCTTCTTGGATAGTCCAATGGCCATAATGAAGGATTTTCTTCTTTTTTATCAAATATTAAGGGACAAATGACTAAAAGAAATCAGGAAAAAAACCAGGTGGTGACACTTGTCACCACCACCCCAAAACATCTAGCTTAGGATAAATTAAATAAATGATAAAAAAAAACTAATTTTAAAAAAAGATAAGTCTAATCAAATAAACAAGGTGGTGACACTTGTCACCACCAAACAAAACACTTAATCTAATTTTATAAAATAAAAATACTAATTAAGTTAAAAGAAAAAACAAAAACAAAAAACTTAATCAGAGACAATCTCTCTCGTTCCTTGGATTCCCTCTTGTTTTCTCTCTGGTTTTCTCTCACGATACTCACGACCCTGAAAACCTCTTTACCGCTTGCATGTTCCTCTTTCACTCTTATCACAAAAACATAATCAGAAGCAAACTTCTCTCTCGTTCCCTCTTTGCTCTTTCACTGAAATCTGTCTCCCTTCGTGGAGTTCGCTGGAAATCGCCCTTCGCGGCGGTGGATGGCGGTGATATGTTCCGATTCACTTGTTTCTTACATTTTCTAACTTTTTTCTGTCTCGTGGTTGCTAATTTGTGAACCGATTTTGCAGATGATGAGCGATTTTCCGTGGATCTGAAAGGGGTTCTGAAACCCTAGGTTCCTCTGACGCGATTCTGGCGATGATGATGGTACCTGAGTTTTGGGGACGCGTTTGGTGGCGAGGAATGGCTTCTGAGCTCGTTTCGGGTGAGATTGTTCCAAACTCCTACTTCTTTTCCTCTTCTTCTTCTCAGTTCAAACTTGATTTCTGAAGAAAAAAATACTCTGAAGGGTTTTAGTTTAGGAACATGATGAATAACTGTTAGGGTTTGATGATATTATCTGTTTGGCTTTTGGTTGTTGTTTGGTATTGGAGTTGGCTTTGGAACAATGGTCTTTTTTCTGGAAAAAAATGTTGAACGATGGTTGCTAGTTATCTTGCTTCTGGTTTTTTGTTTCTGAGTTTAGAATAAATGAGTTGCCTGTTTCTGAGTTTGGAATAGAGACTTGCTGTTGGCTTATGGTATTTTTCTGTTATGGTGCTTCTGGTTTTTGGTTTTTTTGAACTTGGCCTCCTGTTATGGTTATTGAAACTGGTTTGTTTAGCACAGATATTTTCCTTGGTTATGGTTTTTTCTGCCTTTTAGAACAGATGCTCCTTGGTCTTTTTTTTTAGATTGGTTTCTGTTGTTTGTCAAAAAATGGATCTGTTGGTTCTCTTTTTGATTTCTGCTTCGGTTTCTAGCTTTATGTCTTTGTTTTTTCTCTACTTGTGTTGGGACTTTGCTTGTATTGGAACTATGCTTGTGTTGGAACTACCACTCCTGTTTTTCTCTGATGTTGCCTGTTGCCCTGTTGCCTTTTGCTATGTTTTCTGCCACTTTTTGCCACTGCTTTTCCAATTGACTTTATTATCCTGGCATTTTGGGTGTCTGCTCTTGTTGTGCTGTTGCCTATTGATAACCATGTTGTTAACCATGTTGTTGCTTGTGATAATCTGTTTTGCTTTTACTACATTGTAACGGTGATGTTCTTTCTGAGTTACCCCTCCCTTTTGTGAACCAAAGGTAACTTTGTGATTTGCAAAAGGGAGTTTTTTTGGCCAATGATTGCATTCTGCTTGAGGCTTGTTGGATGGCTTGAACAATGACCGACAACCCTTTAAACCTGATTCCAAACGCGAACCCTAATGATGAGTTTGAAGAAGAACATTTCTCTTGATTTTCTTATGAATTTATGTTTATGTTTTGCAATTGCTAATCATGTTCCTTTTTCTTTTTTTCATGTAATGATGTGGAGGACAAAAGGTTTGGAGACTTGAAGACGAAGAAATAAAAATGGACCATAGATATTCCTTGGAACAACAATGGAGCTTGGCACGGAGGATTTGTGATCCCAAAACATCCATGTTTTGTTGCATAGATTAGACTTTAGGATATACATAAAGTGTCACAATTTAGAGCAACTTTTCATTTGTAATTCGCACTTATATTTCCTTGTGTATCTTGAAACATGTTGTATTATGAGAACAAATTCTTTGGATGTATCCATTCTAATTCAAATTTTTGATGGGACAAAACTTGTTAGAACTTCTTCGAAATCCTTGAATATTGAAATGAATTGAAACTTGATTAAATCCACTTGAACCTTGAATGATAGTGAGTTTTGTGAAATCCTGTAATTCCTTGAAATTTGAACGGGATTTGGCTTCTTTAATTGAGACTTAGTTCTTATGGTTAGCAAAGACTTCCTTGAAAACTCTTGATGAAGAATCAAATTATAGATATAACTAGACTATAGGAAATAAAAAAACACCGGATAATATACTTTAAAACAAATGTGTCGTAGGACATGAATTCTCCTTGCAACTCGACGTAAATCGATGAGGTATTGATACCATTGAAGCTACGGGTGAGAACGAAAACTTAATCTTTGTGAAAATAATACCTTGTAATTGAAGTAACCCCAATCCCGTCTGAATGATAGATGCCATCTTAATTAAAGAATACTCAATCCCTCCAGAAAGTCCGCAAAGGGAAAAAAATGTAACCCAGGTGAGCATAAATCCTCGACTTCACCCTCTAAACCTTTTGATAAGCAAATGACTTGTGGAAAAAGGTAAAAATCACTGTGACCTCTGAAATAGAAACTCATGCACAAAAACTGATAGATAAGAGAGAATTAGGTTCACTGTTAAACCCTTGTCATTTTCAACTTTCTTAGATTGATTGAAAACACAAACATCTTCCATATCTTATAAAAAAGATACACTGCGAGCCACCTTAAACTCATAACCACAGAACTGATGACATGAATGTATTTGCGTGCAATAGAAAAGAAGAGGGTAAATTTTAGGGTGCGACAGTTGCCCCTATTCAATCATCTTAAACCTGGTAAGTGAGAAAGATTGTCAGCTTTTGAACGTTCAAGGTTGAAGAGGATTGAATACCAGAGAACCCCAAAAATTTGCCCTGTGCGGGAAACCAATGCCACAAAAGAAAGTAGATAAGATATCTTGACTACAGAACCAAGGAAGAAACACATGAGGAGAAAAACTTGTTAAACATCGATAGAATGCCTCGACAACATCAGTAACGGTTGAGAAAAAATTAGGAGATCTCAACAACACTAGGGATAACCGAGTAGCAAAATGAGTGAATAAACATCATGTTTTAACGAAAATGCTATGAGAAGAAAATCGAACTCCTCAAGCGAAAAGAAAAACAAGAAAATGCTTTGAGAAGAAAACTGAACTTCTCAAGCAAAAAGAAAAATAATAAAATGCTATGAGAAGAAAACCGAACTCCTCAAGCGAAAAGAAAAACAAGAAACTGCTAGGAGAAGAAAACCGAACTTCTCAAGCGACAAAGAAAAACAATAGATTAAGCCATCACAGGATGTCTTAACGAAAATGCTATGAGAAGAAAACCGAACTTCTCAAACGACAAGAAATATAATATATTAAGCCATCTCAAGATGTCTTAACGAAAATGCTATGAGAAGAAAACCGAACTTCTCAAGCGACAAGAAATATAATAGATTAAGCCATCACAGGATGTCTTAACGAAAATGCTATGAGAAGAAAACCGAACTTCTCAAGCGACAAGAAATATAATAGATTAAGCCATCACAGGATGTCTTAACGAAAATGCTATGAGAAGAAAACCAAACTTCTCAAGCGACAAGAAATATAATAGATTACGCCATCACAGGATGTCTTAACGAAAATTTTGTGAGAAGAAAACCGAACTTCTCAAGCGACAAGAAATATAATAGATTACGCCATCACAGGATGTCTTAACGAAAATGCTATGAGAAGAAAACCGAACTTCTCGAGCGAAAAGAAATACAAATGGATTAAGCCATCTCAGGATGTCTTAACAAAATGCTATGAGAAGAAAACCTAACTTCTCAAGCGACAAGAAATATAATGGATTAAGCCATCACAAGATGTCTTAATAAAAATGTTATGAGAAGAAAACCGAACTTCTCAAGCGACAAATAAATATAATAGATTAAGCCATCACAGGATGTCTTAACGAAAATGCTATGAGAAGAAAACCGAACTTCTCAGGCGACAAATAAAAACAAAGGATTAAGAATTCGATATGATTAAGAACTTGTCAGAAAATTCCAGAGAGTTAAGGAATACCCGCAAACTTTAACGAAGATAAAATTGAGAATTTGTCAGAAAATCCCGAAGAGTTAAGGAATACCCGCAGACCTTAACGAAGATGAAGTTGAGAAACTGTCTGAAGATCCCAAAGAGTTAAAGAATACCCGCAACTTTAACGAAGATAAAATTGAGAATTTGTCCGAAAATCCCGAAGAGTTAAGGAATACTCGCAGACCTTAACGAAGATGAAGTTGAGAAACTGTCTGAAGATCCCAAAGAGTTAAAGAATACCCGCAAACTTTAATGAAGATAAAATTGAGAATTTGTCCGAAAATCCCAAAGAGTTAAGGAATACCCGCAGACCTTAACGAAGATGAAGTTGAGAAACTGTCTGAAGATCCCAAAGAGTTAAAGAATACCCGCAAACTTTAACGAAGATAAAATTGAGAATTTGTCAGAAAATCTCGAAGAGTCAAGGAATACCTGCAGTCCTTAACAAAGATATATGGCTAGAACAATATCATAATTGTTGTGCACGAAGGTGCGAGGAGCCATGGCATGCTAAATGTCTTTGACCATGTAACTTCCGAGTTACCAGCAGAACAAATTCAGTAGCGCACCCGAGATATCTTATAAAAAGATACACTGCGAGCCACCTTAAACTCATAACCACATAACTCATGACATGAATGTATTTGCGTGCAATGGAAAAGAAGAGGGTAAATTTTGGGGTGCGACAATGAGAATCAACATATGCGGGACGCTTTAGACATTGGGAAGATTTGCGTAGGAATTGATTATAATTTGTTTTTATGCATATGTGTATGACAATTATTCTATTGATATATTAAGTCGCCTAGATATTTTACCTTTTAATATTGTCCAAGAAAGAGTTATAAAAAATGAAAAGAAAAAAAAATAACATTCAGTAATATAAAAAATTCTAAATTTTCGGTTTTATGACGCCTACCAGAAATTTATATTTTCGGTACTTTCCACTATATGTACTTCCCGAAAATTTTAAATTTTCAGTAATAAGCACAAACAAGGGTAAATATTTATAATAAGTGAAATTTCCGGTATCATAATGAAATTTTTAGTTGAACACCATAAATTTACAAATTTCCATATATAATGAAACATTAACGTAAATATACCAAAATGGGAGATGACAAATATAAGTGGAGGGTATCAAGTTAAACTTCAACCTAGCCCTATAGAAAAATAACAAACTCTATGCACAAACCCAAAATTACTTAAGATTTAAATTGTTTTCGATTAATAAACATAAAAGATATTATAATAAAAATTGTATTTAAAAAAATATTATAGCTAAAATACAATACATAAAAAAAAATGACCAAATAACAAAATGATTATAGTTAAATTTATTTATTATTGATATATTATTATATTTTGATATGTTACTTTTAAGTATTATAATATTATTATTTTATTTTAAGTCTATTTTTTAAATAAAAAAGATCTTCAAATTAATTGGACAACCCTGCATGCATTACTAATTATTATTCTTTATATTTTCAATTTTAGAAATATATTAGGATTTATAAGGTTTGAGTATGACCTACGATAAATTTATAAGATCCGAGTCTGACCTATGACCTACTATAAAATTATTCTTTAATTCGACCTGACTTTTTTAAAAGTCTGATCTGATCTGAATACATATTTAAAAGCTTGCTTCTCATTAAAGATTTCAATAATTCCATATTATTTAAGAAATGTAATAGGTATATATATATATATATATATATATATATATATATATATATATATATATATATATATATATATATATATATATATATATATATATATATATATATATATATATATATATATATATATATATATATAAATTACTCTCATGGTCTTTTAAATTATTTAATCGTAACAAATTAGTTATTTATATTGTTTTCGCTATATGTGAGTCTTTTATATTCACTAACGCTTGCATTGTTAATCTTTTTCCCAAATTCTTTTCCAAAAAACTTGCAGTGACACTAATGATACAGATATGTCACTTAACATAGGTCAGAGACCATCATTAAATCATATACAAAAAATTTCAGAATGTTTTAGTACATAAAAAAAATTTTAAACTAATTAAAATGTACAAAAAATAATAAATTAAAAAAATAGTAAAACAGAAAATAAAATTCTCAAAAAATTACACGAAGTATAAAACAAGAAGGAATATTTTAAGAATTTTTTCATAATTTTTAGATCAACGACGGATTTAATATGAATTTTAGAAGTTAGAATAAAATTAATATAACAAAATAAAACAACATAAAGGTCAACGATACAAGCGCTAGTTAACATAAAGGACCTACATGTAGCAAAAACAACATAAAGGACCAATTTGTTACAAATAAATAACTTAAAGGACCCTGAAGGTAATTTATATATATATATATATACATATGATCTGAACAAGTTATCAGAATCGGAGACGGCCAGAATGGTTGAAGATCCTTCGAGTAAGTTGATGTTGAGGAGGGAGTGGTGTACCTGCAAGACACTCTGATGCTAAAGTAAGCAAATGTTTAAAGAGAGAATAGTGAATATTAGGGTTTTTAGTGTAAGAAAGTGATACTTTGTCCTTAAGGATATGAGGGTTTATATAATAATCTTAGGAGGACTCTCATTGGTTTCTATATTAGGGCTAGAATATGCGGATCCGCGAATATAGTTGTCCGAGTTGACTAGGTTAGATCGGACGATGATGCTCGTAACTAGCCGTTATGTCGAGTAGATGAGACAAAACGGGCATGGTCCTTAGCGAGATAAACTACTAATCTGCTCAACATCTGTCGAGTAGAGGATGTCGTGTGGCTAATAAAATGGGTAGATGGAAGCCCTCAGCATGTTATTGGATCTTGGCGGGTAAATGTACCTCAAGATGGAGTGATCTGCCCGACAGACATTCGGGCAGTCCGGAACAATATATATATATATATATATCCGAAGAGTTACACCATGATTTATTATACGATCAAGATATCCAAAGATTAACGTCAAAATGGACTTTCATATAACGTTAATTTTGATGTAGTTCAATGACATAATAAATTATTATAGATTAATCTCAAACTTTATAGGTATGATATATATGATGGTATGTTTCAATCTAACGGTTGATTTTAAAAAATATTATTCCGAAGTGACGTTTTTGAGCGAGTGTAACTCATGATGTAACTTTTTATATTTATATATATATATATATATATATATATATATATATATATATATATATATATATATATATATATAAGTCGGCCTAAAAAGATTCATAACGTATTTTAATAGTTTAAGTCTGATTTATATAATTAAACAGGATTTTAAAAAAACATAAGTTTGACATTTTTAATTAATAAGTCGGACCTGATTAGATCTCAAATAGACTAAGTCATACACCCTCCGGATATATTATATGCAACAATTTTTTTTAAGTTCATTGAATCATTGATGGATCTAATATACAATAATAAAATGCATCAATAATTCACTAAACTTAAAAAAAATTATTACTTATAAATGTGTCCAGAAGATGTTTCGTAAATCAGTCTAATTTATTCCCTCTCCAACACATTACACATGAAATGATGAAAATACAATATAGTAAAAATATTCATAATTTATATCACAATCAAATTTATTACCCTTTAAGTTATGTAAAATAATTATATTAATTTATAATTTTGAACGAAGAAGTAAAGAACATGTGGCAAGAAATTCATAAATAGCTTGGGCCTTTGTTATGTAATATTGAGGTCCAAAGAATTTATCCCTGCCACCCTTATAGAATTTATCCTCACATGGGAGATGTTATTATTTTTATGTCCTTATTGAATTATTACGTTTGTTGGGTTTTTCAAATATTCCATAATTTTTTTAAAAATTTGGAAAAATGCAATAATTTTTTGAATTTGTTTTGCAGTTTTCTATATTTTTTAAAATAGCCGATAATTTATATTTAATAGGAAAAAAATTATTTTTTAACATTATCACATTTTTTTTAAACTACAAAATTCTTTAAAAAATCTGATAGTGTTAAATATTTATTTTGTTTATTAAATATGAACTATTGATTTTCTTAAAAATTCAGAAAACTATCAAAGATACCTGATTTATAAAAAAAAATCGGATATGTTAAAATTATAATTAAAAACAACGATAAAAATGTATATCGAATTTTTTAAATACGATATAGATTTTTTTTAATTATACCAGATTCTTTATTTGTTTTAACCGATTTTTTGTTTGAATATTTTTGACAAAATTTTGACAAGAGTATTATGGATATTATAAAAATATGAGGATGTGAGATCAAAATGTGTGAGCATTTTTCTTGTCACCCCTTTTATTTAATCTGCCACCTTTCTAAGGGTATGATTTTACTATCATATTTTTGTGGAAAATCATTTTTTTAAACTATTTTTTATCGAAAGTTTGGGGGTGTACCGAAAATTTCAGTCAAAATATCGGAAATTTCAGTAAATTTGAAGAAAAAATATTTATAAAAAATACCGAAAATTTCCAAACTTTTAGGTATTTTTCAGAATTTAAAAAAAAAATCTTGTTTTCAAAAAATAATCAGAAATTTAAGTCAAATATCGAGAATTTCCGAATTTTCCAATAGAAAACAAAAAAAAATTGAAAAATAAAATATTTTTGATACTGTGTATTTGAAATTTTTGGTATATTAGAAATTTCAAATTCCGATATCAAATTTCCGCTTCCACATATTGATGTCCTGGTTGACAACACCGCTCAACAAAAAGTTTTCTCTTTCATGGATGGTTTCTCTAGTTACAATCAGATTAAGATGGCTCCCGAATACATGGAAAAGACTACTTTCGTTACACAGTGGGGCACTTTCTGTTACAAGGTCATGTCGTTTGGGTTGAAGAATGCTGACGCAACATATCAGCGTGCTATGGTGGCTTTATTCCATGATATGATCCATCAGGAGATAGAGGTTTACGTCGACGACATGATAGCTCGATCACAAACCGAAGAAGAACATCTTGGTCATTTGCGTAAGCTGTTTGATAGACTGAAGAAATACAGATTCAGACTGAATCCAAGCAAATGCACATTTGGATTCAGATCCGGCAAACTCCTGGGATTCGTTGTCAGTGGTAAAGGTATCGAAGTGGACCCCGCTAAGGTTAAAGCTATTCAAGAAATATCAGCTCTCTGTACCGAAAAGGAAGTCAGAGGTTTCTTAGGACGACTGAATTATATTGCCAGATTCTTTGCACATCTAACTACTACTTGTGAGCCAATCTTCAAGTTACTAAAGAAATATCAAGTAGTAAAATGGAACGACGATTGCCGGATAGCTTTTGACAAAATCAAGGAGTACCTACAAAAACCTCAAATCTTGATGCCACCAATTAAGGGAAGACCTCTGATCATTTACTTAACAATATTAGAGAATTCAATGGAGTGTGTGTTGGGGCAACATGACGAGTCTAGTCGAAAAGAGTATGCAATATACTACCTTAGCAAAAAGTTTACTGAATGTGAAACAAGATACTCACAGCTCGAGAAAACTTGTAGCGCTTTGGCTTGGGCTACTTGCCGACTAAGACAGTATATGTTGACTCACACTACCTTGTTGATCTCTAAGATGGATCCGATAAAATACATATTCGAGAAACCTGCTCTCTCCGGAAGAATAGCAAGATGGAAAATGATCTTGACCGAATACGACATCTAGTATACCACTCATAAGGCAATCAAAGGAAGTGTGGTAGCTGATCATTTGGATCATCAAGCTGTAGATGACTATCAGTCCATGCATTTCAAGTTCCCAGACGAGGATATTATGCTAGTAACTGATTACGAAGAGCCTGGACCAGATGAAGGACATGAGCTAGGATCCCTATGGACCATGGTCTTCGAAGGAGCTTCTAACGCACTTGGAAACGATATTGGCGTTGTGATAATATGGTTGAATATGAAGCATGCATTATGGGTATCAAAGCTGCTATTGACTTGAGGATCAAATTCTTGCAAGTATATGGAGATCAACTTTGTGATCAGTCAGGTTATAGGGGAATGTGACACGAAGCATCCGAATCTCATTCCATATCAAGAACATATGTTGAATCTGATCCCCTACTTCAAAGAAATCACTTTCGAACACTTTCCACGATAATATAATCAGTTGGCAAATGCATTGGCTACCATGCCATCTATGTTCAAAGTCAGATAGGACAACGAAGCTCCTCATATTACTATTGAAAGACTCGACAAACCAGCATACTGTTGTGAACTTGATACTGAAGGAGTGGAAGAGAAACCTTGGTTCTACGAAGTGAAGAGGTACCTCGAGGCTCAAGAATACCTTGAAGGGGCATCTGTCAATGATAAGAAGTTCCTAAGAAGATTCGCCTCCAAGTTCTTTCTCAATAACGGTATCTTATAGAAATGCAATCATGACTTGGCCTTACTACGATGTGTAGATCAGCAGACAGCCGAACGAATTATGGAAGAGTTAAAGGAAGGCGCCTATGGTACTCATTCCAGTGGACATACAATGGCTAAGAAGATTCTGAGAGCAGGTTACTATTGGTCCACTATGGAAGCTGATTATTATCGTTATTCCCGATCTTGTCACAAATGTCAGATATACGTAGATAAAGTGCATGTGCTTTCGGCTTCGTTGAATGTTCTAACCGCTCCTTAGCCTTTCGCAATGTGTGGGACATTGATATGATTGGAGAAATCAAACCTCCCGCTTTTAAGGGACATCGTTTAATCCTTGTTGATATCGACTACTTTTCCAAGTGGGTAGAGGCAGCCTCCTTTGCATCTGTTACCAAGAATGTCGTGGAACAATTCATCAAACATAATCTCATCTGCCAATTCAGCGTCCCCGAAAGGATTATCACAGACAATGGTACCAGTCTCAATAACAAGATGATCACTAAACTCTTCATTCAGTTCAAGATAAAGCATCACAACTCTTCTCCATACCGACCAAAGATGAATGGTGTAGTGGAATCCGCCAACAAGAATGTTAATAAGATTATACAAAAGATAACAGTGACGTATAAGGATTGGCATGAAATTTTTTCATTTTCTATCCACAGTTATCGCACTACAGTACAAACATCTACAGGGGCAACCTTATTCTCTCTCGTGTATGGTATGGAAGCGGTTCTACCTATTGAGGTTGAGATACCCTCCCTCAGAGTATTGAAGGAAGCAGAGTTAGATGAAGACAAATGGGTCCAGACTCGACTTGACCAGATAAACTTGATCGACAAAAAACTACTTGCATCCATCTACCATGGATAGATATATCAGAAATGAATGATTAAAGCCTTCAACAAGAAAGTCAAGCATCGAGCGTACCAAGTTAGAGATCTAGTAGTAAAGCGCATCATCCTACCATAAGGTGATCCCAAGGGAAAATGGACTCCCACCTATGAGGGATCATCCGTAGTTAAGACAGTATATTCTGGCGGAGCCATGATACTGAGCACTATGGATGGAGAAGACTTCCCGCATCCTGTGAACGTAGACATAGTCAAAAATACTACGCATAAATGAGACCCGCTAGATCGACTGGACTAGGAAAAAATAAGGGTGTCCTGGCGAACCAAAAGGGTTCGGGAAAAAGTTAGGGACATATATATATAATTTATACCCAGTAAGTCGAAAACCTGCAAAGGTGGCTTGGGCAAAAAAGGGTATCCCGGTAGTCTGAAAACCCGAAAGGGAAGTCTGGGAAAAAGTTAAGGATTAAAGTGTATGACTATGTCTCGTCAAGGTCATCTACTCATAGACTATACTACTATCAGTTTTCAAATGGCGCAGATCAATCCAATCAACTTTTTCTGGAAACAAGAAGATGAAATAGTCAAAATATATGAGCAATAGCATAGTTGAAACTCGACGAGATTGTTTCCACATAGATTTTATTATTTTCTAAATTTTTTTGACAATTTCCTCTTACTAGGATATTTGTCTCTTTGTACACAAACTGCCTGTCTATATGTTTACTTTTCAATATTAATACAATTTCCTTTTCCAGTTCCAAACTTTTACTTTATCTGTTTGTTTGCATAAAGTCCAATGTTTGCTTTGAATGATTATATGCATCTGAAAATAAATATATGTTCACAAATACACAAAAAGCAATCAGAAACAACAGTTACTACAAGCTCTAGGAATTGAGATGACAACCCAAGTCACCAACACATCCCCGCAAAATCAGTTTCACAAAAAAATTCCCACAGAATAATCTCTACAAATCCCCGCATAGCCATCGCTCCCTCGACAGAGACAGATTTTGCAACAAGATTACTACTTTATCATCTCCTTTCAGCAATGTCCAACGCTTCTGTTCATCACGTTAGTCCCTGAGCAGTGATCATCTCAACTCATCACGTTAGTCCCCGAGCAGTGGTCGTATCAACTCATCACATTAGTCCCCGAGAAGTGATCGTCTCAACTCATCACATTAGTCCCCGAGCATTGGTCCTATCAACTCATCACGTTAGTCCCCGAGCACTGATCATATCAAACTTAACATGTTAGTCCCCAAGCAGTGATCATATCAACTCATCACATTAGTCCCCTAGAAGTGATCGTCTTAACTCATCACATTAGTCCCCGAGCAGTGATCATCTACATTGTCACATCAGTCCACGCGCAGTGAACATCAACTTTGTTACATTGGTCCCCGATCAGTAACACATCAATCAACTTATTATGTCAGTCTCCGAGTAGTAATAGGTTATTCGAAATTACATCATTCCCCAGCAAAGGTTATACACAAGATGTTCATCCCAAACTGAGTATAACGAAGATTATCATTCCCCAACAACATCAATATCCAGACTCGAAACTTGGTCTGATAGTGCATCAGAGGAATCTACATCTCTTTTATCTTCAGTTAGGATCCTCAATAGTTATTTCTCCATCCCTAAGCAGAAATCAAAGATTCCCGACAGAACATTCCCATATTCTTCTAGATGGATATGTTTTGAAATACCACGACATATATATTTATATATTATTCATAAAAATTATAACATGTACATATATCATCCACGAGCATTATTATATACTCACATGCATCATAATGTGCATAAAACTAATCTCGTTCTCTCAGGCTAAATTCTCAAACATGCGAAGACTATTTGCAAGACAGAAGGTCAAATATTAATGCCCGAAACAAGACGGGAAAATAATCTGAACGGCCAAACGAGTTTACTAACAGACGACAGGATATAGATTAATAACCAAAACAAGACAGGAAAACTATCTACATCCTGACAAGTACTCATCTCAAATAAAGCCAAGACAAATGTTTATTCTGACTCTCTTATATCATCAACTACTCTGGATGGCATCTTTAATCCCATCTCCGACTACACGTTGATATCTCTCCACCTGCAGAATGCTGCATATCTGGTTAAAAATCAATGTGTACTCTTTCAAAGACGAGCATGGAGTATAATGTACGACTCACTACCGAGCATCATCTTCTTCAAATGGCATCTATAAGCCCATGTCGGTACATTGTCAGCTGACGATCTCATTCCATACACCAACGAGTGCAAATTTTCAAGTGTACTCGAGTGTATAATCATCTTCTACCTTTGGGCCACGAAAGGCAAGCATACCAATCTGACCCTTCAGGTACAAGAAGGTTGAACAGGGGAAACTTTTATACCCCAAAATTTTCCCTCCTATTTCTCAAATCAATCCACATATCCATATTCAAGAATTTCTCAAGGGGTTGACCAAACGAGCCCTCTCCTAAGCAATCAATCCCCAAACTAGGATTTTGATTCTCTCAAGTCAAATATGGTTTCCATTGCCTCAAGTGATCATCATACCTCCTCATATGTCTCAAGGTATCACCATGTCAAGTTTCAAGCCTCACAACTCAAGTTTGCTTAGTCAATTGCTCAGATGGTTGAAAATCAGTTGTATTGGACAAAAAGTCAATTGTGGTCAACATATAGTCAAACTTCATCATTTTTTGTCAACATCAATATTATGAAGTCACATCCATCATTTGATCAAGGGTTGATTGTGATTCATCAAGAAAACTCAATATTTGATCAAAAGTCAAAATTTTAAATTAGGGTTTCTTGATAAAAAGTCAACAGAACTTTGACCAGGCATAACTTTCACATACTTTATCAGAAAGTTTTCCACCAAAGCTCATTTTGAAGAGAAGTCAATTCTCTATAACTTTGTGTCTCACAAGCTTTGGACAAAAATGCTTCATTTGAGAGTTGTGGATCAAGACATTATAGGTCATTCTAAAAGTCAACAAAAAGTCATCTTTTTCAAAAGAAGTGTACATGAACATGGAAGCTTCAATGAATATGAAACCAAAATGAGTGTTTAAAGGACATCTTTAACTTTCTAAAAAGTCCAATAATACTTCAAAATGTTTAAAACTGATCAAGATACAACTTGTGCAAGTTTGGGAAATTTGAAGAAATGCATGAAATGTCAATTGAGCAATTTTGACTTTTTGAGTTAATGGGTCTAATTTTTGAGATGTGAACGTGGATATAACATGTTAGAGGACCTCTAAGCCCATTGGTGCATGAACATGATTTTTATTTCATTTATTTTTTATTTTTATCATTTAAATTCAAAATAAATCAAGTAAAATATCAAATAAATGATAAGAGGCGCATGGGATTTGATTTACAATCAGAAATCAATCAAATATCATCCTTGAATCTCAAGATATTCATTTAAAAATGATTGGAAGAAGATTGATACCAAAATAGAAATATTTGATCAAATTTTCAATCAAGTTTCAATCATCATAATTAGCATATATTTGATGGCAATCACTTGACCTAATCCTTCCTCTATATAAACACAAGAGATTCAAATCACAAGGACACGAATTCCTGCCTCCAAGAACCCTAGCTAAGTCTCAAAAAACCGTGACATACAAGTAACTTGTAGCCAAAGTTTCAGAATGATTCAGACCATTCCAAGGTCACCATTAGCTCCACTGGTGTCCTCTGATCCATCCCAAGCCCATACAAGCAATCAAAAGCTTATGAAACGTAAAAACGCGATCACGGTTTACCAAAAAAAATTCAATTTCAATTTCACATATTCATGCATTGTTAATTGAATTTGATCATATATTTGTGTTTATATTGATGTTTCGATGCTTTCTGGATAGTTTGATTGGAGTTTAAGTGCAGGAATCGTGAGTTGTCATTGCTAGGGTTTAGAGCTCAGAATTAGGGCTTCACGAATTAGGCAAAATTGGATGAAATTGAGGGGCATGGTTGTGTTCAGAGGATCAAACCCAGTCGATCCATGTCCTCACAACTAATTTCTATTTCGTATTTTGAGTTTTGTGATTTGCAGGTTTTATAGCTACGGACAAAATTTGTAGGTAAAGCCTTTAGCAGCGGACAACGTCCTTAAGTAAAAGTCAGGAATTCAAATGGGGACGATGACCCCCTTAGCGCGCGTTTTGGTTTGAATAAATCTCTGGAAAATATTTTCTCTTATATGCTTATTGTTTCATTATTCAAACAACAAGTGCAGGTAGCTCAGATGGCAAGGCATGTGATCTCTCACCCCAGGGTCAGGGGTTCGATCCCTAGCGCCCCCAACCTATTTTTTGCCCTTTGTTTACTAACCCTATTTTATTTTTATTTTTTTTCAATTTCTTTTCAATTTTCTTCAATTAATTTAATTCTTTTAAAATATTTTCTAAAAAATACAACAAAAATCACAAAAATAATTTTATTTTTAGAATTAGGTTTTAAAAATGCTTATTTAATTTTTGACACAAAACATTTTTCTTTATTTAAATTAATTGTTTAATTAATCTTAAATTCAACTTTTAATTTATTTCCTCAAATAAAATCAATCCAGAAAATTCACAAAAAATATTTTTATTGCTAGTAATTAGGTTTACTAATTTTAAAAATTCTTATTAACCTCAAACATTTTTTCTTTCTTTATTTATTTCTTTATGTCTTTTAAATTCTAGAAAATAATGTATAGGTCGCAAGGACATTTTTTGTATTAATGTAGGTTTATCTTTCCTCGCATTTTTTATATATTTCTGTAACTGCTCATGGGATGTAATAGCTTAGGTTAATTTTACTTTTCTGCACCTCTATTATGTAATTGCCCCAAAGCCTTGCAATAGTGTAGGACCTTTATCTTTGCGCTTTTACTTTCTGCACTCTCTTATAAACTGTATATACACTGCCTAGATGTATGGTAATAGGATTGCATGATAAGACATAAAATCAAACTTAGATCACTCTAAATCAAAGATAAAATATCTGAGTTGAATCACTATTCACACTTGCACCCCCTTAGGGTATCCTCTCTTGTTGCCTTTCGAATAAACAATGGTCATGTCCCTCGAACATAGGGGTACCATTAGCAAAGTTACCTATGAATAAAATCATCACAAAGATCATAGTCCCTCGATGACCCTCGATGTTGCCTATGAATATATGATCTCGTCACTCAGTTGTTGCCTACGAATAAGTGATGATCGTTCCTTCAAATTACTAAAGGTATCCTTACATGTTGCCTTCAATGACCATACGATGACCCTACGATTGTCCCTTCACATCCAACGGATAAGGTTACCTACCAAATAATGGTATGGATAGCGATGTCCTAAAGGAGAAGGAAAATAACAAGAAACGACCATTCTGAGTAGGTAATAAGACTCTATTGCTTTGTCCAATCAAACAAATCACTTTTCACACCTCACACTTATTTTCAAACTATTTTTCAAACAAACACTTTGTATACATTCCAACGAGAATCATTGCAAAGTTACATCTTTCCAAACCAAATGTTTCCAAACACTTCGCATACATTCATGAGGACTGATACAAGAATCATTACGAAGTCAAAGAGAAATACTTTTCAAAAATACTTTTCAAATCACACACACACATAAAGCAAGTTTTCAAAAAGTGAGCTAAGCAATTAAGAGCCTGTAGATAACTACGGATGGAAAGGGTGTTAATACCTTCCCTTTTCATAATTACCTCCTGAACTCAGAATCAATAAAAGGTCTTTCCTATTATTTTCACCTTTCCTTTATTAGATAACAGAAAAGTCGGTGGTGACTCTTGCTATCCGCAATATTTGCGATAAAACGCAAAACAAACAAATCAGTTCTCCCACCGTGTTACAATAGGCTTATTACATCCAAAATAATCTCAAATTTGAAGTGTCGTACAAATATCTCATCACACACTTCACGGTCTCCCAATAATATTTTCCCGAATTTGAGAGATAACGACTCACCATTCCCACGACATGAGCAATATGGGGTCTTGTACTAACCATATCATACATCAAACTACCAACGGTTGATGATTACATAATGTTCTTTATACTCAACTTTTCTTCATCCATAGATGAACATAGTTTATGACTAAGCTTGAAATGATAAGCAAGTGGAATGCTCACCGCCTTGGCCTTATCCATACTAAAATGAAGAAGGATTTTCTCCTCATACTTTTTTGTGAGAAGTAAAACTTCTTCTCACTTCGATCTTGAACAACTTCAATTCCAAGAATTTTCCAAGCCTCTCCTAAATCCTTCATAGCGAAATATTCACTCAAAGTTTTCTTCAACTCTTTAATTCTTGAAATATTATTTCCAACAATTGGCTTATCATCCACATAAAGCAAGAGAATAATGAAATCTCCTTCAGAGTAATTCCGGAAAAACACAAAATGATCGGCCTTGGTCATCTTGTACCCATGTTCAATCATCACTGAGTTGAACTTTTGATACCATTGGTGAGGTGCTTGTTTCAAACCATAAAGACTTTTTTACCAATTTGCAAACATAATCTTCTTTTACTTTCTCTCATAATCCACCTGGCTGCTCCATGAAAATTTTTTCATGTAGATCACTGTGAAGGAAAGTATTTTTCACGTACATTTGATCTACTTATAAATAAAGACTAGTGGCTAGCCTAAGAACCAATCAAATAGATTGCATCTTCACAACCAGAGCAAAAATCTCACCAAAGTCAAAACCTTCCCATTGTTTAAAACCTTTTACCTCCAAGAAAGCCTTGTATATTCTTTGAGAAGTACAGTCGTCTTGCTTAATTCGATAAACCCATCTATTATTCAATTCTCTTTTTCCCTTTGGCAAATTCACTAACTCAAAGGTATTATTCTCACGAAGTGATTGCATTTCATCCTTCATGGCATCCATCCAATCCATTTTGTTCTAATCCTCTTAAACTCTTGTAAAGAATTCAGGTTCTCCATCATTGGTAAGAAAAATATACTCATTTGAGGGGTGTCAAATGGATGGACTTTTGTCATGAATAGACTATATACTCATTAGAAGCAACTGATTGCTTGACACTTTCAATCTCTTGATCTACCTCATTTTCAACAATGTCTTCTGTAGAACCTACATCAACAATGTCATTAGGATTTAAAACATTATCAACATTAAAATCCATACCTTGATTTTTAATTGTAACATCTTAGAAAGTGATAGGGGTTGTATCAATAATATTTTAGTTTGTATCAACCATTTCTTCATCTTTGAAAATCGGATCTTTATTCTCAACTTTATCGACATCCTCAATGGTATAATCCTCCATGAATATGACGTCACAGATACGGATAAGCTTCTGTTTAACTAGATCACATAATCAATATCCAAACTCATCAAGTCCGTACCAAAAAAACACACATTTCTTCGACTTCTCATCCAATTTCGATCTCTCATACTTCAGAATATGCACATAAGCCATGCACCTAAACACCCTAATATGGTCGTAGGATACATCTTCACCACTCCAAACATGATTTGGAACATCAAAATTTAACGAAACACATTGAATGAGGTTTAAAAGATGTACAACATGCTCAATGTTTCTCCCCAAAAGTATTTCAGTGACTTTGATTGAGAAAGTAAACATCTCACCCTTTTCCACTAAAGTTATACTTATTCTATCAACTAACACATTCACTTGTGGTGTCTTTTGAGGAGAATTTTGATGACATGTACCTTGATCTTGACAATACTTGTTGAAAAGCCCAACATACTCTCCCCTGTTAACACTTGATATTTAGTCTTAAATTTATAAGCCATTGCTTTTAGAGTACAATCATTAATGAAAATCACAAAGTAATATGCACCACCAACTAACTGTGTCTTCATCGGACCACACACATCAGAATGTACTAAATCAAACACTTCTAATTTTCTCTTTGGTTGGAATAACATAAAGGAAACTCGTCGTTCCTTACCCGTCAAACAATGCGAACACTTTCTTAACTTCGCATCAGAAACACCATACAAAACATTCTTCTTTGCCAAAATTCTCAAATATTTTTCACTCATGTGATCCAAACGCTTGTGCCATAATTTAGATGAGCTATCATTATCACAAGTGATAATGTAGCACTTCGAAACCCCAAGTTAGACAATATATAAGTTTGAACTTCTCTTTCCTTTAGCAACCAACATTGAGCCTTTCTTTAACTTCCATTCATTTCTTGAAAAATAATTATCATATCCTTCATTATCCAACATACCAACGGATATAAGATTGAATTGAAGTTTCGGAATGTGTTTCACACCTTTAAGAACTAGAGATGTCCCATTGTTAGTTTTGACGCAAATGTATCAACTTATGATGACATTAGCTTGCCCATTATTTCCCATACGACAATACCTTTTTATGTGTCATTTTTCCCCATAATGATGACACTCAATATGAGAGAATATATTAGAGACTCCTTGTGATTTACACGTGAAGTTTCACGATTACTTGAACCTCTACTTTATTGTCTCCCCTTGATTTAGTAATTAACACCTAAGAATATGAATAAGAACCTTGTGACTTACACCTCAACTCCTCATTTAATACACTACTTTTAGCAAGTCCATTGAGATGATATCATTTAGAGTGAAGTTAGACAAGGATGTCCTAAAAGTCTCCCAGGAGTTAAGCAAAGTACCAAGAAGCCAAACACCTCGAATTTCATCATCAAAAGTAAGATTCATCTCTGACAATTGATTTAGAATCCCTTGGAAAGTTTTCAAGTGATCGGTCATGGGTGAACCATCGTTATACCTCAATGACATCAATTTCTTGAACAATAACAACTTATTGTCCCCCGTTTTTCCACCATACAAATCCTCACATTTGGTCCAAAGAGAGCGAGCATGAGTCACTAAGTTCACATGATTCAAAACATTATCATCCAACCATTGACGAATATAACCACGAACTTATCTATGCAACAAAGTTTCTTCTTCATTACTATTTCCATCAGGATTTTTATTAGAGAAAAAAAGCAAGTGAAAACCTTTCACATAAAGAAAAATTTCCATTTCTCCTTTCCAAACATTATAATGGAACCATTCAAACTCACAATCCTAGATGTGTTTGTCTCCATCATTACATAAACCAAACCACGACTCTAGATATAAATTTTTGGGAGGAAATCACAAATGCAACCTAATAATTCAACAACATAATCTCTCCCAAATACCAAATGCAACGACAATCAACATAACACATAAAACAACACAACATTATTTTAGCATGGAAAAACTTATGCTAACTAGGAGTAAAAAAACCACAGGACCAATAGGTCACTTAAATACTCCACCATAATCAACAATGGGTACAAATATGGTGCTTTATAACACTAGTTAGAGGCACAAGTAAACATCATCAGCATTTTCAATTAATCTTGGAATACAATAGGAATCTAGAGAGACAAAATAACCCAAAATCACCAAGACATATGACCTCAAATATGGACTCGACACATGAATATAGAAAGATCTAAATTCAATCACTACCATTCAGAACTTGCAGCTATGAGTCATGAACTCTGTGTCAAAATTATAGAATAATCTTACTATTGAATTTTGCGCAAGCTCCAATTTTATGGGACTAATTTGTGCAGAATTGGGCCGCGGGAATAGTATTTTCCCTCTACTTCTTCTTGTAGTTTCTATAACATAATGAATGAATAACTTAATTCTCTTTGTTAGGTAATAAAAAAAGGCATAAACATGCATGAGCCACTAACCCACATCCATATGGGTCTCTACAAATAGGAGGGATAGTCCAACATATCCCTCAAGGGATACGGGGCTCTCAAGAAATATTTACTTAAGTATCCAATGCTACTCAAAGAGAACTCCATTTTGATTAACCCTAATAATTGCACTCTAATCACATGTCTAAAACCTAACAGTTCCACCCACCAGCAACGCCTCTCACCTCATGTGAGTTGGTCCCTAAAATAGCCTTAAAAACTATCATACATGGTTACTCGCCATTGTGAGCTAACCCTCGCCCAAAAATGTGTAATATACCTACCGGGGCCTCTGAGTCTCCCTAACCTTGTAGGAGGAGCACACACACTGATCGCGACTTTATCGTCTATTAATCAGCAGACTGCAAGTGCACAGTCCTATCGCGTAGTTTTAAAAGATATCGAACCCACAGAGACTATAAATCGAACTATTGTTATCCTAAGTTACGGTATACAGCTAAGGCGAATAATTCTTTAAGATTTTTGGTTAAGGAAAATATAATAAATAAATAGATATTAGTATGTAATTCGTCTAACCTAAGGGGATCTGAATTTCCACTGGCTTGTTACTTAAGTTGATAGAATATCTTTCAGCAAACAATATTCATCTAAAGATCCTATCTCAAACTGTCGCTTCTATTGAATCGGATCATGTAATTAAATCCTAACGTATGCTCTCGCTATCCCGCCGAATTTAAAAACACTTTTTGAAAATAAATAAAGTTTAATCTCTTTTAAAATGCTGTCGCAGTCTTTAAAATTAATACCTAGTATCCACTATCTGGTTCTAAACCTCAAACTGTTGCTCTGTTGGTTTCTAACCTTAATCCAGTTTATTAACCTCAAACTTTCGCTCTGTTGGTTTCTAAACCTTTTAATAAATTAAATTAGATATCTAAGTCAGAAAGAATATTTTTAACAACGTAACATTATGCCAGTTTATTTTAGATTCCTTTGGATCGATTAATTTACATACCAATATCGAAAAGACTTAGCCAGACATATTAATTAATTTAGACATGCATAAATAATACGATTCGATATATTTAAACATTTCCACAATTAAATAAATAATATCAGGCAACAATAAATAAAATAAAATAAAATAAAATAAATAAATAAAACCTGAAATTAAGAATGCTGGAAATAATCCTGTTCTTGACTTCTTGAATTGAAAGGAAAAATAAAATACGACAAGGAATAAATAGCACTGGATCTAACGTAAGGTTAGATCAGTGAAAACTGGAAAATACAATACTGGAATAAAATTGTGAAATATTAAAATAGCGGTTGTTCGGTAGAAATGCCGACCCTGATTCTGAAACTGGAACTCCTATTTATAGATGCATTTGGTAACTGCCTTTCCTGAATTTTCGTACGCAAGCATGCGTGAACGTGGAGCGAAAATAGTGCCTTGAGAGTCGGAGGCGGGGGCCTCAAGAATAGGCATACGTGGGAGACGTGCGTCTTAAGCAGTTGGAAGAAGTGGTGGACCCCACTTGCGAGGGAGGCGGGCGCCTCCACGTGGCCCTTGACTTTGAGACGTGCGTCTCAACTGCTGCGAAAATGGAGGGCCCCACTTGCTAAGGAGGCGGGCGCCTCCGAGGAAAGAGGAAAGCTGAGACGACCGTCTCAGCCCACGTGGCAAGGGCATGTGCGTGCTGGTCTGGGCTTGCTTGCTTTGGGCTTGCTTGCTTGTGGGCTTAGTCTTGGACCTTTGCTATAATTGTTTTCTACTTCTTAACACCTCCCTTTTACTATATCACACCTTTTGCTTCATTTCTTTGCTTTTTAATCCGATTTTTCCTCGATTTTACTTCTTTGCTCGATTTATCTTTATTTAATACAAATACCTGAAACATAGAAAATACCAACGTAATATAGAAATAAAGTGAAATAATTAAATAAAAACATTAACATTATTTATGAAAAATACATCAAATATGTTATATAAAATCGTGTTATCAAACTCCCCTATACTTAAACCTTTGCTTGTCCTCAAGCAAAAAGTAAAAATGGAAATCACCTGAGCATATGTCAAACGCAGATATATAACACAATTCAATTCGTACTAGGTTGCAATTCACTTCTTGTTGGATAACTCGAGTTTAGACTTTGACACCAAAATTACCGTAATAACACTAGACAACCCCATTTATGCAGACCAATTTAAGTCATGAATTATAGCTCGACCTAATACTTTCGTTTTGTTTCACCCGTTTTCATTCTGGCGCAATCACATTAAGCCCATTACCTTACGCGCACATAGTGGAGTAACCGGTTAGTGACTTTGATCTTTATAATCCAGCTAGGAGTCCGGTAATTATATTTGGTACTCCTTTACCCAATTACAAATTGCGGGGGATCGGATCGTCATCCGCCCTACCAAGTTCAGCACCAGGGACCACTGAACCAATTCATAATGGATGTTTGCATTAATATTTTATAGTTTATGCGACTGTTGAATTAAATGATCTGGTAAGGACCATCTAACTTAATAAGTGCATCTTCTAATAAAAATTTTCTTTTTTAAAAATTCTTGATCAATCACTTATATTCATCGATTCTCCACGTAGTTTGTCGTTTAAGGCGGTGCCGACTGCTTAATAAACTACTCGGGATTACTTTAAAACTAAGTCTTAAGGTGTTGGTATCATAAGTACTTAAATCAATCTAACACGTTGGGGGTTTTAAAGTGTTAGGACGATAACAATTTTGCTAAGTCGCGCTCGAATTCTTATTTAAAAATAGGCAACCTTAGTATTATTTGAGTGTGTTAATATATGAGTTTTAATTTTTGTTAAAATTTTGTCGTTATGGCTCAAGAAAAAGGAGAAATTCGAATAAGCACGAAATTTAAACATAAAAGACTAAAATTATAAAAGACTAAAATTTCATAAACATGTATTTTATTGAATGGAAATTTTGCAATACATAGAAAAAGGAAACTAAAAGGGAAAAACTAAATAGAGCAAAGAAAATAAAAATGAACAAAGAAATGTTCTGACTCCCCCAAACTTAAAATAAGCATTGTCCTCAATGCGATAAAACCAGGAGAAATCAGAAAGGGGAAGGGTGGTCACTCGAGCAGCGAGAGATGCATGTGTTTCTAGTAATTACAAAAGTGATATGATACTAGCACATGGTAGACTTAAGTTTTTTTTCAGTTCCACATGCATACATACTACATACTTGTATATATATATATATAGATGATTTAGAATTTTTAATTAGTAGGATATATAATACTAGTATATAATATTTTATAATTAATATAATAAATATTGGGAAGTATTAATTCTGTATATTAATAGGAAAATACGATAATTAGAATATTCAATTATTATATAAATATTAATGCAGATTATTTAATTGAATATAATTATCGGTATTTTGGGGAAGTAGTTCAAACGCATCAGATGAAAGGGGGCAATAGATAACCGACTAAAAATTTAAAATTTAACATAAAATAGAAAAATTGAAAATACGAAAAAGAAAATTTAAAATTTGAATGACTACTCGTTGATTTTCCATGGCCACTTATCAAGCCATCTCACATATCCCTTACCTTTTCTTTTCTTACGTCTGTAGGGCGGTTTATTCTTTCGACATATTGGTGGTGGTTCTGGATTTATCCTAAGTATAAGTTTTTCAATTTTTGGCTTAGTGATTTCGTCCATCGCCTCATAAGTTAACCTTACCCTCTTAACAGTAATTATATCTCTAATTTTATGGTCCTCTAATTTTCGCTTTTTAGGTAAGACTTCAAATGGTGGTGAATTAGTATGGATATTTTTCAATACCGCAACGTGCATTTTAGATTGGGAGTCTACCGGAGTTTCCATAAAAAATTTCGGGAAGGGAATCAGTGGGATGTAGTGATTTGGGGTTACGATAGATGCTTCTTTTTCTACCTCTTTTACAACCTCCTCTTCGAATATTGTTGGTTCATTTTTCTCAATCTCCACTATTTTGTCATCAGAACTTTCCTCGGACACAATATCACTCTCCTCATACTCATCATCACTTTCTAGATTTCCAAATAGTTTTTCCATAATGGTTGTTTCAACATCCACATCTTCCTCGGGTAGAGGTCCTAGAAGGTTTTGTTTGAGTTGAGAGATTTTAGTCTCTAAGCCAACGGTGTGAGACGCGAGGGATTCAACCATACTGGTTAGTTGGCTAAGGGTTTCATTAATTTGAAGACTTTGTTTTCGTACTTCTTCATTTTGGATAGTTTGTGCTTCATTTTGGATAAATTGTGTCTCTACAAAGTGCTCAATCATAGACTCTAACCTAGAGTTAGTTATCATCTCATCTGAATCCTCTATCGATGTTTCAAAATTGAAATCTTGCGATTCGTCAGAGTAAGTTAAAGTCTCTTTTTGTGTTTCCCCATCGCGTTCTATCATCCTACATGATTTGTTAAAATCTTCCATTAATATTTCGAGATCAGATTTATATGGTTTTGGTGATTCTTCAAAATATTGGGCGTGATAATTGTAGGAAGAATTGGGTTGAGAAAAAGTTTGGTTGAAATTATAAGTTTCTTGTGGTTCCTCAAAATATGGGGATTGGTAGTTCTGAAGGTAGTTGGGGTAAGAGTAGGGTTGTGAAGCATTAAAGTTTTCCATCAGTATTTCAGAGTCGGATTTATGGGATTCTTGTGGTTCCTCAAAATACTGATAATGGGCATAGGAAAAATTTGGGTCATACATGATAAATAAAATAAAAATGCCTTAGTCTATACGGTGTAACACCAGAGTTACAATATCGACTTAAATAGTCCCCGGCAACGGCGCCAAAAACTTGATCGCGACTTTATCGTCTATTAAGTGCACAGTCCTATCGCGTAGTTTTAAAAGATATCGAACCCACGAGACTATAAATCGAACTATTGTTATCCTAAGTTACGGTATCTGACTAAATGAATAATTCTTTAAGATTTTTGGTTAAGGAAAATATAATAAATAAATAGATATTAGTATGTAATTCTAACCTAAGGGATCCAATTTCCACCGGCTTGTTACTTAAGTTGATAGAATATCTTTCAAGAAAATATTCATCTAAAGATCCTATCTCAAACTATCGCTCTATTGAATCGGATCATGTAATTAAATCCTAACGTATGCTCTCGCTATCCCCCGAATTTAAAAACACTTTTGAAAATAAATAAAGTTTAATCTCTTTTAAAACGTCATATCTTTAAAATTAATACCTAGTATCCACTATCGGTTCTAAACCTCAAACTCCGCTCTGTTGGTTTCTAACCTTAATCAAGTTTATTAACCTCAAACTTTCGCTGTTGGTTTCTAAACCTTTTAATAAATTAAATTAGATATCTAAGTCAGAAAGAATATTTTTAACAACGTAACATTATGCCAGTTTATTTTAGATTCCTTTGGATCGATTAATTTACATACCAATATCGAAAAGACTTAGCCAGACATATTAATTAATTTAGACATGCATAAATAATACGATTCGATATATTTAAACATTTCCACAATTAAATAAATAATATCAGGCAACAATAAATAAAATAAAATAAAATAAAATAAATAAATAAAACCTGAAATTAAGAATGCTGGAAATAATCCTGTTCTTGACTTCTTGAATTGAAAGGAAAAATAAAATACGACAAGGAATAAATAGCACTGGATCTAACGTAAGGTTAGATCAGTGAAAACTGGAAAATACAATACTGGAATAAAATTGTGAAATATTAAAATAGCGGTTGTTCGGTAGAAATGCCGACCCTGATTCTGAAACTGGAACTCCTATTTATAGATGCATTTGGTAACGCTTTCGAATTTTCGACATGCGTGAACGTGGAGCGAAAATAGTGCCTTGAGAGTCGGAGGCGGGGGCCTCAAGAATAGGCATACGTGGGAGACGTGCGTCTTAAGCAGTTGGAAGAAGTGGTGGACCCCACTTGCGAGGGAGGCGCCTCGCGTGACTTTGAGACGTGCGTCTCATGCTGCGAAATGGAGGGCCCCTTGCTAAGGCGGCGCCCAGGAAAGAGGAAAGGCGAGACGACTCGACCTTGAAGGGCATGTGCGTCTGGTGCAGGCTTGCTTGCTTTGGGCTTGCTTGCTTGTGGGCTTAGTCTTGGACCTTTGCTATAATTGTTTTCTACTTCTTAACACCTCCCTTTTACTATATCACACCTTTTGCTTCATTTCTTTGCTTTTTAATCCGATTTTTCCTCGATTTTACTTCTTTGCTCGATTTATCTTTATTTAATACAAATACCTGAAACATAGAAAATACCAACGTAATATAGAAATAAAGTGAAATAATTAAATAAAAACATTAACATTATTTATGAAAAATACATCAAATATGTTATATAAAATCGTGTTATCACACACCTGTACATTTTTGTACAATACAATATTTTAGAGATATGAAACCAGAAAATTATCTTAGTTTGATCTTAAACCACGCGATCTACTCTAGTCCTGAAGAGTTTCCTATTGAGATTTTAATCATCAACAACTTGAGGTTTTACACATTTTTAGCCCAACAACCTTATACCCGTATTTTACATGTTTAGCTTGCAACTTTCAAGTCTATTACAACAACACAAGAGGAATAAGCTCTGGAATAAACAAATTAAGTATAGTAACATCAAAACATAACTCTTAGATTAAGCTTTTCACTCTCTCAACACTAAGGAAATTTCTTGTAACTAATTGAGGATGAGTGAGACAGAAGAGTAGATAATTATGAAAATGTAATGTTTTAACGGGATCAGAGTCATGACCATTAAACCTTTCCACTTAGTTAGCATATCAATTGAGGGGGAAAGTGATGTATTTTTATGACGTGATTCTTACCTTGCCCCACAATCCCATCTAAAAAAAAATTTCTAACCTAGGGGAAATCACTTCTTTGTAGTAGTAATATAAGACAAAAAAAAATAAAGATATATAGTTTAAAGAGATCACACTAGCAAATTATCTTATTTTGGTCTGAAACCACACGGTCTACTTTAATCCTGGAAAGTTTCCTCTTGATATTTTCATCATCATCAACTTGAGCTTTTACACATGTTCAATGTAACAACCTTACACCAAGATTTTTACATGTTTAGTTTGCAACCTTCAAGTCTATTACAACAACGCAAAATGACTAAGCTCTTGAATAAAAAAACTAGCATAGTAACAAGAAAAAAAAACTCTCAAATGAAACTTTTCATTGTCTCAACACTAAGGCAATTTCTAGTAAAATATTGAGAATGACTGAGATAGAAGAGTGAGTAGTTCAGAAAATTTGTGATTTAGAAGTGAGGAAAACACTTATTTATATAGTAAAAAAATTATCCAAGAGGGCAACAATCTGTGGGCTTGGACGTTGTTTAACTAATTAGAAACGACAAGCTAATCAATTAGAATAAGGCGGGAAAGGAAACCCTAATATGTTATGTGTCTTAACTGATTAAAGGGTTTCCTAATCAATTAGGAGCCAAACTTACTCCTTCATCAATTAGACAACGTGTCTAGTTTGCCTAATTAGTCATAATTTCTTCTTAATCAATTAAACGCTTGTCATGATTGATTTTTAGAAGAATTTAGAAAATAATGTGGAGTAAAAATTATTTTAGTATATGTGTGCATCGCTTTAGTACTTTAAAACTTACTCATACTGAAATTACATACATCTGATGAAATTGATAGTACTTATGATTTAAATTGTTTCTTATTCGATTGTCATTGTCAATAAATTTAAAAGACTTTAAGATACACAACATGTAGAACCACACATATTAATTAAGTAAATTAATCAATCATTTAAGTGAAAAAACTAATTATCTTCTTTATTAAATTTAATCACTGGTCAATTAAAATTTTTAATTAATAAAAAATAATATACACTGCTACGAAAAAAAGGCATTTAACAATAGTTGGAAAGGATATATAATCACGTAGGTCCAACCATTGTTATGTAGAATATTGTTGTAAGTGTGTTACTTACAGTCACGGTCTTAAGACCGTTGTAGTATACTGAAAAGTGTGTGCGATATCACAATGGTTAGTTAACTCAACCGTTGTAATAGACCTAAAGGTCCCAGGTTCGATTATCAACATTGATATTTTGAAACATATATAAATTATAATTCATCGTGGTTACTATAGATAACCATTATGAAAGGTACCCATAATTTATTATATAATACATATATCACTTGTTTTTTCATATACTTCATTAAAGAAATACAACCATTCAAATTAATGAAGAAGTATATAATCTGAAAAATTAAACTATTCTCGAAAACCAACTTAAACCACACAGTGTTTCTGAATTGCATGTCTCTCATAATTCATTTTCTTCTCTTTAACACATAAAATATGGTTCAAAGGTATGATTCATTCATTTCATTGATTCCTTCGATTCTAGTTTAATTTGAATAATATCAATTTATTGGCCAAGTCTGCCTCATCATCATCGCTTATCATCATGATTGTTATGATGACTTAACATCGTAACAATCAAGATCATAACAATCACGATGATAAATGGCGACAACGAGGTAGAATTAGTGAATAAATTAGTGTTGTTAAAGTTAAACTAGAATAGAAGATATATATGTAATAAAAGATTAAGGTCAATGAACCATATTCTATATGTTAAGGAGCATTAAATGAACGATGAGATGCATACAATTCGAAAAACATCGATTGATATAGACTGGTTTTCAATTACATCTTAATTCTCATATTATAAGTTTCTATGTCAATTTAAATTAATGTATTTTCATTAAAAGGTTAGTGAAACAAACTACCTACGTAGCATAAAATAAACTAAACTTCATCTACTGTCAACATGTATAAGAATTTAAAGAATAAAATATTGCTAAACCACAAGAAGCTTTTTTCTTGTGACTTATCAATGTTTTGTTTTTGTTTTGAGAACATTTGTCAACAACAACAACAACATACAACAACAACAACAACATACAACAACGCAACAAATACATGCAACAATTTTTTAAATAAAAAAAAACAATTTATCAACAAAATAGTAACAACATACAATATTACAAGATGTATTAAATTTTTTCAAGAACGCACATTTTATTGAAAATAATCGTGGAATTCTAACAAATTATGAAGTTCATCTAGTTTGTGATGCTCATATTATACGCTTGCTACCACTGTCATCACCATGTATCATCCCATTAACCATCAAACACCATAATCTGCAACGAAACTCAAAAAACTTTAACCATGAGCATCATCACAATACAACCAACGACCATACCTAACTTCTAAGCATCAACATCATCCAGAAGAAGAGTAGAAAGAAGAGAGAAAGTGAATAGTAAAGATATATTAAAAGAGAGAGAAGAAGAATAACCATCTTCGTCACCACCGAAGTTTGCGTCGGATGTTGCTCCGGCCAGATATCTTTTAAGCTTCCTTTAAGAGTTTTTTGTTTAGGGGTAGTGGTCACCGGAGAAAACTGATGCACATAACTTGATGATATGTTAAGGTTTTCTTTAGAGAGAAACGACTGTTATGAACTGGGCGACAGATACTTTCATTTATATATAAAAAAAGGTTAAATACGTTTTTAGTCCCTATAAATATGCGACCCTACAGTTTTTGTCCCTCTAAAATTTTCCTTCGAATAATGGTCCGCGCAAAATTTTTATTCATGCAGTTTTAGTCCATGTTATTTTCTAAAAATTTTAAAATGGTTTAATTACCTTTAAATTTTATTTTTTTGAATAATTATTTTCATATGTGTTCAGAATAATATATAATATTTATTTACTAAATTTTAGAATTTTTTAAAATGAGAGGGATTAAATATAATATTTTTTTATAATTTCAAAAGATATTCATAAAAGTAACGAAAATTTTGATTTAGAAATCCAATTTTGAATTTTTTTCCGATGAACTTTTTATAATATTCTACACATGTATGTAAAATAATCATTCAAAAATACATATCAGTTTAACAAAATGGACTAAAATTACGTGCATAATAATTTTGCAATGACCATTATTCGAAGAAAAATTTTAGAGGGACCAAAATTGCAACGTCGCTATTTATAGGGACTAAAAACGTATTTAACCTTAAAAAATATCATTTTTCATCACGGTTGACAAGACTAACTGTGATGATTTATTATTTTTTTAAAAATTATATCACAACAGTTGTTGAACAACCATATTGATATCCCTTTTATTTTTATTTAAAAATAAATAAAAAAGAAAAGATACGTCTTACGTTAAAGGAATAAAATATTTGAGGGCATTCAGATCCGAACTCATGAAAGCTTGATTATATCACCAGAGTGAATTCACCAACCATTATTATATTCTAATTATATAATTAAAAAAAAAAATAATGTTAGTGCGTTAATTTAGAGATGCCACCACAAAATTTAGAAGAATCATAATAACTAAGTAGTGTTGTTGTACCTGGGTTTTGTAGAGTAATAATTAAATAAAAATGTATTATATATAATATATTGAAATAATTAAATAAAATATATAATAAAATATTCCCACTTAAAGTTACTTTCTTCTTCTACGTTTGGTTTGATAAAATGGAGGTATAATTATGGGGGAAATAATTAATTAATTAATATACTCTTAAAATTTTAAAACAATAATAATTATGAATATATTTTTTTCACAAAAACAACGACAATCATGAAAGAATGAATGAATGGAATTTTCTTTTTACATATTTGCTAATGAGTGGTTATCTTCTTAACTTCCCTAATAATTATTTATGGCTAAGCATGTGATCTGCTGTAATTGTCCTCAAGTGCAGCAAAAAGCATATTACACTTTTGATTCATTGGAGATAAAAATTAAGTAAACAATAATTAACGAGCAAATAACAATTTTTTGGAATTAATTCAACAACTACCGATGCTTAACATATCATAACATATATTTTAATACATAATAAATAAACAAATGAACATGTGTAAATATAATTACATGATCTACATGTTAGTTTATTAGAGATGAGATTATTAATAATATATGATGACCTAAAGAAAAGCTCAATCTTAAAATATAAAAATGCAGTGACAAGTAATTAATATTTGTTAGTTTATGAATTTTTTTAATAGGTACTCTTGATGTCTTAAACACTTTTTGAATGGAGAAAAGAGATAATGTGTTTGTTTTTGGTATATGATGATCAATTAGAGTTTTTATTATTCTAAAATATATCATTTTTATATACATTCATATTTGACATTATATCTAGTTAATTAAATAATTAATTATTAAATAGAAATATAATTAATCTTTTAAACTTTATTTGATCACTTAATCAATTAAACCTCTTTATTTGATAAATAACTAATATAATTTATATAAATATATTTGTCCACGTAATAATTATCAAAGTATTTAAATAAAATACATTCCACAAATTTTTCACTTGAGCAATATATCTTAATAATCATATTATAGTCTTTAGAGCCGCATCTAAATGCTATTTATCTTTAGATTTCAACTTTACAATCTAGTCAATCTAATACCTCAATAATGAGACCATCGTTGTTGTCGTCAATATGGTATAATGTGACGGAATTCTGACGACCACCACATCAATACACTTGATGACATAGATCGATATGGATGAGTGACATGAATTTTTCATGAAATATGATCTTTGAGTCATGCCTATTTTTAACTGAAGTCTTTATTAAGATCAAACTGAAGTTTGTAAATTAAATATTTGCACAAACGATACAAAATTTCTTATAGCAATAATAATCTCGTAAACTTTATTTCAGCAAATAATCTTAACATAAAGTATGTACTAATATCAAAATAATATTATAAACATAAAGAAGAAGTGACTCTCATTAATCTAAGACATCTTTAGTGATAACAATCATACGAAATATCGTATATGTCCAGTCTTTGATTAGTGAATCTTCTAAATAAATTCACATGTATATATTTTATTTTCAACAATAATAATTTATAATTCAATGGGCCTTTTAAAATTTATTAATGAAACACTATATAAAGGTCTTACAACACAATATAACATGAGAGGTCTTTCAAAAATCATATACAAAATTGTAGCTGAGTGTAATGAATACTTACCTTCATTTTTTCCGTATTAAGATGTTTATTCAACATCTAAAATATTAGAGTCGGAAATACTAATGATCTTCCAATTGTCAGATCTCCAAATTGTGAGCACAAACTCTTTGTTCTCTATGACAATTCTAATGGTTTCTCATTTTTTTCAACAATTCAATTTTAAATTATTCAAATATCTACTTAATAATTTTATGTACACCTTTTCATGTACGTATAAATAAAATCATATATACGATTCCCTCAACCAAAGAATATGAAAATACTTAATTTTTCAAATGTCAATATTTTTCTCTAATGTAATTATAATTGAGACCTAGTAGTTTCACTTAGTAATTGAAATATCTCAAATATTGTATTTCACGTTGAATTTAATTTCAACCTAATTGATAAAACTTTTTTGTGATATCCAAAGGTACCTAGAATATGAAAATACTTAGTTTTTTATAATGTAATTATAATTGAGACCTAGTAGTTTCACTTAATAGTTGAAATATATCTCAAATATTATTGTATTTCACGTTGAATTTACTTTCAACCTAATTGATAAAAAAAATTGTGATATCCGAAAAGTACCTAGAGAATATTTTCACAAGTCCTAACTGAAAGACTTTAATAATAATTGAATTTAAAAGATAAACTGAATCATTATTTATAAAAAAAAGTATTGTTTAAAAAAATTGATCATAATAATGATTAACCAAATTATATTTGAAATAAAAATATATAAGCAACGGATAAAAAATTACCAAATATTTAATATATAATATTTACTGAATTTGTTCGCTCCATGTTAATGTGTATTTCAATATCATTAAACATTTATAATAATTCCATAATTTATCTTAATTTAGATTTATTGTACACTTTATGGAAGAATTATATCAAGTAATTATTTCTGACTTTAACTTAATTGTGCAAAAAGAATAATAAATCTTTAATTTAAAAATAAAAAAAAGAGTAGTCGGTCTTGAAGCGGCACCCCCAAAAAGGCGAGCCCGTTTCGGGGAATCTTCTTCTAAAAAGGGAATCTGGTCTTGATTTCGATCTATCTTCCTGAGAGTAATATAAGACTTGGTTGATCCTCAGCAATCAAAACAAAAGAAATAGGAGTAAGATGATCAACTCCAAGAGAAGTTGAGGCAACCTCAACAACAAAGAACGTGACAAGAGTTGTAGGAGGATGAGTAGCTGTTTGAACTGTGGTGCCAGGGTTGACGCCTTGAGAAGTAGAAATGGCATATACTTTCTGTAGAGAGTCTATTTTATCTACAAGTACATACACGCAAGTTAAAAACACCAAGTATTCCATCATCACCAAAGATATTTTCCTCTCCATGCGACCAACCACACTCACAATGGTACGAGTGTCAATGGATTTCTTCCTCTTATGGGAAGAAGACAATTTTTTGGGGCCAAAATCTTTCTCAGAGCCAAGCTCATGAAATAGAGACTCCATATCACTCTTCATCATAACTTCTTTAGTATAGGGTGATCTAGTTTGATGTCGTAAGAGTGAGTCTCAAAGCTGAAATGAGGCTAAGAAAAGTAATTCATGAACCCGCTTTTGCCATTTAGTATGGATGAGTTAGAAGGAAAATTGAGCCTCCTGATTATAGGGCTTCACCAACACAAAGCGAGCTGGAAAGTCGCCTCAGACTTCAATGAAATGGTTGATCAAGTGAATAGGATGACGAATCTCGACACGCCCCTGATCCTATATATCATTATTAGAAGTGTGAACAATCCATAATAACTTGAAAAACAACCAAGGTGTAGGCTTTCAAGACCTGTACTCGGGACAAAATTGAAACATCTCTATGTAACCCAAAGAATCGGACTTAAGATGAGAGGGGGTAACCTTCAAGTACTTCAACACTTCCAACTCAAATTCAGATAGAGGTAGACACATATTTAACCTAGTGAACAAACACTTATAAAATGGGGTTGAACACCCTTCAAAATTTCTACACACATTTTTCCTAGTCCATCGAAAGAACCAATAAATCAGAAGAGCAATCCACCATGATGTTTGTTGCATTTACGACCGTATGGGTACTTAAAACAGAGGGGTCCCTACTATCTTTGCGTCCATCCAATTGTATTATTTCACGTTGTCTGACTCCATTAGTGTAGCCTCTTGAAGGGATAGTTTGTTGATCTTAAAAGCTTAGAGGGTTGAAGCCAACAAACTCTATCTGGTCGGGCCCCGAGTTCCAAATGATCTTTGATATTGACATCATTCGGGTCTCACTTATAGGTTTTCATATAGGACTTGACGTAATATCTAGTATGTTCCCTCCTCATGATAGCAATCTGTATTTATGGAGTCAGCAAGGTAAGAATTAGGAAAGAAAGACGAAGACAATAAAATTGGTTATAAACTACTATTCTTTACTTTCTATTTGAAATAAGAATACAAGTGTTACAGAATAAAAAATAACCCCTCTCACCCTAATTAGGATTTGTTGTTGCAATAATGAGAAACTAATACGTTATTTATAATAAAACTAACACACTGAACTAATAAGCTTTTACACACAGGCACATTACAAGTTAACTTAAACAATTGGGCATAACACAAAGGCCCAATTTAACATGCTAAACAAACCTAGCATTTTGAGTACTGCATACTTGAACACACTTCTACTACAGTATTGTAGGTCTTCGACCCCAACATATAAACCAACTTCAACATCATGCTTAGATCATGTCGAATTATCGAACAAAGAAACTACCCTTTAACAATACTAGAGTTCGATCTAATATCTCACAAATCTCCACTTTGGAACAAACTTTATAACATCAAGTGAAAAAATAGCTTTCTTCATCCAGCTTTATCAATTGCATATAGTGGAAAAGATTTCAGCTTGGGAAGGTCATGGTAATCATATCAGAAACATTGTCATATCTCAAAACCTTCAGCACTTGGACTTCTCCTAGCTCGATTACCCTTTAACTAAATGCATCCTCACATTGATGTGTTTGGTTCACTCATGATAGGCTGAATTCTTCGACACTTGTATTGCACTTTGACTATCATATTTAACACTAATAACTCAACGTTGAAGTTTAAACTTCTTAACAAAACCTTTAAGTCATAATGCTTCTTTCACAGCTTCAGGGAGGGCAATATATTCTACTTTGGTGATTGATAAGGCAAAAACTTTCTGAAGTGTCACTTTACAACTAATTGTTGTGTTAAACATAGTGAAAACATATTCAGAAATAGATTTTCTAGAATCCATACAACCTGCATAATCAGAGTCGACATATCCTTCGATTACTACTCTATTATCTTCACCCAATGCTCCACAATAAATTAAGACTATGTTCATAGACTTGTTTATGTATCTTAGAATCCATGTTGATGCTTTATAGTGAGACTTTCCAAGATTCTCCATGTACCTACTTACAAGACTTATTACATATGATATGTCGGGTCTAGTATAAACCATAACATACATCAAAGAACCTACTATGTTATCATATGGGATGATATTCATATAAGCTCTTTCGACCTCAGTACTGGTATGCTGATATATACTCAGCTTGAATTTAGGGTTTGTCAAAGTCACAATAGGCTTTGAACTCAATATACCAAACTTGTCGAAATTTTTCTATAGGTATGCCTCTTAAGATAAGCATAATTTTGATTGCTTATATCTCTTTAGATGTCAATCCCAAAAATCCAGAATGCAACTCACATATTCTTCATGTTGAAATCCTTAATGAGTTCATCATTCACCTTTATTACATCTTCGACATTGTTGCTTGCTATGAGAGTATCATCCACATAAAGCAACAAAATAACAAATGAATTTCCATGTCGAAATCTAGAGTAAATACAATGTTCGAAGTGACTTTTAATGAAACCTATGTGTGCCATGAACTTGTTGAATCTCATATTCCACTATCAAGGAGATTGTTTCAGTTTATCTAAAGATATATTCAGCTTGCACACATAATCTTCCTTTCCCTTTTCTACATACCCTTCAATTTGCCTCATCAGGATTGTTTCATCTAAATCAACATACAATAAAGCAGACTTCACATCCTTTTTTCCAGTTCTATGTCGAACTGTGCCATCATAGCAAGTAACATTTGAATGGATATGTGCTTCATAATAGGAGAAAACATATCATTAAAGTCGACACCTTCTTTCTGGGTGAAAGCGACCAATTTTGCCTTGTATCTCTTCGACGTAAATCCTTCGACTTCTTCCTTAACTTTGAAAATCCACTTACAAATTACTAAACTAGCTCCAACAGGTTTCTTGATCATTTCCCAAGTATGGTTATCATGAAGAGATTTCATCTCATCATCTATGACCTTCAGCAATTCAGTCTTATTTCCACTCCTCGTAACTTTATTATAGTCGATAGGTTCTTCATAAAGAATCTCACTTGTAGAGATTACGGCATAAGCTATAAGATTTCCAGACCCAAGTCTTTGAGGTGGATTTATGACTCTTCTCGGCCTGTCTTTTGACAACAAATAGTCATTGACAGTTTCCTCAAATTCCTCAGTATCATTAGCATATTGTGCTTTTTCTTCAACTTCATCAAGGATACATAATTCAACATTGACCATCTCCACCTCAATAGGATTCTCTTCATATTCCAACTTTTCTTTAGATATTTTTGCACTTTGACTAACGTCATCAGTTTTCTTAAAAGTCATCTCAACTTCATTGAAAACTACATCTCGATTGGTGATACACCTCTTGTGATATGGCTCTAGGAACAATAGCCTATAATTTTTAACTCCTTAAGGGTATCCCATAAACATGCACTTCAGAGCTCTAGGTCCGACCTTGTATTGCCTAATGTGAGCATAGGCTACACAACCAAACACTCTTAGTTTGTCGAGATTTGGTGGATATCCCGACAAAACTTCTCTAGGTGTTTTTATATATAACGCAATCGAATGACACATGTTTATCATATATGTAATTTTCGCAACGGCCTCAGCCCAAAACACATTATTTAACCCAGCACCAGTCAACATGTATCTGACTATCTCCAAATAGTTCAATTAAACCTTTCAGCCAAACCATTTTGTTTTCGAGTACATGTAGTAATTATGTGCCTTGCAATCACAGCGGCAACACAAAAGTTGTCAAATGCATCATTGCGAAATTCAAGGCCATTGTTGGTTCTAAACCTCTTGACCTTTATGCCAATATGATTTTTGACCAGAGTCTCCCAACATTTGAAATTCTCAAAAGTTTCATCCTTAGTGTTTTAGATGAATACCCGTATCTTTCTAGAATAATCATCAACTATGGATAGAAAATTTCTTGCTCCTGAATGTGATGGATACCTTATAGATCCTCAAAGATCAACATGGATATGATCAAGGGATCCATGTGTTCTTTACTTTCCTTTATTGAACTTCACCCTGCAAGATTTTCCAAGTACTCGGGGTTCAAAAAACTTCAGCTTTTCAATGTTGTCACCACCAAGCGAATTTTGTTCCCCCAATTCGACTAGACTCCTTTCACTGATATGGACAAATATCATATGCCAACTTTCTGTCTTTGACAAAGGTTTCGTGGATGTAATATTTTTAGATCAACTTACAACTTCATCCTTAAGGGTATACAAGCCTTGATTATTCACGCCTCTCAAAACTTCCTTCTCTTCATGACTCTTAAGATACTTTTCTATCCTTTGAAAACATATCCTTTATTGTCGAATTCACCAAGAGAAATCAATTTTCTCTTTAAATTAGGTGCGTACCTTACTTCAGTTAATAACCTTATTGACTCATTGTGGAGCTTGAATCTCATAGATCCAACACCTGCAATCTTGAAAACTTTATTGTTTCCCAACAAAATAGATCCACCATCTTGATCACGCAATTCCTCGAACAAGTTTGTAGCGGTTGTGTCGTACGTGTATTGGATTCAAGTCGTGTTGAGATACAGTTATATCAAAAAAGTAATGGTTGAATTATCGTTAAGTGAAACTTGAGAATAAGAGGGTTGGATGAGAAAACAATATTAAGCATAGTTGTGTTGGACGAATTTTCGAGGACGAAAATATTCTAAGTGGGGGAGAGTTGTAACGCCCGGATTTAGTTAATTGGTTAATTGAATTACTTAAGGATTTGATTATTGGATTTACTCGAAGTTCAAGAAATCAATCGGATTTATTGGTATTATTTTGAGAAACGTATTTGGATTATTAAGTTGAAGTCGGATTTTATTTGGTTAGTCGGAGAATTAATTAAGTTGTTACGTTGAAGAAATAATATTCGGAATAATATTATTATTAATAATGGACTATTTTATTAATTGAGTTGGGCTTTAATTGTGGTATCGTAAATTAATGGTATTTGTTAGGCCCATTAAGGTGAGTTAGTAAGATAAATAAAAAGAATAGTATTATTATTATTACTACTAGTGGGATTATAAGAGAAAGGAAATAAGTGTTTTATGAGTAGAAGAGAAAGAAAGAAGAGAAAAGGAAAGGAAATAGAGAGGAGAAGAGAAAGAGGCTAGGGTTTGGAGAATAACCAAGAGCTAGAGCCAAGCTTAGAGCTGCCATCAATGAGGTAAGGGTGGGGTTCTAACTCTATAACAGGATGCATGATGGATGATATGTGGGATGGGGTTTATAGTTTGTCATTGTTTTGGTGTTTTGTTGTTGTTGTTGAAATTCTAAATTGATGGTAGAAATATATTTTGATGTTGTAATTAAGGTATATATGTTATGTTGATGATAAGAAATGGTGAGTTAGTGATAAAAGATGTTTGGGATTTTGAAGTTTGGTTAAAATTGAGTTTTGGGAACATAAAAATCAAGTTTCTGGGTTTTGTTTCGCTCAGTTCGCGGCTCGAACTTTATTCGCGATGCCAACCTTCTGAACCTGTTAAGTTCGCGGCCCAAACTAGGTTGCGCGCCACGTACTGTTGACAGAAAGTTGAAAACTGTTTTGGTCATAACTTTTGACCCGTAACTCCGTTTTGGGTGTCGTTCGAAGCGTTAGAAAGCTAATGAAATATTCTTTCTAATATTATTGGTTTAGAGTACAGTAGATGATTTTATTAATGAGTGGTTATGGAAAGTTTGTATTGTCGGATGTTTTGTTATTTAAAACACATGTGATCGATATATTTTAGTGGGTTATACTTTTGCCATATAAACGAGGAGCTTTTGTGCTATTTATATGATGTCTAATATATGATAAAATTTGTGGTTGGTTGTTGAAAGTTGTTAATGTTCGTTGTTGTTGTTGTCGAATGTTGTGGTTGTTGGTAGTTGTAAGCGATATAGTCAATTAACCGGAATTTGAAGGAAATTGAAATAGTATGCCATTGGAATCAACTGAGATAAGTAATTGATATTGGTGGAAAGTTTATTAATGAAGGGAAAATATGATTGAATGGTTTTATTAAATTAAGTCGGATTAAGTGGATTATATGAATACCGACACGAGCAAAATGGTTGACGATAGCGGACGATGTTTTGGTTAGCCGAGGTATTGTAGTAGTGTTGAAATAGTAGGAGCCGGCTAGTTGTCGTATTGTGGACTAGTAGTATACTTAATGACTAGAATCAATATACTAATTCAATAGTGAATGGATAGTAGCGGGATGGTTGTTGATAGTAGTGTCGAATCGAAAGACTAGCAATCCAAACCGATGAGCAGTTGACTAGAATTAGATGGAATCAATCTGAATGATTATAAGTTGACACATAGAATGAGTTAACCAGAGATTAATATAGTAACTAGTAGTGGATTATTGAGTGGGTGAAAATAGTATACATTGATATTAAGTTGTAGGCTTTTTAGCCAGTGATGAGTTGTTGTTAATTACGTCGATTTCGTCGTAGGCCTCTGGCCAAGGTTGAGTCGATTATGTTGAGTTGATTACGTTGTAGGATTTTAGCCAATGTTGAGTTGATCATGTTGTAGGCTTTTAGCCAATGTTGAATTGCACTGAGGTGCAGGCCTATGGTCAATGTTGAATTTTAGTTGACTAACTGTTATGTTGTCGTTATTGTGTGTTGTTGTTGCGTTGTCGTAATTTTGCCGATTGAGGTTGAGGTCGCATGGAATACATTGAATTATTAAGTTAGCCTGGATTGACAATTTTTATGTTGGAGAGAATGCTCAAAATATTGGCCTGGATTGGCAAAATATTGAAGGTTTATGCCTTGTGCCTAATAATTACTGACAAATGTTCTAAGTTGGGAGTTTTACTCCAATGGTACCACATGCATATGCACAGTTAAGTCGCATTTGAAGTCGCATAATTATAGTTGATATGTTGATGTGTCAGTTGACTTGTGTTGTTCGTTGTTATTGTTTTGTTGTGATATAATTGTTATAATTATTGTCGTTGCTAATTGTTAGTATATATGTTGATGTAATTGTGTTTGGTATTGTCGATATAAATGTTGTTTGAAATAAGTGAAGCGGTGAATTATATGATCTACATTCTAATATATTATTTATCATGAATTCAATTATATTGGTAGATATCTCACTCTTTCATTTGTTTCGTTGTTGCCTTTATACTGGTAACGTGCAGGTATTCAAGAGTGAAGGATTTAGTTGTTGTTAGTCCAAGTCGGTTTAGTTGATTTGATACATAACACTCGGGGGGATGAAAAATTGTTGCTTAATTGTTGTTATTGTTTTTAGTAGTTGAATTTAAGTTGTTGTTATTAAATAATTGTTTAACAAAAGTTGTTTTACATTCAAAAGCATAAATCAGGTTGTTATTAGTTTATCCGAATCAGTGTTATGTATCTTAATTAATTGTGATTATATCAAGTTGTTTTAAGTTGAAAATGTGGCACCTCATTTTGGTTGTTGAAATATTTGCACTCTTATTTCCCTTATAATTATCGGGTATAAATGGGGTGTTACGTTAGTGGTATCAGAGCATGTCGGTCCGTTCAGCCAGTGTTGTCTAATTTATATGTTCCTACGTACGCGATAAGTGTGTGAAACACTATCGGTACTTGTTTCTTTTCTGATTTCTTGTTGCAAGGTTGGTTTGAAGCTAAGTGGGGGAGAAGCTTTTCTTCTCGAAAAGTGTTTCGATTGTGAGATGTTGGTGTTGTATGTTACTAGTAGCAATAGTGAAAGTATTGTTTAAGTTGTGTTATTTTTCAAGATGACATGGATTCGAGATTTTGTTTGTGGATCAATTGGAAGGCCTTGATAGAGCATGGTCAGACGTTGTTGATGTTTATTTCTCGAAGGATGAGAAGTAATATAGCAGTTGTTGGTATATAAGTAGGATGAGAATTCCTGATGTTTCTGAAGGTGAACTGTTAAGTAATGGGGATGAAACTTTTAGCGGATGGAATTTAGAAGGTTGCGATGTTTTAGCGTTGCTGGTGGACTGTGAAGTTATCAGTTGATGTAGCCTTGTGTAGGATATCGATGTTGAAACAATGATAGAGTAATAGATTGTCTTGGATGGTGTCATGGAATTCTTGTGATGTTGAATAAGTAGTTATAGAAGGTTGAATGATTTCGTCGTGATGTTAAGTTGAATAACCTTGTGATGATCATTGTCATAAGCTGTGATAGTTGGTTTCTGATCTGAGATTGAATCTAATGGAAGTCTGGTGTTAATGGTGTTGGAGGAATGTTGTTCACGCAACAAACCTTTCTGTTCTGTTCAGTTCACAACGCCAACGTGTGGACGCGGCGCGAACTGTGTTTTTCTGCAAGGATCGCGGCGCCAAGGATTGCTCGCGACGCGTACTGTGTGATTTTTGCAAAGATTTTTAGAAGTTGATTGTTACCTCTTAGAGATTGGAATGAAGATGCCCTATGGAGTTTGGTGCTTGAGTACAAGTTGGAAAGGAACATTATTATAGTTAGTAACGATGGTTTATAAATCCATTATGATTTTCGGATATCTATTGACAAATTGAGGAACTGATCACCCTTAATCTCTTGTTGATAGTAGACGAGATTGTATTGGAGGATGTAGACTGGAATTACTATCTTAATAGTGTGATTAGTAATGGATGTTAATTCGTGAAGATAATTGCTTTCGAGTTGCTGAGAATTAACAGAGATGTACCCATGGAAAAGTCGAGAAACATTGAACAATTCGGGATAGATGGTTTATGTGCGAGCTAACCTCACAAAGCGAAATATTGATGCACGTGAGGGGAGTCTGAGTTTTGGTTGAAGTTGTGAATCATACAAGTGGATAGGAACTTTAATAAGGACGGTGAATTAAGATGGATTGTATGGTTGGTGGTCGAACTATTATAATTAAGTTGGCATTATAGAATTTTGTTCGGTTGCATGATATTGTTGTTGGTTACCGTAGATGATGAGTAATACTCTATGATACGATGAAGTTGATCAAGTGGACTATGTCGATGTCACTATAAGAGTGATATGACGAGATTAATAGAGTTATCATTATTCCCCGGATGAGTGACCTCAGATATGGAATAAGAAAGGTGTATGTGTTTAAGTGTTGTTTATGATGTAACGGTAATGACGCGAAATAGCGTAAGTCAAGTATGAGCAAGCAAAGGTTGTTGATATGTTATGAGGTATTGTTTCAAGATATTGTCAAAATGGTTGACAAGTTAGTAGCGGTTGTGTCGTACATGTATTGGATTCAAGTCGTGTTGAGATACAGTTATATCGAAAAAGTAATGGTTGAATTGTCGTTAAGCGAAACTTGAGAATAAGAGGGTTGGATGAGAAAGCAATATTAAGGATGGTTGTGTTGGGCGAATTTTCGAGGACGAAAATATCCTAAGTGGGGGAGAGTTGTAACGCCCGGATTTAATTTATTGGTTAATTGAATTACTTAAGGATTTGATTATTGGATTTACTCGAAGTTCAAGAAATCAATCGGATTTATTGGTATTATTTTAAGAAACGTATTTGGATTATTAAGTTGAAGTCGGATTTTATTTGGTTAGTCGGAGAATTAATTAAGTTGTTACGTTAAAGAAATAATATTCTGAATAATATTATTATTAATAATGGACTATTTTATTAATCGAGTTGGGCTTTAATTGTGGTATCGCAAATTAATGGTATTTGTTAGGCCCATTAAGGTGAGTTACTAAGATAAATAAAAAGAATATTATTATTATTATTATTATTACTAGTGGGATTATAAGAGAAAGGAAATAAGTTTTTTATGAGTAGAAGAGAAAGAAAGAAAGAAGAGAAGAGGAAATAGAGAGGAGAAGAGAAAGAGGCTAGGGTTTGGAGAATAACCAAGAGCTAGAGCCAAGCTTAGAGCTGCCGTCAATGAGGTAAGGGTGGGGTTCAAACTCTATAACGGGATGCATGATGGATGATATGTGGGATGGGGTTTATAGTTTGCCATTGTTTTGGTGTTTTGTTGAAATTCTAAATTGATGGTAGAAATATGTTTTGATGTTGTAATTGAGGTATATATGTTGTGTTGATGATAAGAAATGGTGGGTTAGTGATAAAAGATGTTTGGGATTTTGAAGTTTGGTTAAAATTGAGTTTTGGGAACATAAAAAATCAAGTTTCTGGGTTCTATTTCGCTCAGTTCGCGGCTCGAACTTTATTCGCGATGCCAACCTTCTGAACCTGTTAAGTTCGCGGCCCAAACTAGGCTGCGCGCCGCGTACTGTTGACAGAAAGTTGAAAACTGTTTTGGTCATAACTTTTGACCCGTAACTCCGTTTTGTGTGTCGTTTGAAGCGTTAGAAAGCTAATGAAATATTCTTTCTAATATGATTGGTTTACAGGACATTAGATGATTTTATTAATGAGTGGTTATGGAAAGTTTGTATTGTCAGATGTTTTGTTATTTAAAACACATGCGATCGATATATTTTAGTGGATTATACTTTTGCCATATAAACGAGGAGCTTTTGTGCTATTTATATGATGCCTAATATATGATAAAATTTGTGGTTGGTTGTTGAAAGTTGTTATTGTTCATTGTCGTTGTTGTCGAATGTTGTGGTTGTTGGTAGTTGTAAGCGATATAGTCAATTAATCGGAATTTGAAGGAAATTGAAATAGTATGCCATTGGAATCAACTAAGATAAGTAATTGATATTGGTGGAAAGTTTATTAATGAAGGGAAAATATGATTGTATGGTTTTATTAAATTAAGTCGGATTAAGTGGATTATATGAATACCGACACGAGCAAAATGGTTGACGATAGCGGACGATGTTTTGGTTAGCCGAGGTATTGTAGTAGTGTTGAAATAGTAGGAGCCGACTAGTTGTCGTATTGTGGACTAGTAGTATACTTAATGACTAAAATCAATATACTAATTCAATAGTGAATGGATAGTAGCGGGATGATTGTTGATAGTAGTGTCAAATCGAAATACTAGCAATCCAAACCGATGAGCAGTTGACTAGAATTAGATGGAATCAATCCGAATGATTATAAGTTGACACGTAGAATGAGTTAACCAGAGATTAATGTAGTAACTAGTAGTGGATTATTGAGTGGATGAAAATAGTATACGTTGATATTAAGTTGTAGGCTTTTTAGCCAGTGATGAGTTGTTGTTAATTACGTCGATTTCGTCGTAGGCCTCTGGCCAAGGTTGAGTCGATTATGTTGAGTTGATTACGTTGTAGGATTTTAGCCAATGTTGAGTTGATCATGTTGTAGGCTTTTAGCCAATGTTGAATTGCACTGAGGTGCAAGCCTATGGTCAATGTTGAATTTCAGTTGACTAACTGTTATGTTGTCGTTGTTGTGTGTTATTGTTGTTGCGTTGTCGTGATTTTGCCGATTGAGGTTGAGGTCGCATGGAATACATTGAATTATTAAGTTGGCCTGGATTGACAATTTTTATGTTGGAGCGAATGCTCAAAATATTGGCCTGGATTTGCAAAATATTGAAGGCTTATGCCTTGTGCCTCAGAATTACTGACAAATGTTCTAAGTTTGGAGTTTTACTCCAATGGTACCACACGCATATGCACAGTTGAGTCGCATTTAAAGTCGCATAATTATAGTTGATATGTTGATGTGTCAGTTGACTTATGTTGTTCGTTGTTATTGTTTTGTTGTGATATAATTGTTATAATTATTGTCGTTGCTAATTGTTAGTATATATGTTGATGTAATTGTGTTTGGTATTGTCGATATAAATGTTGCTTGAATTATGTGAAACGGTGAATTATATGATCCACATTCTAATATGTTATTTATCATGAATTTAATTATATTGGTAGATATCTCACCCTTTTATTTGTTTCGCCGTTGCCTTTATACTGGTAACGTGCAGGTATTCGAGATTGAAGGATTTAGTTGCTGTTTGTCCAAGCCGGTTTAGTTGTTCTGATACGTAACACTCGGGGGGATGAACAATTGTTGCTTAATTGTTGTTATTGTTTTTAGTAGTTGAATTTAAGTTGTTGTTATTAAATAATTGTTTAATAAAATTTGTTTTACATTCAAAAGCATAAATCAGGTTGTTATCAGTTTATCCGAACCAGTGTTATGTATCTTAATTAATTGTGATTATATGAAGTTGTTTTAAGTTGAAAATGTGGCATCTCATTTTGGTTGTTGAAATTTTGGCACTCTGATTTCCCTTATAATTACCGGGTATAAATGGGGTGTTACAAGCAACCCACAAGGTAGGAATTAGGAAAGCAAGAATAACACAATGAAATTGGTTATAAACTGTTATTTTTTACTTTCACTTTGAAACAAGAATACAAGTGTTACACAATAACAAATAACCTCTTTCAGCCAAATTTAGATTTGTTGTTGCACTGATGAGAGACTAGTAAACTATTTATAATAAAACTAATGGGCTTTTACACATAGACCCATTACAACTAACTTAGAAAACAAATTAACTTAAATAATAGGGCATAACACAGAGGCCCAATTTGACATGCTAAACAAACCTAGCATTTTAACTATTGCATACTTGAACATACTTCGATTACAGCATTGTAGGTCTTCGAGCCTAGATGCGAACCAGTTTCAACAACATTTTTAGATCATGTCAAATTGTCGAACTAAAAAACTACCATTCGACCATACTAGAGTTCGACCCAATATCTTATCTATACAAATTAATTATGGTTTCAGAAAAGGACATTAAGTATAATTTAAAATATTATATATTACAATTGGATGAGTAATTAAATTTTTCAAATTTATACATAATTCTTTGTTAAAATAACATTATTGAACAATAAAAATATATTAAATTAAAGAGATATCAATTTATACCAAGTCTTGTTAATTTAATCACATGAGCTTACTATATGCTAGTATAAATTATAAGTTGTAATAAGTTAGTAGCTTTATTTATATATATATATATATATATATATATATATATATATATATATATATATATATATATATATATATATATATATATATATATATATATAGGAGAGATCAAATTACGCCAATTAATTACATTAAGTATTACACTCATTTAAAATCTTTAATTTACTATTATAAAAAACATCTAAGTAAAATATTTCTTTTTTTTTCACAAGATCAACCATTCCATATATATTTTGATAATAAATGTCATATATCTTAACAAAATATTTATTTTCTCTCACATGAATAATCAATTTCATATATATTAACATATACTGTCAAAGGGGAAAAAAACATGTGACTTGAAAAATAAAATAAAATATGATTTTTAATTAGCACTATTTATATTTACTACTAAAAATTAATATCAAATTGAAATTATTTGAAACTTTTCTCATTATTTTTGTAGGTTTATTTAAATTAAATTATATTCTATTAATTTAAATTAAATGATAAAATTAATATATTTTTATGATAAAATACAAAATAATATTCAAAATGCACATAATTTAAAACATATATATATATATATATATATATATATATATATATATATATATATATATATATATATATATATATATATATATATATATATATATATATATATATATATATATATATATATATATATATATATATATATAAGAAAATAAGTAAAAATGTAAAACAAAATAATTTAAATTTTGTAAGTATTTGAATAGATATTATACAAATACTTACAAAATAAAAATTGTTTTCTTCCATTTTGTTTAAATTAAATTTCTCATTGATTATTCTTTTAATTTAAATTAATAGAATATAATTTAATTTAAATAAACTTACAAAAATAATGAAAAAAGTTTCCAATAATTTCAATTTGATAGTAATATTTTAGTAGTAAATACAAATAGTACTAGTTAAAAATAATATTTTGTTTTTTAAGTGACGTGTTTTTTTTCTTCGACAGTAAATGTTAATATATATAAAATTGATTATTCATGCGAGAGAAAATGAATATTTTATTGAAAAATATGACATTTATTAGCAAAATATATATGGAATGGTTGATCTTGTGAAAAAAAGGAAACATTTTACTAAGATTTATTTATAATAGCCATTAGATTTTAAATAAATGAAAAGTTGTAAATGAGTGTAATATTTAGTGTAACTAATTGGTGTAATTTGATCCCTCATTAATAATTTACACCATTAATAGTATAGAGAGAGGAGGGATCAAATTACACCCGAAAAGTTACACCATGAGTTTCACTGCTCAAAAACGTTACTTTGGATTGATATTTTTTAAAATCAACCGTTAGATTGAAACATATCATCATATAGATCATACTTATAAAGTTTCAGATTAATCTATAATAGTTTACTATACGATCAAGATATCTAAAATTAACGTCAAAATGAACTTTCATACAACGGTAATTTTGATGTAGTTCATTGACATAGTAACTCATCATAGATTAGTCTCAAACTTTATAGGTATGATCTATATAATGGTATGTTTCAATCCAACGGTTGATTTTAAAAAATATTAATTTGAAGTGACGTTTTTGAACGAGTGTAACTCTTCGGGTGTAATTCTCCTTATATATATATATATATATATGAAAGTGTATCTAGTGAGAACTGATATGTTTTGTGACAAAACGAGAACTATCATTATCAACCACGAGACTTAATAAACGTTTAAAATTTAAAATATTTATATAAAGATCACCTTACTCTATCTTTATCTATTACACTTATTATTAAAAATATATATTCTTCTCAAAAATATTTTTACTTTGATTATTATATTGTTATTAAAATATTTGTCCATTATGATGAAGATTTAAAATTATCCATAATAAGAGAATCTTTTTGAAAAAATACTTTCTATTTGCTGTAATTATTAGAATATTATCTCTAAGAATCTTTTTCAGAATTATTATGCTATCACTATATTTCTTCTGTCCAACGTAATCAATGGCCAACTATTGTCTGTAGTGTTTTTTTTAATTAATCATTTTAGTTTTCAATATATTTTAGTTTTCAATATATTAAATATACAAATTTTAATAAAAATTTATTAATTTAGATATTTTTTTTAAAACTTGGTCAAAGCTGATTAATTAGAAAATAAAATTTCATCATTTATTTGAAAGCGTCCCATTTAAAAGTAAAATTTTGTATTCGAGGTAAATTAACTCAACGCTTAAATTGTTATCATCTTACAATTTCAGACTTAAACTTTGGTAATAATTTGTTATATTTTACAAGTGATTCATACAGTTTTATGAATATGTTAAAATAGAAAAACTAAAATTATAATTAATTATTTATATTTATATTTTATGATATTTATTTTAAAATAATTTTTTTATTTTAGTAATATAAAAAATTGTGACAAGGTACAATATTATGTAAGACTAAAATCGAATTGTAATTTAATTTAAATACTCATAAATTTATCATTTTTTAGAGTGTGCAAGACATATAATATAGGATCTCATTTTTATTTATTATTAAACTATAATGAAAAGGATATATATATATATATATATATATATATATATATATATATATATATATATATATATATATATATATATATATATATATATATATATATATATATATATATATATATATATATATATATATATATGAGATAAATTCATATTTTACTTTTAATTAAGATAATCACTAGAACATTCAATAATAAAAAGTTGATTTTATATATTATATATCTATTTATACTTAAAATTAGAAAGCTCTATATATAATAGTGAATTTAAAAGCTCATAAACATATTTAACCATATAAACTTAAACCGTACACTCGATTAAAGAAAACTTTTAAGTGAAAGTGAATCATGTCAATTATTATATTTAAATATGATATGATTGACTTTAGTATTATTACAATTCAACCTAAATTATGGTTATAATAAATGTATTCAAAAGCATAATGAAACCCTCGGCACTAGTTTTTCTTTTTCTTTATTTAGTAAAGCAATATCATTGCTCTTAACTTTTGTGTGGCCCTTATACTATAGAATAAGATAATAAACCAAGTGAATAGGTCCTTTCTACTATTTGGGTGACCATTTGTCATACCTCAAATTAAAACACCTTGTACCCTATAAATATTAGACAAATTTGTCTTATGTACTTTGAATTAATTTAAAATTGAGTTTTAAACATGATGTTTTTTATCATGTTAATTTTTATATTTTAAAAAGATCGACATTAATGGTGTACTTACAATTTTTCGTCTATGTATGTTACGATAAATTTATTGAGTTTAAAATGGGTAAGCACATATTCAACTTATCAAAAAGATCAACATTAATGGGCACACACAATTTTTCGTCTATGTATATTATAACCCAAAAAAATAGTTTAAAAAGGTTAAATACATATACAACTTAACAAAATGACATTTGTTATATCGTAATGATTGTCATATTATCTATGGTTAATAGTTACTGTATCATCGGTTATATATGGGAATTTAAGAAAAAATCTGTAAAATAAATTTAGATTTCTTCTGAACGTTTCAAGATTTTATTGTTTTCACCCTTATTGAAATTCAATCACAAAAATATTTGACTCGTTGCAACATTTTTTTAAATATTATTTTTAATGACGTGAATAATCTGATTGATATTTTAATTACTTTTTATTATTTTAAATTATACACGGCGTTGCACAAAGCTTGCTAGGTAAAATCCCATGTCATCTGTTTGTCGAGTGGTTGCTTCAGTTTTATAATATTAAATATTTATAAATATTTCACATGATTATATAATTATAATAAAATAAACAGTATACTTTATATGTTTAATGTTATTGATAATATTTATATGTTTAATACTATATAATTTATATATTTAAAATAATATTTATGTAAACAGTTATATAATTTTAATTTATATTAAACAATTTAAATAAGAAATATTTATATTAAATATATATATATGTAAGTGAATCATAATATTAAATATATTTATTATATATTAATAATATTAAACATGTAAAGCATGTTATTTATTTAAAATATATAACTAATTGAAATAATTAAAATATATAAACTAGTAAATGTTTCATAATTATTTAAATATTTATTTCATATTTAAAAATTATTTATTGTAGATTTTCAATTTAAATCATATTATTAAATTGTTTATTATATATTATTAATTATTTATTTATTTCATATAACTTATTTAAATTATTTCAATTACTTATATATTTCAAATAAATAGCATACTTTATATATTTAATATTATTATTCACTTACATATATTTTTAAAATAAAATATTTATTATTTAAATTATTTAATATATATTAGAATTATATAAGTGATTTATATAAATACTATTTTATATACATAAATTATGTAATACTAAACATATAAACATATAAACATATAAATACTATTAATAATATTAAACATATAAAGCATACTATTTATTTCATTATATGATTAGATAAGAGAATTTATTTTCCCACCTAGGGGGTTCTTCTTCACATCTAGTGAAAAATAAAAATACTCATATGTTTCGTAAGTTAACTTACGAATTCACCTCGGAGGTGGACTTCGCAAGTTAACTTACGAAATAATCCAAGAATTTTTAAAAATAAGGTGAATTCGCAAGTGCATCTGCGAATTCCCCTTGTTTTTATTAAATAAAGTAAATTCGCAAGTTAACTTACGAATTCACCTTATTTTGTGAAAATAAGGTGAATTTGTAAGTTAACTTACGAATTCGCCTTATTAGGTAAATTAGTAAGTTAACTTACGAATTTTTGGTTGGGCAAAGTTCAAAAACATTTAACACAATTCATACCATTCAATCAACTTAATTCATAAAATTACACAGTAGATGCAAAAAATTAGATTACATATTATTATAAACGGGAAATTATGGACGTTGCAACATCTTGATAACATCTTCTGCCGATCTACGAAGCGATGCATCCATCTCAATTGGACTCATTGTCGAGGTCTAATGAAAGGTCTCTCACATAACCTCTAAGTCGTCGTCGTTCTTCACCTGAAATTGGGTGAACTTGACTTTTCCTTCAGCATCAAGTGAAGGTGAACGATACTCCAACTTGACCACCTTGCGATTATCTAGATATTGCAACAGAGAATGCAATGTCGTAATGAGTTCGTCGTACGGAGTGTCCTGCGAGAGCCTGGATTGAACTGGCGCACGCGCACCAGTGAAATAGACAAACGCAAGGTGTGGATAGGTTTGTGTCATTTTTCTGATTTTGGTTTGTGATGGGGAAATGAATGAGTTATAGACGCAATTTATAGCAAAGTTGGAGTAATATAGACCAAAGAAATCTTATCAGGTCAAATTTCGCAAGTTAACTTACAAAATACACTAAATCAGGCAAATTCGTAAGTTAACTTGCGAAATGATCCATGTGTTATTTTTTTAAAATAATCAAGAAGAATTCGCAAGTTAACTTGCGAAATGCACTAAATCAGATAAATTCGTAAGTGAACTTACAAAATGTTCCCTGTGTTGTTTATTTTTTTAAAATAATCAGGCATATTTTGCAAGTTAACTTGTGAATTATGCAGAAACAGAACCAAAATTCAGTTTTGGTTGAAACAAAATTTTGTTTTGTGGTGTTTTTGACATTCAAAAAGTAATACATATAGATAAAATGGAATATACATAAAACTTATATATATGTATGTGTGTGTATGTGTGTGTGTGTATATATATATATATATATATATATATATATATATATATATATATATATATATATATATATATATATATATATATATATATATATATATATATATATATATATATATATATATATATATATATATATATATATATATATATATATATATATATATATGAAACAATAGGATTTTACAATGTTTCGACAATACATACAAAAAGTGGTTCGGTTACATTCTAAAACGAACTGAAAAAATTGTCCCCGCTTAAATCTAAAAATGGTTCATTCTTTGATTTCTCCCTGTTGGATTCTCTCTCAAGATCCATTAAATGGAGGGTTTTCTGTGTTATGGTGTTGTAGAAAATGAATGAAATAGGAAAAGAGGTGACCATGCAACATACAAAGAGACATTTCGTAAGTTAACTTACGAATTCACCTAAAAACGTGAATTCGTAAGTTAACTTGCGAATTAAGGGTATTTTTTCAAATGTCAACGTTCAAAATAATAAAACGTACAAAATAAGGTGAATTCGTAAGTTAACTTGCGAATTCACCCAGAAAGATCAACTCGTAAGTTAACTTACGAATTCACCTTGTTGGGTGAATTCGTAAGTTAACTTACGAAGGATAGTTTTGGTTTTTCAGGGGTGTGAGAGAAACTCACTAGGTGGGTGAAGAAATTCTCATTTCATAACAGTGTGAAATAATTATAAATATCTAACATTATAAAACTGAAGCAACCACTTGATAAGCAAAATCACGCAGTTGCCACAGGTTTAGCCTAGCAAGCTTTGTGTCATGGATTAAACACCCACGTGAGACAATTTTTGACTTTTTATATTTAACCTACCAACAATCAAACATTAAAATAATAATAAAAATGGCATGTGTAACTTAAAATAATTAAAAATAATTAAATACTAACAAGATTATCCACGTCATTAAAAATAATATTAAAAATAATTGTCACGTCAAAGATTTTCGTGACTGGATTTCAGGAGGGGTCAAAAGGAATGAACCTTGAAATTTTAGGGGAATTTAAATTTTCTTACAAGGATTTTTTAAAACTCGTCTATATGGCAGGGGTAAAATAGCTTTTAACCCTAATAACATAATATAAATACAAAAATATAATTTTTATTCAATAAATTTAAAAAATTTATCTACTACCTAACTAATCAACTATCAAATTAAGATTGGAATATGCTTAAACACTTCCAATCTTACCCTTTTCTCAAAAAAGATTACACTACTTAAAACCCTTTTTGGTAATTGACTAATTATAAATTTACTACCCAATTAAATTGTTGCTCTATGTCAAGTGACACTCAATTTTTTTCAAAATCCTTTGAAGAACTACATTACTCGGGTAAAACAAATGTCTATATAATAAAATGTTCACTTGCACTTCTCTCTCTCTCTCTCTCTCTCATTTCACAACTCAATTTCTCTCTCCAAAATCAAATTTCTCACACTCTCTCGTCTCCTTGCCGGTTTCTTCATCTTCAACAAACTCAACCATTTTCATTCATGTAAGAGATTGATTCCCTTAACATTGGCCTTGTGTTTCTCCGATAAACATGTTATGTTGTTGTGTTTTCGTTTTTCATATAATTGTTATTCACGTGTTGTTTGTTTTAACCGAAAACGAAGTCGTTGTTGTGGTTTTTTTAAACAATGTTTACCATGCTTTTTTCTTTTTTGTTTTCCTGTTTTTGTAAATGTTATGTTATTTTTTTCTATTTTTCGTTCTCATGTTATAGTGTGTTGTTGATGTTCCTTACAAAAGAAAGGAGGAAGAGCGTAGAATCACCAAACCTAGAGGAAGTGTGGTTGAGTTTTTTTCTTTTTTCTGTGATTTGGTATTTTGTTACTTTAGTTGTTGATTTTTTACATCTTATTGTTGTTTTGGCATGATTAAACCCCATCTCAGGCTTGTAATCGATGGAGTGGAGTTGTTTGATGCGAGGTGGCAGGTGACTGGAGGTGGTGTTCCGGCGAGATGATGTGAGGCATGTTAAATTTTTGTTCATAAACCTTATAATTTCTATCAATATATAAATCAAGAACATAGCCCTAAATAAAACTCTTAAAATTATATTTGAATACAATTATGAGAATAAAATCGAAAGCATACATAAATTTGCCATTGAGAATCACCGAAGATTTTTGGGTATTTGATCTTCCAATTTGTAGAGTTCCTTATGGCTCCTTGATTCTCCTCTGATGGGGATGAAGAGAGAAATTTTGCTAAGTCGTTTTGTGTTTTCTACAAATGGGGACCATAACCCCTATAAATAACCTTAGGGTTATTTCTTAGTACTCAATATTTTAATTTGGCCCCTCATCATGTTAGATATTGACTTATGGTATCAACACAATAACTTGACCTTTCATGACATTTATGCTTTTTGTAACATCCCAAATTTTAATGGTTATTTATTAATTATTATTATTATTTATTTGATTATATAATAATTAATTAAATTGAGCGATTTGAATGAATAATTGGATTATTTGCATATGTGTGTTATTTGAGTAATTGAGTTTTATGAGTAGAAATAAGATTTATTAGTATTTGGTGTAATTATAATGAATAGAATTAATAAAGAGGTGTTAATTGTTAAGTCCAAAATAGAACTTACTAGTTAGTAAGGATTAAGAGAAAACACAGTTAGAGTTATCATTTGGTGGAAAGAAGAGAAAGAGAAAAAGAAGAGAAGAGGAAGAGAGAAGAAGAAACCCTAAGAAGAGAATCTTCAAGAGGTAAGGGGGGAGAATCCTTATTATTATTATCTTGTATGTGATTAGGTAGTGATTAGTAACATGCTAGGCTGTTTGATTTCAATTTATAGGTTTTTGATTCACTTAGATTGAAATTAGAATCTCAAATTGATGGTGGAAATATGTTTTGATGTTGTAATTGATGCATATATGTTGTGTTGATGATAAGAAATATTGGGTTTGGATAAAAGAGATTTGGGGTTTTGAAGTTGGGTTGAAATTGGGTTTAGAAACATCAAAATCTATTTCTTTTTGTTTTGGTGCAGTGGAAATCGATTACCTATATGAGAAATCGATTTCCTGAGAGAAAAATACGAATTTTGGCCCCTGGACTGGTGGAAATCGATTTACCTATGTGGAAAATTTATTTCATGTGCGAAATTCTGAAAAATTATAAAACTCGAAAACTTCATAACTTTTTAATCGTAACTCCGTTTTGGGCGTCGTTCAAACCGTTAGAAAACTAATGAAATAAATTATAAGATAGAGCTAGGTTTGTTGGCATTAGATGATTTAATCATTATGTGATTAGGAAAAATGACATGTATTTTTGTTATATACATTGTGAATTGGTATTGAATTAGAATGATAGTTTGCGTATTAATTGGTATGTGTTATGAATTGATGATGAATGAAAATAACATGTTTTGGCATTGTTTTCTATATGTTATTATGGTGTGTATAGTTGATAAATTCTATGAATACATAATACTTGATTTTAGTATATGTATGTTATGTTTTTGGTGAATCGTTGAGATTGTTATGAATTGGATTGATTTTAGGCGTTAATTGTGATGCATAATGATGATGAATGCTATATATGTTGCATTAATGGTGATGATACCATGATTATATGTATGTTGTGTAATAGGTGAAGATAATTCAAATGAATTGAATTATGTGGAATATGCTTGTATGATTAAGATATGGTGATGAATCTTAATTTGCATATAGTTTAGATTGCACATGTTCATGCATTCATTATGTCAAGAGGAAATGTTGGTGATTCCGTGGGAATTATTGAGTTGTCCTAAACTTAACACCGATATGGGGTTTGAAAGCTTAACGCCGAATGGAGCTTTTGTTGGCTTTGATCCTTGAATGGAAATAGAAACGGTGAAATTGTGGGTTCACAAATACGGTGGCTTTGGTCTTGTCTGGATCTGAAGCGTTGCTCTAATTATAAGATGAAAGAATTGGAAGTGTGATTGAACTTGATGTTTATGGAATGGTACCACGTGCATATTTAGTCACATTTCATTTCGCATTGGAGTCTTATGTATTATTGATGAATGTATATGTGACTAGAATATGTGATAATTGGTTAGTGATTCTTGAGTTGTTATATTGATGATATTTATGGTAAATGTGATAATTGAGAATGTGTTATAATTGAAATATGATGTATAAAGATACTTGAATTACCACTTTGATGATTCTTATGTTATATGGAATATCACATGAAATGTGGAGAATTGTTAATTATATGATTGTTTATATATACTTCTAATTATATACATTTTAGTAATAATTTGAATTCTCACCCTTCTGTTGTATGTGATGTTTTATGCGATATCGTGCAGCTCCTAAGGATAGCGGTGCTTCGCACGAGACTAGTTGAGGAGATTAGTTAGCTTATCCTTATACTAGGTAGTAAGTCATTGCTCTGGTCATGTAACACGGGGGTTATTTGAACTTATGCCTTCTATGAGATATTTGTTATGTATTCTCATTTGTTTTGAATTTGTATGTCGGGATAATATATGATGAGGCCTTGGTGCCGGTATTTTGGATTCATATGACTTGATGATGTTATGAATTTATTCTTATGTTGTTGAATAATTATAGTATGGGATGTAATCATTGATATTATCTCAGAAATGAAATATTCCGCTGTGATATGCATATTTTAATGAAGCATGAGATTCAAATATGAGTTATGATTATGACCAGGTGCATGTTATGTTTGTATTGATGGTTTTCCATTGGGTGGAAGTAACATGTGTCACCCTTTGTATGTGTGCATTCTATTTTACTCTGATTTATGCCATATTTATTTGGGGCTAGAAAAGGGGTGTTACACTTGTAGCCACAAACCTAATATTATATTAATTAGACCCTTTAAGTCTTGACTAATTAAAATAATTGAACTAGCACCTTAAATGTTACATTTGTGAACCAAAATCCTAACAATCTCCAACTGGTCACATATGTAATCATATACATGTGTTAGACTTTATGAGCTCAAAATTCGTCATTATATTCCTTAAGCATATCCAAATTATCTCGTCCATTAATCATGTCACTATTCAGAACCAAAGTGATTTTTGTTATAGAAATCATAACTAAACTCATCAATGATCACCAACAGTGACACAACTAAATGACATAGATCCATCATAAAATGTGTAGCATTAAAATCACATGAATTTGGTGTACATGTCGATTTTAAACTGGTCTTACTTTTACTTTAGTGAGGTCACTCAATAAATTTATCATACAAAATGTAAACGGATGACTATCAAACCTTATTAATTTAGAAAATATTAAAAATCATAGTATGCATTCATAATATTAAAATATAGAACATGAAATTCATAATTGACTAACTCTTACTAAACCAAAGGTGCCTCTAACGGTAAAAACATCCATGCGAGCAGTGTGCTTTGAAAGACCTTGAATGAAAGACCTTTTATAAGAGAATCGACTATTGTGGAGTTAGTCCTTACATGTTCTATATAAATATGTCTGCTTTGTAACCTTTTATTTAGCAACTAAGAACTTGATGTCAATATGTTTGACTTGGTCGAGCTCCTATTATTGTTACAAGATAGTTTATTTATTGTCACATTATAACTTAAGTGGTCTTTCAATTCTTTCCTTAATTTGCAGCCCATTGACAATATTCCTCAGTCTAATATCATAGTTGGATGCCTCATAACATGCTATAAACTATGATGCCATGGTTGATGAAGTCGTAAGAGTTTTCTTGGAACTACGCCAATAAGTTGCACCACCAAACAACATGTATATATAGCATGAAGTGGATCTTTTATTATTTTGGCATCCAACAAAATCTGAGTCAGATTATCCAGTGATCTCTAAATGGTCTAACCTCCTATATATGAGCATATAGTTTTTTGTTCTCTTTAAATACCTTATAACCTTTTGATTGTTTTCCAATGATCCATTCCTGGATTGCTCAAATATTTGCGTAACATCCATTGAGGAATGTTGTCTTGACATCCATTCGATGGATTTCTATATCATAATGTGTAAAAGGATCCATGATTGTCCTAAAAGAGTCTTTCGATAAAATTGGAGAGAAAGTCTCTTTAAAGTCATTCAATTTCTTTGAGTATAACCCTTAACCATAAGACGAACTTTATACCTTTCCACATTACCATTAGAATCTCGTTCGATCTTAAAAATCCATTTGCAGCAAATGGGTTTCACACTTTCTGGTAATTGGAAATGTTCTTAAACTTTACTCGTACTTCATTGCTTCAACCCACTTACCATTATTTTCCTCAGGTTCTTGAAGAAAGACTATGTAATTATCCAGAATAATATTTGTCTTTTCTCTAATGAATCTCTGCACAGGTATTGGTTCTTGTAACACTTGTTCTTGAGGATTTTGGTTTTGTTCTTCATGAATTACTAAATCATCTTGAGTGGGAGGAAAATCAATAATGTCTTGTGGGGGTTCCATACTTGCTTGATCAAAAGCAACTGTATGAATCGATTCTTAAATTGTTACCAATTCTTTCTCTAAAACATAGTCTCTAACCTTATTCTTCCCATCAAACTCAATATCCTCATAAATATGGTTGTTCCCGTCTCAAAAATTGATGTAATTTGGGATCATAAAATTTGTATCCCCTAAATCTTTAAGAATAATCAATAAAGTAGTTGCTCACTGTTTGAGAGTCCAATTTATTTTCATTTGACTTAAAAGGCCTTTCCTCAGCTATTCAAGAATTTTGTCATACCCCAATTTTTAATCACTTTTTTCATCATTTTCATGACTATTTTTCCCCTAGATCCATTTTGATTCAAGAAAAACTTTCAACATGAAAGTGATAGATATTGTTCCAAGATTTTCAAAATTTCCAAGAACTTGCAAAAACATTTTGTTTATCTAGGGGTTTGAAATTGAAACTTAGAGGTTCATAACCATAATTTACAAGTCTTTTTTCTAAGTTTTTAAGTCATTTTTGCAAATTTTCCCTTCTAGAAGCCTTGCCACCACAAGAGATAGGTTTTGATCCAAAAAAAATCTGATGAGTATATGATTGAGAGGAGGATAAGATTACTTGAGTGAATTAACCATGGTTTGAATTTTTAACCATGTGCATTAAATAGTAAGATTCCATTCTTACCACTTAAGGCAACTTGCACAAATCATCAGTCATATCCTTGCCTTGCTTGCCAAACATCTTGGCCTATAAATAGAGGCCTTTCCTCATTTGGAAATCACACCAAAGCACCATAAAATTGCTTTCTCACTTCTTTCTTCTTTTCCAAGTTTCAAAGTTCCAAAATGTGAGAATTTGCAAATCTCCAAACCTTGCAATTTCTGAGCAATCTCAAGTTTCAAACACTCTCCAAATATTCTTAGGAAGTTGTTAGAATCATCAAGCCATCACAAAAACTAGTCAAACTCATAATCACGCTCCAAGTTTCATAAACTTGCATTTTGAGCCTTAACTTGCCATTTCTCAATTCACTCGTGCAACCTTCAAACATCATCCATATACCCCATATAAGTGATCAAAACCCTTGAATCACTTCTGGAACTCCAGAATCACCATCATCATCTTCAACTTGCTCGATCTGCAATTGGACTTGGGTAGAAAGTTTTGGGCTATCTCAAAGCAAGCTGAGCATTTCTACATGATCCTTGAGGTTTATTGAAGTTGTACAAATCATCAAACAACTTTTGGAACACCTCATTCGAAGAATTTGATTTCCACCATAAGGGGTAAGTTGCTCAACTTTGAATTCCTCTTTTTTGCATTCCAGTTTTAAACTTGCCATGCTATCATGTTTCTGCACCTATGAGGATCATAAACCCTTAATCAATTGCTTGATTTGCTGCACCTACATAATTTCATGATCAATTTTTATAATTAGGATTCATTTGATTTCTTTGAATTCAGTCATCATAGGCTTAAAATAAATAAAATTAAATATCACCATCATGTTACTTGTGAAAAAACGAGCAAGTTTCACTTTTACATCTTTCAATTTCATCAAAAAATGAGAAAGTTAGGAATCATAGCTTGAGATTGAAGAAGAAGTTCCATGCGCGCGTTTTCTAATTTCCTCAAAAATTTAAATTTTCAGTTTGTTTTATATTTAATGGTTGTTGTTAAGTGAATAGATGAAACAACCACCCCATTGGCAGCTAGCGCGCTCTTAAGTCACTTGCTATGCCATAGGTCCAGGGTTCGAATCCCCCTGAGACCTTTTTTTCAAAACTTTTCACTCTTTTCTCCAATTTTCAACTCTTTTCAAAACCAACTTCACCAACTTATTTTCAAATATAATTAAACCAAGGAGTGTTAATAACAAGCCACGCTTGTGGCCCAATTGTTAATCTTTTCACCTTTGAGTGCAAGGTCCTGAGTTCAAACCCCTTTAAGACCAAAACAAATTTTTACCAATCAAAACTTCTCATTTTGAGATGATTTTTTGCACACTTGTCATTTAATATACCTATTTTATGATTATGTCAAAAAATGCCAAAAATATTTTCTTTTGATATATTTTTTATTAGGTTTAAAATAGACGTTTTTAAGTGTTTTAAAATACTTTCAAAAATGTTTTCTCCTTGATTTTTCAACCTAATCTTTTTCAAAACTTCTTGTGAATACATTTCACTTTTCAAACCTTTTAAAAACTTTCAAAAACATTTGAATTGACTTACGCACCTCTTTTCCATGATCGATTCGATAACGCTTTGAAAATACAAACCAAACTAGGTTTTTTTCCTCTAAAATCTTTCAAATTCAAAATCAAATTGATCATGGGTCTCCCTTATGGTGTAAGTCCCAACCCTCATATGTACATACTTAGTTTCCTTGTACATATCCACCCTTTTGTGTACATATTCAATTCCTTGTACATATTCAACTTTTTTTTTGCAAATATTTAAGTATAAATTAGTATCGTTCGCTAGTTTTATTCCGCTTGTTTATACACCAATTCCACTAGTATTAAGAGGAGCATTATTCTCGGTGAAAGTGCTATTATTCCAATGGGCCTCCCTTAAGGTGTAATTTACACTCCTTTGTATATATCCAAGTATACTAGCTTATCCGCTTGTTTTAAACACTTGTTTATATATTGATTTCTCTCTCAGGTTTACTCAATGTTTTCCTTTCCTCTCGCGGGATAAAAAACGTTCGATGGCGACTTCATTGATACAATTATCAGATGATGTTCAGCCGGTTGTTTCATGTTTACTTCAGATTTCGACCTGGAAAATCATTTGTTTTATTGCTTTATGTGGATGATATTTTCATAAAAAGCAACAATGTTGAAGATGTAATAAAGGTGAAAGTTGAACTCAATAAGGAGTTTGACATGAAGGATATGGAAGCTACATCCAGTATTCTTGGGATTGACATCCAAAGAGAGAAAAAACAATCAAATTATGCTTATTTCAACAGACATACCTAAGAAATATTCTTGTCAAGGTTGGTATGTTGAATTCAAAGCATTTCGTGACTCTGAAAAATCCTCAATTCAAGTTGAGTACAAATTCTCTGATGTATGTTATGGTTTTTACTAGACCCGACATAGCATATATAGTAAGCCTTGTAAGTATGTACACGGTGAATCCTTAAAAGTCTCACTGGAAATAATTGAAGTGGATTCCAAGGTACATTAATGGGTCTCTGAACGAAGTCCTAATTTATGGTGGAGCATGTGGTGAAGATAGTAAAGCAGTAATTCGAGGGTATATCGACTCTGATTATGCAGGTTGTATGAATTCAAGGAAATTTATTTCTAGAAATATGTTCACTATGTTTCGACCATCAATCAGTTTGGAAAGCGACACTTAAGAAGGTTGTTGCCTTATCAACCCGTGAAGCAGAATATATTGCCCTCACTGAAGCTGTGAAAGAAGCATTGTGGCTTGAAGGTTTTGCTAAGGAGCTAAAACTTCAAGGTCGACTTGTCATTGTTAAATGCGATAGTCAAAGTGCAATACATATATCGAAGAATTCAACCTATCATGAGCAAACTAAGCACAAATGTAAGGTTGCATTTCGTCAAAAGGATAATAGAGCGTGGAGAAGTACAAAAGCTGAAGGTTTCGACATATCATAATGATATTGATATGATCACCAAGACTTTGCCAAGTTACACGTTTTGTCATTTTATGCAATTGATAAATTTGTCTGAAGAAAGCTAGTTTATTCCCTTGTTGTTATAGAGTTTGTCCCAAGGTTGAGACTTGTGAGATATTGTATCAAACTCTAGTATATTCGAAGGGGTGGCTTCTGGTATGACAAGAATTAAGCATGAGGTTCAAGTTTTTTTGTATACTGATGTCAAAATAGTGCGTGTTGTAGTCGAAGTTGCTCTAACATGCATTATTTGATATTTGTTAGGATTGTTAACATGTCGAATTGGGCTTGTTTATAAAAGTTCAACTGTTTAAGTTAGTTTGTTCCCTAAGTTAGCTTGTAATGGGTCTATGAGTAAAATCTCATTAGTTTAGTGTGTTAGTTTTCTTATAAATAGCATACTAGTATCTCATCATTGCACAATGCAAATCCTAATTAGGGTGGGAGGGTTATTTGTTATTCGATAACACTTGTAATCTTGTTTCAAAGAGAAAGTAAAGAATAATATTTTATAATCAATTCATTATGTTCTTCGTGCTTCCCTCTTTCCTACCCTTGTGGGTTTCTTGCCGAGAAGAAACTTGTTATACACTGTTCTTAGTATCGTTTTCACAACACACTATGTTGGAAACAAGGGTCCAAAAAACTTGTAAGACACACTATTTTTTATTGTAAATAATATGAGTATTCAAATATTTTTTATTTTTCCCTTTATATTTATTATTAGATTTTAATGGAAAAAACCTCCTTTACGACATTAAAAATTTATTAAAATGGTATTAAAATGATTAAACCACTTGAAGTAAACTTCTAAACGAGCAAATGGAGGAGGTAGGAAAAATCATTCTAACTTTCAGTGAAGGAAATGTTTCCCTAAACGACCACTTTAGATCCAATAAATATCCCTCGATGGTCTGCAAAGATATCTTTTGAACTAACCATTAGAATGGATAAGGATTTTCATAATGTCCATCTCAACCCAAGAATTATTTTGAGTGGAAAACTAGAGAGAAAACCCCCTCTTGACTGGGAAAGATTTCCTTAGAGAAGACGAAACATAGAAAAATAAAAGAAGAGACAATCAAGAAAAAGCAAGCAAAATATTTCATTGGCGATAATCCTTTAAAATAATAAAGGTCAGTACACTTGCCAAGGACTAAGAAGAACATGAGATAGTCGAATGCAATCAATATAAACTTCATACTATAGTATAAAAAATTTAAAAATAAAAAGGTTATGCCCTCAAATCTACTCCAACTTTCCATCGTTCACCATTTGTGTTGTCGAGCTCATAAAGCTTGAGTGTTATTGGCAATCGATTATTACATGCCTTTTCACATATTTTAATTTAGTTTTAGGTGTTTTTACTATTAATATTTATTTGTTTATGAGTTTAATAATGAATTAGAAGAAATATGGAAACATTGATATGTGTTAAAATCATCTTAACTAGAAAACTTATGTATTGGATGTACTATAGAATGACGAAGAATGGAGAAAAGTTGGACACAAAGGTTTGAATAAAATAATAAAATAGATTCAAATTTTTAGATTCCATGAAGAATAAGTATTTGGCAACTTCCTGGAAAAAACTTGTCGCACCAGACATGACAACGCGACACATTTTAGGGATCTCTGGGTGCTACATCACCAATATTGCAAAAATGTAACGCACATTTAGGGTAGTGTAAAGCATTATTTCAACATCATAATTATTTTGAAAAAACTATACTAAGAATAGAGTATAACAAGTTTCTTCTCCGCAAGAAATCCACAAGGGTAGGAAGAAGGGAAACAAGAAGAACACAATGAATTTGTTATAAACTGTTATTCTTTACTTACTCTTTGAAACAATATTACAAGTGTTACATAATAAAAAAAATCTCTCACCCTAATTATGACTTAGATTATTGCAATGATGATAGAATAGTATGATATTTATAAGAAAACTAACACACTAAACTAATAGGTTTTTATTCACAGACCCATTACAAGCTAACTTAGGAAACAAGCTAACTTAAAAAATTAGGCTTAACAAACATACCTAATTTTGTCATGCCAACAATCATAGCAAATATCAACTAATGTATGTTAGAACAACTTTGACTATAACACGCATTATTTTGACAACAACATGTAAATGAGGTTTGACCTCATGCTTAAATCCTGATGAACTAGAAGCTACCCCTTCGTCCAAACTAGAGTTTGATCAAATATCTCACAAATCTCCACCTTTGAACAAACTCTATAACATCAAGGGAAAAAAACTAACTTTCTTCATGCAACTTTATCAACTACAGACAGTGGAAAAACTTGCAACTTGACAAAGTCTTTGTGATCATATCAGCATCATTATGATATGTCAAAACCTTTAGTACTTGGACTTCTCCATGCTTGATTAAACTTATGACAAAATGCATCCTCGTATTGATGTGATTGGTTTGCTCATGATAGAATAAATTCTTTGACGTGTGTATTTCACTTTGACTATCACATCTAACAATGATAACTCGACATTGAAGTTACAACGACTTAGCAAAACCTTCAAGCCAGAATACTTCTTTCACAACTTTAGTGAGAGCGATATATCTTTCTTCAATGGTTGATAAGGAAAAAACCTTATGAAGTGTCACTTTCAAACTAATTATTGTGTCAAACATAATGAACACATGTCCAGAAATAGATTTTTTAGAATCTATACAACCTGAATAATCAGAGTCAACATATCCTTCGATTAAAATTTTACTATCTTCACCACATGTTCCATCCTAAATTATGACTCTCTTCAGACACCCATTTATGTACATTAGAATCCACTTCAATACTTGCTAGTGAGCCTTTCAAGGATTATCCATGATGAAAAAGGTTAGGGCAAAAAATTAGGGATATGAAAAAGAATTAATCAAAAGAATTGAATACACCCGCTAAGTTGAAAACTTGAAAAAGGCGACTTAGGAAAATATGGGTATCCTGGTGGATCGATACCCGAAAGGGTGATCCAGGCAAAAATTATAGATTCAAAGCGAATGAGTATGGTATGCATTGCATCTATAGCATCATTTACATTACTATAGCAGTTGGGAACCCTACAAGATAGAAATACGTCCAATCGACTTCTTTAGAAAGCAAAGTATTGAGATACTTCGAAGACACAATAGTTATAGAAGAAGCGGGACTCGATGGGAATCTATGATCGCATTTCCATCTTTGTATTTTTTTTCTTTGTTATGTACGCAATTACCTCTTTTAGGAATTGCCTCTTGATGTAAATGCTTATTTACAGGCCAATCAGTCAATAAAAATTTCATTTTTGAGATGTCAAGTGTCTGGGGTGACAGATAAAGTTTCCACGTTATACCTGGGGCATGTGATATGTTTGCTTTTGCAGGAATGTTGTCCACTCATGAAGGTATTGCACCAATCCAAAACAAATACATTATACCTCAGCAAAGTATGTATTGGTATACTTTTCTCCAAGTGAGCCCGCACTTGGGTTTTGTCCCCAATATTGTTTTTTGGAAGTTCCCCCAGTAAAGTTGAGTTGGTTGAAGGCCTTCTGAGGTTTACTTCCCCAGTAGAGTGCAGTATTGAGATTTCTTGTTTAAAAATTCCCCTCGTCAACCAGGATGTGACGCACATCAAAGTTGGCCATTTCTGCTCTAATAAGCAGAAGGATCCCAGAGTTGGGAGCCCCCAATAATTCCTCAAGAAAGAAAGTGATGGGTTCAAACTTTCTTCAGAACTTGTCGAGGGTGACGGTGTGGACCTAGGGGTGTTCGTGGTGCGATTTGGGAGGTTTTGAAGCAAAAAATCATCCGAACCGCAAGAAAGAAAATGTGCGGTTCAGTTGGTTTTTAAAAATAAAACCGAACACAACCAAACCAAATTAACGCAGTTTGAATTTGTTCGGTTTTTTACAAAAAAAAATTTTAGAGCCATAAATACACATATAGAGGAAAATATAATTTTGTGTTTAATCGTTCATACATTGCCATAAAAAAATATAATTGTCAAAATAAATTTATAATTTAATACATAAAACTGTTTATTATAATTTTATTTAAGATTGAATTCATAAATAAATATTATACAAATAATATAATAAAATATACACATAATACATGTTGATTTCTCTAAATAATTAAAGAAATATATATTGAATGGTAATATTTTATAACATAATGCGGTTTAGTTTGGTTTACAAAATACAAACCGCAAACCAAACCAAATCGCGCGATTCTGTTAGAAAATGACTCAAACTCATTCGAACCAAATGCGTTTTTTGCGGTTTCAGTTTTGTTTGGTTTGATTTTGCAGTTTTTTATTGGGCCATTTTGATTTTGTACACCCCTATCTGGATCGAAGCAACGTCTATCAGGTCATCGAATTTCCTCTTCACTAAGCCCACAGAGAAAGTGTTGAATCCCCACCTGATATAAGCATGGTAGAGAGGAATTTTTCCCATCTGTTATGAGTAAGCAATGAGGATTTATCGTTAGTGTTACCTGGGATGAAGAAATCCTCGGGTCATGAAACACTCATAGCAACCTGGAGAAGGCCAACCTCGTTGAAGATTCACATCTCCTCCTCAACCTTCTTTACCTTGTGATTGTCACAATGAGGGCGTCATTCCTTCGGTACTATCTAAGGCGTCCTGCCTTGATGAAGGTTTCGATGGCGTCCTTCAGGTGAACACAGTCCTCGTGATATGGCCATGACTCTGGTGGTACTGTCATTACTTGGTCCTATCGACCCCTAACTTAGGAGTTATAGGGTTGGGCCATTGGACCCTACCATCCTTGTAGTCACGGTTTGCATATTCTGTCAGGATGCGCTCGCGGGGAGTGTTCAACGGGGTGTACTCATTGAAGCGTCCAGCTGGCCCTCTATGTTCACAGGCTTTACGAGACTTTTCATTTTTTATTTATCCCTACCTCGCCTAGATGGTTCAGCCTCCTCGTAATTCTAGGCTCTTGTTCGCTCACTACTCCTTGCATTGCAAGCACTGTTGACGACCTCCTTCTCCTCGTAGGTTATGTAAGCACGTGCCTTTGGGGGAGGTCGCCGAATGTCTTGGAAGTTTATATCCAAATAACCTTTCTGAAGTTGTCGGGTCGAAGTTCCTTCTCAGGCATATACCTCTTCATGCGGTCAGTCGTTGGGACCTGGAAGACCTCACGATTGAACCACTCAATGTATGCCCGTAGGGATTCATTGTCCCCTGAATGATCGCCTCGAGGGACACCTCAATTTTGGGGTGATTTCTAGAAGCAGTGAAGTTTCTTACGAAGTCATCCTTTAGACATCTCCACGAGGTGAAAGACTTTGGGGCGAGGCTTTTGTACCATGCCATGACACTTTTCCTCAAAGTTGTAGGAAATAACCTATATTTGATGGCACCCCCGATGTTGTGGTAGTGGAGCATCGCCTCAAAGGTATCGAGGTGGTCGTTAGGGTCCATTGTTCTATGATAGATAGCCAATGGTGGAGGTTTTTCCATCTCATTGGATATAGGGACCTCTATGATTGCTTGGGATATGGGACCGCTGAGGTCGTCTTCCTCGTTGCGGACTGGAGAGCGAGATGGGGAGAAGTCGAAGCGAGGGCCTCGATGTCTCGGGGAAGTTCGTGGTCGGCTCCCTGTCTTTTTCGGTTGGTCTTTGTCTTTATTCCTCTTGGGGGCAAGGAACAACGCTCCTTGCGCGGTGGTGTGTGGTCGCGTTTCTTGATTGGCTCTGGTTGGGGGCCTCTCCAATTGAGGATCGTGCCCGATGTGGCGAGGTGAGGTGCTTCAAGAGTCTTCGCGTTGACGCCTCCATGGGGGAGATCGCGAGCGAGTCTCTCAGCACCGCGGGGACGAGCTCTTGTTCTCATGTCTTCGACGTCGCGACTGACGATCCCTCTCCAGCATCCCAATTCTTCCATTTTGCTGGAAAATCATGAGGTTTTTCTGGTTGAATGCCGCGAAAAGTGCCACAATGGTAGGATCAACGTTGAGAGGCACTGGAAATTCCTAATACTCTTCGGGTTGGTCAATTTGCTGTTGCGCGTCGAGGGGATGTTCCTCAGATGAAGAAGAAGCAGTTTGTCCGCCTCGGGGGTCACTCTGATCGTGACTCGTTGTTCTGTTGTTTTCATTGGCTCTGCCGTCAACGAAGACAATTTCATTGAAGTTGTCATTGTTGTCGTAGTGACTGGCCATAATGATCAGAAAGTTGAAGGGTTTGCTTTGGTCTTAAGTTGAGAAAGATGGGGAAGCAAGTGTTCCCACAAATGGTGCCACATATCGTACCTGACCAGAATGATCTTTAACAGCCCACAACAATTGAGTTGTACGGTGGTTGGAAATGTGGGATACCTGCAAGATGCTCCAATATCAAAGTAAGTATACAAACGACAATGCAAGTAAAGAATATAAGTGTGAGTAAAAAAATGTACCCGACTCTTTAATGATAGAAAATATTTATAATCCCCAGCACTGAATCAAGACCTTCATCATATAGACTAAATCATATCAAACAAGAATACTAGACATTACTTATAAACTTATGTCCAAAATATTTTCTATAAACTTATAAATTTGTAAACAATTTTACATTACTTATCATTATCTATTTTAATATCAGAGAAGAATACTAGACAAAATTTTATTAAGTCAGACAGACGCACGTATATTTAATTAATATAATATATTTTATTTTTAATTTTATTTAACATAAATATTTTTAATTGAAGAGGATTAGAATAGATAAAATAATGGTTACCAATGTTTCATTAATTTAAGTGGTAAACAACTAGAAAGTTAGTGTTACATGCACTTAGAATAATTAAAAACAAATGATAACAAAAAAAAAACAGTAAATTAACAGAAACTTAAATTTAAGTTTAAAAAAAAAAACAGAATTTTTTTTTCCCAAATATCATGAATAAATAAATAAAAAAGGTATGATAAGAAAAGGACCTTTGCAGAAAATTGGAATGGTCTGAACGTCACGCTTCCTCCACTCATAAAAATATTACATAATTATTTCACCAAAAAGATCAACTTGATGCTCCTCTTTGAATATGCGGTTATAATAATAATAGTAATCATAAAAACATTTATTTTTTATATCATTTCAATTTAATTTTCTCAGTATCAGAGACAAAATTGTACTGTGTAACATCATTAACAATACAATATTAAAGTTGTTTTTTATTCCTTTTCGATCATAAAAGTCAATAACCTTTGGTATTTATCTTCAACTTGCAACTTGCTTAGGGTTTGCACTTCCATTTTCTCACCTGTTTCTTCTTCTGGGTATTGCTTAAACCTCTCCAAGTTTCAATTTTTTCTTATAATTCTCTTCAAAAATCACTTTTTTTAATTAAGTTTCTAAAGGTTGTGTCTTTTTCAATTTCATGGTGTTTAGCTTTGTTTTTACTAGGTGGGCCTTTTTTATTTTATTTTTTTTTGGTATTTTTGATTTTTAGTATCAAAGTTTTGTCCTTTATTTATTGTTTGTACGGATTTTTTTTTGCTGTTTTGTCTTAACTCATGTTTGTTGAATTTATTAGCTTTTTGTGTTCTGTGATTCCTGTTTTTCTTGTTTGTGGTGGTTTTGTGTATTCTGTTGGGGGTTTTGACTAAATTTGTGGGCTTTGTGTTAATAGGTTCATTTAAGGCTCAGTTGGATTTTAAGGTTTGTGGAGAAGAGATAAGATAAGAAGATGGTTATTGATGGGTAGTAGGGGAAGAATTGCTGAGGATACTAACAAGATTGCCAACGGGATGCCGAGTTACGCTCCTCCATTGCCACCGCCTAATTCCATGTAAATTTTTATGAGGATTTTTTGTTTATCTTACTATTTACTGATCTTGTTATAGGTTTTTGGGGTTTTTTTAATTATTATTTTTATGTGCTTAGATGGTTTTTACAGCAAGAGTTTGTTTTAAGTTTTTGGAGACTCTTTGTGGATTAGTCACAACTTAACCGTGACAAAACAAATAAGACCCTATTTAGCCATGGTTTAATGGGACAAACATTTATGAGGGCCTGTGTGGTAGCGCACCTTGCACACCCTCAAAAACGGCCCCATGTATAGTCAATAATATTATACCGTAGTGTATTTTCTATATAAGTTGTAGAAATTGTGCATGTTGTTGGAGAGCTATGCTGTTGAGTTAGGATTTTATTGATTGTAGTATGGGGTAGGAAAGTGTGAATGGCGGAAATGATAAAAAAAACTGTCTTGTTTTAATCTTATTGTTTACTAATTAGTTATAATTTCTAATTTTAGAGCATAGGTGAACAAGGTTTTAAATTGGGTAGTAACACACATCTTGATATTGCTGAGAATTGCGGTCAAATAATACTGATGCCTTTTTGAGAGAAGATTTTGATGTTGTGGCAGGGAAGCTCTTGAGTAAAATTGATCATACTTTTTAGAATTGGTTCTACCTGAAGCTAGGATTTGTAGCTTTTGAGTTTAAACGTGATTTTTACACTGAAATTTACCGTTCAACTCACTTTTGCAAAAAAAATTCCAAACATAAATCACTTTACCTTCAACTCACTTTAAGCCATAATCAATTTGTCTTACCGCAGAACCAAATGCACGCGGAGATGAAAACTTCGGTTTGCTTCATATTACACTACTACTTTTCATGTTCATACTTTCTTGTGCATTTGATATGTTAGATCTTGAGTATCTAAGCTGGACCTTTTTTGGCTTCAAAACATGAATTTCATCAATGGCTGCACTGATTTTGAATTTTGCTTAGATTATTGGATATGCATATATTTATTTTTTAACATTTTGTCACGGTTTTGGTTTTCAGGGGCATGGAAGGAACTAATATTCATCCTTCTCGAATTTCTGATTTTGGAGCCCTTGAACAATCTCTAGGATTTCGTGTTGAAGATGCCATGAATCTTAGCAGAAGTATGTTGCTCACGTTTTTTGTCCCCCTATCGATGGAACCTTATAAATCATCGATTAACCAGTTTAGTTGAATATCATCTTTCAGATCCAGTGTTTAATCAAATGAAAGCAAATGGCCAAGCTTTAGGTGCTGATATTCAATTTGGTGCTCTAAGTAAGGTAAAGTCATATTCCAATAATCAATCAATAAGTTGCTAAAATATAATGAATTTCGGCATATTGCACACACTTGTCTTACACGTAAGTTACAGTCAATTGCAAACTCGGATATAAACCTCTCTGCTGCAATTGCTGGATCTCAGACATTGCAACAACAAAAAGACTCGTCGCAGCCAAATTTGGCTTCAACATCTGGTGGTCATCGCGAGAACTGGGGAGAGTCCAACATGCGTGATGGAAGCCCTGATACTTCAACAGATGATACAGAAGACAAAAATCAAATGGTGATTGTGTTACTTTAATAATACTGTTTATTAAACAGTCAAAAGCATATGCTTTTTACGAACAATAATAAAATATTTTTCTTTGTTATCATTTTGCAGCTTGAAAGAGGAGAGTCAAGTGAAAGATCGAAAGATAAATCAGATCAAAAGGTTATATAACATAATTACATTCACACAAACACAAACATTTGTTACTATATGTTAAATTTTGCTTTCATTCAGACGTTAAGACGGTTAGCTCAAAATCGTGAGGCTGCCAGAAAAAGCCGACTGAGGAAAAAGGTACGAGCCTTTTTTTTCTCTGTTAATTGTGCTAAATCGTGTCTTCTGCATGCAATTCGGTTAGTAATTTTCAAATCCTTCTTTCCATTCATTTAGGCATATGTGCAACAATTAGAGAGCAGTAGGCTGAAACTAACCCAACTGGAGCAAGAGCTACAGCGAGCACGCCAGCAGGTTCTGTTTTTCTATTTTATATGTCGTTCAAAATCTGATACTTAACTATTTGAAGCCCTCTTTCTTTGCGGCTATCGTTAATCTGGTTATGTTGCTAATTGCTATATTATGTAATGATTTGGTTATTAATGTTTTATAGGGGATTTTTATTTCAAGCACTGGAGAGCAGACTCATTCAATGAGCGGAAATGGTATTTAATCTTCTTTTGCCTCCAATTATATGCCGAAAGTAGTTGGCAGCATGGGTGACGACAGCCTCATCGGCAAAGTTTTACGGTAGTTTGTGCTGTGTTTCAGAACCTAAATTGTGTAAACGATCTTTTGGTATGCAGGTGCAATGGCATTTGATGCAGAATATGCACGGTGGTTAGAAGAGCATAATAGGCAAACCAATGAGCTAAGGGCTGCAATAAATTCTCACGCGGGGGATATTGAACTCCGTACCATTGTGGACAATTTCATGACTCAATTTGAAGATATCTACAGGCTGAAAGGTGTTGCAGCAAAAGCTGATGTTTTCCACATTCTATCAGGAATGTGGAAGACTCCAGCCGAGAGGTGTTTCATGTGGATTGGAGGCTTTCGGTCATCCGAAATTCTTAAGGTGAGAAATTTCTCATCCGTCTATTCTTAAGGTTTACTTCTTTTTCTCATGTGATGCCGATCTCAACCCGGATTTCCACTGTCGCAGCTTCTTGTAAGTCATTTGGAGCCTTTAACCGAGCAACAAGTAATGGGCATCTACAACTTGCAACAGTCATCTCAACAGGCCGAAGATGCTCTCTCCCAAGGAATGGATGCATTGCAGCAATCACTTTCTGAGACATTGGCTAATGGTTCACCCAACCCATCAGGTTCTTCTGGAAATGTGGCTAACTACATGGGCCAAATGGCTATGGCCATGGGAAAGCTCGGTACTCTCGAGGGCTTTCTTCGCCAGGTAGTTACTCGTCTGCTTTACTTGTCTGACACGTGTCATTGCAACTTATAATATTTATGAGTTCATTTTTCTTTTTTCTTCGTGTTTCTAGGCTGATAATCTGCGGCAGCAAACATTGCAACAAATGCTTCGGATATTAACGACCAGGCAATCAGCTCGAGCTCTTCTTGCAATAAGCGATTATTTCTCCCGACTACGAGCCTTGAGTTCTCTATGGCTTGCGCGGCCTAGGGAATGAACTGTTTCAAACCTCTAAGCCTGACCTGTTAAAAGATTGATGATATATATATATATATGTCTTCCACGTTCTGCATGAAACTGGTGTCTGCTAGTTGTGGTGCTTGTAAACATTAGACACTATGATTTTTCTATTTGTTGTACAACATTTTTCATTAAGCTTTTGTATGCTTTGATAAATAGTGTTCAATAATTTGATCATATAGGTGTTATGATAGATAGAGTTGGAAGGTGAAAACTGTAGAAATAGGTTAAAGTTGTTCATTGTATTTCAGAAATCAAGCTTATAATTTAATGATTGGTCTGTGGTTGGTTGCACAGTGGTGAATGTATGTATATATACTTTTTTCTTGTGTTGTATTGGGAAGATATTATTGACTAGTAATTTAATGTGTCAGTGACAAATATTTGCATATTGTTATCTACTTGTTATTTGAAATATGGCAGCCTCTTTTGAAGGTTACTACTGTATTTGTACCAACTGTTGAATGGTCCAAGAGATGAAAGATTTAAACTCTTTAAACAAGTGACTAAGGAGTTTGAACATTGACTAACTTGTGCATGAAGAAATTTGGTTGGGAGAGGAGAATCTTCTCTTCTTTAAACTATAATTTTTTTTTTTTTATTTTTACTTTAAAAATTATTTTTATGAATAATTTTTAACTGCATATTTTTAAAAATTTATTATTTATTTATAAATTAAATATTGACATTGATTAATATAAATATATATCATAGAAGATTAAGACATACATAAAATCACATGATATATCTCAAAATTAAATTTTATGAAAAGTTATTTTTAAAATAGTTTTAAATTTAAGTGTTATTTTTTAAAAAAATTGACATCTAAAATAATTATTTAAATTAACTTTTATTTAAAGAATTTTAAAAAAAAAAATTATACAAAAATATTTAATATCATAAAAATCATTTTAAATAATTGAAACAAGTGAGTCCTCTATCTTATCAAAAAGCATGTATTCATATTTGATTGCCTAATCAAGAAGGATGATTCTGATTTAAAAGAAATTTTGGAAAAGTTGAAGTTGTTTTGTGTGAGTCATGGAAAAGTTGAAGTTGTTTTGTGTGAGTTGTACGATCAAAATCAAACCGTTAATATCATTATGTTAGCATGAATGCTTGAAAATTCGACAAGGGATTCAAATTCCTATCTTATTGTTCTATAGATTGTAGCATGTTTTTGTTAGACGATGTGTTCGATCTAGAAGGAGGGTTGAATAGATCGGGTATTTAAAATTTGCGCGTTTGAAATATTTTTACGAAAGCCTCCTGGATTTTCAATCGTCTAAACGATTCGCTATTGAGAAGATCGGATATGCAAACCGTTAAGAAAAGGTGAGAAAAATTGTTTTGAATAATGCACTTTGAATATACTTTATTAATCGTCTTAGCATTCATTTTGAGTATCAAATACTTCCAATGCGAATAGTAAGAAACAAAACTTAATCACAATAAGCAATTTGTAGTAGAGACATTTTATCAAACACCTTGTTAGCAAAGTTCACAAATGTTGCATTAACTAATTTGTGTTGTCGATAATTGTCACGTAACAATCAAGCGGATCGTTACAAACATATTTGTCAAACCTCGACACAACACCAATTCAGTTTATGCAAGTTTGATAATTTGAAACTAACAAATTTGATCAACCAAATAATGAAAGTAAATGCAAAAAGAAAGAACACGAGAATTTGTTAAGGCAGTTCCACCTTTCGTCCTCGCGTGATGTACGTCTGCCCCCAACTCTAAAATTTAGAGTTGAGAAGTTTTTCATAAAATTGCAAATTGTAACAAGTGAAGAAATAGTTCTCTTTTCACACAATTCAATTGATGATGATGAACCTATCTTCTTCACAATCCTTGGTTCGAGCAAAACCAAGCTTCGATCTCTTCGAGTACACCTCCGATTATCGATACTTGAAATCTCTACCAATTTGTTGTAGAATTTCTTTCTCTCAACTGATATCAATCGAACAAGATCAAAACCTAACTCTTTCTTCAAGATCCTCTGGTTACCGTGACAAAATCAAGCGAACCCACTGCTCCTTGATGCTTCACTAGACTGAATCTTGCAACGCGAAGATTAGTACCAAAAACCCCCGCATCGATCCGAATCTAAGAGGACAAAACCCTAACGGTTTTATTCAAGATAGAGCCCACAAAACACAACCCAAATCTGAAGCAATTCTTCAATTTGGACGTTATCAATAATTCTTGGATCTTGAATTCAACCACATTGATTATTGGAGAAGTTGAATTTGAAGAAGGAATGTTGAAGATGAAGTGCTCTCTATGTGTATCTTTCACTCTATGCTTGTTCAAAAACTCAAAATGACAAACAAAGACTATTTATAAGTGTTAGCGTGAAATGAAATAAAATAAGGCAAAGAAAAAGAAAAATAAAAGAAACAACACAAGAGGGATGCGTCGACTGCTCCAGGAGGGAGGGTCGGCGCGTAACTTCCAGAGCCAACGCGTTGGGCTGACCATGTTGAATGTGTCGACGAAACCAGGGTAATGCGTCGACACGGCCTTTTTGATTTTAGCTTCCAGACTTCATTGGGTTATGCGTCGACTCAGGGGTCGACACGTAACATCCAATGGGTTACCCTTAACTGGGTTACCCTTTTCTGATTTCTTTGTTTTTCTTATGACACTCAACCTTGTAGCACGCGCATACACATTCTGGGGCTTTTGCAATCATTAAAACTTGAGCATGCATTTACATACTCCCCCTTTTTTATGATGGCAAAATCGATACAAGCAAGATAGTACCTGTAAAAAATATACGTAATCTAGATACATAATAACATATGGGATAGCGTATGGGATAAGCTAAGAGAAGAAGAGAAAAGCTCCCCCTGAGAGTGTGCATATAGAAATGAGCCTTAATTCATCACATTCTCCCCCTTTAACAACATCAAAAAGAGATACAGGAAAGATTAGAGGTAACACAATATAAAGAGAGGATATTTGTCAAACAAAATGCAATTTTAAGAAGAAGTACAATGAGAACACATAGTAAAACATTGTACGGAGATATTACATAAGATTACAAAAGAACAAGTCACACATAAACGTAAAGGAAGGTCGTGACAATATGAATTACAATAGATTAAGAGATATAAAATTTAGAGACATGAAATTTAGTTTCAATCAGTAGGTGGTTGGTTAGATGGGTTAAATGGGTAGTAGTGAGCAAAATGATTTTGGAAAGATGCAAAGCTTTCGGCTTGAGACTGGATCATTCCGTGCAAAGTGTTGTAGCGCTCAGTTTGTGTTGCTTCATAAGTGGAGAACCTTTCATTTTGAGCAGCCAGGTCTTCACGCATATGAAGCTCCATCTGTTGCATTTGAGCAAGAACCCGAGCCATGTCACTTTGACTAGAACCCTCCCCAACATCTTCCATTTGTTAATTGTTTTCTGCAAAATCTTCAGCATTGTTTATAGCATTCCCCTCATCAAACATTGCATCAATCTCATCATTAGTATCGTCACTTGCATTTCTGATTTGAGTGGCATTTGATCTCTTAATGTGACGAAAAGCTTGTCATTGGGGGCACCATATGAATCCCATAAGTTTAAGGGATTTTTGAGTGAAATCTTGATCCATGTCAAAAGTTACATAAGGGATGCCAACAACTCTAACACGCTCACGGTTCAAGATTCTTTGAATAAAAGAGCCATAACATAAGGAGGTGCCGCGAGTAGAATCCCGGAGATCAAACATTCTGCTGGCAAGGTAATGAGGCCAATTGACCTTGATTTTATTTTTTAAGCAGAACATGATTTTGACATCAGCTTTGTCGATTCTTGACAGGCCACCCTTTTTAGGCCGAATAATATGCCCAATAAACTAGTATATGGTCCTGTCAAATGGTCTTAGAGAGCCTGTGATGACATTAGGCGGAAAGAGAGCATTGTTGACAATGTGTTTAGCATATGGTATCTTGAGTGTATAGTTCAAAGTAGTCTTAAAATCATATCCAACAATGTCAGTGGAGTCAGAAAACCTAACAACATTTGCATCTTCATAATCAAGATTAAGAAGATCCTTCCAAACATGAGATGATACCGTGAAGAATTTGGTGTCAATACGATAACGAAATACGGGACCTTCGAACTTTTCTTTTATACCCGCATAAAATAACCTAACACAATCTTCATTGTACTTATTACGGTAAATCTTGCTGAGATTGAGAAGATCCACCACGGAGAATCCTTTTCTTAGCCAATCTTTGAGATGCCATGATGAATCTTTGAAGGATTTTGATGAAGAATAAAGGAAAATTCATCTAGAGGTCTTGGAGGAGTTATGGTTTTCGTGTATCTCTTTGGAATGAAATGAAGATTATGAAACAAATGAACCCTAAATGTAAAATAAAAACTGAATTTTTAAGTGATGCGTCGACCGCCCCGAGGCCATGCGTCGACGCAGCTGCTGTGAAAATTGCTACTGAACTGAATAAAGCAAGTGCGTCGATGCAGCGTATATGGTTGAATCGACGCATCTACTTTGACACAAATTATTTTCTGCAAATTTAAGACATGTAGACATGAAGAATAAACAATACATAAGCATTACATGAACATAATCACACACCATTTACAAGTCAAGTAGAACAACAAGTAAACATATATTTATGGTCAAGAGAATATTTAAGAGTTAGAGAGATATTACCTTCATGAGAAATTATCATGACACAAAAAAAAAACTAGCACAAAGTGAATAGTGAAAGAAGGTAACAATTAATAATTATTGGAGCATGCACCTCAATTGAGATGCAATCAATTCGAGATATCGAGAACACTGAGTTCCCTTCGGATATGGAAGAAAGGCTCAGTCACAAGTGGCTTAGTAAAAATATCTGCAAGTTGATTCTTTCTATCAGCATGCTCAAAAACTACATCGCCTTACTCCACATGATCTCTAAGGAAGTGGTGTCTTATTTCAATATGTTTTGTGAGAGAGTGTAGGACCGGATTCTTAGTTAGATTGATAACACTAGTATTGTCACATAAAATGGGAACACGTCCAAGATGGACATTAAAGTCAAGTAGTTGTTGCTTTAGCCATAAAATTTGGGCACAACAATTACCGGCCGCAACATATTCCGCTTCGGCGGTTGACAAGGCAACAGAAACTTGCTTTTTGCTATGCCAACTTACCAAAGAGTTAGAAAAGCAGTGACAAGTACCACTCGGGCTCTTCCTATCTGATTTGAAACTGGAAAAATTAGAGTCGGAGTATCCAACCAAGGAATAATCACTTCCCTTGGAAAACCAAATACCATACTTGGTGGTACCACAAAGATATCCAAGTATTCGCTTAACGACTTTTAAATGTGATTCCTTGGGATATGATTGATATCGGGCACACATGCAAACAGTAAAGATGATATCCGGATGAGAGACAGTCAAATATAGAAGGGAACCAATCATGCCTCTATACCGCTTTGTGTCAACGGACTTACCATTTTCATCGCGGTCTAAATTTACCACAGTAGGCATAGGGGTGTCAATTGCCTTTGAGTTAGCCATATTAAAGCGTTTAAGCAAATCAAGGCAGTATTCTGTTTGGCTCACGAAATTTCCTTCGGTTAATTTCTTTATTTGAAATTCCTATCTTATTGTTCTATAGATTGTAGCATGTTTATGTTAGACGATGTGCTTGATCTAGAAGGAGGGTTGAATAGATCGGGTATTTAAAATTTGCGCTTTTGAAATATTTTAATGAAAGCCTCCTGGATTTTCAATCGTCTAAACGATCCGCTATTGAGAAGATTGGATATGCAAACCGTTAAGAAAAATTGAGAAAAATTGTTTTGAATAATGCACTTTGAATATACTTTATTAATCGTCTTAGCTTTCACTTTGACTATCAAATACTTTCAATGCGAATAGTAAGAAACAAAACTTAATCACAATAAGAAATTTGTAGTAGAGACATTTTATCAAATACCTTGTTAGCAAAGTTCACAAGTGTTGCATTAACTAATTTGTGTTGTCGATAATTGTCACGTAACAATCAAACGGATCGTTACAAACATATTTGTCAAACCTCGACACAACACCAATTCAGTTTATGCAAGTTTGATAATTTGAAACTAACAAATTTGATCAACCAAATAATGAAAGTAAATGCAAAAAGAAAGAACACGAGAATTTGTTAAGGCAGTTCCACCTTTCGTCCTCGCCTGATGTACGTCTGCCCCCAACTCTAAAACTTAGAGTTGAGAAGTTTTTCATAAAATTGCAAATTGTAACAAGTGAAGAAATAGTTTCCTTTTCACACAATTCAATTGATGATGATGAACCTATCTTCTTCACAATCCTTGGTTCGAGCCAAACCAAGCTTCGTTCTCTTCGAGTACACCTCCGATTATCGATACTTGAAATCTCTACCAATTTGCTGTAGAATTTCTTTCTCTCGGCTGATATCAATCGAACAAGATCAAAACCTAACTCTTTCTTCAAGATCCTCTGGTTACCGTGACAAAATCAAGCGAATCCACTGCTCTTTGATGCTTCACTCGGATGAATCTTGAAACGCGAAGATTAGTACCAAAAAATCGAGCATTGATCCGGATCTAAGAGGACAAAACCCTAACTATTTTATTCAAGATAGAGCCTACAAAATACAACCCAAATCTGAAGCAATTCTTCAATTTAGACGTTATCAACAATTCTTGGATCTTGAATTCAACCACATTGATTATTGGAGAAGTTGAATTTGAAGAAGGAATGTTGAAGATGAAGTGTTTTCTATGTGTATCTTTTACTCTATGCTTGTTCAAAAACTCAAAATGACAAACAAAGACTATTTATAAGTGTTAGTGTGAAATGAAATAAAATAAGGCAAAGAAAAAGAAAAATAAAAGAAACAACACAAGAGGGATGCGTCGACTGCTCCAGGAGGGAGGGTCGGCGCGTAACTTCCAGAGCCAACGCGTTGGGCTGACCATGTTGAATGTGTCGACGAAACCAGGGTAATGCGTCGACACGGCCTTTTTGATTTTAGCTTCCAGACTTCATTGGGTTATGCGTCGACTCAGGGGTCGACACGTAACATCCAATGGGTTACCCTTAACTGGGTTACCCTTTTCTGATTTCTTTGTTTTTCTTATGACACTCAACCTTGTAGCACGCGCATACACATTCTGGGGCTTTTGCAATCATTAAAACTTGAGCATGCATTTACATACTCCCCCTTTTTTATGATGGCAAAATCGATACAAGCAAGATAGTACCTGTAAAAAATATACGTAATCTAGATACATAATAACATATGGGATAGCGTATGGGATAAGCTAAGAGAAGAAGAGAAAAGCTCCCCCTGAGAGTGTGCATATAGAAATGAGCCTTAATTCATCACATTCTCCCCCTTTAACAACATCAAAAAGAGATACAGGAAAGATTAGAGGTAACACAATATAAAGAGAGGATATTTGTCAAACAAAATGCAATTTTAAGAAGTACAATGAGAACACATAGTAAAACATTGTACGGAGATATTACATAAGATTACAAAAGAACAAGTCACACATAAACGTAAAGGAAGGTCGTGACAATATGAATTACAATAGATTAAGAGATATAAAATTTAGAGACATGAAATTTAGTTTCAATCAGTAGGTGGTTGGTTAGATGGGTTAAATGGGTAGTAGTGAGCAAAATGATTTTGGAAAGATGCAAAGCTTTCGGCTTGAGACTGGATCATTCCGTGCAAAGTGTTGTAGCGCTCAGTTCAGTTTGTGTTGCTTCATAAGTGGAGAACCTTTCATTTTGAGCAGCCAGGTCTTCACGCATATGAAGCTCCATCTGTTGCATTTGAGCAAGAACCCGAGCCATGTCACTTTGACTAGAACCCTCCCCAACATCTTCCATTTGTTAATTGTTTTCTGCAAAATCTTCAGAATTGTTTATAGCATTCCCCTCATCAAACATTGCATCAATCTCATCATTAGTATCGTCACTTGCATTTCTGATTTGAGTGGCATTTGATCTCTTAATGTGACGAAAAGCTTGTCATTGGGGGCACCATATGAATCCCATAAGTTTAAGGGATTTTTGAGTGAAATCTTGATCCATGTCAAAAGTTACATAAGGGATGCCAACAACTCTAACACGCTCACGGTTCAAGATTCTTTGAATAAAAGAGCCATAACATAAGGAGGTGCCGCGAGTAGAATCCCGGAGATCAAACATTCTGCTGGCAAGGTAATGAGGCCAATTGACCTTGATTTTATTTTTTAAGCAGAACATGATTTTGACATCAGCTTTGTCGATTCTTGACAGGCCACCCTTTTTAGGCCGAATAATATGCCCAATAAACTAGTATATGGTCCTGTCAAATGGTCTTAGAGAGCCTGTGATGACATTAGGCGGAAAGAGAGCATTGTTGACAATGTGTTTAGCATATGGTATCTTGAGTGTATAGTTCAAAGTAGTCTTAAAATCATATCCAACAATGTCAGTGGAGTCAGAAAACCTAACAACATTTGCATCTTCATAATCAAGATTAAGAAGATCCTTCCAAACATGAGATGATACCGTGAAGAATTTGGTGTCAATACGATAACGAAATACGGGACCTTCGAACTTTTCTTTTATACCCGCATAAAATAACCTAACACAATCTTCATTGTACTTATTACGGTAAATCTTGCTGAGATTGAGAAGATCCACCACGGAGAATCCTTTTCTTAGCCAATCTTTGAGATGCCATGATGAATCTTTGAAGGATTTTGATGAAGAATAAAGGAAAATTCATCTAGAGGTCTTGGAGGAGTTATGGTTTTCGTGTATCTCTTTGGAATGAAATGAAGATTATGAAACAAATGAACCCTAAATGTAAAATAAAAACTGAATTTTTAAGTGATGCGTCGACCGCCCCGAGGCCATGCGTCGACGCAGCTGCTGTGAAAATTGCTACTGAACTGAATAAAGCAAGTGCGTCGATGCAGCGTATATGGTTGAATCGACGCATCTACTTTGACACAAATTATTTTCTGCAAATTTAAGACATGTAGACATGAAGAATAAACAATACATAAGCATTACATGAACATAATCACACACCATTTACAAGTCAAGTAGAACAACAAGTAAACATATATTTATGGTCAAGAGAATATTTAAGAGTTAGAGAGATATTACCTTCATGAGAAATTATCATGACACAAAAAAAAAACTAGCACAAAGTGAATAGTGAAAGAAGGTAACAATTAATAATTATTGGAGCATGCACCTCAATTGAGATGCAATCAATTCGAGATATCGAGAACACTGAGTTCCCTTCGGATATGGAAGAAAGGCTCAGTCACAAGTGGCTTAGTAAAAATATCTGCAAGTTGATTCTTTCTATCAGCATGCTCAAAAACTACATCGCCTTACTCCACATGATCTCTAAGGAAGTGGTGTCTTATTTCAATATGTTTTGTGAGAGAGTGTAGGACCGGATTCTTAGTTAGATTGATAACACTAGTATTGTCACATAAAATGGGAACACGTCCAAGATGGACATTAAAGTCAAGTAGTTGTTGCTTTAGCCATAAAATTTGGGCACAACAATTACCGGCCGCAACATATTCCGCTTCGGCGGTTGACAAGGCAACAGAAACTTGCTTTTTGCTATGCCAACTTACCAAAGAGTTAGAAAAGCAGTGACAAGTACCACTCGGGCTCTTCCTATCTGATTTGAAACTGGAAAAATTAGAGTCGGAGTATCCAACCAAGGAATAATCACTTCCCTTGGAAAACCAAATACCATACTTGGTGGTACCACAAAGATATCCAAGTATTCGCTTAACGACTTTTAAATGTGATTCCTTGGGATATGATTGATATCGGGCACACATGCAAACAGTAAAGATGATATCCGGATGAGAGACAGTCAAATATAGAAGGGAACCAATCATGCCTCTATACCGCTTTGTGTCAACGGACTTACCATTTTCATCGCGGTCTAAATTTACCACAGTAGGCATAGGGGTGTCAATTGCCTTTGAGTTAGCCATATTAAAGCGTTTAAGCAAATCAAGGCAGTATTCTGTTTGGCTCACGAAATTTCCTTCGGTTAATTTCTTTATTTGAAATTCCTATCTTATTGTTCTATAGATTGTAGCATGTTTATGTTAGACGATGTGCTTGATCTAGAAGGAGGGTTGAATAGATCGGGTATTTAAAATTTGCGCTTTTGAAATATTTTAATGAAAGCCTCCTGGATTTTCAATCGTCTAAACGATCCGCTATTGAGAAGATTGGATATGCAAACCGTTAAGAAAAATTGAGAAAAATTGTTTTGAATAATGCACTTTGAATATACTTTATTAATCGTCTTAGCTTTCACTTTGACTATCAAATACTTTCAATGCGAATAGTAAGAAACAAAACTTAATCACAATAAGCAATTTGTAGTAGAGACATTTTATCAAACACCTTGTTAGCAAAGTTCACAAATGTTGCATTAACTAATTTGTGTTGTCGATAATTGTCACGTAACAATCAAGCAGAGCGTTACGAACGTATTTGTTAAACCTCAACACAACACCAATTCAGTCTATGCAAGTTTGATAATTTGGAACTAACACATTTGATCAATCGAATAATGAAAGTAAATGCAAAAAGAAAGAACACGAGAATTTGTTAAGGCAGTTCCACCTTTCGTCCTCGCGTGATGTACGTCTGCCCCCAACTCTAAAATTTAGAGTTGAGAAGTTTTTCATAAAATTGCAAATTGTAACAAGTGAAGAAATAGTTCTCTTTTCACACAATTCAATTGATGATGATGAACCTATCTTCTTCACAATCCTTGGTTCGAGCCACACCAAGCTTCGTTCTCTTCGAGTACACCTCCGATTATCGATACTTGAAATCTCTACCAATTTGCTGTAGAATTTCTTTCTCTCGGCTGATATCAATCGAACAAGATCAAAACCTAACTCTTTCTTCAAGATCCTCTGGTTACCGTGACAAAATCAAGCGAATCCACTGCTCTTTGATGCTTCACTCGGATGAATCTTGAAACGCGAAGATTAGTACCAAAAAATCGAGCATTGATCCGGATCTAAGAGGACAAAACCCTAACTATTTTATTCAAGATAGAGCCTACAAAATACAACCCAAATCTGAAGCAATTCTTCAATTTAGACGTTATCAACAATTCTTGGATCTTGAATTCAACCACATTGATTATTGGAGAAGTTGAATTTGAAGAAGGAATGTTGAAGATGAAGTGCTCTCTATGTGTATCTTTCACTCTATGCTTGTTCAAAAACTCAAAATGACAAACAAAGACTATTTATAAGTGTTAGCGTGAAATGAAATAAAATAAGGCAAAGAAAAAGAAAAATAAAAGAAACAACACAAGAGGGATGCGTCGACTGCTCCAGGAGGGAGGGTCGGCGCGTAACTTCCAGAGCCAACGCGTTGGGCTGACCATGTTGAATGTGTCGACGAAACCAGGGTAATGCGTCGACACGGCCTTTTTGATTTTAGCTTCCAGACTTCATTGGGTTATGCGTCGACTCAGGGGTCGACACGTAACATCCAATGGGTTACCCTTAACTGGGTTACCCTTTTCTGATTTCTTTGTTTTTCTTATGACACTCAACCTTGTAGCACGCGCATACACATTCTGGGGCTTTTGCAATCATTAAAACTTGAGCATGCATTTACATACTCCCCCTTTTTTATGATGGCAAAATCGATACAAGCAAGATAGTACCTGTAAAAAATATACGTAATCTAGATACATAATAACATATGGGATAGCGTATGGGATAAGCTAAGAGAAGAAGAGAAAAGCTCCCCCTGAGAGTGTGCATATAGAAATGAGCCTTAATTCATCACATTCTCCCCCTTTAACAACATCAAAAAGAGATACAGGAAAGATTAGAGGTAACACAATATAAAGAGAGGATATTTGTCAAACAAAATGCAATTTTAAGAAGTACAATGAGAACACATAGTAAAACATTGTACGGAGATATTACATAAGATTACAAAAGAACAAGTCACACATAAACGTAAAGGAAGGTCGTGACAATATGAATTACAATAGATTAAGAGATATAAAATTTAGAGACATGAAATTTAGTTTCAATCAGTAGGTGGTTGGTTAGATGGGTTAAATGGGTAGTAGTGAGCAAAATGATTTTGGAAAGATGCAAAGCTTTCGGCTTGAGACTGGATCATTCCGTGCAAAGTGTTGTAGCGCTCAGTTTGTGTTGCTTCATAAGTGGAGAACCTTTCATTTTGAGCAGCCAGGTCTTCACGCATATGAAGCTCCATCTGTTGCATTTGAGCAAGAACCCGAGCCATGTCACTTTGACTAGAACCCTCCCCAACATCTTCCATTTGTTAATTGTTTTCTGCAAAATCTTCAGCATTGTTTATAGCATTCCCCTCATCAAACATTGCATCAATCTCATCATTAGTATCGTCACTTGCATTTCTGATTTGAGTGGCATTTGATCTCTTAATGTGACGAAAAGCTTGTCATTGGGGGCACCATATGAATCCCATAAGTTTAAGGGATTTTTGAGTGAAATCTTGATCCATGTCAAAAGTTACATAAGGGATGCCAACAACTCTAACACGCTCACGGTTCAAGATTCTTTGAATAAAAGAGCCATAACATAAGGAGGTGCCGCGAGTAGAATCCCGGAGATCAAACATTCTGCTGGCAAGGTAATGAGGCCAATTGACCTTGATTTTATTTTTTAAGCAGAACATGATTTTGACATCAGCTTTGTCGATTCTTGACAGGCCACCCTTTTTAGGCCGAATAATATGCCCAATAAACTAGTATATGGTCCTGTCAAATGGTCTTAGAGAGCCTGTGATGACATTAGGCGGAAAGAGAGCATTGTTGACAATGTGTTTAGCATATGGTATCTTGAGTGTATAGTTCAAAGTAGTCTTAAAATCATATCCAACAATGTCAGTGGAGTCAAGAAAACCTAACAACATTTGCATCTTCATAATCAAGATTAAGAAGATCCTTCCAAACATGAGATGATACCGTGAAGAATTTGGTGTCAATACGATAACGAAATACGGGACCTTCGAACTTTTCTTTTATACCCGCATAAAATAACCTAACACAATCTTCATTGTACTTATTACGGTAAATCTTGCTGCTGAGATTGAGAAGATCCACCACGGAGAATCCTTTTCTTAGCCAATCTTTGAGATGCCATGATGAATCTTTGAAGGATTTTGATGAAGAATAAAGGAAAATTCATCTAGAGGTCTTGGAGGAGTTATGGTTTTCGTGTATCTCTTTGGAATGAAATGAAGATTATGAAACAAATGAACCCTAAATGTAAAATAAAAACTGAATTTTTAAGTGATGCGTCGACCGCCCCGAGGCCATGCGTCGACGCAGCTGCTGTGAAAATTGCTACTGAACTGAATAAAGCAAGTGCGTCGATGCAGCGTATATGGTTGAATCGACGCATCTACTTTGACACAAATTATTTTCTGCAAATTTAAGACATGTAGACATGAAGAATAAACAATACATAAGCATTACATGAACATAATCACACACCATTTACAAGTCAAGTAGAACAACAAGTAAACATATATTTATGGTCAAGAGAATATTTAAGAGTTAGAGAGATATTACCTTCATGAGAAATTATCATGACACAAAAAAAAAACTAGCACAAAGTGAATAGTGAAAGAAGGTAACAATTAATAATTATTGGAGCATGCACCTCAATTGAGATGCAATCAATTCGAGATATCGAGAACACTGAGTTCCCTTCGGATATGGAAGAAAGGCTCAGTCACAAGTGGCTTAGTAAAAATATCTGCAAGTTGATTCTTTCTATCAGCATGCTCAAAAACTACATCGCCTTACTCCACATGATCTCTAAGGAAGTGGTGTCTTATTTCAATATGTTTTGTGAGAGAGTGTAGGACCGGATTCTTAGTTAGATTGATAACACTAGTATTGTCACATAAAATGGGAACACGTCCAAGATGGACATTAAAGTCAAGTAGTTGTTGCTTTAGCCATAAAATTTGGGCACAACAATTACCGGCCGCAACATATTCCGCTTCGGCGGTTGACAAGGCAACAGAAACTTGCTTTTTGCTATGCCAACTTACCAAAGAGTTAGAAAAGCAGTGACAAGTACCACTCGGGCTCTTCCTATCTGATTTGAAACTGGAAAAATTAGAGTCGGAGTATCCAACCAAGGAATAATCACTTCCCTTGGAAAACCAAATACCATACTTGGTGGTACCACAAAGATATCCAAGTATTCGCTTAACGACTTTTAAATGTGATTCCTTGGGATATGATTGATATCGGGCACACATGCAAACAGTAAAGATGATATCCGGATGAGAGACAGTCAAATATAGAAGGGAACCAATCATGCCTCTATACCGCTTTGTGTCAACGGACTTACCATTTTCATCGCGGTCTAAATTTACCACAGTAGGCATAGGGGTGTCAATTGCCTTTGAGTTAGCCATATTAAAGCGTTTAAGCAAATCAAGGCAGTATTCTGTTTGGCTCACGAAATTTCCTTCGGTTAATTTCTTTATTTGAAATTCCTATCTTATTGTTCTATAGATTGTAGCATGTTTATGTTAGACGATGTGCTTGATCTAGAAGGAGGGTTGAATAGATCGGGTATTTAAAATTTGCGCTTTTGAAATATTTTAATGAAAGCCTCCTGGATTTTCAATCGTCTAAACGATCCGCTATTGAGAAGATTGGATATGCAAACCGTTAAGAAAAATTGAGAAAAATTGTTTTGAATAATGCACTTTGAATATACTTTATTAATCGTCTTAGCATTCATTTTGAGTATCAAATACTTCCAATGCGAATAGTAAGAAACAAAACTTAATCACAATAAGCAATTTGTAGTAGAGACATTTTATCAAACACCTTGTTAGCAAAGTTCACAAATGTTGCATTAACTAATTTGTGTTGTCGATAATTGTCACGTAACAATCAAACGGATCGTTACAAACATATTTGTCAAACCTCGACACAACACCAATTCAGTTTATGCAAGTTTGATAATTTGAAACTAACAAATTTGATCAACCAAATAATGAAAGTAAATGCAAAAAGAAAGAACACGAGAATTTGTTAAGGCAGTTCCACCTTTCGTCCTCGCCTGATGTACGTCTGCCCCCAACTCTAAAACTTAGAGTTGAGAAGTTTTTCATAAAATTGCAAATTGTAACAAGTGAAGAAATAGTTCTCTTTTCACACAATTCAATTGATGATGATGAACCTATCTTCTTCACAATCCTTGGTTCGAGCCAAACCAAGCTTCGTTCTCTTCGAGTACACCTCCGATTATCGATACTTGAAATCTCTACCAATTTGCTGTAGAATTTCTTTCTCTCGGCTGATATCAATCGAACAAGATCAAAACCTAACTCTTTCTTCAAGATCCTCTGGTTACCGTGACAAAATCAAGCGAATCCACTGCTCTTTGATGCTTCACTCGGATGAATCTTGAAACGCGAAGATTAGTACCAAAAAATCGAGCATTGATCCGGATCTAAGAGGACAAAACCCTAACTATTTTATTCAAGATAGAGCCTACAAAATACAACCCAAATCTGAAGCAATTCTTCAATTTAGACGTTATCAACAATTCTTGGATCTTGAATTCAACCACATTGATTATTGGAGAAGTTGAATTTGAAGAAGGAATGTTGAAGATGAAGTGTTTTCTATGTGTATCTTTTACTCTATGCTTGTTCAAAAACTCAAAATGACAAACAAAGACTATTTATAAGTGTTAGTGTGAAATGAAATAAAATAAGGCAAAGAAAAAGAAAAATAAAAGAAACAACACAAGAGGGATGCGTCGACTGCTCCAGGAGGGAGGGTCGGCGCGTAACTTCCAGAGCCAACGCGTTGGGCTGACCATGTTGAATGTGTCGACGAAACCAGGGTAATGCGTCGACACGGCCTTTTTGATTTTAGCTTCCAGACTTCATTGGGTTATGCGTCGACTCAGGGGTCGACACGTAACATCCAATGGGTTACCCTTAACTGGGTTACCCTTTTCTGATTTCTTTGTTTTTCTTATGACACTCAACCTTGTAGCACGCGCATACACATTCTGGGGCTTTTGCAATCATTAAAACTTGAGCATGCATTTACATACTCCCCCTTTTTTATGATGGCAAAATCGATACAAGCAAGATAGTACCTGTAAAAAATATACGTAATCTAGATACATAATAACATATGGGATAGCGTATGGGATAAGCTAAGAGAAGAAGAGAAAAGCTCCCCCTGAGAGTGTGCATATAGAAATGAGCCTTAATTCATCACATTCTCCCCCTTTAACAACATCAAAAAGAGATACAGGAAAGATTAGAGGTAACACAATATAAAGAGAGGATATTTGTCAAACAAAATGCAATTTTAAGAAGTACAATGAGAACACATAGTAAAACATTGTACGGAGATATTACATAAGATTACAAAAGAACAAGTCACACATAAACGTAAAGGAAGGTCGTGACAATATGAATTACAATAGATTAAGAGATATAAAATTTAGAGACATGAAATTTAGTTTCAATCAGTAGGTGGTTGGTTAGATGGGTTAAATGGGTAGTAGTGAGCAAAATGATTTTGGAAAGATGCAAAGCTTTCGGCTTGAGACTGGATCATTCCGTGCAAAGTGTTGTAGCGCTCAGTTTGTGTTGCTTCATAAGTGGAGAACCTTTCATTTTGAGCAGCCAGGTCTTCACGCATATGAAGCTCCATCTGTTGCATTTGAGCAAGAACCCGAGCCATGTCACTTTGACTAGAACCCTCCCCAACATCTTCCATTTGTTAATTGTTTTCTGCAAAATCTTCAGCATTGTTTATAGCATTCCCCTCATCAAACATTGCATCAATCTCATCATTAGTATCGTCACTTGCATTTCTGATTTGAGTGGCATTTGATCTCTTAATGTGACGAAAAGCTTGTCATTGGGGGCACCATATGAATCCCATAAGTTTAAGGGATTTTTGAGTGAAATCTTGATCCATGTCAAAAGTTACATAAGGGATGCCAACAACTCTAACACGCTCACGGTTCAAGATTCTTTGAATAAAAGAGCCATAACATAAGGAGGTGCCGCGAGTAGAATCCCGGAGATCAAACATTCTGCTGGCAAGGTAATGAGGCCAATTGACCTTGATTTTATTTTTTAAGCAGAACATGATTTTGACATCAGCTTTGTCGATTCTTGACAGGCCACCCTTTTTAGGCCGAATAATATGCCCAATAAACTAGTATATGGTCCTGTCAAATGGTCTTAGAGAGCCTGTGATGACATTAGGCGGAAAGAGAGCATTGTTGACAATGTGTTTAGCATATGGTATCTTGAGTGTATAGTTCAAAGTAGTCTTAAAATCATATCCAACAATGTCAGTGGAGTCAGAAAACCTAACAACATTTGCATCTTCATAATCAAGATTAAGAAGATCCTTCCAAACATGAGATGATACCGTGAAGAATTTGGTGTCAATACGATAACGAAATACGGGACCTTCGAACTTTTCTTTTATACCCGCATAAAATAACCTAACACAATCTTCATTGTACTTATTACGGTAAATCTTGCTGAGATTGAGAAGATCCACCACGGAGAATCCTTTTCTTAGCCAATCTTTGAGATGCCATGATGAATCTTTGAAGGATTTTGATGAAGAATAAAGGAAAATTCATCTAGAGGTCTTGGAGGAGTTATGGTTTTCGTGTATCTCTTTGGAATGAAATGAAGATTATGAAACAAATGAACCCTAAATGTAAAATAAAAACTGAATTTTTAAGTGATGCGTCGACCGCCCCGAGGCCATGCGTCGACGCAGCTGCTGTGAAAATTGCTACTGAACTGAATAAAGCAAGTGCGTCGATGCAGCGTATATGGTTGAATCGACGCATCTACTTTGACACAAATTATTTTCTGCAAATTTAAGACATGTAGACATGAAGAATAAACAATACATAAGCATTACATGAACATAATCACACACCATTTACAAGTCAAGTAGAACAACAAGTAAACATATATTTATGGTCAAGAGAATATTTAAGAGTTAGAGAGATATTACCTTCATGAGAAATTATCATGACACAAAAAAAAAAAAACTAGCACAAAGTGAATAGTGAAAGAAGGTAACAATTAATAATTATTGGAGCATGCACCTCAATTGAGATGCAATCAATTCGAGATATCGAGAACACTGAGTTCCCTTCGGATATGGAAGAAAGGCTCAGCCACAAGTGGCTTAGTAAAAATATCTGCAAGTTGATTCTTTCTATCAGCATGCTCAAAAACTACATCGCCTTACTCCACATGATCTCTAAGGAAGTGGTGTCTTATTTCAATATGTTTTGTGAGAGAGTGTAGGACCGGATTCTTAGTTAGATTGATAACACTAGTATTGTCACATAAAAATGGGAACACGTCCAAGATGGACATTAAAGTCAAGTAGTTGTTGCTTTAGCCATAAAATTTGGGCACAACAATTACCGGCCGCAACATATTCCGCTTCGGCGGTTGACAAGGCAACAGAAACTTGCTTTTTGCTATGCCAACTTACCAAAGAGTTAGAAAAGCAGTGACAAGTACCACTCGGGCTCTTCCTATCTGATTTGAAACTGGAAAAATTAGAGTCGGAGTATCCAACCAAGGAATAATCACTTCCCTTGGAAAACCAAATACCATACTTGGTGGTACCACAAAGATATCCAAGTATTCGCTTAACGACTTTTAAATGTGATTCCTTGGGATATGATTGATATCGGGCACACATGCAAACAGTAAAGATGATATCCGGATGAGAGACAGTCAAATATAGAAGGGAACCAATCATGCCTCTATACCGCTTTGTGTCAACGGACTTACCATTTTCATCGCGGTCTAAATTTACCACAGTAGGCATAGGGGTGTCAATTGCCTTTGAGTTAGCCATATTAAAGCGTTTAAGCAAATCAAGGCAGTATTCTGTTTGGCTCACGAAATTTCCTTCGGTTAATTTCTTTATTTGAAATTCCTATCTTATTGTTCTATAGATTGTAGCATGTTTATGTTAGACGATGTGCTTGATCTAGAAGGAGGGTTGAATAGATCGGGTATTTAAAATTTGCGCTTTTGAAATATTTTAATGAAAGCCTCCTGGATTTTCAATCGTCTAAACGATCCGCTATTGAGAAGATTGGATATGCAAACCGTTAAGAAAAATTGAGAAAAATTGTTTTGAATAATGCACTTTGAATATACTTTATTAATCGTCTTAGCTTTCACTTTGACTATCAAATACTTTCAATGCGAATAGTAAGAAACAAAACTTAATCACAATAAGAAATTTGTAGTAGAGACATTTTATCAAATACCTTGTTAGCAAAGTTCACAAGTGTTGCATTAACTAATTTGTGTTGTCGATAATTGTCACGTAACAATCAAACGGATCGTTACAAACATATTTGTCAAACCTCGACACAACACCAATTCAGTTTATGCAAGTTTGATAATTTGAAACTAACAAATTTGATCAATCGAATAATGAAAGTAAATGCAAAAAGAAAGAACACGAGAATTTGTTAAGGCAGTTCCACCTTTCGTCCTCGCGTGATGTACGTCTGCCCCCAACTCTAAAATTTAGAGTTGAGAAGTTTTTCATAAAATTGCAAATTGTAACAAGTGAAGAAATAGTTCTCTTTTCACACAATTCAATTGATGATGATGAACCTATCTTCTTCACAATCCTTGGTTCGAGCAAAACCAAGCTTCGATCTCTTCGAGTACACCTCCAATTAGAGATACTTGAAATCTCTACCAATTTGTTGTAGAATTTCTTTCTCTCAACTGATATCAATCGAACAAGATCAAAACCTAACTCTTTCTTCAAGATCCTCTGGTTACCGTGACAAAATCAAGCGAACCCACTGCTCCTTGATGCTTCACTCGGATGAATCTTGAAACGCGAAGATTAGTACCAAAAAATCGAGCATTGATCCGGATCTAAGAGGACAAAACCCTAACTATTTTATTCAAGATAGAGCCTACAAAATACAACCCAAATCTGAAGCAATTCTTCAATTTGGACGTTATCAATAATTCTTGGATCTTGAATTCAACCACATTGATTATTGGAGAAGTTGAATTTGAAGAAGGAATGTTGAAGATGAAGTGCTCTCTATGTGTATCTTTCACTCTATGCTTGTTCAAAAACTCAAAATGACAAACAAAGACTATTTATAAGTGTTAGCGTGAAATGAAATAAAATAAGGCAAAGAAAAAGAAAAATAAAAGAAACAACACAAGAGGGATGCGTCGACTGCTCCAGGAGGGAGGGTCGGCGCGTAACTTCCAGAGCCAACGCGTTGGGCTGACCATGTTGAATGTGTCGACGAAACCAGGGTAATGCGTCGACACGGCCTTTTTGATTTTAGCTTCCAGACTTCATTGGGTTATGCGTCGACTCAGGGGTCGACACGTAACATCCAATGGGTTACCCTTAACTGGGTTACCCTTTTCTGATTTCTTTGTTTTTCTTATGACACTCAACCTTGTAGCACGCGCATACACATTCTGGGGCTTTTGCAATCATTAAAACTTGAGCATGCATTTACATACTCCCCCTTTTTTATGATGGCAAAATCGATACAAGCAAGATAGTACCTGTAAAAAATATACGTAATCTAGATACATAATAACATATGGGATAGCGTATGGGATAAGCTAAGAGAAGAAGAGAAAAGCTCCCCCTGAGAGTGTGCATATAGAAATGAGCCTTAATTCATCACATTCTCCCCCTTTAACAACATCAAAAAGAGATACAGGAAAGATTAGAGGTAACACAATATAAAGAGAGGATATTTGTCAAACAAAATGCAATTTTAAGAAGTACAATGAGAACACATAGTAAAACATTGTACGGAGATATTACATAAGATTACAAAAGAACAAGTCACACATAAACGTAAAGGAAGGTCGTGACAATATGAATTACAATAGATTAAGAGATATAAAATTTAGAGACATGAAATTTAGTTTCAATCAGTAGGTGGTTGGTTAGATGGGTTAAATGGGTAGTAGTGAGCAAAATGATTTTGGAAAGATGCAAAGCTTTCGGCTTGAGACTGGATCATTCCGTGCAAAGTGTTGTAGCGCTCAGTTTGTGTTGCTTCATAAGTGGAGAACCTTTCATTTTGAGCAGCCAGGTCTTCACGCATATGAAGCTCCATCTGTTGCATTTGAGCAAGAACCCGAGCCATGTCACTTTGACTAGAACCCTCCCCAACATCTTCCATTTGTTAATTGTTTTCTGCAAAATCTTCAGCATTGTTTATAGCATTCCCCTCATCAAACATTGCATCAATCTCATCATTAGTATCGTCACTTGCATTTCTGATTTGAGTGGCATTTGATCTCTTAATGTGACGAAAAGCTTGTCATTGGGGGCACCATATGAATCCCATAAGTTTAAGGGATTTTTGAGTGAAATCTTGATCCATGTCAAAAGTTACATAAGGGATGCCAACAACTCTAACACGCTCACGGTTCAAGATTCTTTGAATAAAAGAGCCATAACATAAGGAGGTGCCGCGAGTAGAATCCCGGAGATCAAACATTCTGCTGGCAAGGTAATGAGGCCAATTGACCTTGATTTTATTTTTTAAGCAGAACATGATTTTGACATCAGCTTTGTCGATTCTTGACAGGCCACCCTTTTTAGGCCGAATAATATGCCCAATAAACTAGTATATGGTCCTGTCAAATGGTCTTAGAGAGCCTGTGATGACATTAGGCGGAAAGAGAGCATTGTTGACAATGTGTTTAGCATATGGTATCTTGAGTGTATAGTTCAAAGTAGTCTTAAAATCATATCCAACAATGTCAGTGGAGTCAGAAAACCTAACAACATTTGCATCTTCATAATCAAGATTAAGAAGATCCTTCCAAACATGAGATGATACCGTGAAGAATTTGGTGTCAATACGATAACGAAATACGGGACCTTCGAACTTTTCTTTTATACCCGCATAAAATAACCTAACACAATCTTCATTGTACTTATTACGGTAAATCTTGCTGAGATTGAGAAGATCCACCACGGAGAATCCTTTTCTTAGCCAATCTTTGAGATGCCATGATGAATCTTTGAAGGATTTTGATGAAGAATAAAGGAAAATTCATCTAGAGGTCTTGGAGGAGTTATGGTTTTCGTGTATCTCTTTGGAATGAAATGAAGATTATGAAACAAATGAACCCTAAATGTAAAATAAAAACTGAATTTTTAAGTGATGCGTCGACCGCCCCGAGGCCATGCGTCGACGCAGCTGCTGTGAAAATTGCTACTGAACTGAATAAAGCAAGTGCGTCGATGCAGCGTATATGGTTGAATCGACGCATCTACTTTGACACAAATTATTTTCTGCAAATTTAAGACATGTAGACATGAAGAATAAACAATACATAAGCATTACATGAACATAATCACACACCATTTACAAGTCAAGTAGAACAACAAGTAAACATATATTTATGGTCAAGAGAATATTTAAGAGTTAGAGAGATATTACCTTCATGAGAAATTATCATGACACAAAAAAAAAACTAGCACAAAGTGAATAGTGAAAGAAGGTAACAATTAATAATTATTGGAGCATGCACCTCAATTGAGATGCAATCAATTCGAGATATCGAGAACACTGAGTTCCCTTCGGATATGGAAGAAAGGCTCAGTCACAAGTGGCTTAGTAAAAATATCTGCAAGTTGATTCTTTCTATCAGCATGCTCAAAAACTACATCGCCTTACTCCACATGATCTCTAAGGAAGTGGTGTCTTATTTCAATATGTTTTGTGAGAGAGTGTAGGACCGGATTCTTAGTTAGATTGATAACACTAGTATTGTCACATAAAATGGGAACACGTCCAAGATGGACATTAAAGTCAAGTAGTTGTTGCTTTAGCCATAAAATTTGGGCACAACAATTACCGGCCGCAACATATTCCGCTTCGGCGGTTGACAAGGCAACAGAAACTTGCTTTTTGCTATGCCAACTTACCAAAGAGTTAGAAAAGCAGTGACAAGTACCACTCGGGCTCTTCCTATCTGATTTGAAACTGGAAAAATTAGAGTCGGAGTATCCAACCAAGGAATAATCACTTCCCTTGGAAAACCAAATACCATACTTGGTGGTACCACAAAGATATCCAAGTATTCGCTTAACGACTTTTAAATGTGATTCCTTGGGATATGATTGATATCGGGCACACATGCAAACAGTAAAGATGATATCCGGATGAGAGACAGTCAAATATAGAAGGGAACCAATCATGCCTCTATACCGCTTTGTGTCAACGGACTTACCATTTTCATCGCGGTCTAAATTTACCACAGTAGGCATAGGGGGTGTCAATTGCCTTTGAGTTAGCCATATTAAAGCGTTTAAGCAAATCAAGGCAGTATTCTGTTTGGCTCACGAAATTTCCTTCGGTTAATTTCTTTATTTGAAATTCCTATCTTATTGTTCTATAGATTGTAGCATGTTTATGTTAGACGATGTGCTTGATCTAGAAGGAGGGTTGAATAGATCGGGTATTTAAAATTTGCGCTTTTGAAATATTTTAATGAAAGCCTCCTGGATTTTCAATCGTCTAAACGATCCGCTATTGAGAAGATTGGATATGCAAACCGTTAAGAAAAATTGAGAAAAATTGTTTTGAATAATGCACTTTGAATATACTTTATTAATCGTCTTAGCTTTCACTTTGACTATCAAATACTTTCAATGCGAATAGTAAGAAACAAAACTTAATCACAATAAGAAATTTGTAGTAGAGACATTTTATCAAATACCTTGTTAGCAAAGTTCACAAGTGTTGCATTAACTAATTTGTGTTGTCGATAATTGTCACGTAACAATCAAACGGATCGTTACAAACATATTTGTCAAACCTCGACACAACACCAATTCAGTTTATGCAAGTTTGATAATTTGAAACTAACAAATTTGATCAACCAAATAATGAAAGTAAATGCAAAAAGAAAGAACACGAGAATTTGTTAAGGCAGTTCCACCTTTCGTCCTCGCCTGATGTACGTCTGCCCCCAACTCTAAAACTTAGAGTTGAGAAGTTTTTCATAAAATTGCAAATTGTAACAAGTGAAGAAATAGTTTCCTTTTCACACAATTCAATTGATGATGATGAACCTATCTTCTTCACAATCCTTGGTTCGAGCCAAACCAAGCTTCGTTCTCTTCGAGTACACCTCCGATTATCGATACTTGAAATCTCTACCAATTTGCTGTAGAATTTCTTTCTCTCGGCTGATATCAATCGAACAAGATCAAAACCTAACTCTTTCTTCAAGATCCTCTCGTTACCGTGACAAAATCAAGCGAATCCACTGCTCTTTGATGCTTCACTCGGATGAATCTTGAAACGCGAAGATTAGTACCAAAAAATCGAGCATTGATCCGGATCTAAGAGGACAAAACCCTAACTATTTTATTCAAGATAGAGCCTACAAAATACAACCCAAATCTGAAGCAATTCTTCAATTTAGACGTTATCAACAATTCTTGGATCTTGAATTCAACCACATTGATTATTGGAGAAGTTGAATTTGAAGAAGGAATGTTGAAGATGAAGTGTTTTCTATGTGTATCTTTTACTCTATGCTTGTTCAAAAACTCAAAATGACAAACAAAGACTATTTATAAGTGTTAGTGTGAAATGAAATAAAATAAGGCAAAGAAAAAGAAAAATAAAAGAAACATCATAGGAGGGATGCGTCGACCAATCCAGGAGGGAGGGTTGGCGTGTAACTTCTAGAGCCAGCGCGTTGGGCTGACCATATAGAATATGTCAATGAAACCAGGGTAATGCGTCGATGCAGCCTTTTTGATTTTAGCTTCCAGACTTCATTGGCTTATGCGTCGACTCAGTGGTCGGCACGTAACATCCAGTGGGTTACCCTTAACGTGGGTCGACCGGAAGGTAGTGTGCGTAAATGCATTGGATGTTTTTTTTATTTCTTTGTTTTTCTTCTGACACCCAGCCTTGTAGCACGCACATACACATTCTTGGGTTTTTTCCATCATTAAAACTTTAACATGCATTTACAATTTAAAGTTTAACCTTCAATTACATGTACACTATCTACACAACTTCTAACGTGTTTGTAGGAATGACTTACATATTGAGCATTGTTCACTATATTCCATGTAGTACTCTAAATCTTATGGAAATCTAAAAATGTTTTTCCTATACGTTGGCACCTAGGTGCAGGAGTTTTAATGAAACTCATGTTTTATATATTCAAAATTATCGTGACTTTGTTTTATAGAAAATTAAGAAAGATGAAATCCTATTTAGGCCGCACGTAAAGGCAATGACGTATATTGAATCTTCATATGGGAATGTGACAACAATGTAATGTGACTACACATGCATATTGTATCATTGAGAACATTTCATTCACCCCGCTTTCGATTCATTTACTTAGAACCAAAGTCACGCTTTCGATCCGGACTAGACCAAAGCCACCATTGTGAACTCACCGTTTTACCGCTACTTATCCATTCAAGAATCGAGCCAAATGTGAACCCAAAGTTTCATCACCTCAATTTTCAAGGTCAACCAATGGATGCATGTGCAATTCATCAAGCAACATATGCAAATTAAGATTACCCACCAACCTCAACTATTCAAGCATATCACCATAATTATACTCATGTGAATTATCCGTCAATTGCACAACATCATGTTTCATCAACAACAAGCAATGCACATAGCATATATTATCATCACACATAACAAATAACATATAGAATTTAAGCCAACACATGTTATTCACAGCACTCCATCCAAAATATAACATACATACACTAATTCAAGTAGCATGTAATCGACGAAATCACATCCAAACATTATCCAAAACTCATCAACACAATTATTAGAAATCATGTCAATCAAGGATAAATCATAAGCAAGAAATCCCTTAAGCCATTCATGCATAAAACATAATTATCATTTTTCTCAGATATGTAATCAATATTTCACATTTTGCGAAAAATCGCTGTGACAGACCGCCCAACCACGAAATTCCATCTCCAAAACAGTTTTAATGCTTATTAATCATCATTTAAACATCATCTAACACATATACACTATAGGGAACCTCTTCATATCATCAAATCTAATTTTATTCATCAAAATCCCCACTTTACCACTTCAATTTGAGAATCAAAAACCTAGAATTAGAGATACCCAATCCTATAGCATGTTACCAATCACTACCCAACAACATACAAATGCATAATGATGAAGATTATCCCCCTTACCTCTTAAAGATTTGACTTCGTAGGGTTTTACCTTCTTTTCTCTTCTTCTCCTCTTCTCTTCTTTTTCTTTCTTTTTCTCTTTTCTCGAAATGACACCACTGATTATCTTTTTCCTTTTAACCTTTACTAACTAGTAATGTCTTATTACGCTTAATACTTAACACCTCCTTATTACTTCTATTCATAATCTTAGGCCCAAAAGAAAATAACCACAATTCTACTTATAAAACCCAATTAATTAAATAACACACATATTCAAATAATTCAATTATTCATTTAAATCGCCCAATTAAATCAATTATCATATAATATATAATAATAATAATAATAATTAATAATTAGCCATTAAAAATTGGGATGTTACAACTCTCCCCCACTTAAAAGATTTTCGCCCTCGAAAATTACCTCAAGCAAACAAATCAAGATACGAATCCTTCATCAGACTCTTAAGCTCCCGAGTCACATTACCATTAGCAGGACCTCCCCAAACCACTTTCACCAAAATGATTTCCTTACCTCGAAGTTGCTTAACTTCTCGATCCTCAATACGCATCGGTAAAGTCTCAACCGTCAAAGTATCTCTAACTTGCACATCATCTAGCGGCACAACATGAGACATATCCGCTATATATTTCCTCAATTGAGATACATGGAATACATCATGAAGATTAGCAAGTGACGGCGGCAAATGACTTTGATAGGCTACTTCACCAATTTTCTCAACAATTTGATACAGACCAATAAAATGCGGAGTCAACTTCCTTGACTTCAATGCTCTACCAACACCAGTCACATGAGTAACTCGCAAAAACACATGATCCCCTTTCTCAAATATCAGATCCTTCCTCCTCTTATCATGATAACTCTTCTGACGACTCTGGGTAATCTTCTTCTTTTCCCGATCATCTTAATCTTATTTGTAGTCTGTTGAACTATCTCAGGCCCAACCACAACACTCTCACCAAATTCATACCAACATAAAAGTGTCCTACGCCTTCTTCCATACAAAGCTTCAAATAAAGTCATTCCAATACTCAAATGAAAACTATTGTTATAAGTAAGCTCAACCAAAGGCAAATAAGTATCCCAAGAACCTCCATGCTCTAAAACACAAGCTCTCAATGATTGAATCGTCCTTTCAGTTTTACCATCAATTTACGGATGATACGTCGAACTCAAATGCAACTTAGTACCCAAAGCACTTTGCAAACCTTCCCAAAAATGCGAAGTAAATATCGGATCTCTATCCGAAACAATGCTCGACAGAACACCATGTAAACTCACCACCTTCTCAATATACAACTTAGCAAACTTTTCCATGGGACAATCCATCAAAATAGGAATAAAGTGAGCAGATTTTGTCAATCTATCCACAATAACCCAAACAGAATCATGACTACTCGGAGTCCTAAGAAATCTAGAAACAAAATCCATAGAAATGTTATCCCACTTCCACTCAGGAATGGATAACGGTTATAATAAACCAGACGATTTCTGATGTTCAACCTTAGACTTCTGAAAGATTAACCAAAAATACACAAACTCTGCAATATCCTTCTTCATACCAGACCACCAAAATAACTTCCTCAAATCTTAATACATCTTAGTAGCCCCAGGATGAATACTCAATCCACTACGATGTCGTTCATCAAGAATTCTCTTTCTCAAATAACCAACATCAGGAATACAAACTCTATCACGACACCTCATGATACCATTCTCATCAATCCGAAAATCACCACTCCAACCTTGATTGATCAACAACAACTTATCTACCAAAACCAAATCAGATTTCTGACCTTCTCGAATCTCATCCAAAATACCACTAGTCAGCTTCAACATACCAAGATTAACACACAAAGATGTCGCTTCACAAACCAAACTCAAATCTCTGAATTGCTCAATCAAATCCAACTTTCGCACCATCAACATCGACATATGCAAACACTTCCTACTCAAAGCATCAGCTACAACATTCACTTTACCCGAATGATAATTCAAACCAAAGTCATAATATTTCAAGAATTCCAACCATCTTCTTTGCCTCATATTCAACTCTTTATGATCAAATAGATAGTTCAAACTCTTATGATCGCTATACACTTCAAATCTATAACCAAATAGATAATGCCTCCAAATCTTCAAAACAAACACAATTGTGGCCAACTCTAAATTATGCGCCAGATAATTCCTCTCATGAACTTTAAGTTGCCTTGAAGCATAAGTTACCACTTGCCTATTCTGCATTAACATACCTCCCAAACCCATCAATGAAGCATCACAATACACCACAAATGGTTCTGCCAGATTAGGCAAAATCAAAATAGGAGCGGTTGTTAACCTTCTCTTAAGCTCTTGAAAATTAGCTTCACACTGCAAAGTCCAAACAAAAGCTTGACCTTTACTTGTCAACTGCGTCAACGGTAACGCCAACTTAGAAAATCCTTAAATGAACTTACGGTAATAACCAACCAAACCAAGAAAACTTCTAATCTCAGAAATAGATTTTGGAGCTTCCCATTGAGATACAACCTCAACCTTTGAAGGATCCACATAAATACCACCACTCGAAATCATATGCCCAAGAAAACTCACTTCCTTCAACCAAAACTCACACTTAGAAAGCTTAACATACAACTTCTTCTCTTTCAACATAGATAACACAATCCTCAAATGCTTAGCATGATCCTCTTCACTTTTAGAATAAATCAGAATATCATCAATGAACACAACAACAAATTGATCCAGATACTCATGAAAAATCCTATTCATATATTCCATAAACACACCAGGAGCATTAGTCACACGGAATGACATTACAGAATACTCATAGTGACCATACCTTGTCCTAAAAGCAGTCTTCTGAATATCCTCAGCTTTCACACGAATCTGATGATAACTAGACCTCAAATCAATCTTACTGAAAACACAAGCACCAACCAACTGATCCATCAAATCGTCAATCTTCGGAATTGGATACTTATTCTTAATAATCACCTTGTTCGGTTGTCTATAATCAACATATAACCTTATAAAACCTTCCTTCTTCTTAACCAACAAAATAGGTGCACCCCACGGAGATACACTCAAACGAATAAACTTATTCTCAAGCAAATCTTCAAGTTGACTCTTCAACTCTTTCAACTCAGAAACAGACATTCGATACGGAGCCATCGAAACAGGACTAGTTCCAGGAACCAAATCAATCGAAAACTCAACTTCACGCTCTGGCGGAAAATCACTTACATCTTTAGGAAATACCTCAGGAAAATCACAAACAACAGGCAATTTATCCATAGCTTGTTTCTCACTGAGATCCAACAATGACAACAAAGCAAACAACATAGCACCATCTTTCAAAGATTCATACACTTGCTTAGCAGACAAAAACAAATAATTCTCGACACCAGAATCAAGAAAGATAACCAACTTGTCAAAACAATTGATAAAAATATGATTGTATTCCAACCAGTTCATACCAATAATCACATTCAATTAATCTAACGGAAGACAAACTAAATCCATCTAAAAATCTCTACCAAAAATACTCAACGGAAAATTCAGACATGCAAGAGAAGTACAAACAGAATCCATATCAGGAGTATTAATAATCATATTTCCATGCATATCAGACAATTCAAGATTCAACCTCTTAACACAATTCGCGGAAATAAAAGAATGTGTTGCACCAATATCAATGATAACAATCAAAGGTGTACCACTAATAAAGAACGTACCTCAAATAAGTCTATCCTCGACCGGAGTCTCAGCACCAGACAATGCAAACACTTTCCCTTTAGCTTGCTCCTTCTTCGGCTTCTCACACTTAGTACTAACATGACCTTGTTCACCACAGTTGTAACAAGTCACATCCGCACTAAACCTACAATCAGCAATCTTGTGACCCGCCTTGCCACACCTAAAGCACTTTCCACCATCCTTTCCATAATCAGAAGCACAATGTCCTTCCACATCGCATTTGAAACACTTGATATGATTAGAAGATCCTCCCCCTCTTGGCTTTTTGCCACCACTAACTTTCTTCTCATCATCATACGGTTTCCCACAGAATTGACCTTTTCCTTTCCTATCATTCACATTCTTGTAGTAAGAATCACTCTCCCTACTATCTTCATCATAAATCCTACTTTACATATTATCACGCTGGTAAGACAAGCATATCTCATCCAATACGATCTCATCTACTATCATCAAGGGATTAAGGGTGATCAGTTCTTCAATGTGTCAATAGGTATCCGAAACCATAATGGAGCATAAACCATTGTAACCAAACTATAATAGTGTCCTTCATCTGTGCTCAAATCCGCACTTTTGAAGTCAACAGAACACCAAACCAATGCTCCACCACAGAACAACTCAGAGAAGCGATAACTTATCCCCCACTTCTGCAAACAAGCGGTATCACACAAGTATCGATATTGTTTCACACACATATCGAATACAGTATGAAATAAATAAATTAATAACCTGGCCAAAATCTGGCCGACCATTGCTCAGATACCACTAATGTAACACCCCTTTTCTATCCCCAAATAATCATGGTATAAATCAGAGTAAAATAAAATACACGCATATAAAGGGTTTCACATGATATTTTACATACTTAGGAAAATCAAAACAAACATTAACATGCACCTGGTCATACTCATAACACATATTTGAATTTCATTCTTTATAATAAAACTATGCATTTCACATCAGAGTATTTAATATCTCAGATACTATCAATGATTACAATCCATACTATAATCATTGGATGAAACAACAATGAGTCCAAAACATAATCAAGTCATAAAGATTCATACATCGGCACCACGGCCACATCAACATAGTATCTCAACATACTAATACAAAATATATGAGAATACATAATAAACATATCATAAAAGCAGAAATCCAAATAATCCCCGTGTTACATGACCAGAGCAATGACACACTACCTAGTATAAGGAATAAATAGATAAACTCCTCAACTAGTCTCGTGCGAAGCACCTCTATCCTCGGAACCTACACGTTACCCACATAGAGGTAACATCATAATAGAAGGGGTGATAATTCACATCATTATCCAAATATATATAATTGGAAGCAATATAGAAACAACATATATTCATTAATTCCACACACTTCAAGTGATATTCCAACATAATATGATTATACAAACATTCCAAGTATAACATATTCACATTTATTACAATTAGCACAATTGTCATCAATCCAAACAATCCAATTGTTCACGTAATTAAGTATCACAATGTCAATACACATAATTCATATTCATCAATGACTCATGTGACTATAATAAAATGTGACTCAATATGTATGTGGTACCATTGGGAACATTTCGTTCACCCCGCTTCCGATTCATTAAATTAGAACCAAAGTCACGCTTTCGATTCGGACAAGACTAAAGCCACCATTGTGAACTCACCATTTCACCGCTACTTATCCATTCAAAAATCGAGCCAAATGTGAACCGAAAGTTTTACCACCTCAATTTTCAAGGTCAACCAATGGATTCATGTGCAATTCATTAAGCAACGTATACAAATTAAGATTATCCACCAACCTCAATTATTCAAGCATATCACCATAATTCAACTCCTGTGAATTATCCGCCAATTGCACAACATCATGTTTCATCAACAACAAGCAATTCACATAGCATATACTATCATCACACATCACAAATAACATATAGTATTTAAGCCAACACATGTTATTCACAATATTCCATCCAAAACATAACATACATACACTAATTCAAGTAGCATGTAATCGACAACATCGCATCCAGACATGATCCAACACTCATCAATATAATTATTAGAAATCATTTAAATTAAGGATAAATCATAAGAAAACAATCCCCTAAGCCATTCATCCATAAAACAAAATTATCATTTTTCAGATATCGGTAATCGCTTGCACGCCTTCACGTTTTAAAAATCACACGTGACAAAGACCGCCACCACGAAATTCCATCTCCAAAACAGTTTTAATACTTATTAATCATCATTTAAACATAGTCTAACCTGTATACACTGTAGAGAACCTATTCATATAATCAAACATAATTTTATTCATCAAAATCCCCACATTACAACTTCAATTTGAGAATCAAAAACCTAGAATTAGAGATACCCAATCCTATAGCATGTTACTAATCACTACCCAACAACATACAAATGCATAATAATGAAGATTCTCCCCCCTTACCTCTTGAAGATTTGACTTCCTAGGATTTCACCTTATTTTCTCTTATTCTTCTCTTCTCTTCTCTTCTCTTCTCTTCTCTTCTCTTCTTTTTCTTTCTTTTTCTCTTTTCTCCAAATGCCAACACTGATTATCTTTTTCCTTCTAACCTTTATTAACTAGTAATTTCTTATTGGGCTTAATACTTAACACCTCCTTATTACTTCTATTCATAATCTTAGGCCCAAAAGAAAATAATCACAATTCTACTCATAAAACTCAATTAATTAAATAACACACATATTCAAATAATTCAGTTATTCATTTAAATCTCCCAATTAAATCAATTATCACATAATATAATATATAACAATAATTAATACTTAACCATTAAAAGTCGGGATGTTACAAAAGAGTCTTTGTCGTCCTTCGAGGTAATCATGTATGCTAGGTCCTTATGAAGGAATCCTTGTCGCTTTAGAGGAAACATTATCACCTTCACTATAAAGACCACAACTTGACCAAAACTAGTTCGAAGAAAGTTCTAAAGACAATTCACACGAGAAATAAGAGCAAACAAACAAAACAATTAATCAACCAACGAGGATGAAAATTTAAAGGAATTCTCCCAAGGGAAAAAATTTCATCACATAAAAAGCCACTAGGGCATGTCCGAATAAACTGCTAAGGGTGGTAATAGAAAAGTAACCCACAAAGGGAAAAATAAAACGATAAAACCTCAAGATTAATGGCCTTTCCTAGAGTCTCGCATTTCCTCAGGAGAATCCTCTAGATGAACTTCATCCGCCACCTTGTTTGGAATAGTTTGGGAGTTCATATAAGGGGAAGTGCAATACCCAAATTTTTTGAATTATAAATTTAATTGAGTTATTATGAGAATTTGTGAATTATTAGTGAATATATGATGTTTTGTTGAGTATGATGTGTGTTGTGATGTTATGTTGTGGGGTATTATTGAGTTTCGATGAATATGAGTATTTTAGAAATGTAGATAATTTAAAATAGTTATTTAGAATTATTTTTAGTATTAAAATTGAGATAGATAGTGGTGTAGAAATAATAAGGACAAAGTGGTCATTTGTGAGAAGTTAGTGAGGGTAAGATGAGGAGTTTATATTAGGGGTCTAAGGGTTAAACAAGGAAGAGGGAATTGTTTCATTGTGCGATCGTGAAGGAATTGAGAGAAAACAGAGAAGATGCTAGGGCACGGGGAACTTGGAGAATCACTATAGAAACGGGGAGAAGAAGATCAATCACTGAGAATTAAGGTAAGCGGGTGATCTATCATCATAATTTATATGAGGTTTAGATGTATGTAGGAAATTATTTAGGGTTTATGAAATTTGATAACATGCTGGGTGTGATGAATCTATGATGAAATTGATGAAAATACCATGTTGCTTTGCCATGGTTTGATGCATATGATGTCTATAACATTGTGTTGTTGTATAATGAAAACATGTTGGAATATATGAAATTTTTGTAAAGGCCATAACTTGAGTTTCCGAACTTCGTTTGACACGTTGTTCGAAGCGTTGGATCACTAACTCGATGAACTATAATTTGATGAAATAAAACGAGTAAAATAATGTGAATTTCTAGTGCCCATGCTATGATGAAATATGATTTTTATGCGATAAGTTATAATTATGCATGTTATATGATGAGTTGTTGAGACCATGATGAGTTGTTGTTGCTATGACGATACTATGTTGTTGCTATGATGATAATATGAGGTGATGCAGTGTGTTTGAAGTATATGATGAATGAAGTGAAGTATGTGCATGTTTGATGTGTATACACCTCATGTGAATATTTTTGATGATTTCATGAATGACGATGCAGTTTCACTAGTTGCGTTCGTATTTTATATTGTTGTTGTGCATCATGCATTCATGGCATACTTTGGATGTCGGTTTGCTCAGTTTTAGATGTTGGTCATGTGTTGGCCTAAATTCCATTTTATGGATTAAGTGAGTTTGATGTTGTGCTCTGATTCCATGTGGAAATTGATACTATGGTGGAGATCTTTGGAGGGTGATGACCTATTATTCATTAGTGAAATTTGGTACCACATGCATGAGTCAATGTTATTGCATTGCATCTTATATGACATTGCATGATTGTTGATTATATGATGTTTTGATGTTGTTATGATGTAAATGACGTGATGTATGAGTGTTGAATAATTAATGTTATGATAAAGTTATGACTTGTCGATGCTTGTGATGATGATATGTGACTTTACTTGATGTCTATATGAGCTATAATAAAGTGTACATATGTTATAATGACATGGGGGTGTGAGTATAAAATGTGGTTTATTATGATATTTATAGATTGTATGATGATGTGATTTAACTATTATGTTTATTCCATATATCTCTTATAATGATTGTGATTACCCGCCCTTCTTGCTTGAATGTTGCCTCCACGTGGGTAACGTGCAGGTGATTAGGAGTAGTTCGTCGAAACTTATAGGATAGCTTCGAAGTATGTTATTTAGTTGTTTATGTCGAATAAAGGGGGTCTTTCTTTGATATGTAACATCGGGAATGAGAATGTTTGATTTTGAACTTTATGTTTCATTCTGTTAACATGAATTATATGTTATTAAGTTGTCTAAGATGTTTTAAATTATAACTCTGAAATAATGAGAAATGGTGATGTTTGTGAAGTATGAATGAAATCAATTGAGGCAATGAATTCCACTGCGTAGTAAATGAAATTTGAGATGGTATTTCGAAAGGAAATTAATTATAAATGTTGAAAAACCCGTGTTACGGAGCAAGATGTTTATTATGACGTTTTATGAAGCATGTGACACCCTTGCTGGTGCATTTGTTTGATTTATTAATTAAATTATTTTTGATTTATTTGTGAGATTTTAGAAGGGTGTTACAGGAAGCAATTGGCTTATTTAGAGGGGCCCTCATATTCACCCATCAGCTAGCCATCACAAACCACTTTGAAGATATCCACTGGGCTCAAATTCAGCTTAGGGTGAAGGAATACCACATGCTCATTCGCTCGTTCAAAATAAAAGTCAAAGATATCCACTAGCTCATCCTTGAGCATATATACCTTATATTCCTACTTTTTGAGATAGGAAACTCGTGATCCAAAGCGTTAATGGTATGAAAACTCGAACTTTAAACTAATCCAAGAGATAGACCACCTCATTCTCATCAAGTGTAAGGTAGTCAAATTCGTATATAGTGATCACCATTAGATTATCTGTCCAGTCTAAATGGAATCGAGGGAAGCGATTCATTCTAGTGATAATCATATATGATCCATCTCACATTTTTGCCCTTACAAACTTATGCTTCCAGTTCTTGAAATGATTGAAATATGGTGTTAACAAGGACCTCTCAGACAGGGCATTCAGGGCCACCTAACTTTCTTTAGCCTCCGTCTTGGTGCTGTAGAAAGAGAACAAAACTCCTACAATTTGATGAACCCCAAATTGGCGACATATAATCCATAATGCTCGAATTAAGCTCCAGTTAATGGTCATGACTTAGGAAAGAACATCATTTATCACCTTTAAAACTTACTCATTACACAAATACCATATACAAAGCTTTTCACCTCCATGCGTGAGCTAGCTCAAACCTTACAACAAACCCTAAAAACCTCTAACAACCCTTAATCACTAGGGGTTATCACATATTATACTTTTAAAAAAGTAGAACATGTAAAAATGATTCACTCATATAGTGAGTAAAATGAGAACTCGAGAAAACTTTTCAAAATGAGGAATTGATTGTAAAATACCATAGATGCTTAAACCGCAACGAAAACCTAAAGTCATCGCAATTTATGAATCTAGGGATTTATCAACGATGGATATGACAACATTGTTAAAAAAATGACAGGAACATGAGATGAAGCTAAAAAGACTCACTAGTGATGAAGAAATAGGCAAGAATAAGAAGTGTCTAACTCTCAAGGTTAAACAAGAAAAAGATTATACACTAATGAAGAGTTGACACTGATCGTGCATAACAAAGCAAACGTGAAGGAGAATTATCATTCATTCTCATATGCTTTCAATGTGGGAAAAATAGCATAGAAAATCAAACTGTCATCAAAATCAAAAGAAGACGAAGAAACCTCAGACGGAAGAAAAGAAAGCTTACGTCGCCTAAGACGACAATGATATGAATTCCTCAATAAATAAGGCAATATATATATATATATATATATATATATACGACAAAGTAACAAATAAGTTTTTGAAGGAGTTTCATGTTGAGATGTGCCATATGAAGAACTAGATTCTTCTTTCTCAAATTCCATGGAAGAAAAGAAATAAGAGACAATGAGTAAAATTAATTTAAATAAAAAAGAAATTAGACCATAAGAGATATTAAGAGTGATACTATGTGAGATAATTCTTTAATATGTCAAAGCTATATTTCATAGATTTAGAGCATCTTCTTGAGAATTATGATGTATTTAGTTGGTCATATAATATAGTTTGACATCATGAGAGTGTATACTCTCTTTCTCAGGTAGGAAATGGTGTGCAAATGCTATAACCTCATTTTTAATAACATTTAAGGTATAGTTTTTTAGTTGACATTACAATAACTCAAAGATCCTTTCTGAGAGAGATTTGGCGAGATAAGCCGTAGGTTGATATTAAGTTAGTCCATAAGGGGGGACATTTGCACTACATGTCTAGAAATGAAAATCATATTAATTAGGCAAATACTTCAACAATATTAAGATCTTCAATTAATATGACTATGTCTATTTCACGATACTCGAATCATTTGTAAGGTGAAACGCGAGTACGCGATGCTATCAAATACAATATTAACGCAACATGTTACCTAAAGGACACCTTTTTTTTTTACCTAAGATCACATGTCTGTAACATAGAAGGCAGAAGACAACTATGTTACAAAGAAGGTAGAAGACAACTCTGTAACATCGTTCACAAAGAAAATTTTAAAAAAACACTATGTTTAGGAATAAGAGATAGAAGACTCATAAGAGACTTTGAAATGGCAACAAAAAAGAGATAATCAACAAATTTACATTAAGATGAATTGCTTATAGATAGTCTAAAGCCTACAATCGAAGGAAGACAACACGACAAAATTTAGTAGTTTAATTAAGTTAGATAAAAAGATTCTCATTATTTCTACTAATTATGGTGTTAACTTTAACAAGAGACAAGATAATCGAGATAACCGGATAATCGAGCAACTCACGAGTTAGCTCGAACTTCTCGCCTCTTTGCTAGTCACCAAATTTTTCATTATTGTCCTCTTAATATTTTTTTAAAAAAGAAGAAGATAATTTCCTATTAACAATTTTTCTTAATACCTTATATTCTCCTCAATTTTCTCTCCTACAAAAAAAAAAGAAGGTGCTTCATGTGGAGGAAAACGTTAGCTAGTGAAGTAAAACTAAAAACATAGGGTTTTTAGAAGCAAAAACCAAAAACAAACAAGATAGAGGGAAAAAGAGTAGAACAAGAGTTCTCATAGAGCAAATAGCGTTTGATTTCAATTTCAATGTGTTTGTGAAGTGAATGTAATGGCACCTGTGCTTCTTCGTCGTCTTCCTCTACTTCGCTTCATGGCCTCTCGCAATTTCTTCACACCCTCTACCTTTCGTCTTCATTCTTATCCTCATTCTTCTTCATCTATTCCTCTTTCCTCTCTCTCTAAACCCAGGTATATTATTTTCAATTTTTTTTTTCATTCTTCGTGATTAATGCTAACCCTTTTGAAAAATTCTCAGTTTTTGATAAAAGGGGTTGTTTTTATTATTGAAAAATGTGTTTTTTATGGTGTTGTTGTTGTGGGGATACTCTTTTTGTGCTGAATTGATGATAGGAACAAAATGGGTTGTTTATTTGGTTTTGATGATGAATGTTTTTTGATGATTTTGTTTGATTTTTTTCAGGAAGAGAATTTCTCTTGGGAAGTTTGCTGTTCCTAGTTTGGTGTCAAATGCAGTCACTCCAAGGGTGTCTATGTCTTCTTTATCTGCGGCGGAAGATATTCATAAGAGTGAAGGTTCTAAAGCTTATGGTTCTGATCAAATTCAGGTCTTTTTCTTTCAGAATAATTACTCTATTGATAGTGTAGAATCTAGACAATTTGGTAAGATTTGTTTGAGTGTAAATTGGATATTGACTTGATGTAAATGTTGTTGTTTGGTATTGTTAATGGGTTGCTGGCTTTTTCCATTAATGGTTGTTTGTTACTTGTAGGTACTTGAAGGCTTGGACCCTGTAAGAAAAAGGCCTGGGATGTATATTGGAAGCACTGGCACGCGCGGGTTGCACCATTTGGTATATTTTTGTGTTTTTTTCTTTATCGTTTTCATGACAGTTGTGTTATTTTTGTTTGGTCTGTGATTGAAATTGAGCTTATTTCTTCTTTGTTAGGTCTATGAAATTTTGGATAATGCTGTTGATGAAGCTCAAGCTGGGTTTGCTTCAAAGGTTGCCGTTGTTTTACATGAAGACAATGCAGTGAGCATCACTGACAATGGTCGCGGGGTATGATCTGTTGTCTTTCTCATGGTATTGTGTTTATAGTTTCTGACTGTATATCTTGTGTGCATGCTCATTGGTCGGTGTTTCCAAACTGAAAACCTATATTTCAGGAAATTTTACAGTTGAATAGGAACTGATAGGACTATGTTTTTTTATGCTATATTCACCATCTTTTGAATGATTTTGACTTTGCATTCTAATTTCTCTCAATTGAATGCAGATTCCTACTGACATGCATCCAACTACAAAGAAATCTGCCTTAGAGACAGTGTTGACGGTATTTTTTCGTTCACTCGAATACCGAATTTAGAAGATAACTGTATTTTGTATGTTCTAGAAGGTCAATACTCACTGCAGCATGGTTCCTTTGATACCATACAATTGAATTTTAATTAAATCTGTTATGCTATTTTATCAATCAAGTAAATCATGCAAGGAAATGCATTATACCTTTTAGAAATTAGTGAGTAATGGACAAGAAAATATTAACAAGCCTTTTGTTTATATATTTTTGTGCTTAATCTTTTTGTATACCTTTTAACCAGATACAGATTATTTACTTTTATGAACTTTATAGATCTTGCATGCTGGTGGAAAATTTGGTGGCGTCAATAGTGGCTACTCTGTTTCTGGAGGTTTACATGGTGTTGGTTTATCTGTTGTTAATGCCTTGTCCGAGGTACATCTTCCTTACAGTTCTCTGCAACGTATATCTGATGCTTTGAACATAGAATTTGATGCGCCGCTTACATTTTATGACATTGTGTATTTAGATGGTAAAAAATAATGCCATCACATTTATATTTGTTCAGTCAGAGGTTCCCATCCTTATTCCGGTTGATTATCAGTGTTTTCTAAAGACCCTCTTTTTTGTCTAACTCCACAGGCACTAGAGGTAACCGTTTGGCGTGAAGGGTTGGAATACACACAAACATATTCTCGCGGGAAGCCGGTGACAACTTTGAATTGTGTCATGCTTCCTTTTGAAAATAAAGACCGTCAAGGAACGCGTATCAAATTTTGGCCTGACAAAGAAGGTTCTAACGGTCATTTATTTCCAATTTATGGTTTTTCTTCTACTGCAAATTTTATTCTTACATATGCTTTTTTCCTCTTTACTTAACATGCAGTATTCACCACTGCTATCCAGTTTGAATACAACACAATAGCTGGACGCATAAGGGAGTTGGCTTTCCTTAACCCAAAGGTGAAGTTGATTTGTAGGAGAGTAATTTTTCTGTCTACTTTGCATCTAACACATTTTTTCCTGACCTTTGCAGCTTACGATTGTGCTTCGGAAAGAAGACAATGATCCAGAAAAGGTCCAATATAACGAGTATTTCTATGCTGGGGGATTGGCTGAATATGTGAAATGGCTTAACACGGATAAGGTCTTCTATTCTCCACCTATATACTCGTAGTGCATGAAAATGTCTTTTTTTCTTTTTTCCAGTTGTTGGTTTGCCGAGGGAGGATATCATACTCTTCTCTGTTTTACTTTTACTTCAATTAAAATGTAAATTTCCATATAACTCGAGTATTATGATACTTCATACTTGTATGTATTCTGTAAAGTTTAAATATCCATCAGACTGCATATAATGTTAACTAAACAACTGTCTATTTTGACTAATACTAATGATCTGTTGCAGAAAGCTGTTCATGATGTTCTGAGTTTCAGAAAAGAAATAGATGGAATTGCAGTTGATGTAGCTTTGCAATGGTAAGCCCTTCATACATGCTTGGATTTTGTTGTCTATTTGGCACTTGATTGATCCTCACTTCTTGTGAGTATGACTAAGAATTAACTTTTGATATCAAGGGTTAGTTTTTTTTATATCTTGTAAACGTAAAATCTCCAAATGGCAAAGTTGGATTGTACAATTATTTGTAAAAATGGCTGACTATTCACATATCCTTTGATTGATATGTGTAATTCATTTCATTTCGTCTTTGTTAGGTGTGAAGATGCATACTCCGATACGATACTAGGATATGCTAATAGTATACGGACTGTCGATGGCGGCACTCATATTGATGGTATGAAGGCTTCTTTAACAAGAACACTAAATAATCTCGGAAAGAAATCAAAAGTTGTCAAGGTATTTCTCAACTGTTGTTTCTCTTTTCTCTATTTTCCCTGTTGCCTCCACTACTAAGACGTGTTTGATAAGTAGGAGATTTGGAGCTAGATACGGTAGGAAAGTAGCACCTAAACAAGATTCTCTTTTATTCTTCCACTAAGAAGGTAGGGCAATCCTTCTAATATCGTTTAATTTGAGAGCTTCTTCTGTTCTTTACAGGAAAAGGATATTACTTTAAGTGGAGAGCATGTGAGAGAAGGCTTAACATGTGTTGTCTCTGTCAAGGTCCCAAATCCAGAGTTTGAAGGACAAACAAAGGTACTGCTTTACTATATATTTTACTAGGAGTGCTTATATTCTTGCATCCGATTTATTTCCTTTCATTTCATAATACTTCCATTTCTTTGTTGCATGAAGACAAGGTTGGGAAATCCAGAGGTGCGGAAAGTGGTTGACCAATCTATTCAAGAATATCTTACTGAGTATTTGGAACTGCATCCAGATGTTCTTGATGCAGTGCTCTCTAAAGCTCTTAATGCTTTCAAGGTATTTACAAGTGTGTCTTTTAGATCCTACTGATCCTGACGAGTATTAGGTTTTTTTTTCTGATATAATTTAACCAAAATATTTCGCTCTTTTGAAATTTGTCTTGTTAGGCAGCTTTGGCTGCAAAAAGAGCGAGGGAGTTGGTGAGACAGAAGAGTGGGTTTAAAACTTCATCTCTTCCAGGCAAACTCGCTGATTGTTCATCATCAAATCCTGAAGACTGTGGTATGCTTCTGTTTTGCAGATTTTTTTTTTTTTGCTTCTTAGACAAACATTTATTGACTTCAGTCGTGTGATATTTTGACTTGGATTAATGCGAATATACTTGAAGGATCCTTTTGACTTTAATCTTTTGATGAGATAGGATTGTATTTTGAATCGAAATTCCGTGTTTTTCATCCCCATGTTGCAGAAATTTTTATAGTTGAAGGTGATTCAGCTGGGGGAAGTGCTAAGCAAGGTCGTGACAGGCGCTTTCAGGTAAAGTACACATTGTTAGAAGAAAGCCTATAAAAGTGGAACCTCATGCAGGGCATGAGCCCGCCAGCGCCCACATACACAATTATACACATTCGTGGGTTTCATATTTTCCCCTATATGCAAGAGAGCCGCAGGCTTTGATCGTTTACAATGTTTTTTTTAATAAAAATAGGGGCGGTTTATTTAGATCTCTTGTTCATAGATGCCGCGTTGCCAAGTCATGAATCAACTTTCCTAATAGCTTAGACTGTTTTGTAAAGACAGATGAAGGCTTTTGATATTATATATGTAACATGAAACAGCATTTTATGCTTGGAGTGTTACACATGGCGTAAACAACACACAACCTCACTCTTTAATTCTTCCATACGTTTTTCTAATTATTGTATCTAATTGCTTTTATTTTTTGTTAACTGACATGCGGAGCAGTTAATTTGTTATATTAGCGCTTCACTTCATTGCATGAACAAAAAACAGTTGAGCTATGCAAGTTTATGTATTTATGAGACTGTGTTTGTTTCAGGCCATTCTCCCATTGAGGGGTAAGATTCTGAATATTGAAAGGAGAGATGAAGCAGCAATGTACAAAAATGAAGAGATCCAACATTTAATCCGTGGTCTCGGTCTTGGAATGAAGGTTAAAATCATTCACGTCTCACCTGTGCTGGAACTCTATGCTCTTAACTTCATCTTCGATTATTTAATTCAAAATGTGTTTTGTTGGTTCAGGGAGAGGATTTTGAAAAGGATGCTCTTCGATATCATAAGATTATTATTTTAACTGATGCTGATGTAGATGGTGCTCACATCCGTACTCTGCTACTGACATTTTTCTATAGATATCAGGTAATTATACATGCATTGCCTGTGAAATACTTTCCTACATGGAAAGGAAAACAAGTTGGTTCCCTTGAGAATATTAGATCAAAATGATTAAGTGGTTCTTTACTTGCAGAGAGCTTTGTTTGATGAAGGTTACATATACGTTGGTGTTCCGCCACTTTACAAGGTTTGCCTTGATTTTTGTTACGCCTTGTGTTTATCAGATTGGATACAGTCAAGCTAACTTCCTGGTGTTTTACTGAAATAATCAGGTTGTAAGGGGAAAACAAGTGCACTATTGTTATGATGAAGCTGATCTCAAAAAACTTAAGAGTTCGTTCCCTCCTAATGCATCATACAACATGCAAAGGTTCAAAGGGCTGGGAGAGATGATGCCTTTACAACTATGGGAGACAACCATGAATCCAGATCAGAGGTTGTTGAAGAAGTTGACGGTTGAGGATGCAGCTGAAGCAAATATTGTCTTTTCATCCCTTATGGGTGCTCGGGTAATGTGCACAAGATAGTTAATGATCACAAGTCCGCTTATTCGTCTTTATAACAGTGCCATAATCTGAATGTTTAATTTAATCTATATATCAGGTGGATGTTCGAAAGGAGCTGATACGAAATGCTGCCAACATGATTGATCTTGATCAGCTAGATATTTGATGATGCTACAGGCTATGGAAGAAATGTGATTTTTTCATCTTTGTATTAACAACCATGCACTACATCATAGTCAAGCAAAGATTACTCTATATGTTCGCGGAATATGGAAGGTCTTTCTTAATTGAAGCCGTCTTTCTTAATTGAAGCCTGGCACGCCTGTTATTTTTGGAAGCATTTTTCACTAGCTAGAGTGGATTGGTCATTTGAACTTGCAGGAAATTTTTTTGGAGGCTTGGTTGAAATCTAATTTGATTTCTACAAATCAGACAAAATGTACATTTTTCTGATCCAACATTGTGTGAAGTTTTGTGTAATGTTGTTGTTAATACACTTTGAAATGTTACCCTTCAAAAGTTACCAGCTTCTGAACTGTTCGATTGTGCCATTTTAGAAGGTTAAGTTATAGTGTAATCAATCAAAATAACTTCAATAATTTTGACTGCATTCAACAACTTTATTAAGGAGATAGTTGTCTTTGTTTATTATTATTTTAATGCAGTGTGTTAATAGACAATTCACACTCTTATTTCACTATCACTCTGCTCATGCATTGTTTTCTGACCATTCTAAACAATTTAAAGAATTTAAAGACTATTTTCAGAAATGAATAGCTTATAATTAACTTATAAGAGCTCCAAGCTCAATTAGAGTATATAATCAGATTCTTCCACCTATTTCTGTACATTATCTTCAACGGCTATAATACAAGTTATTCACATGAATGAATGAAAACTTACAAACCATGTTACATATCTTAGATTCATCTATGATCCATGTAGCCGACCCCATTTAGTGTGACTTAGTTGTTGTTGGTTTCTCATAAGTTTTCGACCCCATTTAGTGTGACTTAGTTGTTGTTGGTTTCTCATAAGTTTTCTAAGACCTGTCAGACTCTAAATGTGTGCACCTCGGGTTTTGATTGAGTCCATTCCGCAAGATTCAACCCCTATTCTAAGACCTGTCAGACTCTAAACGTGTGCACCTCGGGTTTTGCTAGAGTCCATTCTGCAAGATTCAACCCCGTTGGTTGAGATTCTTCCTTCCTCAATGAATGCCTAAAATTTTCAGGTTATTCAAAAAGGTTTCACCAATAATGGAACCAACCTTAACAAACACGCAAGGATAACCTATTGGAGCTTCCATCCATGATTCACTTCCTTGTTTTGAAAACACTTTTCCTGTCCATATATGTATCCAACCACTACTCTCTCCCAACGGAAAATAAGCTTTAACTTTCTTCTTTCCTTTGTCAAGAACCGGCACCACTAGAATCTCAGAACCAACCAAGAATTGTTGATAACTCAAGTTATGCACATGTTCATCATTAGGATAATGAAGAAAAAGGTGCCGACATACAGGCAATCCTTTCTGCGCCGCTTCCTGTATAGAAAAATACAATTTTATATGACTGCTGAGTCAAACATTTGTGCAAGGATAATGGAATTTAGAATCACCTTCACTAGTTGAATTCTGTAAAACTTCCATGCTGTGTATATTTTTGCGGATCGCGCAAAGTGTGATAGAGTCTGTTGGTTCGAGTAAAACTGGCTGTTGCATGATGGTTTGTTTCCCTGCTTGCAGAACAAGCATCAGTGATGATTCATTATGAAAGAATATGTCATATTGCAGGTATTTTACTTACTTCATGAGTGCGGAAGACAGTGGTGAAAGAATTAAGCTCCATCCAACGCAGAAGCAGTTCTTGACTTCTTCTGTATTTAACTATTGGTAAGTTAACTGTACAATATCCTCCGATGTCACTGTGATTAAAGGCATATCCGGATATTCCGCTGCTAAGTAAGCCGACAACGGAACTCTTTATTCCGTCATTTGCTTGCCAACTCACCATTTGATCTCCTTCCCAAAACAGCATCCCCCATTTCGGGCTATCTTTAAAACCTGCCCTCATGAAGAAAACCAAACCGTCGTCTTGGTTTTCATTCAAATTTTCTAAAGACTTGCTTTTCCATTCTTCCACAATCTCTCTGTTGATTTTGGCCCATAGTTCTGGATATCTATTATGAGCTGAAATAGGATCTTCGCCTGAATATAGAACCGCGTCAACGGGAAGGCCTTCACCAAAATCAGCCATCCATCCTCTAACTCCATCACCCACCATTTCAAGTAGAATCTGCTTGAACCAAGTTTCAGTTTTTGGGTGAGTTAGATCGAGCATTGCCACATCAAAGGCAGTATTTGGAACCATATATGGATTCCCGTTACCGTCTTTCACCAAAATGTCCAACTGTTTTGCCTCCTCGAAAAGGTTTCTCTTTTTGTTATCCTTCTCGTCGACCTATAGGATCAGAGAGAAAACAACTGTGTTAGCGACATTATTGCAATAGCGATTTGCCAATGAGTCATAACTTGAAGTGATTAAAAGGGAGCAGTACCGGCGCTAGACAGGGATTGCAATAAGTCATAACTTTTATGTTTTGAGTGCTAAGATCTTTGATAAGTTCCTTCCAACCCCAATATCTTTGTTCATCTACTTCCCAGTTCCACCAAAGTTGCGAGCCAATCATGGTTTCTCTCTGTCCTACCCAATCCTGCACAGCTTCAACAAGTAAACAAACGAGATTTTGCAAACTTCTGATAAATGGATTCGAGTTTTTGTTGAAACTACAAAGGAATAATTTTCTGCCATTTCTTTTAGTTTAAGTGCTGTTGTGACTTGCGAGTGATTACCTGTAACCAAAATGCCGAGACAGGAACATCATAAGTTCTTAATTCATCCCAAATACGACGTACATAATCAGTGCCACCCTGCATTCCAACTACAGCACCAGATATGATCCACTCTGGAAGCTCTGGTAGCCTTCCAATGGTTTCTGTGAAATGTTCAATCAGCTCACAAGGTGTGTTACCATGCAATATCCGTCCTTCAATCGAGTTTCCATATATCTGCAAGCTCCAGTTTATAGAAAATCAAAAACTATAAATTATTATTTCATATATTACATGAGGATTTTAGTCATATGATTTCTCTTATACATAACACGTTGTCATAGTTGGCACATTATTCTGTCATGCATAGTTATTAAAGTTCGATTTTTTCTACATACATAATTAGTTTTATCTGCCATCAACACATAAATCTTTAAGCTACTGTAAAACTATGATTGTAAAGATTCATGCTATGCAGTATGCATTACATATTCCAAAACTAAACACCGAATTTCAAAAGTCATCTAATTTCGAGTAGGGACCTTAATCGGTATGCACTGTTAGTGTATAGATTTTTTACACTACTATTCAGCCGTGACAAAACAATTAGGCACACTAATTAGTCATAGTTTAACACTGACAAATCTATTATGAGGCCCTATTTTAGCCGCCACAATTTAATTGTAGCCTATTTTGCACACCCTCAATGTAGCCTATTTTGTGCACCCTCAAAGACGGCCATGTTGACGGTGCATTAAAATAAATTCCTTGAGTAGTTCATATATTGAAAATTCAAGTAAACAAAAGAAATGTGAACCATTTGTATGTTATTATTTCTTAAACAATACCTGTATCTGTACTCTGTCGAGTTTAGTAAGATCGAAGATGGTATAATCATATCCTTCAAGGTAAAGAGACCTCATATTTGAAGTCATGTAGAATGGAGAAGGAGCATATGTTGTACTCCAATCACCTCCTGCCCTGCCATGCCAATACCAATCAAATGCTATCATTGTGTTGTAAATATGTCCGTCATTGAGGGCATGCAAGGCGGGCTACCGCACATGACCCAAAATTTAAAACGGTTAAACTGTGGCTAAAAAAGGCCTTCATAAAATATTTGTCACGGTTAAACTATGACAAACTAGGGCATCTTTTTGTTTTTCCACAGCTAAATCATGGCTAACCTACATATGGCCTCTGGCCTCTGAAAACTTAACATGATTCCGGTTGTAAACAAAATATATACATAGCTTATGATTTGCATGGTGTGTGAGTTTATAAACTCCAAGGTCCCGGGTCCGAAACAATTGCATTCTATGAAGCACGTATACGGGAAACACGACACCGACACATCCACAGCTGTAATAATTTTAAAAAATGAATAAATAAAAAATTGGAACTGTCGACACTGACACATGTTTTTCAGAGGTATCTGCTATAGAGGTTGCGTTGACCTACCTGTAACTGACCAAGTTAGCAGCACAAGTGATAGGTTGATCACCTCTTCCAATACCTTGTTCTTGAACTAAGATAGGCACTCTTTTCCCCTTGAAATTCATATGAGAAAACTGTTCTCCAAAACCATAAAACCTCTCATTTTCATCACTAGCATAACTCAACCAAATCCTATTGAATTCTTTCGGTTTTGATATTTCCATTTCTCCACCTTCATCCTCCACTGAAGAAACCAAAACAAACCCTCTCGGCCTGGAAAGGTACCAAAACCAACCTAACTTCTTTTTCCTACCACCCAACCTCTTCTTGAAACCCTTGTAAACTGCAGAACCTTCTGGAGAAACCTTATCACTCGAACTGAAGTTGAGTTTCTCAATCTTCACTTGAAATCCAACTTCATGCTTGTTTCTCTGATGAAACAAAACCCAATACCTCGCATACACAAATGGCCCTTTTGATTCAAACTGTACATTCCCTTCAATTCCATACTTTTCAAACCTTTTGTTCCTCTTACTCATATTGAAAAGCCTCCCTGTGATCAACAAAGTAGGAAACTTCATCTCTTCTGCTAAAGTAAAATCCGCAACAGAAACTTCATATTGATCAATCACTCTAATCTCATCAATGGTTTGGTGATTACATATCAAATGAACATCTTTGTCTTTCACAAGAAACGATCCTCTACTCTCTTCAATCTCAGTGTCAACCACTGCAGCTGAAACAAAAGCCTTACCTGAGATTGTAGACCAGATTGGTCTGTTTTTCTGAGACATATGTGAAATTGAGATATGCCCGCCATTGATGATTGACCAAGAGAGGTGAAAATCATTGCCAATTGAAAAGGTTTGATCTTGTGAAGAGAGAGATTTGGAATCGATGAATAGAGAGCCTTGAACGTTAGGTATGGTGGTTGGAGATGAAGGGAAAGGGTTGTTGAAACGTTTGTGGTGTTTTTTGCTTATTTTAAGGATTGCCATTTTTAACAGAAATAACGAAATAAAACATAAAAAATATAGGAAAATGTTTGGTTTAAAGTATTTTATGTGTTTTTGAGATTCCTAGGATGTTTTTCTTTTCTATGCTCAAATATTTTCATATGTATGTAACCAAAATAATACTCAAGACATGCTTTTGAATCTTGACTTTATCTTGGAATTATTCTAACTATGCATCTAGCCTTATTGTTAGAAAGAGTTCATGGTTTTCTTCTCTTAAAAGGCATGTGAAATGTGAATGATGTGATCTTTGCCATTTTTGGTTTGGTACTTGCTTCGGTCATTCAAATTGCATCTAGACTTGTTATAGAGAAGATTCAACATGATATCATTTGCTTTGAATGTTGCCCTTAAACAAGTCCAAGTTTTTTGTTTTGTTTTGTATTTTAATAGAGATATATTGGATGAATTGGAGACGCCACCCTAAAATATAACCAAAATCATTTTAAAAATATATAAAATTGAATTTAATCTGCCTTATTTAAAATTAAATGAAAAATAGAGTTGTTGGAGAAATTCAATTACTCTTTAATAAAAAAATAATAATTTTCTTAATTTATGTGTAACTAATTTTTTTTACTTAGAATTGAATCTAGATAAAGTATTTAATTGTATAATTTTATTAGTCATAAGAAAGAGGGTCCATGATTGTACGATCCGAATGAGGTATAAGGCCTCTCAAAGAAGGGAAAAATATGTGGCACACCTTCTCAATTTAGTGGGAAAACATGTGGCACACACTGACCCAAATCTCCTAAACATAAACTCTTATAACTACCTCAGCCTTAGAGGGATCTCAAATTTTTTCCAATAAAAACCATGTATAGAGCTTCTCACTTATCTGATCTTTGGTCTGATATTCTTTATGCTCGTTATGGTACTTCTATTGTATCTTCCTAATGTGAAGGTAGGTCTTTGGAAAATTACTTTTTTTTTTTCCACATGGTGGAGAGGAGTGTCCCTGATTGGAATCTAAGAAGGACGATTCTTTAAGTTGGTTTGATTAGACTTTGACTAAGTTCGATTTCCATTTGAAAAGACTATTGGCTAAGTACCTCTTTATGATTAGATATAAGAGACTCTTCTCTATCTCTGAAATTCAAAATGGGACAATTTATATGGTAGGGGTAGGGAGGTGTGATCATGGGTTGATTACTTGGACCTTAGATGGAGACAATTGTTCTTTGTTTATGAAGAAGATTGTCGAGTTTCACTTGGCTCTTCAAGAGGTCTAACTAAACACTGGAATTGATATGTGGGTATAGAATCATGCTAAAGATCTGGCTCCTTCTTAATTGATGTACGCTTATCAGCTTCTAGTTGATGGTGGTCCTATCTCTGATAAGAGTGTGCATAGTGTGTTCCCAAATCCCCACCCTTGCAACTTGGGACAATTGAGCCTCTGGAAAGGTGGTAGTTTTTTCTTGACAACTTATGCAAGATATATTTTCTATAATTTTTATATGGATCATGTAGAGTCGACATCATATTTATTTGTGACTTGTAATTTGGTGGTTACTGTATGATATATAATTTTTAGGTAGTTACAAGTGCATACGGCATTTCCCAAAAAATTTAGATTAATTTTTGAGTTTTTCCTCTCCTTTTCTAGGGCTAAAATTAATATTTCTATTTTATTTGAAGATATGTACAAATTAATTTTTTTTTCTTCTTATTAATGCTAATGATTAAATTTGTGACTGTTGTGTAGAAAAATGGTAACTACTTTTAAGTATAACGACATTACCAAAATCGTGCCATAGAAACAAATTAAATAGTACTCGCATCATAAGGATATGAGAACAATTTTTCAAAACAAAAAGATATGAAAACAATTGAACAAAGTGATTTAATAAAAAGATTAGGTTTCTTAAACATCATTTGTTTACAACATAGAGGGGAATCTTTAAAGAAAATGTCAACATTAAATATAGTGAGAATAACCTTTGAAAAGAAAGAAACTTGAAATTATGAAAGAAAGAAATTTGATGGTGAAATCTAGATTATAAAGATGGTTCTTTACTCTAAAGAATCCTCGATAATCAATGGTTAAAAACTACTGGTGGACTTTAGGTGACTTTTCTTGAGAGAAAAAGAGAAAAAAAATGTTACTTTGGGGTGGAACTTTGTGCATATTAATTTGAGTGTTAGGCTAGATTTGAGAGAAAGCCTGACAATGACATGATCAAATATAACAATAATAGAGTTAATGATTTCAACAGGATTTAAAAGAGAGTACGTGGGTTAGGGTCTGATAAATAAATTTAAAAAGAAAAATTGGAATTGATAAGTAATGAGTGAATTTGTCCCAACCTCTTAAAAAAAGTATAATTAAAAAATATAAAAATTTCAAGCCCGCGAATGATTACATATTTATTTTATATAATATTTTAAAAATTTGATAGTATTAAATTGGTGAGGATAATATATTACTGGTTTATTGATTAAACCACAATTTTATTGGTCGAACTGCATAACTAAATCAGTTTAAATATTTATTGATAAAACCGTCATTATAACAAAATTGTATATTTATTAAATCGGTCAAACATGATAACTCGGTCTAAAAATTATCATGTCACCTATAAAATTTTAAATATCATAATTTTAAATATTCATTGTTTAAATTCAAATTATAAACATAATCATCTCACACAACAAAATAATACAAAATACAAATCTAAATCATTTGTAAACAATATTTAATTGTAAACAAGAGAAAATTGTTACAAATAAGTTATGAATAAAGTCTAATTATATTTTAATTTTATATTAAAAAAAATTAAAACAATGTCGTTTTGTCGAAGAAAAAAACATGCATTTAGTTTGCCAATTTTACAAAATAGTCGATTCATCGACTCTTACTGACTTTCTTTTATTCAATAGCATAATCGGTCCAGCAATCAGATCATATTAGTTACCCTTCTAATTCTCAACTCAACCGGTAGATTTGATTCGGTGTTTAAAACACTGACTACATGTTTGCGAGAACAAGATTTGCATACGTGACTAGGTCATAAAAGGCTCTAAAAACTCCACGCGAGAGCAAAATTTTGCACACGTGACTAGGTCATAAAATGGAATTTCTTCAAGATTATGACACTATAGACCTTCAAACCTTATGATTACCAATGCTAAGATTCTCAAAAAATAATTCTACAGACTGAAAATTAGATGAGTTTTGTAGTGTAACATAATTGGAGTGAATCCATTGACTTTGTGGAGGAAACTGCAACCTAACTTCCTCTCTATATCGCTCTAAAAATCTACTCTCTTACCTCTCTTTTCCCTCGATCTTCAACTAAAATTTTGATGAAAACTAGATGAGTTTTGTAGTGTAACATAATTAGAAAAAATCCACAACTTTGTGGAGGAAACTACACCCTAACTTTCTCTATCTCTCTCTAAAAATCCACTCTCTCACCTCTCATTTCCCTCTCTTTTTCTTTGTTATTCAACGAGCAAGAATCCTTTAATTTTATGGACGAAAAGTTAGTGACTTTAGTTGAAAAAGTGAATAAGATAAATGATAAATGATATTTATTTTAGAGGGAAAAAGATGTAAGAGAAAATAAATTATGAGAGAGATAGAGAGAAAATTAGATAAAGATAGAGAATTAAAAGTTAGTGACTTTAGTTGAAAAAGTGAATAAGACAAATGATAAATGATATTTATTTTAGTGGGAAAAAGATGTAAGAGAAAATAAATTATGAGAGAAATAGAGAGAAAATTAGATAAAGACAGAGAATTAAAAGTTAGAGGATCCAATCCCATTATTCAACTCTTTCTCCACAAGAAATGCCTAAAATTAGACAAAGTTAGATAAGACTTTGTAACATAATGCATAACAAGAATTCCCTAGGTTAAATCTACCGTTTCTCGTTCATATTAACCTTTTGACTTTCAAAAACTCATTAACTTGTGTTAAGTGTACACTATCTCTAACTAGAACTTTGGAAAATTTTCTTGGATTATATGTTCAAAACTCTTTGGATAGAACAAATGGGATTAGTTTCTACGGTGTTTTAAATGGAAAATGTTGGTACATAGTTATTAAAAAAATATAAATAAATATCGAGATAGTATTAAATTACACTGTTATACTAATATTTATCGATTGTTACACTACATGACTCGGTAAATAAAATATAATGAATCTACAAAATGTTTTGTTTAAAAAAAGGTTTTATAATATTAATGAAACGGACTCCATTTTTTTTTATGCTTTGACAATAGAACTTGAAGGACAAGGTTTCAGTGACTTTGCTTTATTGTAACTTTGGTAACTTTAGTTCACATTTCATTTTTCAAGTTGGTTTAGGTCCAATTTTTAAGTTGGATTCCATTGAGAGAAGATTTAAAATGCCAACATTAGAAAACTCTGATCATTGGTGGTAGTGAAAGAATCTGGGACCATTCTTCTACTTCAGTACAGTATGTAAATTATTCTACTGTGTTTTAGAATCCTTCAATAGAGCACAATTGCAATCATCAAGCATTTCTTATAAGTTGGCGTTTCAACCAAATGGCAAGAGATAAGTAACAGAATATGCAGTAACATGGTGCATACTTGTTCTTGAGTTTTTCAAACATGATTATATAAAACATTCAAATCAAAGATATCAGAACCTACAATTTATAACTAACCATAATAGCATAGTTATCCCTAGAAACAACTTCTTCGCAGAAGGATCTGTCAATCTTTCAATCAAGCAAGTCGGAAACCGGACTTTTCCTAAATCCATCAACTTGAGTCAACATGTGGGCCAAAGTTCTGCTGGGAAATATATTATCAGCCTTCAACCTGTCCCTAATTCCATAAGCTGGAACTTTGGCATTTATGTAGGCCTCTATAAGAACTTGGTACTGCCTTGGACGACCATCGTAACCAGATTGTTTCATTCTATAGAAAATCTTTTCCGAATTATGGATGTCACCTCTCTTAGCATACTGCTCCAGAATAACGATATAGGAAGAAAATATTGGCTTCACCCGACTCTGCTGGATTGCCTTCTGTAGAATACTATCCGCCTTCTCCACTTCCCCTGCTTGGACATAAAGTTTCACCAATGCAGCCCAAGTTAAAGGACCTATTCGACACCCATTATTTACCATTTGCTTCACAAGATCCTTGCCCTTCACTAGCATGTTGTGGTTTGCATAAACCTTCAGTAGTACTGAGAAGTTCTTGGATGAAAGCTTCCATCTTTTTGACATCATCTCAAAAACCGCCTCTGCTTCATCAATTTTCTTCAACTTCCCCCAGGATTCAATTGCAGCCATACACTCCTCAATCCAAGGGTTTGTCTCGCAGACCTTCCAAACTCTTTCCACGTCATCGGCCATTCCCAAGTTTGCATAGAGAGTAAGCAAAAGTCGACACTTCCATCGATTTTTTTTCAAGTTTTCACCTTCCATCTCCTTCAATATTGTTTTAGCTTTATCAACAAGCCCAGCCGTTATGTAATGCCCTACCAAAACTGCATTTGTTTGGAAGTCTGGTTCGATATCCACAGCCTTCATTTTATCAACAATTTGTTCCATTCCAGCAATATCATTGGCCTTGCCTCTTGCGTCTATTAAGATTTTGAAAGTCAAAGGAGAAGGTTTGACATTCTCGTGTTCCATCAGCAATAAAACATCAGCTATTTTCTTTCTGTCATTCCTCTTATACATAATTAGCAACTGATTGCATGCAAATTCTGTAAGAGGAAACTCTAAATCCTTCATTTTTTTAAAAATTTCCTCTCCTTTCTTCAAATTGTTCTGAATAACACAGTTAGCCAATAAAGTTCGGTATATTATCTCCCCTCTAAAAGATTCTGGAATACTCTGGATGTAAACTTCTGCCTTATAAAGGCCATGCAATTTGGCAATTAAATCAAGTCGGGAAGCATAATCCCTTTCAACAAATTCAAGATGCTTTTTGGACTCAACCCACTCCGAGAGCTGCGAAATCAACAACAAAAAATTATAGATAAGATTGAAGTATTGAACTGGAAACATCATCCCGTAAAATTTTAAAAAATAAAATAAAAACAGATTGCAGTGTTTTTCAATTGTGGTCCACAAGTGCAACTGTGGCCAGAAATAAAATGGTTTTGGAGGTTTCAGCCAAATCAAACTCGGTCATGTTAGCAATATTATGAGCAAACACCACATTACACAGTCACACATGAGAGAAAAGTGTCGTATGTGGCCTACGAACATGCAACATCTCATGTTAGTTTTTTATATCAACACAAGTTACGCAACACCAGAGCCACTCAGCTTCCTATTAGTGAAATATATTCTCAGTTGACTCCTTACCATGCTAAGCTATAATTTCAATACAGTACCAAAGCAGCACCTGCACCTGCACCATCGATAGTCCCCTATCAGAATCCTGTCCAGTGTTAACAATTGCTGCTGGTATACCATGGTGTAAAGCCAAAAATCTGCCATTTTAAGCCACCATATCTCCTATAAAATGCCATAATCCATCACAAATTGGCCGTGGCAGCTGTCAAAAACTCCGCCACCTTCCAGACCTTCCTCAACCTTTTTGCCCTCCGTCTAGGTTAACTAGAACCTCTTGCCCAAAGTTTCGTTGTTAGCATGAGTTAGCTTTTAATCCCTGTGTTCATCTAGGTTGCCGTGTTCTTTGATTCTATTTGGCAGTGCTTAATTCAAACAAATTTTGTCAGGTTTAGCTTAAAGGGGGCGTAGCTCATGCCTTGTGCTTGATGAAAAACTAGCACATAACCAATACTAGTGTTCTATATAAACATAGCTACAATCACTCAAAACTCAAAAGCTATTAGTTAAATATATTCTACCCTCTTCTCTTTCCAGCTTAAGCAGAAATCAGAATACATATATCAAAAATACAATTTAAGAGTTCAAATTAATCGATATTACTAGTCATCTACAAACACAAGCAACAAAAGTTCATTATATTTATTAGCACAAAACCTAAAACAGAAACAACATAAACCTGATCCAATTACCTGCAAAGCTCTCCCATACATCTTCCGCTTCCGAAGATTAACCATAGCCAGCGATATCTCCTCTCTACTCATTTCCTTTCCCTCTTCAACCCACTTATCCAAAGCGCTCTGAATAGACAAACCCGGAGCCTCCATAATCACTTTAAACAGTTCTGACTCAGCCTTTCCCCGACTCAATTTCTTCTCCGTCAAAACAACATCCTCATCATGCGATAACCGTAACTCCAGCTCATAATGTGGTTCCTCAATATCCGATTCATCATTCTCATCACCCTGATCAGACAATTCCGTATCAGAACTCAACAATTTCTCACTTTCATCACCCACCGGCGTCTCCAACTCCGAAAACCCCTCCTCCAAATCATTGTCTTTCGCGTCACTCGCACCAGCTTCCGACGAAAACTCCCGTCTACCGATACTAAATTTCAAAGAAGCATTTCCAGCATGATAAAATCTCTTCAACGACGAAAATCCGCCATCACCGTCTATTCTTCGAGGAGAATCACCGATTACAGGCTCATTTTCAACACAAGTAGTTGGAGTTAAATTCACAGAAGAAACCCTAACATTAAAACCTCTCTTCCTACAAACACAAAAAGCGAATAATATAAATTCATGAATGAAAAACAAAAATGAAAAGCATGAAAATTCGATGATGATGAAGTTGGGTTAGAAATGGTTACCTGAGAAGCGGTGGTAAGGAAGGTCGACGAAGAGCCCACATGGTTAGGTTGGGAAAGCGAAAGGTGAAAGAAGAGTGAGTGAAGAAATGGAAGTGCTTGAACCCTAGTTAAAACCCTTCTCTCGCTTCGCTTTTGATATATTTATTTCTTTTTCATCCTTCATTTTCGCCAAATTGTTAACATAATTTTTTTATTACATTTTTTCTAAAATCTAATTTAAATAAAACTCTTTATTATATTATTTTTTTGAAAAATATATATTGATTTAAAATATTGTAAGAGTTTCATAAATATATATAAAAAAAATACCTTTAATGTTGTTTTGGTCCCTCTATATATATTTTAATAACTTTTTAGTCTCCAATTTAAAAACACTATTCTGGACTGTCCGAATGTCCGACGGACAGCCTCATCTTCTCAAGACTCGAGCCTTCGATCGAGGTCCTCAGATTTGCTGGGCGCGACGAACGACGAGATCGCTCTCCACACGAAGTCTCTTGCCCGACACCTATCGGATAGAATCCATGCTTATAGTATTCAGAGTTATGTCCGTTATGTCCCTTCTGCCTGACATAACGACTAGTTACGGGCCCCTTCGCCCGGATTGACCCGGTCAGCCCTAACAACTATATTTACGGACTCGCATATCTCGGTCCAAATATAGAAACCAATGAGAATCCTCATATGTCCGTTATATAAACCCTCATATCTTTGAGGGCAAGTTATCACTTTCTCACACTCTTGTAAGTATCAGATGCGCCAAAGAGGGGGGGGGGTGAATTAGGTGTTTAAAAAATTTATTGGTTTTTATGAATACTTGAAACAATATTTTTGGGTTTGATTGATGGAAGTATGTGAGGATTCTTTCTTTTCTAGTTAAGCTATTTCTGAAAGCGGTAAATGCTGAAAAGTAAAGAACACAAGGATATATCCTGGTTCCCCTCACAGATCGAGAGTACTCCAGTCCCCTTACAACATGCAAGAGATTTCACTATAGTTAGAATTATTGTATAGCCTATTCACACCAATTGTGAAGCCTACTATCTAACCTATAGGGAGACCAAGGGTTCTTAAAACCTTTAAGGTCTAACAACACTATGTGCAAGAAGAACAATCCTCTTCAATGCACAACTTACTTCCAACAATCCTGGACAGCAAGAAAACAATAAGTATGTTTGAATTTATACAAGAGATTTTGAAGTTTGTAATACACTATATCAATCTTGGATTGATCTTCTTCTTCAAGCAAAACAATTCTTAATAAAGGATGCAAGTGTTCACAATGAAAATATGAAACTTAGAATAATTTTTCAATGAAATATATGTATGGAAAGTTTCACAAAATATTTGATGTAGAACACTTGAGAGTATTTGAAAATTTGAGAGTTTTTGAAATGTACAAAATGTTAATTGAAGAAGGTGAATTAATTCTGAAAATTTTCAGTATTTATATGTTGTAAAACACCTTTACAAAAGTGTATAATCATATGAAAAGTTGTCATGATTCCATGTAAAGGTTCCATAAAAAATCTGCCCAAAAAGTAAATGTATTTTTCACACTGGTTCAGGGGAAACCGGTTCCCACCTGGGAGAACTCGGTTCCTGCTGAACCAACGTTACAAAAAATTTGAATTTTACACAGGGGAACCGGTTCCCAGCTGGGAGAATCCGGGTTCCCCATACAAAAATCCAGGGGCTTGTTTTTTCAGGAATTGGGTAACCGGGTTCCCATATGGAGGAACCGGTTCCCAGTGCATTTTTTCTCAAAATTTGTTTTTCAAAAGTGTTCTAACTTAATTTGATATGTAAAATATTTTTTTAGCATTTTTATGGATGCATGGATTATTTTGTGAACACTTGTATGCATATAGTGAGATTGAATGCATAACCTTTGACATTTTGCTTTTGATTCTTCAAGACTTGATTATGATAATTTGAGCCATTTCTTTTTGCCATCAAAGTCTTCATTGTTTATTGTCTTCATCAAAACACTAGGAGGCAAGCTTGATATTGCATCTTGACTTCACATTCTCCCCCTTTTTGATGATGACAACCTTTTGTTTGAAAATAAGAATCATTTTTTTCTCCAACAATTGAAGCTTTTGAAGTTATATTGAGACTCCCCCTAAATCAAAGCTCCCCCTTGATTAAAGAATTGGAGACCACTTGAAAAATTGAAAATTCATGTTTGCTACAATTTGTTGTTAGAGAAACACATATATACACATATCTTCTCCCCCTTTGTCATTAGCAAAAAGGAATGGGGAAAAGAATAAAAGTTTGAAATGTAAAGGAGTGATATGCAAGTTAATAAATAAAAAAGAACACATAATGAACATATTAACATAACATAGGTTATGATGTCTAAACACATGACAAAAATTATAACAATTAGAACAAGTCTAAACATAACAAACATAAGTGAAACAATGTCTAAAAACAAGGAAATTAACATCTAAAGAAACATAAGACATAAAAAAATTATTCATCCATATCATCATTCTCATTTTCCTCTTGATCATCTCCATCACCAACTTCATCATCATCTTCCTCATCATTGGCCATGGTTTGGTTTCTTTGAGCTTTTATAAGTTCTCGCATTTGGCGTCGAAGGAGTGCATGCTCAAACTGGTTTTCTCTCTATGGTTATTGGCAATGGTGGTTTCTATGGAACACATTTTGTTGAACAAAAGTTCCAACGTATAGCCACCTTCGGGAACCGGAGGAGGAGCATTGACTGCAAGATCTTCTTTATAATAAAATCTATCTTCGAGGTCCATGACAATACCAGTATTCTTCAGGGCATTCTTAACATTTATTTCAGAGTCTTTCTCGGTCATCTCTATTTTTGGTTCTCTCTGCAAAGAAACACCAGCTCGCTCAATGATTCTTGATATTGGTCTAGCATATGGTAGACCACCATTTAATTGAACAAGGTGATTCATATGATGCAACATAGTGAGAGCCCAATTTATCGGAATCCCTTGGTTCAAATCATAGAGTACTTGAAGCTCAAATTCATTTATACGAGAGTGGTTGGAATTCTTAGGAAGCAAAACATAAGTGATAATATAATGGAGCATCCTATCACTAACCGATAAGTTTGATCCAAACATGTGTAGCTTAGAGGCGTTTTGTTGCCTAATACTAGCCCGTTGAGATTCTCGACAAAAATTCAAAAAGACTTCAATCTTACTATAAGATTCCCATTCATCTGGTATAGAGCCTGGAACCAGAACCAAACCTTCATATGGAACCCTTAAACTTTTTCCAAAAGACTCAATATCCATGCAAATTTCTCTGTTTAAAACAGAGGAGGTCAACACAAATTCATCATTCTCATTAGTAACTAAGGACATGTTTTGGTAGAATTCCTTAACCAAATCAGGATAAATGTAACCATGCTCACTCACAAACAAATCCAACTTAGCTGCAGTAAGTCTAGCCGGAAAATGGAAGCTACGAACAGGAAAAGCATAAATGTTACAATACTTTGCCGGTAATAAAGCTCTATTCCGAATGTTGAAAGTGAGTCTCCGACTCTTGAGTGTAGGACGCTTTGCTTCATTTGGGTTAACACTGGATTCTCCAACCTTTTGTTTGCCCTTAGACCCCCTTGTTGCTCTTGAAGCCATGGATGAATATGAAGCTTTTGTGAGATTTAGGGTTTGAAAGAGGATTTTCGGATTTGGGGTTTGAGAGGAAATTTATGATGAGATATGGAATAAGGAAGGTTGATATGGAGTTATGATGAAGTGGGTGTTGATGGAGGAGAAAGTGGGATTTTGATGGAGGAGAGAGTGAAGGTTGAAGAAGATGTTGGAGTGAAGAGTGAATGACTTATTTTAAGAATCACTTATCAACACACAATATATGTTATAAAATAAAAAGAACAAGAAATTTTTTTTATAAAGAAAAGCGTGTAAAAAATGGCCCTGTACGCAGCGGTAATCGGTTCCCAGGTGGGGGTAACCGGTTACCAGTGTTAAAAAACGCTTCCTGGAACGAAAAAAAACAACGTGGGAACCGGTTCCTCCATATGGGAAACCGGGTTCCCCTGAAAGAAAACAGAAAATTCTTTTATTTTTACAAAAATTTTACATTAACATTTAAATGCACGTGGGGGTTTAAGTATATTAAACATGAAACACACATATTTATGCACATGAAACACATATAAGAAGGAGTAGAAGAAGAAGAGATGCATTTGATAAAAAATTAAAAATAATAACATGTGCACCTTAATTGAAGTTGGATATTTCATGTATCACTTTCATCCAAAATTCCGAGTTCTCTTCGAATCTTATAAAATGGTTCAAGAGCAAACGGCTTCGTAAAGATATCTGCGAGTTGATTATGAGTATCCACAAAAGTGACTTCGACATCTCCTTGAAGTACATGATCACAGAGAAAATGATGCCGAATGTCGATGTGTTTGGTTCTTGAATGCATGACCGGATTTTTTGTAATGTTGATTGCACTTGTGTTGTCGCATCGAAGAGGAATGCATCCGAGATCAAGTCCGTAGTCACGAAGTTGTTGCTTAAGCCAAAGAATTTGTGCATAACAACTACCTGCTGCTATGTACTCCGCTTCGGTCGTGCTAAGAGCAACACATGCTTGTTTTTTACAAGCCCATGATACTAATGCATTTCCAAGAATGTGACAAGTACCACTTGTGCTTTTTCTATCAGTTTTACAACCTGCATAATCCGCGTCAGAATAACCAATTAAATTGCAAATACTACCTTTTGGATACCATAAGCCGACATTGGTTGTCCCTTTGAGATACTTCATGATTCGCTTGACCGCCATTAGATGAGATTCTTTTGGATTTGCTTGAAAGCGAGCACAAAGACAAACACTAAACATTATGTCAGGACGGCTTGCCGTCAAATATAATAAAGAGCCAATCATACCTCGATACTTTGTGATATCAATTGGAATACCGGATTCATCTTGATCAACATATGTACCAGAGCCCATTTGAGTATTCATCGCTTTGCAATTATCCATATCAAATCTTTTCAACAACTCTTTGCAATACTTGGATTGGTTGATGAAGATTCCATCTTTTAGTTGCTTAATTTGAAGTCCAAGAAAGTAATTCATCTTACCCATCATGGACATCTCGAATTCTCCTTGCATCATCAATGAAAATTCTTCACACATTTCTTTGTTAGTCGATCCAAAAATGATATCATCAACATAGACTTGAACCAATAAAGTGTTACTTTTGATTTTCTTAATGAATAAAGTTTTATCAACCTTACCCTTTTCAAAACCTTTTTCACACAAAAAATTGCTAAGTCTATCATACCATGCTCTTGGTGCTTGCATTAAGCCATAAAGAGCCTTTCTCAACTTAAAGACATGTGAAGGATTTTGAAGTCTTCAAATTTGTTTGACATAGACTTCTTCATTGATATTCAAGATGGAAATTTAATGAACAAGCATAAGCAAGTAAAAGACAAATAGCTTCTAACCTTGCAACCGGAGCAAATGTTTCTTCAAAGTCGATTCCTTCTTCTTGATTGTAACCTTGAGCCACCAACCTTGCTTTGTTTCGAACAATTATACCATTCTCATCAAGTTTGTTTTTAAACACCCATCGGGTACCTATGATGTGTTTATCACTTGGCCTAGGAACAAGTTCCCAAACTTGATTTCTCTCGAATTGATTTAATTCTTCTTGCATTGCAATTATCCATTGATCGTCTCCTAAGGCTTCATCAACTTTGGAGGGTTCAATTTGAGAAACAAAAGCCATGTTTAAGCAAGCATCTTTGAGATTTAATCTAGTTGTAACTCCATGACTAATATCACCAATGATTTTGTCAATAAGATGGTCTCAATGAGTTCTCCATTCTTTGGGTAGATCATTGATGTTTGAAACTTGTTGTGGTACTTCTTGTTGATGTTTCGGTTGATTCACATTTTGATCATTTGAAATTTCTTCCGAGGGTAAATCTATAATATCATTATTATCACACACAACTATTTCCTCCTTAGAGGTGTTAGTTTCATCAAAAGAGACATGCATAGATTCTTCAATAGTTAAAGTTCTTTTATTATAAATTCTATATGCTTTACTAGAAAGTGAATAACCAAGAAATATACCTTCGTCGGATTTCTCGTCAAACTTACCGAGATTGTCTTTGTCATTGTTGAGGACAAAGCATTTGCATCCAAAGATGTGAAAGTGAGCAATGTTTGGCTTTCTTCAATTGAAGAGTTCATATGGAGTCTTTTTCAAGATAGGTCTAATGATAACTCGATTTCCAACATAACATGCCGTACTAACCGCATCCGCCCAAAAATACTTTGGAAGATTTGCATCACTAAGCATCGTTCTTGCAAGTTCCACTAGAAACCTATTCTTTCTTTCAACTACTCCATTTTGTTGTGGAGTTCTTGGTGCTGAAAAATTATGAGAGATACCATGTTCTTCACAAAATTCTTCAAATGATGCATTTTGGAATTCTCCACTATGGTCACTTCTTATGGATACAATCTTTAGTGATTTTTCATTTTGAATTTGCTTGGCATACTTCTTAAAGGCTTTGAAAGCATCACTTTTCTGCACAAGAAACAAAGTCCAAGAATATCTAAAAATCATCAACAATAACTAAAGCGTATACATTACCTCTGAAGCTTCTTGTTCTTGATGGACCAAATAAATCCATGTGCAACAATTGTAGTGGCCTTGTAGTGGACACCACATCCTTAGATTTGAAAGATGATTTTGTTTGTTTTCCCTTTTGACAAGCATCACATAATTTATCTTTGACAAACTTTATCTTTGGTAAGCCAACAACAAGATCATGTTTGGTTAATTTATTTAAGTGCTCCATATGAATATGGGCTGCCCTTTTATGCCATAACCATGATTCATTATTGTTTACCATGAGACATTTTACTTTCAAAGATAAATCGTCTAAGGAAATCATAAAAATATTATTAATTCTTTTACCTTTGAGTTTTACCTCATTGGTGACTTCATCAATAATCAAACATTCATCTTTTGTAAATTTGATCTTGAAGCCTTTGTCACAAAGTTGGCTAATGCTAAGAAGATTGTGCTTTAGCCCTTCAACATAAAGAACATCTTCAATGGATGTGAAAGGTGGTGCACAACCTTTGCCTTTGCCAAGAATTCTCCCTTTGTTGTTATCTCCATAAGTGACATAACCCTTGGCCTTTAAGACTAGATTTGAAAAATGGTTTATGTCACCCGTCATATGCTTTGAACAACCACTATCAAGATACCATAAATTTGAAGTGGTTTTCAAGCACACCTACAAAACAAATTAAGTTTTGTTAGGTACCCAAATTGCTTTGGGTCCTTCATAATTAGTACCTTTATTTATCCACACATAATGTCCACTTGGAACACTAAAGTTTCTTATATAGCAAGCATTAGGTATGTGGCATTTAATACCACAATAGAAACAAGTAGGTTCAAAATTACTTATATATCTAGGAGGATAAGATTTATTTTTAACAACTCTTTTCTTTTTAGGATAATGATGAACTACTTTAGGCTTATTCACTTTCTCTTAGATTGGTTGGTTATTAGCCTTAACAAAGATAGTTTTGTTGGGACTTGGTTGAGAAAATTTTGAAAAACCAAGTCCACTTTTATCTTTAGGATATCTTTGAGTGCTAAGAACATTTCCCAATCCAACTTGTCCTTTTTCATACCTTTCTAGGACTCTTTTTAATTGAACAATTTGGAAAGAAAGTGATTCACAATTATTGCATACAAAATTATGTTTTTGATCACTAGTCATCTTTTCTTTTTCATCTTTATGTTCTTTTTCAATAATTTTAACCTTTTCTTCTAAAGATGAAATTATTTTCTTTTGAGATGAAATAGTTCTATATAGAATTTTGCATTCATTTAATAGTTCATCTATAGCACCTTGTGCACCATTATCATAAAGAGAGTTATCATAACTAACCTCGCCTTCTTCATCATCGGAATGGTGTGAAGCCATCAATGCTAGATTTGCACTTTCGTCACTATCCGAATCGGATGAAGAACTTATCTCATTATCTTCCCATGCAACATAAGCCCTTTTGTTTTTGAACTCCTTTTTGCCTTTGAATCCATTTTTCTTGGAGAGTTTTGGACAATCCGGCTTTATGTGACCTTGCTTTCCACATTCATAACATGTGACATCTTGTGTTGATGTGGAGGCTTCTTTATCTTTATGCTTATAAAATTTCTTTCTTTTGACAAAGTTAGCATTATGAAGATTATTTTTATGACCAAAATATTTTCCTAACCTTTTTACAAGAAGTAAGAAGTTTTCATCTTCCTCTGATGCATCTTTATCTTGACTTTCTTTTGAATCAACTTTCAAAGCAATGCCTTTGGATTTCTTCTCATGATTCTCATGTTTTTTCAAGCCTTCCAAGTTCCGTTTCATATTCTTGAAGCTTTCCGAATAATGTTACGGAAGTCATAGTTGCTAGGCTTTTCTTTTCGGATATTGCCGTCACTTTTGGTTGCCATTCCCTAGTTAAAGACCTAAGCACTTTAAGATTTAATTCATCGTTAGTTAAAGTCTTACCAAGTGCCTTCAAGTGATTTTTCAAGTGAATGAATCTCTTTTGCAAGTCAAGGATGGATTCTCCGGGCAACATTCGGAATAATTCATATTCTTGACTCAAGGTTTTCAATCTAGATATTTTGACTTTGGCGGTTCCTTCATGAGTTTCTACAAGAGTGTCCCAAATTTCCTTTGCTGTTGTACATGCGGATACTCGGAAGAATTCATCCATACTAAGAGCACTTTGGAGAATATTGATTGTCTTTTTGTCAAAGAGAACTTTTTTCTTGTCATCTTCATCCCATGATGCTTTAGGTTTTGATGATTCAACACCATTAACAACACAAACCGGAGCAAATGGACCATTCTCAACAGCATTCCATATTTCTTCTCATTGCGCTTCAAGATGAGCCTTCATGCGAATTTTCCAAAAGTCAAAGTATTCACCACAAAATAATGGAGGCTTGTTGTTACTACCACCATCTTTGAAAACCGGATTTTGATTTGCGGAAGCCATTTTGAATCTTTAGAAACAAGTTACCTATAACTTGCTCTGATGCCAATTGTAAGTATCAGATGCACCTAAGAGGGGGGTGAATTAGGTGTTTAAAAAATTTATTGGTTTTTATGAATACTTGAAACAATATTTTTGGGTTTGATTGATGGAAGTATGTGAGGATTCTTTCTTTTCTGGTTAAGGTGTTTATGAAAGCGGTAAATGCTGAAAAGTAAAGAATACAAGGATATATCCTGGTTCTCCTCACAGATCGAGAGTACTCCAGTACCTTTACAACATGCAAGAGATTTCACTATATTTAGAATTATTGTACAGCCTATTCACGCCAATTGTGAAGCCTACTATCTAACCTATAGGGAGACCAAAGGTTCTTAAAACCTTTAAGGTCTAACAACACTATGTGCAAGAAGAACAATCCTCTTCAATGCACAACTTACTTCCAACAATCCTGGAAAGCAAGAAAACAATAAGTATGTTTGAATTTATACAAGAGATTTTGAAGTTTGTAATACACTATATCAATCTTGGATTGATCTTCTTCTTCAAGCAAAACAATTCTCAATAAAGGATGCAAGTGTTCACAATGAAAATATGAAACTTAGAATAATTTTTCAATGAAATATATGTATGGAAAGTTTCACAAAATATTTGATGTAGAACACTTGAGAGTATTTGAAAATTTGAGAGTTTTTGAAATGTACAAAATGTTAATTGAAGAAGGTGAATTAATTCTGAAAATTTTCAGTATTTATATGTTGTAAAACACCTTTACAAAAGTGTATAATCATATGAAAAGTTGCCATGATTCCATGTAAAGGTTCCATAAAAAATCTGCCCAAAAAGTAAATGTATTTTTCACACTGGTTCAGGGGAAACCGGTTCCCACCTGGGAGAACTCGGTTCCTGCTGAACCAACGTTACAAAAAATTTGAATTTTACACAGGGGAACCGGTTCCCAGCTGGGAGAATCCGGGTTCCCCATACAAAAATCCAGGGGCTTGTTTTTTCAGGAATTGGGTAACCGGGTTCCCATATGGAGGAACCGGTTCCCAGTGCATTTTTTCTCAAAATTTGTTTTTCAAAAGTGTTCTAACTTAATTTGATATGTAAAATATTTTTTTAGCATTTTTATGGATGCATGGATTATTTTGTGAACACTTGTATGCATATAGTGAGATTGAATGCATAACCTTTGACATTTTGCTTTTGATTCTTCAAGACTTGATTATGATAATTTGAGCCATTTCTTTTTGCCATCAAAGTCTTCATTGTTTATTGTCTTCATCAAAACACTAGGAGGCAAGCTTGATATTGCATCTTGACTTCACAACTCTAAACCTTAAATACTTTCTATCTTCTCATTCGAACATTTGTTAACTTTAGCATCAAAGTGCCTTTAAGGTACACCAACCCCTTCTCCTCACCAACTTGCTCGGAAGATCATCAACAACCCGACCGTCTCTAGTTCTGATCAACGGTTCAGATCAGTGGCGTCGTCTATGGGAACCTATCTTCCCAGTCTTATATCCTCATCAAGAATCCAGAAAACTTCACACAATAGGGGGTGGGTGAATTGTGCAGTTTGGAAAAACTTGATTTTGAAAATTTTTCATGTTAAAAACTAAGTTTGAAAAACTTAGGCAACTTAAAGTAAATTGCACAATTTAAAGAATTAAGGGAGAAGAAGAACGAAAGAAATTATATTGGTTCAGTCAAATCAAAAGGACCTATTATTCTCCACAATAATTGATCTTGAGAGTTTGCAATAATAGTTTATGTAACACCCTTCTAATAACCCCGCAGAATATAAAAATTATTTTAGAGTAACATGTCATCAAGGATGCTACAACTCCTTATAATAAAATTTATGCATGTCATGCTTATTTGAGGAACAAAAACCAATTAAATAATTGAAATAAATATATTTAACATAGCGGAAAGTATTCATTGTTCTTGGATAATTCAAAACATCAACAATAAGGTCAAAACCTTAGTTCCACAAAATTATTATTCAATTAAAGCATTAAATCAAAATAAGAGTTTAATAATAACTCTAAACAAATGAACGTTCGTCAGTGTTACAAATCAGAGCATGACATCAGACTCGACAAAATATACTATCCTCACCAAAGCGCCTAAGCTGCTAACTTCAATCTGAAAATGATCAACAGTAAGGGTGACACCAAATCACAATTATTATACGTTATAAACTCATAAAGAAATAGAATTTCATAAGCAAATCATTTCACCCTATTCAACATATTTCAGATTTTTCATTTTATTTCTGAACCATACATACGCCAACAATCCATAATAACATACAACAATCACGTTATAACACTAGAATTCTTCCAATCATGTTATAACACATATAATTAATGCAATAAAACATCGACTCTATGCATGTGGTACCAATTGTGAATTAAATTCACTACACCGTTCTATTCCAACCCAGACACGGTTATCACCCTCCGTTCTATTCCAACCCGGACACGGATACGCCTCACCGTCCATTCCAACCCGGACACACCACACAATGGATATTAGCTACTACAACAATGATATGTATGTATGCACATCTTTAAAGCATTCATTGTCAACACCGAATATGGTAACAACTTCTTTCATAAATAACTTCCAATCATATACAACATATACAAGCAATTACATTTACAACTCGTAATGCTATCACAACATACACAATTCAACAACATCATGTATTCATAACCACACCACAAACACCACATTGTTCCATATGTTCACCGATATGCACACAATGTATAAAACAACATAATTAAATAAAAATTGGGACTTATCATCAACATCATCACGTTAGTCCCCGAGCAGTGATCCTATCAACTCATCACGGTAATCCCGAGCAGTGATCGTCTACTTTGTTACATTGGTCCCCGAGCAGTAACAAACTATCATCAACTTATTACATCATTCCCCAAAAAGGTTTATACACAAGATATTCATCCCCAACTGAGTATCTCTCAAGGATTGTCATCCTCCAACAGCGCCAGTATCCAGACCTGAAACTCGGGAAGATAGTGCAACAGAGGAATCCATATCTCTTTTATTCCCCAATCAGGGTCTCCAACAACTATATCCCCAAGCAAAAATCGAATATCCCCAGCGGAACATTCCTATCTTATTTAAGATGGATATGTTTTAAAATACCACAATATCTACATTCATACATCATTCATAAAACTCATAACATGTGCATTCATAATCGAAGAGCATCATTACATACTTGCATACATCATGATGTGCATAAGACTAACCTCATTCTTTCAGTTTAAATTCTCAAACAGGCGGAAATTATTTACAAATTTCCGTACAGACGGTCAAAGATTAATGCCAGAAATAAGACGGGAAAAACATCTGAATGACCAGACGGGTTTACTAACAGATAGCAGGATACAAATTAATACCCAAAACAAGACGAGAAAATTATCTACATCCTGACGAATACTCATTTAAGATAAAGCCAAGATGAAGGTTTATTCTGACTCCCTCTTATCATCAACTATCTCTATATGGCATATTTAAGCCTATCTTCGACTACACATGGTCATCTTTCCACCTACAGAATGCTGCATATCTAGTTAAAAGTCAATGCACGCTAATAACCTCATTCAAAGAAGAGCATGGAGTCTAACGTATGACTCACTCTCCAACATCAGCTTCTCCAAAAAGCATCTATAATCCCATTCCAGTACATCGTCAACCGACAGTCTCATTCTATACACCAGCGAGTGCAAATTTCAGGGGCACTTGAGTGTTTAACTATCTTCTACCTTCAGGTCATGAAAGACAAGCATCACAATCTAACCCTTCAGGTACAAGAAGATTGAACAAGGGAAACTTTTATACCCCAAAATTTTCCCTCCTATTTTTCCAAGTCAATACACATTTCCATATTCAAGAGTTCCTCAAGGGTTAACTAGATGAACCATCTCCTAAGCAATCAACCCACAACTAGGGTTTTGATTCTCTCAAGTCAAAAATGGTTTATATTGACTTATGTGAGCATAATGCCTCCTCACATGTCTCAAGGCATCACCATGTCGAGTTTCAAGCCTCACAGCTCAAGTTTGCTCAGTCAATTGCTCAGATGACTGAAAATCAGTTGTATTGGACAAAAAGTTAACTGTGGTCAACATACTGTCAAACTTCATCATTTTTGGTGAACATCAAGATTTTGATGTCAAATTCATCATTTGATCAAGGGTTGATCATGATTCATCAAGAAAATAAAAGAATTGATCAAAAGTCAAAGTTTCTAAATTAGGGTTTTTTTAATCAAAAGTCAACAAAACTTTGACCAAACATAACTTTCACATACTTTATCAGAAATTTTTCCAAAAAAGCTCATTTTGAAGGGAATTGAATTATCTACAACTTTGTGTCTCACAAGTTTTGGCCAAAAATGCTTCATTTGTGAGTTATAGGTCCAGACATTATAGGTCCTTCTAAAAGTCAACAAAAACTCATCTTTTTCAAAAGAAGTGTACATGAGCATGGAAGCTTAAATGAAGATGAAACCAATAGGAGAATTTAAAGGACACATTAAGCTTTCTAAAAAGTACAAGAACACTCTCAAATGATAAAAATTGAGAAAGATATGGTTTGTGTAAGTTTGGAAATTTTGAAGAAGTGCATGAAGAAAACATTGGTCTATTTTGAATTTCTTCTAAATGGGCCTAAGTTTTTATGGTTTAAACTTGTTTCAAACATGGTCCATGATCTCTAAATCGAATTGCACGCCCTCCTACCATTTATTTCATTTAAATTCAATTTTAAATAAAATAAAATGCAAAAAAAAAATTGGATAGGCATGTGGGCTTGTTGTTTGAATGCCTTGAAGTCCAACAAACACATTGCAAGCTAGCCAAATCATACAAGAATTCATTGCATGAAGATTGAGAAATTTTAGAAATATTACAATCAAATATTTCTCAATGAATGCCAAATATTTTCTCAAAAGTCTTGACCTAATTTCATCCCTCTATAAATACTCAACATGATCAGACCACAAGGGACACAAATTTGCAGCCAAGAACACTAGAGTTTGGAGTTGAAAAATTGCCAAGAAACTTGCACCATCGAAACCCTAGTTGCATCTTTCCTCAAGAACTTTCAAGTAGCAAATCATCTTCCTGAGGTAACATGGAGTAAGTATGGATCAAAATCCATGGCCAAAGCACTCTGAATCGATCCATGGATGAACTCCGTTTGCATACTTTTGTGTTAATCGTATTTTTTATTCTATCGTATTTTAACTTGAACTAACCATACTAATGTGTTCCTGAGATGCCATAGAACAACTTACATCCATCGCATGAAGCTTAGAGTGCCTGAATCGTGACCTACCATAATTAGGGCACGAATTTTCTATAGCTTCGTATCTGTAGTTACAGGTTGTTTCAGGCCAAACAGATCACACCATTGAACTCGCTGGGTTCGAATTAGGTGGACAGGGTGTTTCTGCGCTTTTGATTCATTTATTTTTGCAGGTTTTAAAACAAGCTCACCAGAGAAGATGACCGGAGCTAGGGCTCCGACGTCCCTCTGGCCCATTGACTCTCTAACCATGGCGTGTTGGTTTTTGATTGGTTGATTCAAATAGGGGGACCCACCTTGGCGCGTTTGTGTTTTATTTAGAATTTCTGGAAATTAGTATCATTTATACATTAATGTTTGTTGTAATATTAACGGATGTATGACCACCCCAGCGGTAGAACACGCACACTTAGTCCTCTTGTACCTCAAGGCCTGGGTTCGATCCATGCCTTTTGCCAATGTTTTAATATTTTATGATTTTCACAGGTTAGCACACATATACTCATGGAGGCGTGATATAAACATCACATGCATATGACGTAGTGGTACAGTTTTGGACCTGCAAACGTCAGGTCTTGGGTTCGACCTCAGCAAGGCAACCCTAATTTTTTATCACTTATTCTCTCGTTTATTTTCTTATTTCTCTTATTTTTCAAACCAATTTTAATTTATTTTCACAAATTAATTTTTCATAATTAAAAAACCGTAATAAATATTTTTATTTTAGATTTAGGTTTTAAAATTTTTTATTTTATTTTTGACATAAAATATATTTAATTCTTCTTTTATTTGAATTAATTGTTTAATTAAACATAAAATTAACTTTTAATTTCTTTTTCACATTAAAATCAACCACACAAAACTCCAAAAATATTTTCCTCTTAGTAATTAGGGTTTGAAATATTTTCCTAACATTTAAAACATTTTTCTTTTATTTATTTTCTGCTTTTTCGCATTTAAATTCTAGAAAGCAATATATAGGTCGCAAGGTTTTTTTTTAATAGCGTAGATTTGATTCCTCTCACTTAACTTTCCGCACCTCCAATAATATAACTACCCGAAAGCCTTGTAATAACGTATAATTTTTCTTTCCACACTTTTCCTTTCTGCACCTCTTATAAACTATCTAAAAACTGCTTAGATGTATGCTAATAGGATTGTATGGCAAGATTAAAATCAACCATTAGAAAACCCTAAATTCAAAGATAAAATATCTAAATTGAACACACTTTTCACACTTGCACCCCCTTAGGGTACTCTCTCTTGTTGCCTTTTTGAATAACAATGGTCATGTTCCTCGAACGTAGGGGTACCATTAGCAAAGACGCCTACGAATAAACATCATCATAGTCCCTTCGATATAAAGATCATAGTCCCTTGATGACCCTCGATGTTGCATACGAATATATGATCTCGTCCCTCGATTATTGCCTACGAATAAGTGATGACCGTCTCTTCTATTTGATAAGGTATCCTTACAATGTTGTCTTCAATGACCATACGATGACCCTACGCCCGTCCCTTCACATCCAACGGATAGAGTTATCTACATACTAATGGTATGGATAGCGCTCTCCTAAAGGAGAAGGAAAATAACAAGAACGAACCTTTATGAGTAGGTAATAAGACTCTAAATTTCTTGCTCAAATCAAACAAATACTTTTCACACCTTACACTCTTTTCAAAATATTTTCAAACAAACACTTTGTATATATTCGTACGAGAATTATTACAAAGTTAAACTTTCGAAATATTTTCAAACACTTCGTATACATTCTAAAGGACTAATACAAGAATCATTATGAAGTCAAAGCGAAATACTTTTCAAATATTTTTTGAAATACTTTTCAAATCACACACACACACAAAAAGCAAATTTTCAAAAAGTGAGCTAAAGCAATTAAGAGCCCGTAGATAACTACGAATGGAAAGGGTGCTAATACCTTCCCTTTTCATAATTACCTCCTGTACTCAGAATCGATCAAAGGTCTTTCCTGTTCTTTTCACCTTTTCTTTATTGGATAAAAGAAAAGTCGGTGGCGACTCTTACTATCCGCAACATTTGCGATAAAACGCAAAACAAACAAGTCAGTTCTCCCACCGTGTTACCATGAAGATTTCAAGATGGAAGATCATGCAAACATAGAAACCATGTTTTCCATATTTTAAACACTTATCACTAGATTGAAGGTTCTGAATAAGGGATACACAACTACAGATCATGCTAAGAATATTGTCAGAAGTCTTCCAAAGAAATGGAGACCTATGGTCACAACACTAAAACTTACTAAGGATTTGAATAATATCAGTCTTGAAGAATTAATCAGCTCCCTTAGAAGTCATGAAATAGAACTGGAAGAAGACGAGCCTTATAAGCGAGGAAAAACAATTGCACTCAAATCCAAATCAGAAAGAACAAAATCATCTAAGAACAAGGCATACCAAGCTGAAGAATAAGTTACAAAAGAGTCAAGTGATGAGGATTCTGATGATGAGACTGAACTCTCTCTGATATCTAGAAGAATCAAACAAATCTGAAGGAAAAGACAAAAAAATTCTCGAAGATTCAGAAAATTCGATGATCGTCCAGATTAATTCTCAAGAAACAAAAGCAACGAAGAAGTGACTTGCTATGAATGCAATAAACCTGGACACTACAAAAATGTCTGTGCAAGATTAAACAAAGAAAATCCCAAGAGAGACTTTTCCAAGAAGAACTCATTCAAAAGCAAGAAGAAGGGTCTCATGGAAGCATGGAATAATTTCGACTCACCGGATTCTAAATCAGAAGATGAACATGAAAATCTGGCACCACTTCTGAAAAATTATCATCATAAACAAAATCTGACTCTAAAGAGGTATTTTCTGACTTCTCTCATTTTGAAATAGAATCTTGTTTGTGTGAAATTATAGGATAGTGTTAGAAACTTCGAAACAAATTGAAAAACCTTCAAAAAGTTCATGAAATTGGTATTATAGAATACAACGAGTTAGAGAAAGAAAATTCTATCTATAAATCAAACAACTTGAAATTAAAAGAAGAAATAAGATTGATTACAAGTAGGGTTCTAAGTCTAGAAGAAAATATGATCCCAGAAACACCTTCTCTAGAAACTACTATAAGTAAACATGATGATGCGTTTCAATTTTTTTTTTTTAAAAACAACACACACAAAAGCAAAATGGCCTTTGTAATCTATGGCGTTGGTCATAATGGAAAAAGGGGAATTGGTTATATTTCTAATAAAAATCAAACCCTTTGAAAGTACACAAATCAATACCTCCCTTCACATACCATCACATAAAAGCACAAACACATAAAGATATGGGTACCAAAAGATAAGACTGTTTATGTTGCAGATATCGTACACAACAAAGTCCCAACACCAATCTTGGTAACTGGACTCTGGATGCTCGCGTCACATGACAGGAAAAAAGTATATGTTCCAAGATTTGGAACTTAAAGACGCTGGATTAGTTGGATTCGGAGCAAACCAGAAAGGTAAAATTAAGAGATCATGAACTATTGGTAACATATCTCTTCCCTCTATTTCAAATGTTCTATATGTTGAAGAGCTAATGCATAATTTGTTATCCATAAGTCAATTAAGTGATAACGGCTATGACATTATCTTTAATAAAAAAACATGTAAAGATGTCAGTCAGAAAGATGACTCAGTTATGTTCTTTGGTAAAAGGAAAAACAACATTTAGAAAATTAATCTTTCTGATTTAAAAAATCAAAATGTTAAATGTCTTATGTCTGTTAACGGAGAGTACTGGGTATGGCACAAAATCTTAGGTCATATTAGCCTGAGATAAATCTCTCAGCTCAAAAAACTTGAGTTAGTCAGAGGCCTTCCAAAACTGAAGTTTACTTCAGATGCTCTCTCTGAAGCATGTCAGAAAGGCAAGTTCTGTAAAACTTTTTTTAAATCTAAAAATGTTGTTTCTACCTCTAAACCTTTAGAACTTCCACACATTGATCTGTTTGGACCAGTTAAAATTGCGCCAGTCAATGACAAGAAATATAGACTCGTTATTGTAGATGACTATAGTCACTGGAGATGTGTAAAATTCCTAAGACATAAGAATGAGTCTCATTTTGTGTTCTCTAGCTTCTGTGCAAAAGTGCAAAATGATTTTGATTGTAAAATTATTAAAGTAAGAAGCGATCATGGTGGAGAATTTGAAAATAAAGACTTCTAAAATTTGTTTCACACATATGACATTTCTCATTATTTCTCCTGTCCTATAACTCCTTAACAAAATGGAGTTGTAGAAAGGAAAAATAGATCATGATAAATGAAACAAATATTGCAAATCACTTTTGGGCAGAAGCTGTGAATACACCATGTTATATTCAAAATAGAATATCGATAAGACCTATTTTGAATAAGACTCCTTATGAACTGTGTAAGGGGGAGAAAACCAAACATTTCTTATTTTCACCCCTTTGGATGTGTATGCTTTATATTAAATACTAAAGAAATTTTAAATAAGTTTGACTCCAAAGCTCATAAAAGTATTATGCTTGGATATTTTGAATGTTCTAAAGGATACAGAGTATACAATACAGAAACACGTATAGTGGAGAAATCCATTCATATTAGATTTGATGATAATCTTGACTCTGAAAAGTCAAAGCAAGTTGAAAATTCCGCAAATGTTGAAATAAGACTTGCAGGTTCAAAAGATGGTCCGGATACAGAAACCAAGATTGATGACTCACTAGAACCACCTGATACTTCAACCATTCAAAAAATACGGAAACTAGGACATAACCACTCCAAAGAACTCATTATGGGATACAAGACGGAACTTGTCAGAACGAGATCAACCTTCAAGAAAATTGAAGAAACTATTTTAGGATTGGTCTCTCTAATTAAACAAACTTCATATACATAAGCTCTTCAAGATAATGAGTGGATACTAGCAATGCAAGAAGAGCTTAACCAATTATCCAGAAGCGATGTCTGGGATCTGGTACCCAATCCTAGTGGAGTTCACGTTATAGGCACTAAGTCAGTTTTTAGAAACAAGATGAATGAGCAAGGTGAAGTCATCAGAAATAAGGCAAGACTAGAAGCTCAGGGGTATAATCATCAAGAAGGTATTTACTACAATGAAACCTTTCCACCAGACGCCAGGTTAGAATCCATCCGTCTTCTTATTTCATTTGATGTCCACAATAATATCACACTATATCAAATGGATGTTAAAAGTGAATTTCTAAATGGTTACATTTCTGAAGAAGTTTATGTAAAGCAACCTCCTGGTTTTGAGAACCCTAAATCTCCTGAACGTGTCTTATAACTAAACTAATCTTTATATGGATTCAAACAAGCTCCTAGAGCTTGGTATGAAAGAGTAAGTTATTTTCTATCAAAAATGGGTTCTCAAGAGGATTAGTAAACACAAACTTGTTTTGTAAAAATGATGGAAAATATCTCATGATTTTCCAAATATATGTTGATGATATCATCTTTGGTTATGCTAATCCATCTGTATGTCAAGAATTATCAAAGTTAATGTCGACAAAATTCGAAATAATCTTAATGCAAGAATTAAAGTACTTTTTGGGGATTCAAATTAATTAAGCACCAAAATCTACTTACATTTATCAGGGTAAGTATACCAGAGAGATTCTAAAAAAGTTTGTCAAAATCTATTTCATGGTTTAATTGTCTCCCTTATTTATCTTACATCTTCAAGACCAGCCATTTTGTATAGTGTGTGCCTGTGTGCTCACTTTCAGTTGGATCATAAGGAGACTCACATAACTGTTGTTAAAAGAATCCTTAAATATTTGAAAGGTACACCCAACCTTGGCCTGATATATGTAAAAACATCAGAGTAAACCCTTTTTAGATTTTGTGATGCTGTCATACCCCAAAATTTGCCCTCCATCTACTCAAGAGATTTCATACATCTATGCTCAAGGATTCCTCAAGAGTTGATCAGACAAACTCTCTCTTAGACAATCAACCCAAACTAGGGTTTGGTATCTCTCAAGTCAAGATGAATTTCCAACATCTCCAATGGCCTTCATGCCTCCACATATGCTTCAAAGATTCTCCATGTCAAGTTTCAAGCTTCACAAGTCAAGTTTCCTCAGACAATTGCTCAGATGGTTGAAAATCAGTTGTATTGGACAAAAAGTCAATTGTGGTCAACATACAGTCAAACTTCACAATTTTTGGTCAACATCCTCATTTTTAAGTTACATTCATCATTTGATCAAGGGTTGATTATGATTCATCAAGAAAACTCAAGATTTGCTCAAAAGTCAAACTTTCTAAATTAGGGTTTCTAGGTGAAAAGTCAACTGAACTTTGACTGATCATAACTTTCTCATACTTTCTCAGAAATTTTTCCACCACCTCTTGTTTTGAAGGAAATTCAATTCTCTACAACTTCATGTCTCACAAGAATGTCCAAAAAATGCTTCATTTGAGAGGTATAGCTCAAAACATTACAGGTCATTTTCAAAGTCAACAAAAAGTCAACTTTTTGTTTTGAAGATATATTGAGCATGGAAACTCCAATTGAGATGGGACCAAAAGGGTTGGTTAGAGGACTCTTAGAGCTTTCCAAAAAGTCCAAGAAAACTCAAAAATGTGGAAAATTGAGCAAGATACACTCTTCAGAAGTTGGGGAATTTTGGACAATTGCACAAAAGGACATTTTGGTCAAAATGCAAAATTTTCCAAATGGGCCTATAATCTTTTGATCCAAACTTGTTCATGACAATATTCTTGACCCATAAATGTTTGGCATTGGTAATTTTCTATTTTTGTGATTTATATTTGAATTTTATAACATTTAATTCAAAAATAAATTATATAAAACATGAAAATTAAGTATTTTTTCCAAAAGGGCTGATTTTATATCTTCCTTAATGTCCAAGAAAGCCCACAACAATTGCCAAATTCGTGCTAGCCTTTTACATGGAAGGAAAATCAATTTTTTTCAAAATTTGATTTGTTTTAAAGAGGAAATATTTGCACATTGATCATTGAATCTTTTTTCACTCTTATTGCTCTCCAAATCTCTTCTATAAATACCAAGCAATGCAGCCAGCAACGAGAGGAAACCCTAGCCCTTGCACTAACCCTTATTTTGCCAAAATATTTCTCAAACTTTTGAAAATCGAGTTTCAAGCTCCAGCCGTTTTCAGCCCTCAAAAACCACTCTATTGTCTTCAGGAGGTAAGCTTGAGTAAGTACACACCCTTGCCAATGATTAAACCAAGCTGAATCGAGCCCTGTACATACATACATATTCAATTTTGTTTGATTTTTGCATTCTATTATTCTGCTTGTTTCAATTGATTCTAACGCCCTTTTTGTGTTCATGAGACCCCATATAAACGATCTGGGCAATCGCTAGCAAGGTTGAACGTCCAAAACTCATAATGCCATGTTTAGGGTTTCAAAGCTATTGAGTTTCGAACTGGCATTTAGAGGAACTTTTAGAAAAAACTGAGACCACCATCAGGTTCGCAGACCCCGATTTAGGGGTAGCTTTAATCCTCTTCAATTTATGTATTTTGGGTTTGGAAAATCAACCCGGAGAAGACGACCGAGCCCTAGCTCCGGCGTCGACTCGATTGACCGCGAGGAGGTGGCGTGGCGAGATAACGCTTCAATTCGTCCATTCAAAAAGATGGGGCCGGATCGTGTTTGATTTTCAAAAATCAGTGACACGTTTACACTTATATTCTTTTAATTCCAGCTTTTCAAACACCAATTGCAACATGGCGCAGCGGTTAAGGCGTAGGATGATGGAGATTCTCTCAAAGGTCTCAGGTTCAAGTCCTGGCAAGACCAATCTCTTTTCCTTTTTTCCAAACTTGCAATATTTTCATATTTTCTAATTTTTTAATATTTGCATGTTATTTTAATTTCTTTTCACAATTTTATTTCAGCATTTAAAAATCATCAAAAATTAATTTTCTTTTTGCATTATTTTCATAAAAATCTTTATTTAATTTAATAAATTAAAAAACATATTTTTGCATGCATATTTATTTTTATTTGTAATTTTGCATTTAAATCATTGTTAATTCATTTTTAATTATTAAATTGCATCTAAAAATCCCAAAAAAATTATCTTAGTATATTTACATTATTTCCAGCATGTCATATCTTTTCCAATTTAAAATTTGCATTTTTCCTAACATTTTCTCTTATTTCGATTTCATCATATTTTCCGATTTCTCATTCGTTTCACAGGTTCTTCCAATTCGGACGTTTCTTTACTATTTTCATTTTATTTTCCAATAATGTAACTGTATATGGGATGTAATAGTTTAATTTAGGATTTTATTTTCCGCATTTTCAATTATGTATCTGCCCCAAAGCCTTGTAATAGCGTAGGACATTTACCTTTCCGCACTTTACATTCCGCATTTTAATTTCCGCACCCTATAAATTGCTAGTAATTAGGCGTGTATGGCAAGACTAAAATTGAACATAGCCCACTAATTTTCAAGATAACATATTCTGAAATCAACACACTTCTTTCACACACGCACCCCTTAGGGTAATTCTCTCTCGTTGCCTTTGCGAATTCAAAATGGTCATGTCCCTCGAGTAGAGGTACTCTAGCGCCGTTGCCTTCCAAACAAATCATCATAGTCCCTTCGATACAAAGATCATAAGACCCACGATGTCGCCTCCGAATACATGATCTTGACCCTCGATTGTCGCCTACGAAAAATAATGATAGTCCCTTCGAATGTGCTAGGATACTTCCTACAAGTTGCCTTCTATGACCATCCGATGTCCCTTCGAGTGTCCCGCTTACATCCAACGAATGGAGTTACCTACCAACTAATGGTATGGCTAGCGCTATTCTAAAGGAACGTAGAAGTACAACAAAATGACCAATTCTGAGTGGGTAAATAAGTCTTTTAGTTGCTTGCTCTATCAAATACTTTTCACACCACACACTTTTTTCAAAGTTCAAATTCTTTTCAAAACAGAAACATTTCCGAACACTTTGTATACACTCCTACATGAGTCATTACAAAGTCAAAGCGAAATGCCTTTTTCAAAACATCTTTGTCAAACACACAGAAAGCAATTTTAAAAAGTGATCTAGAGCAACTAAGAGCCCGTAGAATAAACTGCGGATGGAAAGGGGTGCTAATACCTTCCCTTTTCATAACCATTCTCCCGAGAATCTAACGAAGGTCTTTTTCGTACTTTTACCTTCCCTTAATTGGATAAAAATAAAAGCCGGTGGCGACTCTTGCTATCCGCACATTTGGATACAAAAATCCTACAAAGTCAGTTCACCGTATTACAGATGCATACTATGCAGGTGACATGATTGAATGCAAAATTACTTCTGGAAACTTTCAGTTTCTGGGAAGGAACCTTATCTCATGGTCAAGTAAAAGACAATCAACCACAAAAGTTGAATTTATCTCAGCATCCCTTTGTAGTACCCAAATGCTCTAGATGAAAAGCCAACTTGAGGATTTCCAAATCTTTCAGAAGGAAATACCAATCTCTTATGACAACACTGCAGCAATCCGTTTGAGTAAGAATCCTACCCTTCACTCTAGAGCTAAGAAAATAGAAATTAAACACCATTTTATCAAAGACTATGTTCAAAAAGGGATCCTTACCTTAAAATTTATAGATAAAGACCATCAGTGAGTTGACATTTTCATAAAACACTTGTCTGAAGATAGATTCTAATTCATTCTAGAAAACTTAAATATGACCTTGTGTCCTGAATAGGTTTTGATAAAATTGCTTAAATAAATGTGCATAGAAAATTAGTTTGATTGCTTCTGATGTCTCTACCAATCAGAAACAGTTTTTAAAACGTCAATTCAAATTGACACATAACAGAGACATGTCAGTTTGTTCATGTGAGCATAATTGGGAATTGACCCTGTCAATTCCAATTAATGCAAATCACTATAATGTCACATTAAGCAATTATTTATTCCGAGATTAGGTCAAATTCATCATTTCCCCCAAAATTACTTTTCGTATACGTTTTATTTCACTATTTCCAACAACTGTTTTCAAAACCTTTTAAATACCGAATCACCATCTTTTATTTCTTCAAACCTTCTTTCTAAAATCCCTAAATCTCTCTCCGTAAACAAAATCCCTTTTGTTGCAATTTCTCTCTCTCTCTCTCTCTCTCTCTATATATATATATATATATATATATATATATATATATATATATATATATATATATATATATATTTTCTCCATGGATCATCATGTTGAACGATCAATGGTATAATTTTCCAAAGAGATGGATCATTTGGAAAAAAGAGTCTCTTCTTCCCAACCTTCAACTACGGAAAATGTCTCTCATAACCTAGAAAAACCTGCTAAAAACCCTGTAGATCTTTTAAATCACCCTTAGAAGATTTATGTTAATACTCCTTTAGATCAACTAACAGTTCTTAGTGAGCTTATTGTAGACTTCAACAACATCAAGGATAACGACATTGATATGTTTCAAGAATTGTCTAAACAAAGACGGGGAAACTTCTTCTTTCGCCTCTATGGTCCAACCTATGTTGACTTAGTCAAAGAATTCTGGGTACATGCTGATGCAAATGTGAAGTATATTGTCTCTCATGTTAAGGGAGAAAAATTGATACTTACTGAAAGAGATATTGTTATGATACTGGGAATGGAACACAATCCTGTAAGAAGGATATACAACGCCCCCTCAAAATCAAGATACCTTATTGATAAGATTTAGCCACAAAAAATTCTCTGAAGCAACTAAAAATATCTTGGCAAAAAGTCAGAAACTTTATCCAAAATTGAGAATCTGGTTTAGGTTGATATTGGGTTGTATCCATCATAGAAAATCTACCAGTTCTTCTGACTACGTGATCATATACTAGAAAGTGATTTTTTCTGCATATTGAAAGGGTATAAAGTCAATCTGCCTTGTCTTCTCTTTTGTTATCTTTGAGACACCATAGTGGAAAGGAATCTTAGGAAATTCAAAGACCACATCTCTCTAGGCAGACTGATCACAAATATTTTGGTTGAAAGTGGTTTAGTCGAACATTTCACGATGCAGAAACTGGTAGAAAACCTACCCTACCAGACTTAGAGTTGTCAAAATGGGTCAGGCCCATCAGGCTGACCCATAAGCCCTATAATTTAGCGCGGTCCGGGCCACAAAATATCTTTAAAAAACACGACCCTATATTTTTGTCCCAATCCATCTGGCTTATGCTTTTCATAGGCCAGGCCAAGCGGGCTTCGGGCTGGCCCTTTATAAAAAGATTTTGATAAGTTTTGGGGAAAAAAGATTGAGATGAGATATGATTGCATAAGTGTGTTTTCAAGTGATAAAGAAAAGTTAAAGAAGATGAAAATATATTTTCAAGATGATGTGATCAAGGGAATGGTTGTGAGATGAAAAAAAAACGATAAGTATTAGTGATAATATTAAGTTGCTATTCTTTTACATGGATGTTTTTGTATCTGATATGTATGTATGTATGTATGTATGTATGTATGTATGTATGTATGTATGTATGTATGTATGTATGTATGTATGTATGTATGTATGTATGAATCTGATATAGACACACACACACACATACACACACACACGTTGATGACTCTCTACTTATGTAATGTACTTTTTATCCATTAAATCCTTTTTAATAAAATTAAAACTATAATATTGAAATACGAGTCGGGCTGGCCTGTCAGGCTGGCTCGTCGGGCAGCACGGGCCTCTGTAAAATGGGTCGGGCTCAAATTATATAGTCCATTAAGTAATCGAATCGGGTTGGGCCAACCCATTTAAACATGTTGGCCTATTGGGCCGAAGCGGGATGGGTTGGGCCGACCCATTTGACAGCTTGTCTAGACTGGAAGGTTCTTCAATGCCAAAAATGTCAAGTTTATGGGAATCATTTGAAAGATTTTGGTTAAACCCGTTATTGACTATGCGATGACGACTCAAATTGAAACTTGTGTCTGTGTTGATGGTTTTCCACTTTTTAACAAGGTAGATCCTCCAGAAATTATGAAAGCTTTTCTCACAGCTCAAGGCTTTGATCCATCCAAGTTCGATTACAACACTTTTCTGAACGCTCCACCAGAAAATACTTCTAAGAAATAAAAATCCAAGTCAAAGAAAGACCTCACTCAGAAGGCCCTGAAGATTTCTAAAACATCTTCAGCAGGAAATCAAGGATTAGCCCCCATTTCCGAAAACCCCAGTAAGTCTTCTGGTTATGCTACTCGTTCTCATACCGTTGCACCTGCACCTTGTCCTATTTCTACTCCACCTCCGCAAACTTCGACCACAGTTTCTACTTCGTCCACTCCACCACCATTTCTAAACATTTGCGTTCGCACAGAAAAATCCAAACAACAACAACAACAATTGTCACCGCTGCCACAGATACAACCTCAACAATCACTAACACCTCTTTCACAAATTAATTCATCTCTTATTTCCTCTGAACAACTCATTATCCAACCAATCATTCCTTCAACCTCCACCTCTAATGTTTTTGAACCTACTCCTTCCAAACCCCAACCTTCTACATTACCTACTTCCACCATGGAAGATTCATATTTTCTAGAGAACATCTTCTATTCCCCTCATATATTTGATGAATGCCATTCTGATTTCGAGTCCACTAAATCATCCAAAGTATCATCCTCACAATCCCAACCATCATCCCCACCAAGCCTTGAAGAAATATTCTCCAAAATCTCAGACAAGGCCGTACTGAAACTGGTCACGCTTTATGAGAACTCTGGCTCCAGCCTTAACTCTGTTGAAGTAAAAGCTTCCTGGGATGTGTTTTATACCTTTCTGGATAAGCACTTTCCCCGAATCAAGAATGCTTCTGCTCAACTCTAGACCAAGTATACCGATGAAGCTGCTCAGTGCTAACAAGAAGCTGAAAACCAGAAAGTTGTTGAGGAAATAGCTCAGAAATTTGCTGAGGAAGCAGCTCAGAAAGCTACTGAGGAGGCCGCTCAAAAGGATCTTGAAGAGAAAACAAGGAAGAGTTTAGAAGACACCAGTAACCCTATACCTCTGGATAACTTAGTGGTTCTGCGTCGATTTCTCAGCTCTTTGGATGAACTTAAGAACGATAAGAAGAATATACATAAATATCATAACAAAGTTAAGAAACGACTCAACAAGCAGGATGAAATTAATTATAACATCCAGAATCTGCTTGCCTAGCTTATCAAGAGAACCTTAGAACACACTCCTTGACTTTTTTGTTCTCTCCTTTCTTTTATTTTCTCTTCTATAATTTTACTGCTATGTATTTTCTAATTTATAAAAATACATTTTGGTTTCACTTTTTGATTATGACAAAAAGGGGGAGTAATTGATGTGTTTGATATATACCTATTCTCATAAAACTCCGCGCTCACATTTTGTCATCTAATGACAAACAATTTTTTTTAAAGAATAATGCAGGAAAAGCTTCCCAAAACAAAAAGGAACTATCAAACTTATGGAGAGTCTGTACACTTTAAAGAAGCCTCTTCTAAACATCATTCTTTCTGATACAAATTCATACTAAAATGTAATGTTTTGTCATCATCAAAAAAGGGGAGATTGTTAGAGCAAGAAAGGTTCTAAACAATTATGTGTTTTGATGATAACAAAAATAAATGTGATATTATATATGTGCCAAGTATTGCAGTGTGTAGGAAAATCCTATATGTCCATATTTGATCAAAGATCAGAAACAAAGAATCAAATTAGAGAAACGAAGCTCAAATTTTATCAAAGAACATCGCTGATACTTATTGGAGTTTCTGAATAAGGCTTTCTGGATAAATGACTTAAAGCGAGGTCAAAATAATCGAAAACATGTTGGACACTCCATCAAAATGGTCTTGTTGGGTACAAAGCAGAAATCACCGTTTTCAAGGAAACACAATGATTTAAACTATATTGAGATAAAGCAAAGTTATTTACTGCGCCACTATTCACATTAATCATCACAATCTTTGAGAGAGATTTGCATTTGAAACATGTCTCTACATTAAAAGCTTGATCAAACGACACTATTCACATAGGGCTATAAAGTGATCACTTCACAATGTGATTGATACAACTGACAACCTCATTTTTAACTCCACGCATACATATCTTCAACAGTAAAAAGGTTGATTAGTTACATCAAGTTGTTGCTCAACAATGTAATTATTCTTGAGATAAAATATAGTGTTCATCTGCTTAATAGAAGCAATATTTGTAAACACAAAAGTAGTATACCACTTGAATTGTGAAAACTTCCTCAAGTGACCTTCTAGTCAGTATACATGAGAAGGCTAAGAGGTCTTTTTAGACTCTTAGAGGTTGTAATCTTCTGAGATTAGTGTATTAAGTCCTTTTTGAAGGCAAAATCACCTTGGTTGGTGGACAAGACGTATCCTTAGTTTTAAGGTGAACTTGTGTAAAAATAACTGTGTTATTTTTATTTGTTTTTCATTAACTGCTTATCATTGTGTGCTAGTAATAAAGCAATTTTTTTTTAAGTTAAGAAAATCCAATTCAAACCTCCTTTCTTGTGTTTTTATCTATCTTCAATTATGAGGTTTAAATTGAAAATCCGTCGAGATTAGTATCTCAACTCATTCGATGCATTATTTTCAAATAAGTCGGTATTCAAATTTAACTCCCAACTATGGTTTTGACATCGGAGACTCAATGAATCGTCTTTCCGATGAGTCGAAGATTTCGTCTTATTAATAACATATTAACTATTCTGATTATTTATATTGTAAATTCTTAATCTAATCTACTTCCATATATTTTCGTTGATGTATTAAATTATTAATATCGATAATTATTATTGGGTATTACATAAAATGCTCCCTCTCCAAAGTATATATGCTGTCACTAAGAACCTGACTATCCAATGCCACAAACCAGTTTTATTTATCAAAAAGAAAATATAAACATGGGGACACAAGCAAAAGTTCATGGAGAATATTATTAAACAAAACTAAGAAAAGAACTATTACAGTTATAGCAACAATACTTTAACATAGAATTGGTACATGTGTAAAGTGAAATTAGAATTCATTCATGTGAAATTAGAACTCATTCATGATACATATAACAACAGTTCACCTAAAAAATTGTTCCACTGTTAAACCTTCTCATAAAAAATCAGTTGTTATAAGCAGAGAATTGAAACATGAAATAGTGAAAAATGAGATATTTCGAAATCCTAATTTTTTTTTAGTCATTATTATTCAATTTAAATTTTTATTACTAAGTTGTATAGAACATTTCAAAGATTAAACTATACTTTTACAATTTTTTTAATGTACTTATTGAATATCCATCACACTAAGTTAGAGTTTTTATCTAGTAATTTTTTTCCATACACCATTCATTTTTTGCATTGAACTTTCTACTATAATTCATCAAAAAAAATTTGGAACCAATTTGGTCAACAACAGAATGTATTGATTCAAATAACAATTTTGTGATTGTAGACATGTGATTATGACCCAATGGAAATTAATTATGAAGAAAATCACTAAACATTTAGATTATTAAGCATTGAATCTAGTTGTATTTTAATTTTATTCCCATAATATAATATAAGTTATGAAATTTAGTCAAAATGTTAACTTTTCATCATATAATTTAGTCCATTTTAAATTAAAAACATTAAATATAAAGAAAAACAAGTTAAATACTATAGTTTCAAAGTATAACATCAATATGAAGAAAAAGTTAAATACCATAGTTTCAAAGTATAACATCAATACGAAGAAAAATAATAGAAAAAAAAAGAACATGCAACTATTCTTAAGTTTTTGGAGATCATATATACATTAGTCGCATTTTAATTATGATAAAAAAATAGAAGTTTTATTTAACCACGATTTAATTTTGACAAATATTTTATAAGAATCTATTTAATCATCGTCTAACTTAAACAAATTTTAGATCCTATGCATCAACCTGACTTTTACGTCTTCAAAGACGTCATGATGTATGTCTTGTTCTCCATATAAAGTTTCCATCTCATTAACAAAATGTATAGATTGAAAAAATATGGAGGAATCAATTAATCAACCTTATAAAAAGCTGAGTAATTCCCATCAAATATAATCACCAACCATATACCATTCCCCCTTTCCATTGGAACATGTTACATAATATTCTAAAAAGTGTATCTTTATTTCTTCTTTTATGTGGAACAAAAAGCATCTAAACATAAAAGAGAAAAAACTCTTGCACACCCTCTACCATGCATCAACTCTATGAATCAGCAGCAAAAGCACCAGCTTTCATCATTTGTTTAAATTCTTTAAAATTCACCATTCCATCACCATCTACGTCAACTTTCTTGATCATGTTTTTACAATCTTCTAAAGTTTTTCCATTTTTTAACCCCAAAGAAGATAACACCGCGCTTAATTCTTCGCCCGATATGAAACCATCTCCGTTTTGATCAAACACATTGAACGCTTCTTTAATATCCTCCTCCTCGTCTTTATCGTCCATTATCGTTTGGTATAACTCGCCGAATTCGTCAATGTCGACAAATCCATCTCCATTTACGTCGATTTTTTCAATCATTGCGATCAAATCTTTTTCTGAGATGCAAATTCCAAGGTTTTGTAACGAGTGACTAAGTTCTTTTCTTGTAATGCGACCGTCTCCATTTTTATCGAACATTTGAAAAATCCGTGCAAGTTCTCCTTGATCCATTGATTGCTTGTAGAAAAAGTAATCAAAAGAAAGATCAAGGAGGAGAGTAACAAAGAGCTAATATTATGAAATTTTATAAAATTGAAAATTTATTAGGATCAAACAAGTTTTAAATAAAGTATTGTGAGGACATTGAAATGGTAGCTAGGGTATAAGATTGTGGGGGAAAACAGAACCTTAACTACAAGGTTGACAATGGTCATTCAATATCAACAAATTAACCAAAATCATGAGCCAAAAATGATGTTGGAGTCGAAGACACTTCCTTAATTAATTGCGTTAAGTTAGGGGTTATTTTTGGTTTGTTCTTTTAAAAGATTGTTGATAAACAACTTTAGTTCTAGAATAAGCTGAGACCGAAAATAAAGATAACAATGGAAAAATGAATTGGAAATGGATCAAAATAAATTTTCGTCAACAAATATATTATTATTATTATTATTATTATTATTATTATTATTATTATTATTATTATTATTATTATTATTATTATTTATATTATTATTATTATTATATTATATTATTATTATTATTATTATTATTAATTATTATTATTATTATTATTATTATTGTACGATGTCAAAAATTATAGTTCATTAGGGAGTTCAGCCCTTGCTTCCCCACTTAAAATTTCTTAGCTTAAAAGGGATGTTAGTCTCATTCATCCATAATAGATTAGATTTGTATTCTCGATGTTAACACTACTAGTGTGTATACCCCGTGCGAGGCACGGGAAAAAAGAATTTAAATCAAAAAATATTTTATAATTTTTTTCAATTTTCATTTGAAATTTCAAGAATCACGCTTAAGTTATTTGGTTATTTATAAATCTATGAAAACACTATTTTTTTGGCCATTTATGATAAACAATAATCACTATACAATTGTGATAGCATATAAATATAAAAAAATAAAGCAAACATCTCTTAAAATATATAGTTGCATCTGCGTAAAAGAAAATAAAAAATTATAAAAGATTTTGTGAATAAAATTATTTAGTAATTTTACAAATTTATTATAAATAAAATAAAATCTAATTAATTCAAATCAATAAAATAATATACATTATTTAAAATGATTTTAATTAAAAAAGATAAAGTAAATTTTAAATAAAATTATATAGAAAACACATCCTTATTTTAAAATTTTATGCATAAACTTATTCATATTTTTTATAAATTTATTACAATAAAATAAAATCTAATTAATTCATATCAAGAAAATAATATAGATTATTTGAAATGATTTAAATTAAATAGATAATATAAATTTTAAATAAAATTATATATAAAACACATCCTTATTTTAAGATTTTTTGCATAAAATTATTCATTATTTTTTATAAATTTAAAACAAAAAATATCTAATTAACTCATATCAAGAAAATAATATAGATTATTTAAAATTTAATAAATTAAAGATGTAAAGTAAAATTTAAATAAAATATATAAAAAACTCATGTTTAAAATAAACTATCCATAAATTATGTAGTTAATAATACAAAATTTATTTGGATACATAATACAACTTTACATATAATATAAAATTCTGATCTATTTCCCAAAAATAAAATAAAAAATTTTGATCTAAAAAATATCTCCCAAGTTATAAAAATCAACCCCAACTTAGCATACAGTTTCACCCTCTGTAACTTTGTTTGTTTGGTTGTTAACTATCCCTCAAACCAAAATATTCACAAACATGAGTTATACTTCTACTCACATCGGAAAGATATTGATGAACCATTGCTAGCTCCTAGTGAACCAATACTATCATCATCTTTCACTCATTCATTTGCTTCAAAACATGAATCAGATGGTGAAACATATAATCCGCCATAGGTTCAGGCTCCTTTACGTCTTTCTGCAACCATCCTGCTCATGACAAAATAACTCAACAAAAAGTTAACTAATAGAGAAGAAATTGAGAGGATAATCTGTAACACCCCCTTCTAATTACCCGCGTTTTATAAATAAAAATCAGAGTATTTAATCATAACCAAGAAGGCGTCACAACTTAAAACATAAAAATTTGACCAAACAGCGTCATGCTTCACTGAAGAATACTCATCAATTAAATCATACTCAAAATTATGTTTAACAGCGGAAATGAAACATAATTAAATCCCGAATACTTTACTCAACAGTTATTCCAGGATAATAAATCAGCAAAATTCCAAAATTATTAAAATATCCATAAAAGGATTCCAAACAATCGTTTTCCCCAGTTACATCTACACACGACGCGACTATTGAACCGACTCGAATCTAGAGAGCTATCCTCACCAACTCCAAGCGGCTAATCACTTCGGATCTGAAATGTTAAAGTAAGGGTGAGATTTCAATTCAATATAATATGTATTATACGTTCTTAGATCCAACAGATTAATTGAATATATTAGTTCATCAACCAACACCAGATCATAAACAATACAGAAACAATTCACACAATGATCATGTATAATATCAAACAATGGCAATTGTAACACTGGAAACCATCCTAACATGTTACAATTCCATATGCAATGCAGACTCTATGCATGTGGTACCAATCGTGAACCGCGTTCACCCACTGCTCCGTTTACTCGTGGAAAGACAGTGTAATCCATGATTCGCCCACACCATTGGGTCAAGAATCTAGCCTCACTACCTCTACCCAGGTCAGTCTATTGGCTCTGCAAGCTCACTTCCGCACAATGGGAATGAACCAATTAACAAATGTATATGCATGCAATCATAAAAGCATGCCACATTATTCCACTGATCATAATAAATCAACATAACCACACGATGTCATTTCACCAATACATCACAATCAAATCATAATGGACATCAAAATATAACATGGTATGCATTAGTTCTCATCCGGTACTCAGACCATTCGCATTGATTACCATCTTCCGTATTTAAATCCACATTTTCAAAATCGGGGACTCGGCTCTTTTTAAAATAATTTTCAATAAAATAATATTTTTCTTTTCCAGGAGGTAGAACTTTAAATTTAAGAAATAACGCAAAGGCTTTCGAATCGAGTTACGGTTTAGAAAATATGCATTTTGAAAATTTAGAAGTTTTGAAAAATACACGGTGGTAACGGTTCCTCACGGAGAACCCGGTTCCACAGTTTGAAAAATACGCTCACGGAAATTTGTATGAGGAACCGGTTCCTCCCCAGGAACGGTTCCCGGTTTTCAAAATAGAGTCCCCGGATTTTGTATGGGGACCGGTTCCTCCCAGAACGGTTCCCATGTACAAAATGCCAAATATTAATTTTAATGGAACCGGTTCCTCCCACGGGAACCGGTTTCCACTTTATAACGACAATATTTATCATTTTTGACAGCTTTATGCATCCATAACCATTTCCAAACCTTCAAACACGAATTGCAATATTGGGAACACTAATCTAAAGCCATTTTACGCCATTTTAACATCAAACCACATAATTTACACATTCCTATCAGTCATCTGACACACTAATGATCAACTCTTCCATACACTGACACAACTTAGGGTTTCATGCTATAAACCTACAATTCCAATTTCTAACATACCCAATCATCCCATTGGTTCCCAAAACCCATAAGACATATTAACCAAATAAAATCACCCCTTACCTCGCGATGATTCTCCGGTTTCTCTCGGCGTCGGCTTTTCCTCTCTTCTCTTCTTCCTCCAACTCTACGTGAAATGATTTCCAAAAACCTTCTCTTTTTCCTTTCTTTTCCTTTTATATTTCCTTTTAATATTCCAATTAAATAATTAATTAATACTTAGCAATTAGTAGAGTGTTTTACTATCACACCCACCGTTTACTCTGCACACCTCCAAACCTTTCCTCATTAAATAATCCAATTAATCCAGATGAATTAAATATTTAAGACTTTAATCAATTAAATAATTAATTCTCGCTTATTTAATATTGAATTAAATCGGGGTGTCACAACTCTCCCCCACTAAAAGAGTTTTCGTCCTCGAAAACATACCTTAGACGAAAAGTTCGGGATATGCGTCCTTCATCTGACTCTCCAGCTCCCAAGTCACATTTCCTTCAGCTGGTCCTCCCCAAGCTACTCGTACCAGTGCTATCTCTTTACCTCGCAATTGCTTCACTTTTCGATCCTCAATTTTCGCAGGCACTGCTTCAACAGTCAAATTATCTCGTACCTGAACATCATCTACTTGAATCTCATGAGACGGATCCGCAATGTACCTCCTCAACTGAGATACATGGAAAACATCATGCAAATTCGCAAGTGGCGGTAAAGCAATCGATCGCAACTTTCCCAACTCTCTTGGTAATCTGAAACGGACCAATAAAGCGCGGAGTCAACTTCGTTGACTTCAAAGCTCGACCAATACTAGTCATCGGAGTAACTCTCATAAACACATGATCTCCTTCATCAAACTCGAGATCCTTCCTCCTCTTATCGTGATAGCTCTTCTGACGACTCTGAGAAGTCCTCATCTTCTCCTGAATCATCTTAATCTTTTCTGAAGTTTGTTGAACGATCTCTGGTCCAATCACAGCACTTTCTCCAGATTCGTACCAACACAACGGTGTCCGACATCTCCTACCATACAATGCTTCAAATGGAGCCATACCAATGCTCGAATGAAAACTATTGTTGTAGGTAAACTCTATCAATGGCAAATAGCTATCCCAAGCTCCACCTTTCTCTAACACACAAGCTCTTAACAAATCCTCTAACGACTGAATCGTCCTCTCCGTCTCACCATCTGTCTGCGGATGATACGCGGAACTCAATCGTAACTTAGTACCCAGAGCTTCTTGCAATCCTGTCCAGAACTTAGAAGTAAACCTCGGATCTCTATCCGACACAATGCTAGACGGAATACCATGCAAACTTACAACTTTCTCAACATACAATTCTGCCAACCTCTCCATCGGATAATCCATTCTTATCGGAATAAAGTGAGCAGACTTCGTCAATCGATCGACAATCACCCAAATAGAATCACAGTTCTTCACTGTTCTAGGCAACCCAGACACAAAATCCATAGAAATGCCATCCCACTTCCATTCCGGAACGAATAACGGTTCCATCGGTCCGGCGGCCGATGCTCAATCTTTGATTTCGACAAACCAAACATGCATACACAAACTCGGCGATTTCCTTCTTCATTCCGGCCACCAAAATAACTTCTTCAAGTCATGATACATCTTAGTAGCAGGATGAATACTCAATCCACTTGATGTCCTTCCTCCAAGATACTCTTCCGATCTCACAACATCCGACACACACTCTATCACCAAATCTCATAACACCATTCTCGTCAATTGAACTCACCTCCTTGACCTTGGTTAATCAATGTCGACTTGTCCACTAATCCAACATCGGACTTACGCCCATTTGAATCTCTTCCAAAATGCCACTAGTCGGCTTCAACATGCCCAACTTCACCTTTGTTCGGAGTAGTCTCACAAACCAAACTTAAGTCTGAATTGCTCGACCAACTCTAGCTCACGGACCATCAACATCGACATATGCAAGGATTTCCCTCAAGCATCTGCTCGACGTTTGCCTTACCGGATGGTAGTTCAAACCAAAATCGTAATCCTTGAGAAATTCCAACCATCTCCTCATCTCATATTCAACTCCTTCGATCAAAGAGATACTTGAGGCTCTTATGATCGTTGAAAACTTCAAACCGTGAACCATACGGATAATGCCTCCATAGTTTCAACACAAACACAACGGCCAACTCTAAATCATGAGTCGGGTAATTCCTTTCATGAGTCTTTAAGCGTCTCGAGCATAAGCCACAACCTTATCTTGCATCAAAACACCTCCTAAACCCATCAAAGGCGCATCACAATACACCACAAAGATTCTTCGGTTGGCAAAATCAAAATCGGACACTAGTCAACCTCCTCTTCAATTCTTGAAATCCTTCTCACAATCATCCCAAATAAATACTTGACCTTTTCTCGTCAATCTAGTCAATGGTAGCGCTAACTTAGAAAACCCCTCAATGAACTTCCTGTAGTAACTGCGGACCAGAAACTACGAATCTCGAAGCATTCTTGACTTCCCAGAGATACCGCTTCTACTTTTGTAGGATCAACAATACCATTCTTGGATATCACATGACCCGAAAAACTCACCGCTTAACCAAAACTCACACTTTGACAATTTTGCATAAAGTTTCTTTTCCTTGACACTTCCATACAATTACGAGATGCTTTGCATGCTCCTCATCATCCTTTGAGTAGATCGAATGTCGTCAATAAACACCACCACAAACTTGTCAAGATACGGATGAAATATCCTGTTCATATACTCCATAAACACACGGTGCATTAGTAACTCCAAATGGCATAGAGAATATTCATAATGCCCATACCTCGTTCTAAAAGCGGTCTTACGAATATCTTCCGTCTTAACACGAATCGATGATATCCGGACCTCAAATCAATCTTGCTAAACACAAGCTCCAACCAACGATCCATCAAGTCATCAATCCTCGGCGGTGGATACCGATTCTTGATCGTCACTTTATTCAATGTCTGTAGTCCACACGGTCTCATCGTACCTTCCTTCTTAACCAACAACAGGCGCACCGGCGAAACACTAGGCGAATAAATTTCTTTTCCAATAACTCTTCCAACTGTTTCTTGATTCGGACAATTCGGATGCCGACATGCGATAAGGCGCCATCGACACGGACTAGTTCAGAATCAAATCTATAGTAAACTCCACTTCTCGTTCGGTGGTAACTCGTTAACATCCTCTGGAAACACCTCGGAAATTCATTCACGGTAACTCACCACTCTTAGCCTTCCCTTTCACTTCCGTTGAAGAATATAACATGAACACTACTGACACCATCTCGGCGGTGAGTTCATCGCTTAATGACATGATCTCATCTTGACCTTAGCTACTTGGAAATATAACTGTCTTCTCAAAACAATTGATATGAACCTGGTTGAAGACCAACCAGTTCATTCCAAGGATAATATCAAGTTGTTCTAATGGTAGGCACACTAAATCCATACCGAACCCTCTATCGAAAATAACGATAGGACAATTTCTACACACATACGAAGTAGTCACTGAACCCGCGAGTGTCAATAACCATACTTCCATCCAAATTAGAAATTTCTAGATTCAATCTCTTAGCACAGTCCAAAGAAATAAAAGAGTGTGTCGCTCCAGTGTCAATAATTGCAATTAAAGGTATGCCATTAATAAAACATGTACCTTTAATCAACCGGTCATCAGGCTTAACATCTGATCCTGACAAAGCGAACACCTTTCCACCAGCTTGCTCTTTCTTTGGCTTAGTACACTGCGGACGAGTGTGTCCTTCTTCACCACAGTTGTAACAAGTTATCCTTCGGGATCTACACTCAGCAGCTAAATGACCGACTCTCCCACAATTATTGCACTTTCTCGCATCAGCCTTGCATTCAAGAGCTCGGTGACCCAATTCACCACATCGTAGCACTACGGAAGAACCGGAAGAACAGTCTCCCCACTAGGCTTCTTCCAACCTCCGGATCTATGATTATTCCTATCATAAGGCTTACCGCGATCCATCATCTCTTACCCTTACGGTCAGCATAATTACGAGCATTCGCCTTAGTACTAGTAAGATCTTCTTCCGAATCCTACTACAATCCACCAAATCGGGGAATCTCCTAATCTGGCGATACGATACCTGCTTGATCTCATCGCGCAGTCCATTCTCAAACTTGATACATTTGGAAAACTCTCCATCTGCATCGTTAGGATAATTAGCATAATACTTTGCTAACTCAGAAAACTTGGTCGCGTACTCACTCACAGACTTGTTGCCTTGCTTGAGCTCCAGAAATTCTATCTCTTTCTTACCCCGAATGTCTTCAGGAAAATACCTTCTCAGGAAAGCTCTTCTGAACACAGCCCAAGTTAATGCAACTCCGTCTTCTTCAATTTAGTCTGTAGCAACCCACGGTCATCGACTTCCTCTGCCAACATGTGAGTACCATACCTCACCTTCACCCCTCGGCCAATCAATAACTCGAAGATCCTCTCGATCTCCTTGACCACCGAGCACCCTCGGGATCATGTGCACCTTTGAACAACGGAGGATTATTCCTCGAAAATTCCCCAATTGTCTGTCAGCACCAATCGCAGCTCCCTGCTGATTCCCTCCGAGCACTCCAGCTAACATTCCCAAAGCCTCAGCAATAGCATCATCATTCCTTCCGTTACCTCTTCCAGCCATTGTTCTGTAACATTACAAAACAACCTACATCAGCACACAAGTATCGACAGTGTTACTTACACTAGTCGCATACTAAAGGGATAACGACACTAAGACAAGACCGACTATGCTCTGATACCACTATTGTAACACCCCCTTCTAATTACCCGCGTTTTATAAATAAAAATCAGAGTATCTAATCATAACCAAGAAGGCGTCACAACTTAAAACATAAAAATTTGACCAAACAGCGTCATGCTTCACTGAAGAATACTCATCAATTAAATCATACTCAAAATTATGTTTAACAGCGGAAATGAAACATAATTAAATCCCGAATACTTTACTCAACAGTTATTCCAGGATAATAAATCAACAAAATTCCAAAATTATTAAAATATCCATAAAAGGATTCCAAACAATCGTTTTCCCCCAGTGTTACATCTACCAGAGCACGACACTGACACGCGGACTATTGAACTGACTCGAATCTAGAGAGCTATCCTCACCAACTCCAAGCGGCTAATCACTTCGGATCTGAAATGTTAAAGTAAGGGTGAGATTTCAATTCAATATAATATGTATTATACGTTCTTAGATCCAACAGATTAATTGAATATATTAGTTCATCAACCAACACCAGATCATAAACAATACAGAAACAATTCACACAATGATCATGTATAATATCAAACAATGGCAATTGTAACACTGGAAACCATCCTAACATGTTACAATTCCATATGCAATGCAGACTCTATGCATGTGGTACCAATCGTGAACCGCGTTCACCCACTGCTCCGTTTACTCGTGGAAAGACAGTGTAATCCATGATTCGCCCACACCATTGGGTCAAGAATCTAGCCTCACTACCTCTACCCAGGTCAGTCTATTGGCTCTGCAAGCTCACTTCCGCACAATGGGAATGAACCAATTAACAAATGTATATGCATGCAATCATAAAAGCATGCCACATTATTCCACTGATCATAATAAATCAACATAACCACACGATGTCATTTCACCAATACATCACAATCAAATCATAATGGACATCAAAATATAACATGGTATGCATTAGTTCTCATCCGGTACTCAGACCATTCGCATTGATTACCATCTTCCGTATTTAAATCCACATTTTCAAAATCGGGGACTCGGCTCTTTTAAAATAATTTTCAATAAAATAATATTTTCTTTTCTAGGAGGTAGAACTTTAAATTTAAGAAATAACACCGCGGCTTTCGAATCGAGTTACGGTTTAGAAAATATGCATTTTGAAAATTTAGAAGTTTTGGAAAAATACAGTGGTAACGGTTCCTCAGGGAGAACCGGTTCCCACAGTTTAAAAATACGCTCACGGAAATTTGTATGGGGAACCGGTTCCTCCCACGGGAACCGGTTCCCGTTTTCAAAATAGAGTCCCCTGGATTTTTGTATGGGAACCGGTTCCTCCCATAGGGAACCGGTTCCCATGTACAAAATGCCAAAATATTAATTTATTGGAACCGGTTCCTCCCCACGAACCGGTTTCCACGACTATAACACAATATTTATCATTTTGTGACTTTATGCATCCATAACCATTTCCAAACCTTCAAACACGAATTGCAATATTGGAACACTAATCTAAAGCCATTTCGCCATTTTAACATCAAACCACATAATTTACACATTCCTATCGGTCATCGACACACTAATGATCAACTCTTCCATACATTGACACAACTTAGGGTTTCATGCTATAAACCTACAATTCCAATTTCTAACATACCAATCATCCCATTGGTTCCCAAAACCCATAAGACATATTAACCAAATAAAATCACCCTTACCTCGCGATGATTCTCGGTTTCTCTCGGCGTCGGCTTTTCCTCTCTTCTCTTCTTCCTCCAACTCTACGTGAAATGATTTCCAAAAACCTTCTCTTTTTCCTTTCTTTTCCTTTTATATTTCCTTTTAATATTCCAATTAAATAATTAATTAATACTTAGCAATTAGTAGAGTGTTTTACTATCACACCCACCGTTTACTCTGCACACCTCCAAACCTTTCCTCATTAAATAATCCAATTAATTCAGATGAATTAAATATTTAAGACTTTAACCAATTAAATAATTAATTATCGCTTATTTAATATTGAATTAAATCGGGGTGTCACATAATCAACATACCATTTGTCTTATTATTGTGATCATGTTAACTAAAAGTATGACACAAGAAACTAAATAATGATTTTAGACACTTTATTCTTTACTATAATATTAAAAAATGATTGTGGTCTCTTGGCAGAATAGTGTTGCATTCAACTTATTACATAGTTATAAATATTGAATACATATTTAGAATTTCAAAAATATCTGGTAGTTCTTTTCAATTGACGATAGCAAATTAACATATTTAAAAAAATATATATATCTCAAAACATAAACCAAATAAATTTTTTACCTGTTACATGGCATCTAGACGCAGAGTATAGTTTGATGGCCTTAGATTTCTAAAGTCACACATCTGCATCATGCCACCATGATAGACTTATGTATACATAAGCAAGATGAACCTGTATCAATACAAATTAAGAAAAAAAATGGTATTTTGTCTGTCATTTCAAGCCAAACATGCATGCCAAAAATCAATTGCTCTCCAAATTTTGTCTTCCACGTTGCCAAAGCCTGCACAAGTCACTAAGTTATTATCACAAATAGTTGGTGTGCAACAATTTTAAAACTATTTTATGTCTTCAAGTAGCAGCAACAAGAATCATACAACTACATACATAAATTAACCAGCAAAACTCCGGTAGCAAGAATCAGATAAAACAACATCACTCAGTATAAAATTCAAAATAATAAAGATAAGATTGTTGAAAAACTAAAGAAAAAGATTGACCTAAAATCTGAACATATAATAGTCATCTCCAAAAGTAGCATGCCTGTAATCCATTATTTTGATTTAAGGGTTTCTATAGAGAAGGCAACGCTGAAAAAGACATGGAAAAAATCTAGATTCAGGAAGAAACCTACAAACATTGGAAACAAAAAACAAAACACAAAACATGAAATCACACTTGCCTCATCTATAAAAATTAATACAGATTTTTTGTCAGAACATTAGTAGAAGAAGAGGATTCAGACGATTTGCTTTAGATGTGGAGTTGTTGTTGTTTTGTTGAGCCGTATTTGCTTTAGATGTGGAGTTGTTGTTGTTTTGCTGAGCCGTATTTATAGGAGAGAAGAATGACATGAGGAATTCCATTAGTATTACATGAACCATTAAATAAGTTGAATCTGGGCAGAAGATGAAGAATCGGCGTTTGGGAAGAGAAACAAAATTTATTACGGCAGTACATCATTACTGTTTACTCAACCCAAATGAGTGCGTGATAAATAAGCTCAATTTTGATTGGACCAAATACAAAAAATTATAAAATAAAATAAATTTAATAAAATAAATAAAAGTTTCCATTTATAGATAATCTACAAATATAAGAATGCATGAGAGTTTGCCAAGTGTCAAACTTGCCAAAGTACTCATCTAGCTATATTATATTGTATGATTGTATGATTGTATGATACCAAATTAATAAAATAAATAACAATAGAGTTAATATCAAATTTATTATCTGTGGCTAAGATAAAATATCACCTGTAAAAAAAAAACATAAATTCTTTTATCATATGAACAAAATAAAACAGTGTCAAATATAAGTCAAAAGTGAAAATTTATTTACGTAACTAAATAGGAAGGTCTACAATTATCATCATCCTCATCTATTATCATATTATCATAATAAGAAAATTAAGCTCCGCCATTTTTATTTCTTTTCCAAACTAAAATTAATTACAAAGGATAAATCATGCCCTTTACCATCATTTCAAATTTATAATCTCTTTTCATATTTGATGATGTTTGCATATTTATTGCATCTTTTAATCATGCCATCTTTTATATTCAACGATCAAATTACAATCATGTATTTTTGTTTGAATTTCTAGATTTTCTTTTTGGAATAATCAAGTTTTAAAAAAAAAAAACAAAAATAATCAATTTTTGAAAAAATTTACGCAAATAATCAATTTTCAGGACAAAATTACACATAGGAGCCATCTGAGATGACTCCTCCTCTTAAAGTTAACACATAGGCGCCATCCCACATGACTCCTCCTTGTCAATAAGCCATGCAAGATGACGCCTCCTCCTTGTGGTTTACATGTAGGAGCTATCTCAGATGGCTCCTACATGTATTTTTTTTTTTATAAATACACACTCATCCCTCCTTCATTTTTCACATTTTTTCAACTTCTCATCTCATATTCTCTCTTATTCTCTGTTACTCTCTCTTTTTTTTTCTTTCTATCATGACATCTCCATACATCCATACCAGAGATGGATACGTTGTTTTCTCGGCCTCAAAACCTCCAATGAAAATGAAATTTTGGCACATATTTACCATGGCCAAACTGGAAAAAAGAGTTGATGCGTTGGTTAGAGGAGAAATTGAAGATGGTGATAAAATTAGAAGGATCGGAGGAAGAGAACAACCATGAACTTGGCTGGTCAACCTCGAATTTGGTTGGAGGAAGTCAAAAGCAGACGTCGGCGCTTGCGATGATGTATGGTTCCGATGAGATTGTTTTGTGGTTGTAATGTCTTAAATAATTTTTGTGTTGTTGATCGTCATTTTCATGTTGTTGTTTTAATCGTGTAGTTTTTAATTTTGTTGTTTGCGTATTGGTGTTTGTAATAAATGCTATTAATGGAAAAAGAAGAAGATTTGTTACAATATTAAAAGTGCAGATAAATGAAATACAAATTTTAGGATGTTGAGGTTGTACCACGCTGGGGACAATTTTTTCGATTGTGTCCGGATTGACGACATAGACCACACTTTCTTTCTAGTTTATCAACGTCGTCCATTTCAGTTGTTATACGTTTGCTCTTGGGATGACCCTTTTTATTTCTCCGCATTTGATTGTTATGCCAAACTACTTCCCCTTCGTACGCAGGCCAATAATCTACTTTTGCTACTGGTTCAAAGGCATTGTTGTATACGTTGAGCAAGGTCTGAGACTTGTAAATTGGAGAAAGAAGTACTAGTGCATCTTGATGAACATGTGCACACACTGCAATGACATGAGAGTAGGGCATTCGAAAGGCCTGAGATTTTCCACAGTCGCACCACCGAGATGGTAGTTTAACCCTGTACTCTTGTCTAGGCAAACCCTCATTGTGGTCGATTGTCTCTTTGACAATGAAGTTATGGTTATGTCGGTTGAATCTTGTAACAAGATGAGTGCTAGCTTTGGCACTTTCGGCCTTAATAAATTTCAGGCAGCTTTCACTCCACACTTGTCCGGATTGTACCACCGCGTTCCACTTTTCACCTCTCTCTGCAAACAAGGAGGCCATTCTAAAATATGTTGTACTAACCAGCGGTTATTGGTGCTCTTATGCCTTTGAAGGCGTCGTTCATTGATTCGACTAGATTTGTTGTCATGTGGCCCAACGCACTCCATTGTCGTATGACCGTGTCCACTTTTCCACTGCAGATTATCAACCCACGCGCATCGGGTTTTCCAATCGATCGCGATAATATGTAAAACCTAGTTGTGTTAGCGCGTACGCTGCATTCATAACTGTTTTCCGAAGACGCTTATCTTTGATCTCGCGCATGAAATTTTGAACGATATGTCTTGCGCAATAAACATGTGTAGACGACGGGTCGTGCCAACTGTTGGCGGGATTATTGTACGCACTATCAATTGAGGCATGTCTGTCAGAAATTAGACAAAGATCACGTTGTGGTGCTACGTGTGTTCGAAGATGCTTTAGGAAGAAAATCCAAGCTGCTACGGTCTCTGCCTCTACAAGAGCATAGGCGATTGGGAACACGTTATTGTTGGCATCCTGTGCCACGGCCATCAGTAGGGTGCCCTTGTATTTCCCGTACAACCATGTTCTGTCTATCTGTATGATAGGTTTGCAGTGTGCAAACCCAGTGATGCAAGGTCGAAAAGCCCAGAAAATTCTACTGAATATACCATGTCCGCTGACACAGGTACCGTCTTTGGAAAACGCCGACGTCGTCTCCAAAACATAAATTGTTCCAGGAGCATACGTTCGCAGTGCATTCATGTAGCGAGGTAACTCTTTGTACGAACCCTCCCAGTTTCCGTAGATTTGCTCGATAACCTTGTTTTTTTGCTAACCAGGCCTTTCTATATGAGGGGGTATAGTTGTATGTTGTAGTGATGTGGGATATTATTGTTTTCACCTTCAATGAAGGATCGCAGCTAACAAGAAGTAAGATTTCTTGACAAATGAGATCATGACTCAATTTTCGGTGATCCTGTGATTGTGTGGAATTAACATAAGTGTGTTCTGTAACGCCCTATTTTAATTAATAATATATTATACTAATATTTTCGAGTTACCGATCGATATTCATTTTGCGACGAGCATATTTGTGTTAATTAATATATCTATTAATATATTTGGCGACGTTCGGTTCGGTTCGATAAAATACTATTCGGACCGATATTTAATTCCCCGGAATTATGTTAATAAATTGAGTTAATGAATAATTAGATGATATTAATGTTTTAAGGATAGTAGGGGTGTGGGAGAAATTTGGGAGAATTGGGCTTCTCACCCTTGGTTAGTATGACAACATTCATATAAAACCATTTTTCTTCATTTTTCAAACATAACACGAAAAACATAAGTATAGAAACTTGGAAGAGAAAGTTAGGGCTTTGGTAGAGGAAGAAGAAGATAGCAAGAAGAAGAGCAAGTCTTGGTTTGAGGAATCATCAAGAACACTCAAAGCTTGCTAGGTAAGGGGTTTGATTTCCATTTCATATAGTTAGGTTTTGGTGGTTATAGTTTGGATTGAGGAAAAATTGATAGTTGGTTTATGGGGTTTGGTTGGTTGATTGTTGAAAATGTTTTGAAAAGTTGAATTAGGTGTAGGGATTATGGTTGTGTTGCTATTAGTATTGTGGTATATGGATTATAGAATGAAAATGGGAGTGGAAATGGAAATGGAAAAGAAAACATAACAACAAAATGCAAGAAACCAGAAAATGTGAAACTGTATGAAACAACAAAAACGCAGGGAATTGGAAACGAAGTGGATGGAGGGAGCAAGAAGGGGGAGGCGCCCACCTCCATGTGTGGGGCGGCCGTCCCCCATGGTGAGGCACCCGCCTCCACTTCCCTTGAACCAATGGGACGTGCGTCCCCAATGGCAGTAGGAGAAACGGAAATTTTCCCTGTTTTCTATTTTCTGTAACTTGGTTTTTTTCTGTTTCTGTCACGAATTATTTTCCTGCATAATTGCTTGCAAATAGTTTCTGTTTCTTACCATAATGCCAAATTCACCTAGTAGCAATTGATACCCATAAAATATAACTAGAGCATAAGTTAGCCGATTAAATTTAGAACCCGATTATGTTCCGATTTTTTGATTCCGGTAAATTCGACGAAGGAGCAAGTTGCTCTGAATTCAACGAAAATTGACGTGCTAGCTAAGTTCGACGTGTAGAACGTAGTGGTAAGGTTAGTTTTTAGAAATTACGAGTTTTTACGAGTTGACCCGAAATAGGCCAATTTACGGTTAAATTGAATCGGATTGCGTTTTAGTGGATTTAAGGCACGTTTGGACAATCCGATTTCGATGTTGATGATTTTGATTAATGCTGGTTATTAAGAATGACTTTCGCGACGATTATTGATGTTTTGACTATTTTTCTGTTTTTGGAATTTGTTAAATTAATCGATAAAGAGGCGGTGTAAATAAACATAATGTTTGCGACGGTGTATTTATTAATGAATACTTGTTAATATGAAATGCGATGATATATATATTTGTACATGATGATGTGACGATTATATTGATATTGTTAATAAATGCTTCCGATTTGTGAATGCATGATTTGTGATGATGATGAATTATTGGTGATGTTTTGCATAATGCAAATATGATGCGATGATATATTTATCTTGTTTTGGATAAATTATGGCGATGTGGGCTTTATGCCAATTTTGATGAGCGATGATGATGTTTTTGTGTTGTGTTGTTTTATTATCGAGTCACATACATTGCATTGGCGACGTGGGCTTTTATGCCAAGCGATGAGGCTTTTATGCCAAGTGTTCCTAATTATGGATAAAGAGACGGGTACCACATGCATAACATAGTCGTGTCTCATGGAGTCGGTTATGTTTATGTTTGAGTTGTTTGGTGTTGGGTTTTTGTTAATTGATGGATGATATTGAATTGCGATGATATATAATGTTTTGTTTGGTGATGATCTTTATGATGAACATGAAATGAATATGATTTGATAATTTCATGATAACTATGCGATGAATATGAATGAAGAGTTTTGCGATGATTTAAATTGATGACATGGTTAATGCAAATATGATGTGATGATGTTTGTGACGATGGGCTTTTATGCCGGAAGCGATGATGGGCTTTAGCCAATTGGTGATGACATTATTTATGTTGCTTATGTTATTAACATTGTTGATATTGTTGTTTGATGTCATTGTTTATGTGTTGTTGTGACGATTTATGCCGATGAGGTTATGACGATAAAGTGTAGATTATACACATTAGGATGACGATTGAAGTAAGTGAGTTTTGGATACGTGTTGGAATTGCACTTATTAATCTATACCCTTTATAATTCCAAAACTATATATATATATATATATATATATATATATATATATATATATATATATATATATATACTTTATCATGCCTTTAATTATATGTTTTGGAGTATCTCACCCTTTACTTGTTTCGCAGTTACCTTTATATTGGTAATGTGCAGGTTATGAAGACGGAGTTTATAGTGTTGTTAGTCAGTCGATTAATCGCTCGATCGTAGCACTTTATTATGTTGTCTTGTTGTTGTTCTTTTGTTGTTTTCCTTTGTAAGTAAGAATCATACTTTATGAAAATATGATTTATTAAGGAAGTTTAATAAAGAAGATGTTTTGATGTTTTTGAATCAATTTATGTTTTCCGACGATGCTATGTATTCGAGATTTATACTTTAAAGTAAATAGTTTAAAGTGAGTTGTTTTTGAAGGTGTGATGCCTCAGTATTGAATTTGTGAAATTTTAATTTACTCTGATTTTTGCATATTAAACATTGGGTAATATTGGGGTGTTACATGTTCCGTCATAGAACCTATCACCCAGGAATCACTACGCAATCTATACGATGCAGTTAGATGGAAGTTACACTCAGAGTGGGTATAGATGATTCTGTATCTCTCTGCTACTGTTCGACCCACATGAAAGTCATAGTTGTTTATCATGTGGAACTTTTTTATTGCTCGTACACAATCTTCTTTTGAACGAAATTTGTCTTTGACTTTTAAATTTGCATCTGAATGCACTTCAGGGTTGTAGAATATATCAGATGAAGGGTCATCTGTGCACATGTTGAGGGTGGTCATGTACGGAGGTGGTGTGAAGATCTGATGTGGAGGCAGTTGACTTTCTTCCTCGGCCTCTGATTCTTCATTTACCATGATGTTGAACTGCGTCTCCTCTGCTTCCTCTTCTTCGTCAGCAACATCCACCTAAGCTTGTTCCTCCTCCGTAGGATTAACCCTCTCTATATCCTGGAACACGACGTACAACTGAATCGAGTCGTACCCAGAATATTCATGATTACAAAACATGTTTTACAGATCTTCGTCGTCTTCAAACTACAGGTAAAATGTTACTTGGTTCTCACCAGTAAAAACAGGATGTTGGTAGAAAATGTGTGACGTCGGACCTCGACGAAGATTGGTCTCGAGTCTTTTTTTGAAATACGAAAAATTCGCATTGTTATTTAGACAAAATTGGACATTTTTAGTGTTTCTGAATAAAAAACCGGCTACCTCACTGTTGTATGTCTCACCATTGAAATTTACAGTGATAATATATTGTGGTACAAATGACATTTTTTCTGGGTTTGAGTGTTTGAAATTTGGGTTTTTGATTTGAATGTGTGAGATGTTTGGGTGTCTAAAAGTCTTTGATTGTGTGGGATAATTATAGATGGGAAAAATAATCACATGTAGTCTAGGGTGGCAGCTAGGGGACATGCCTATTTATGACCAGGTCTGTAAAAAGCCAAGTTGAATGGCTCTTAAGTGTAAAAATTCAAGGGAGGCGCCATCTCCTTTGGATTTTTACAGGCCTAGTTATAAATAGGCCTGCCACCTAGCTGACATACTAGCCTGCATGCATGCAACCTGCCACCTAGCTGAACCTAGCTGCCACCTAGCCTGTCACAAGCCATTTAGGATGGTGCCTTAGTTAAAAAATAAAGGGGAGACGCCATCCCACTTGGCTCCTCCTTGACAAGTGGCATGCATGCAAGGTCCCAACCACCTCATTTATTTCTCTCTTCTTGAATCACCTATAAATATGGTTTCTCATTTGTGTTTTTTCCATCACCACTCTTCACTATACCTCTATCTCTAATACAATTCTCTCATTCTCAAATCATTAGTAGAAATTTCAATCATGAGTCTCTTGACGTTAGGAGAATCTCACCGAGGAACAAGGGCAAACATTGCAACCTATGTAAGTTTTCTTCAATTCTTTTGTTTACATTATTTTTTATTATGTTTTAAATATTGTTTACACTTTCTTACACAATTTATTTTCACATTATCTATAGGACACGAAAAAATTTAGATGCCTCTCACATCATTATGTTGTTCCCGATCCGTTCATCGTTCCATACCTTGAACATGCCAGTTTTGGAGAGGTTATTAAAATCTCCAACTACACAATCGATTCAAAGTTCATTCTTGCATTGTGCGAAAGGTGGAGACCCGAGACACATACATTTCATTTGCCTATAGGTGAATGTACCGTCACACTAGAGGACGTATACATGTTGATGGGTCTTCCTATCAATGGTAAGGTGATGAATGGTCCAGTCCAACAACCAAACAATCTATGCGAGGAGTTGTTGGGTAGAGATATGGTCGAAGGTCCTAGTGCAAGAGGCCAAGGTATATTTCTATCCACTCTTAGAGAGTATTATTATTCCCTTGTTTTGGATGAAAACTCCACCGAGGAACAAAAAATTATAAAAACTAGAAACTATATAATGTTAATGTTTGGTAGTTTTTTATTCCCCGAAAGTACGGGGAATAGTGTAAATTTTATGTATTTGAGTTTACTTCGAGACGTCAATAAGATAGGAAGATATAGTTGGGGTTCCATTGTTCTTGCCCGACTATCTGATTTGTTGTGTAAAAACTGTATGAAAGACACATCAACTTTCAATGGATGTGCTTTCTTACTTCAAACATGGGGTTGGTGGAGAATGCAATCACTTAATCCCGTCAACGACCTACCGTTCAGTTTTCCATACGCAACAAAGTAAGTACATTGCTTATTTATTAAAATATTTATATCTTTCATATATATAAAATCCTAATATATTAAATGTTAATTCATTTAGGTTTAGCGTAGTGGGCATGGATTACTGAAAGAATCTGAGACACAATGTTCTCCGATATCGTAATCTAATAGACCACCTTGGAGCAACTAATGTACGTAATTTCGATTAACTCCAAATTATTTTAACTTTAACGTATATTATTTTTATCATTATTATTAATCTCCATTATTTTTATCAACAGTTTACATGGAGACCGTACTTGGGTTTGGACCATGTACCAAATGATGAAGATGCAGAGGTTTGGACTGCGAAGACTGCAATCATACGATTTAACATTGTGGAAATGCACCACAACGACCGTGTGAAGATGCAGTTTGGTATGTTCCAAGACATACCCCGCGATCTGATATGCTTGGATCCTTGGCATCTAAAAAGGGTTGATGCCCAATGGGGACTTAATAATTGGAGAAATTTTTCCAGGGAGTATTGTAGGATGTGGAAAAACCGAGCAGACCATATCTTACAATGTCCAGTTTATGAAGATGACGAGATTATGCAACACTCTCGTCAATACATTGCTTGGTACCAGTCAGTCACAAATCCAGAAATGCATGTTTCTCAACCCCGCTATTTGGTCGACCCTCGCACCCAGTGGGGGCAACCTCCAGAGTCACAACAACAATGAAGACAACGCTACTGCCAACAGCAACCTCAACAACAATACCAACAACAACCTCATCACCACCACCACCACCAACAACCACTCCAACACTACCAACAACCACCCCAACAACACTACCAACAACCATCAACTTCCCGCCAATCAACCCGACGACATAGAACCACCAACACTCAATCTCAACCCCAACCCCAACAACAACCTCATCACCCACCCACCCAATACTCACATATGCCACACACCCAAGTTCAATACACCAAACAAAGAGCATATGTCCAACCCTCGATATGGGTCCATCAACATCTCACCTCAGCCCAGACCCTGGCTTCCCTGAAGTATATTCCCCAACCAACTCAACATTCCACCAACCATCGTCGTACCAAACCCCCACCATTCATATGGGTACGAGACTCCTAACACCCAATTTTCTTTTTACCCCACTCATTCACAATCCACATATACGGATGAGGACTGCTATAGTGCCCAAATGGAACCTAACCCCCAACCACAACGACCAAGCTATGAGAACATGGGGACACGTTTATACGAAACTGGTGCAACAAGCAATGTAAATCTTGAGGCATTCATGGATCTTGGTCTCATTCACTACGAGCAACCATCAACCCATGATCAGGTCCCATCGACCCAACAACAGCCGGATCCAGAACCTCGCATCAGACGAGTAAGGAGAGGACGCGCATGTGGAATCGGTGGTCATCTACGAGTCCCGGGTCGCCGGGAATAAACTTATGTAATCGCTTTTCCTTGTAATAAAATTTATAATACAAGATTTATTTCACAACATTGTCATGCACTTTAATTTAAATTGAAATTTTTTTTTTAAAAAAAAAAATACACTTAGGCGCCATCTCAGATGGCTTTTTCCATGTGTTTTAAACATAGGAGCCACCTGAGATGGCATTTAGGGCAAAATTTAAAGAGGATGCGCCATCCTGGCTGGCTCCTGTTTGTAAAATTCAATGCAGGAGCCATCTCAGATGGCTCCTGCTTGTATTTTACACCTGAAAGTTGGTTATTTTTGTTTTTTTTTAAAACTTGCCTATTCCAAAAAAAAATTCGAATTTCTAATGCAGTAGACTATTTTCATTAATACCTTTAAACCCTCATTTTACAGTGCTCTTTCGTTTTCCTTTTTGGTGTATTTTATTTTTCCTTATCATTGTTGCAGCAAACTGTTCATTTAGGACAAAATGACGGAAGCTTGCATCTGAACAGTCTGAAGCCATACCTATCTTGCTGGTGGACTCTCTCTCTCAACATCCACGAGTATCATGTTTCTATCGATTCATTTCTTAAAAAAACAAATCGTGTGCCTGTTGTTAATGATTTTGTAGTTTCTTTCCATACATGATTGTGAGTTTGTATAAATTGTGTATGGAAAAGGAAGAGCTAACTATGAATTTTCCATAAGAGTGTAAATAAAGTATAAAATTAGTGACTATTATTTTAAGATAAATTTTTATAATTAAAAAGACATTTATTTTAAGACATAAGTATAATATATAATGATATTTTAGATCCTCATAGATCGGAAATGTAAAAAGTTTTCTACATTCCTACAAAATAGTTTCTATATCAATTTCTTTTAACTGATAATTGGTTGAATTTGAGTGCCAATAATGCATGCAAAAAAGAATGAATGTCAACTAGTTCATCCATTTCAAAATAAAAGTTGTTTAAAGTTATTACACACAGATTAAAAAATATAATGATTGAGTCAATAAAGACTATATTTTTATAAAATTACTCTTAACTACTATTGATTGTTATACATTGTCATATTTTAAAAATAGTATAAATAAAAAGTAAAATCGATAAAAATTATATTGAAAAAATAAAAAAATTACTATTATTTTAAGACAAATCTTTATGACAAAAAAACACTTGGTTACAAGGGGCATATGCATGAATATGTCGAGGATTGTGATTTTTGTATTTTGTGCGTTCAAAGGATTAATCATGTCATTTATCGTCATTTCCAAATTATTTCCATAATAAGTCGGCATAATTATATCTTTTAATCATGCCATCTTTTGCATTCATCGATAAAGTTACCATTATGTATTTTATTTTTAAGTTTCCAATGCAGACTCTTCCCATTGCTACCTTTAAACCATCATTTTTTTTGGTGCTCTTTTATTTTACCTGATTCATTGTTGCAGGCTTGCAGCAAAGTGTTCATGCTATTAGTAGAACAAAAGGTACCAAAAATTAAAAACTAAAGAAAAAGTTACCTTTAATAAAATTTTATTTGAAATGCCTTTAAAATTAAGTGATTTTTTAAAATTTGAATATTAAAAAATGTTTCAAAAATAATATAATATATCAAAAATAATATTTTAAAAATAACTATTTAAATTAAATTTTTATTTGAAGTTTTTATGAAGAAATAAAATTATAATTTTTTTTACACAAAATTGTGTAATACTATAAAATCATTTTTAAAAATTGTCAAAAATAAACTGACCCTAAAAACGTTAGTTAAAATGACTTTTTGAAGAGCAAAAAAGTAAAGCTCAACATACTCTTGATTTGAAGCCTTGCATATAGAGGATGAAAGATGGATAAAATGAGGAACAATTGGCCTAAGAGGACTATGCTCTTTCACTTTACTATAAAGCCAAGGCGTGCCAAATTTATTTATTTTTTAATTGAAAGATGAGAATGCTTATTTGGAAGAGGCTAAAAACTTTGAAAATCATGTGATTATTAGATATACTATAAAGAGCTATTTAAATATGAGAATAGCTTCCCTCAAACTTAAATTTATTCCCTCAAACTTAACTTAATGGAAAGGTGCGTGTTAGTGTCGATCGTGATTTTTTATCCTGATTTTTTAGAGACTCCTGACAAATAAATAAAATGGTTCTCTAATAAAAAATTAAACTACTAATTTTGAATATTTGAATTTTATTTTATAAATATTTTTTAATGAAACTTCTTTATTAGCAGACACATTAATTCTTTAAAATGTCATTCATCTAACGAAATTGTTCTTTCAAAAGAAACCATAAAGTTGAGTTCACTATTTCTTCAATAAAAGAATCTCTTTGATAAACTTAATAATTATTCTTTTAGGATTCTTAAAGTCACTCCTCCACCCTTCAACATTTGATTAGCTTGTTGAGATTTTCAAAGACTTCTTCTTCCCTATATTTTTATTTTTTGAAAAGAGACACTTTCATCTTTTTATTTTATGATTAGATCAATTTTTAATTGCAATTCTTAACTCTTAAATATTTATCGGACACTAGGGATGGCAAGACCCAAACCCATGGCCCCACCCCGAGTCAGCGGGTGAAACCCGAATGTTGGGTTTGGATTCGTTGGTGCCACCCGATATTCGGGTGTGGGTTTGGGATAGCAAACCCGCACCAAACCGAAACCACACCGCTTATATATAAACATATATATATATATATATATATATATATATATATATATATATATATACATATATATATATATATATATATATATATATATATATATATATATATATATATATATATATATATATATATAAAAAATAAAATGTAGGGTTTATTTTTCAAAGAATTAAGTTACATGTTTTATATGTTTTAAGTTTCACATATTTTGATGCGGGTTTGGGTGAAAAAACCGAACCAGCGGTGCTGGTGTTATTTTGTCACCGAATAGCCTTTGGTTCGGTGATGATTTCGGCGGGTGTGGGTAGTGTGAAACCCGCACCCGACCCGACCCGTTGCCATCCCTATCAGACACGAAAATTCTAACATATCTTAAAATGTTTAATGATTTTAAGAGGATTTTTAAAAAATATTAGTTATTATTTTCAACTCTTTTTTATAAATCAATAATAAATTACATTAATTACATATCTATTTAACTATATATATATAAAATAAAGGTCTTTAGTTTTTCTAAATGTTCATTGGCAAGCATTTCAAGCTTATCCATATATGAGTATTACATCATAGGAATTTGAAATTCCTGGCAGCAGATACGTGATGTCACAGAGAATGTTATGACACAGTATCTGACACTCTGTTAACAATTCACACAATAAATTCAAACAGCAGGAAAGAACACAATAAATTGTTTATCCAGTTCAGTATGTAACTACACCTACATCTGGGGGCTACCAAGCCAGGGAGGAAATTCACTATTAGTAGAATTAATTCAGGAATAAACCAACCAGTTTATCTCCTTCACTTAAAACCTACCCAATGCAACTTCAATCTAAGTCCTACTTAGACACGAGTTCATACTCACTCCCCTCAATCACGGTGATATCAACCTATTGATTAATTGAATTGTGAAGACACTCTTCAATAAACAAACTTGATTTTGCTTCAAAGCTTTAATCAAGAGACACAACACTCGTGCTTCAAAGCTTTGAGTGATAAACTACCCTTACAAACAAATTCTAGTCCAAAGCACTTATCAATTGATAATTGCTTGGCTCACAAGTAACTAGAATACATAATTAACAACTGCTAAATCTTCAATACGGTCGAGGCGCTGCAAGGTAAGGTTCTATTCCTATTATAGAAGCGATCCACGAAACTTGATTTGGGCTTCCATAATAATAGCTAGGGTTCACTTAATTAATCCTAAAAACTTGGTCTTTTCAACAACCAATTTAGGTTTAACTAAGATTAACCAATTTAGCTACGTGAGCATGTAATCTAATAACATATAACAATAATAAAACATCTCAACAAACTTCCTGAGAAGTAAAAAGCAGTTGCGAGCAGAATGTCACAGGATGTCATGACATCTATTATGACATCAATCACACTGAATTTCCGGCCTGATTTGCTTCGGATCGAGTGTACTTAAGCATCCTTGTCATATAGGATTTATCTTCAATCTCTGAATGTCATGACATTTATCAAGACATTGCTATAGTCTAGTTTTACCAAAAAGTAATGCCAACTTAAAACACTAACAAACTCCCCCTTTGGCACATTTTTGGCTAAAACAACTTAAGTCACCAGAGTACCTATGCAGCAAAAGAAAACAGACTAGTTCTAAGCTATCCTAAGCTTTAAAAAAAACCAGAACCTAGAGAAGATAAATTCTACCCATGATTTTTCATACAATTTCCCAATTGCCCACATATAAATCTCCATACAGTTTCCCCAATTGTCACACATATACTTCTCCCCCTTTTTAGCCTCAAAGGGGCCAAAGGAACCAGTACAAATACCCCAACATTCATCATATATTATAGAAAGTACCAACACAATGAAGTTTACAACTCTGTCAAAAGATTACAATCATCCAAAACAACAATGGGAAATAACATAACAAAGTTTAATCATCAAGGCAATAAAACAACAATTGACAAGCTTCCATCTCAAGTGCTCTCTTCTCCTGAAGAAACACTATGAAAGGAAGCATCTTCAGAACTTTCTTCAGCTCCAGCCATCTGAACATCATGATCAGCATTACCATCTAACCCTTCATCCTCAACCTCCGTGTCCTGCTCTAGTTGAGAGATCAGTTCTTCAAGGCTTTGCTTCCTTGCTTCAAGCTCTTTGCAGGTTGCTTTCAGCACAACTAAGACTGTTGCCTTCTGAGAAGTTGCCTTGACATTGGATGTCTCACCAGATGTCATGACAATGTCTGGGACATGTCTTCCTTGAAACAACTTGTAGTGAAATCCAAGAGCAGGGGCTCTTTTGTAGACTGCATCTCTGTCAACTAGTATATCAGGATATTGATCCATTATTATGCCACACAGGAGGGAGGGAAAGGCTATTGGTCCTTTGATTGCATAGCTTTCAGCATGCTTGAGGGTCTGCTCAAATATGTAGGTTCCATAGTCAAATTTTGCTTGTGTACCTACTGCAAATATAAATCTGCCCAGTCCAATAGAAATAGTTGACTTGTGATTGGTTGGGACCCAGTTAGCAACACCTATTTTATGTAGGATGACAAATTTTACACTTAGCTTGCTTGATGTGAGTTTTCCCTTTAGAGGCCATTGCTTCACTTGTTTGGCAGTGATTGTTTGACAGATCTTGTTATCAGTTTCTCAAGGTGCGGTGAGCATCATCTGATCTCCCCAAGAATCTGTTGACCACACTTGGAGAGAACTTTACTTTTCTCCCCCTCACATACACATTCCTATAGTCTGCAGACCTCCCATCACCACAACCACTTGACAAATTTACTATAAACTCTTTTACTAAAACATCATAGCAGTTTGAGAAACTCTGTTGTCTTCATTAATCCACCTCCTTAATTAACAATCTCTTTGCACTCAAGGGCACTCTTATTCACTCCCCCAAAGCAATCCTCTTCAAGCACACATACTTCCATCTCCCAGCATTCTCAGGATGATGGAATGAGATGTTGTCAATAGCCACTTCAGGCACCTTGGGCAGTTTTCCAAGAGTTGGCTTCTTTCTTGGATGAATGTCTGTGACATTCTCCTCAACATCAAAGTCAGAATCTTGATCAGACTCTGAAGGTTCAGGCACTTTCTTCTTCTTTACAATAGGTGTTATCTTGGGTCTAGAGCCACCACCAACTGTTTTTACTCTACACTTCTTTGTAGAGGGTCCAGCCTTGGTGTTCTTCTCAGCTTTATACACATCTTCAACACCCTTTTCTTTAACAGGACTCTGTGAGGCAGCCTGTTTTCCCTTCCTTCTCATCATCCTCTTTGCAATGCTTAGATTGACATTGGCAATGAGGTCATTGTGTGAGAATTCTTCATCCAAATCAATGACAGGAGGTTCAACTAAATTTTCAAAATCTTGAACCGGAGACTTTTCAAGATTATCACCACTTGGTTTTTCTGGAGTCTCTTCTAAGATACTATCAGAAATGTAATCAGCAGGGGTTTTATCAGAAGCACACTTTTAAGGGATTCTTCAAGAATACCATCGAAATATTATCTTCATTAACAACGGGGACTCATTACAAGCATCATCAATACACAGAATCTTTAAGCGAGGATTAACAACATTCTTGGCGGGAGAATCAGAGTTTCGATGTCGGGATCCATAGGGTTTTCTTGACATGATCATCAGATGTCTTGACATTCTCAGTGACATCTGGATCAGCTGCTAAACTAGGGCTAGCAGACTTTTGGTTTAGAGGGACAGAAACTCCAGGTACAGAGTGGTTTTCATTTAGGATCCTGGTTACTATCCTAGCAATGGCTTTATGCACAGACCTAGACCCCTCTCTATTTGCTATTTCTGGGGGGTACTGAAGAAGATGGTTCATAGGTCTTACCAGACGGTGAAGCGAGTGACCTTCGTGCATTCCTTGTGTGCAGTTTCTTGACCTTCTCAGGGTCTGTAGCCATTGCACGCAGAGGGGTGACTTTCACAGGTTCAACATGCATGGCTTCAGTGCTTGCCCTAATCTCAGCCATGGTAGGAGATGAAAAACCAGAATCTTGGGATGATGAGGAGGATGATGACAGGTTTTGTTGAGACATCTTGAGGAATGCAAGAAAATTTTCACAGAGGGCTTGAGAGTGTTTGTTGTTGAAATGGCAGTAGAGACTTTCAAAGAAGAAATAAATATATATGCCCTTCCTATTCTTAGACTTTTCAAAACAAGGATAAAATAATTAATTACTCCACTTAGAATTAAATGAAAAGTCTTTCCCATTCCTTGTTGTGAGCAATCTTAATTGCTACAATTCCTCATATTGACAAATACCCATTTGCCCTCAAATTCTCAAACTAACTAGCATCAAGAGCTTTAGTAAAAATGTTAGCCAGTTGAAGTTCAGTGGCTACATGTTCCAATTTAATCACTTTCTCTTCCACAAGGTCTCGATGAAGTGATGTCTAATGTCAATGTGCTCCTCTTGTGTTGTATAGGATTCTTTGAAATATTAATAGCACTCGGTTGTCACGATACAATGTCATGTCATCTGTGACATTATACTCGATCGACATCTGCTTCATCCGGACCATTTGAGAACAAGCGCTACCGGTGCTATGTATTGACTTGATGGACAAGGACACAGTTTTGCTTCTTGTGAACGAAACAAGATTGTTTCCCAAGAAGAAACATCCTCCGAAGTGTTTTTCTATCATCGGACTACCACCCATCGGCATCACAATAGCTAGACATAATTGGTTCACATCCATGAGAATACGATATACCATAATTGCAAGTTCGATCGCATACTTGAATTCTCTTTACGATTGATGTGACTTACTTTAGGTTCAGCTTGGTATCTTGCACACACCCCAACAACAAATGCAATGTCAGGTCTGCTGGTTGTTAAGTATAGCAAGCTTCCTATCATGCTTCTATACAAGCTTTGATCAACATTTTCTCCACTTGTGTCCTTGGACAACTTCAAATGTGTAGGAGCAGGAGTCCTTTTATGGCTGGCATTCTCCATTCCAAACTTCTTGACAATATTCCTTGCATACTTGCTCTGTGAAAGGAATGTTGAGTCTTCCATCTGTGTGACTTGCAGACCAAGAAAATAAGTCAACTCTCCCATGAGGCTCATTTCAAACTCAACTTGCATTTGGTTGGCAAAATGTCTCACCATTGTGTCTGACATTGCTCCAAATACTATGTCATCAACATAAATTTGAGCCACCATTATCTTTCCTCCTTCATTCTTGACAAAGAGAGTTTTATCCAAGGCTCCTTTCCTATATCCTTTGTCAGTAAAGAACTTGGTCAGCCTTCATACCAGGCCCTAGGAGTTTGCTTCAGCACTTTAGAAGTGGTCAGATGTCTAGACATTGGGTGTAACATTCTGGTTTGCTTTCCAACCTGACACTCACCACAAACTCTCCCTTCATCAATATGGAGTCTTGGTATCCCTCTGACAGCCTCCATGGAAATGATCTTTTTCATTCCTCTGAGATGCAAATGACCAAGTTTTTGGTGCCACAATTTTACCTCCTTTTCATCTTTGTGCATAGAGCACACGAAGGCAGTTGGTGTTCTCATATTCCCACATGTAGTTGTCCTTTGATCGACTCCTCTCATAACCACTTCTTGTTTATCATTGATTACAAGACATTCGACCTAGTGAAGTTGACTTTGAATCCCATATCACATAGTGACTTATGCTTATGAGATTAGCGATCAAACCTTTACCAAGACACTCCATTTAGGTTTGGAACACCAGAACAGTCCAAGTTTCCAACACCTTTGATTTCTCCTTTAGCTCCATCCCCAAAAGTAACAAAACTGGTAGAGTGAGGTTTGACATCATTCAGAAGATTTTTGATTCCACTTATATGCTTAGAACACCCACTGTCAAAGTACCAATCTTCCTTGGCAGACACTCTAAGGGAAGTATGAGCTATCAGAGCTGCAGTCTTCTTCTTCCAATGATGAGTGTAGGATACTTTGTTGACCTTAGGCTTGACATAAGTAACTTGATTAGGATATCCATGTAGTCTAAAGCAAAAAGGCTTTATGTGACCAAACCTCCCACAATAATGACATCTCCATCTTTGAAACTTTTTCTTCATGTTTCTTTGATCTTGATGTTGTACCCAATGTTGTGACATCTGCTTAGACATTGGCTTATTAGGTTTGTTCTTCCTTTTGTTATCGAAATTTCTTTGCCTCCACATATCTGAGCGGACCTATTTCCTCTTTTGGTGTGACATCTTCTTTGACATTGACTTGCGGTGTTCTTCTTCTTGTCACCAGGGTTTCTTTGCGACTTTATATTCGGACCACCTTATTTCACGTGTCCAAGTGAAGAATTTCCTCCAACTTATCGATATGTCAACATTTTGGTGACTTAGACATCGATCAAGTTTGGAGTTCAACACTATAATTTCCTTGTTGAGATGACTTATAGTAGTGTGTTTTCCTTCTTCTCGACCTCAATTTTGCATTCTCGACCTCCAACTTCTCAATCGACTTTTCTTTCTCATTTTGTTGACATACTTCACCACTTTTATACACGACTTCTTGTAGGTTTCAGAGCTCTTCAAATGTCACTTCCTCATCACTAGAATCCATATCGAATGCACACTCCGGAGAGCGTTGACAAGTTTGGTTTCTTCCTCGATTCACTTCACGAGTCACCATCGGACCAGTGACAACCATCCCTTTCTTTTGTTTCTTCATAAAGGTAGGGCATTCACTCTAATATGCCCATATCCTTCACAACCATGACCTTTGGTTTCTGCTTTAACTTCCTTTTATTCGACTTGGATCTTCTGCTGAGTCATAAGATCGCTAATGTCGGATGAAATGTTCTTGACATTGGACCTTGACTTTGGATCAATTCTCTTGATGAGTTTGTTGAACGCCTTCCAAGCATAGCTATAGCTTGATATCTTCTCTTCATCATCCTCCTTGCATCCCTCTTGATATTGGATACAAGTGCTATGCTCTTGTTCTTCACATCAGCAGTTTCTTGATTCCCATCTCAAAAGTGCGGAGATCCAACAAGTTCTTCCACCTTCAAGGTGCTGATGTCCTGAGCTTCCTCTATAGCAGTCACTTTCATTGCAAACCATTTAGGCAATGATCTGAGAATCTTTCTCACTAGCTTTTCTTCTGACATCTTTTCACCAAATGCTCCTGAGGTGTTGGCAATCTCCAAGATATTCATGTGAAACTCATGAATGGTCTCATCTTCTTTCATCTTCAAATTCTCAAATTTGGTAGTGAGCATCTGAAGTATTGACATCTTCACCTTGGATGTCCCCTCATGAGTAGTTTTGAGAGTGTCCCAAACATCCTTGGCCAGCTCACATTGATGAACTAGTCTGAAGATATTTCTGTCAATTCCATTGAATAAGGCATTCAATGCTTTAGAGTTCCCTAGTTCTAGCTCCTCTTCTTCTTTGTTCCATTCTTCCTCAGGTTTCAAGACAGTAGTTCCATCCTTCTCAAGCTTGGTGGGATGTTTTCATCCTTTGTCAGCAGCTCTCCAAGCTTTAATATCCAGTGACCTTAAAAAGGCAACCATACGAGGTTTCCAGTAATCATAATTAGATCCATCCAGTATAGGTGGTTTACCTCCAAATCCTCCTTCCTTATCCATTACGCCAGAAACTATTATCCCTAGATCTCACCCAGAAATAACAGGCAGGGTGCCTGCTCTGATGCCAATTGAAATTCGGCGGCGGATCGTGATGTCGAGAATGTTATGACACGATGTCGACACTCTGTTAACAATTCACACAGTAAATTCAAACATCAGTAAAGAACACAAACATTTTAGCATTATGTAACTGTTTTGAATCTGTCTCTAAAATATAATTGTGACGGTTGTAATATCATTAGCTTCATTTATCATTTTGTTTTTGAAAATATGTTTCTAATTGTTAATTGTTTTAAATGTGACAATGTGAAAGTTCATGATTACTTTTTCTTCATTTTTTACTTTTCTCAGTCATCCCCGATAACATTGAAGTTCTACTCTTCATAATTATTGGCAATTTGTAGATTTTTTTTTCTGTCAACCATAGAAATCCACATGTGCTTATTTGGGACAATTTTTTTTTGTTCTTTCTTCAAACATTCGCTACTCTAGTTTGAATGTCAATCTTACCCATGCTTGGCCTCTGAACTGAGTGGTCATTCTTGTACATTGTTATGAAAAACTCGTGAAGATTTTTAATTTGCAACAATCACTAGGAAACAATAAATAAACTCTTTAGGTGAAGAATAATAAAAGTCATTAACATTTGATTCATTCATGTTTATGTATTTGTAACAATTACCATGGAATAGAACTGACGAAAACAACTAAAATATTAAAATCAACGACTATGAATTATAATATATTGACAATAAAAACTAAAATGGAAAACACATAACATTTCATCAAAAACTTGTAGCAAGTAACTTTCATAAGAATTGTTGAGCTTTAATTTGGGTAGACTAATAACTAACTGACATTTAGTTATGAATTAGTTAGTTAGTTGAGTTTACTTGTTGCTTGCTATGAAAGTAACTCATGTTTGTATATAAACCTTTGATGTGTGTAATGCAAAATAAGTATTTCCCATTCCAACAAGTGGTATCTATAGTAGTGGTTATTGATTCTTGTGTGTACTCAATTTCAATCAAGAAACACTTTTCATGATCCATGAAAATCTCCTATAAGAATTTGGAGAAACTATTGAGAAACATGATGGATTCTAAGAGAGAGTAATAAAATGACAGTGTTAGCGAATTCCATCATAATGTAAAGCAATACCCCAACAATAATGGTGGTGAATTTCATTAGGCCAAGAGCAAAGTGCAGCAAAATCACTTTGAGCAGAATCTGGAAGCAGTTGTTTCACTACAAGTAAAGTGTCTTGACTAAGTTACTCCTAAAATTAGTGTGTGAATTTATAATCAAATGTTGAATTCAAAAGTATGAGGGAAAAGTTGAAGACGAGTAAGGTTAAGGTTACTTGGTAATTTTACAAACTGCATCAAACTGCATAATAATCCTATTTCCCCCAACCCACTTTGTGTATGAACCTTTAACAAATCAAATACTCACAAAATAAAAGCATTTAGACATCTATCATACGAAAAAACTTGAATCTAATCCCAAAAATAATCAAATTTTTCAACTTTTAAGTTAATAATAAAATAAGCACTCATGAACTCGAAAAAATCGAAGTTCACAATGTTGCGATTGCAACAACCAGAGTAATCGAAAAAACTTCCAAACCATATAGGGATGATGTTTCGAAGATAACATGTTTTACCTTTAAGATCTAAAACTATAACATTTAGGCGATATGAGCGACATCTTTTAGGGTTTGGTTACAAATGTCGCAGTTTCTCGCTTGTTTGTATTTTGTTCATAGAAAAAACAATAACAATAACAAAACCAGTGTTATGAACATATTTTTAGGACTAAGAGAAATAATGAGAAATTACTCTAAATATGATAACAACTCTAAAACTAATTTCTTCATTCATTTGATTGTTTTTTTTCTTTCTAAAAATGCTAACAACTCTAAAACTAGTTTATTCATTCATTTGATTGATTTTTTTTGAAAATTACATTTACCAAACACCTATTTATAACATTAAAATCAAGTAACTAATCACTCTAGATCCTTCTAAATAACATTAAAATCAAGTAACTAATCACTCTAGATCCTTCTAAATAGTAGTGACTCACCACTATTAAATCTAAAGGGCTTATAGAACTTGGGCCTAGATAACTCATTACAACCCGTCAAAACCTTATTAATTAAATTAACTCGGCAACTTACCATATGAGGCAGAACCCCAGTTATAAATTTCGATATGTCAAACCCTTTACAAAGTGGAATCGTGTGTGTCGCATACCATCTCTTCATTTAAGTTTTATTTTGATTAAACACAATATAGGAAGAAGAAAGGCAAATAAAAGTGAAAAGAGAAGAGAGAGAGAGAGAGAGAGAGACTTTTGATAGCAGAAGATGAGAAAACAGAAAAAAAAACATTATGTTGAAGAACAAGGTGAAGTAAAGAGGCTTGTTTAAGAGTGTATTGAAAATTTGAGAATGGCAAAAAAGACAGACACATGGCGGATTTGGAAGATGGTTTGGGAAGGAAAAATAACGACGTGGCAGAAGGTAGTAACAGCAAGGTATTATGGTTTTTTCCAAAATACCTAATTTTATTATTGATAGATTTTGAATCACAACAGAATAATATCAAATAGCGGGTTAAAACAAGTGTATTGCTTAATCATAGTGCATTAATCATTTCATGGTTAAGAAATCAAGAGCATTTCTTAATTTATTCGTTGCATATGATGTTCAAGAAATCAAGAGTATTTTTTTAACCTCGGTATATCCATTCAACATTTTGATGATTAAGAAATCAAAAGCATTTCTTAATCCAGTGTATTCATTCATAATCATGAGTGTCATTCTATTGCATTCAGGGACAAATTTTGGGTATGTTTAACTTTTAAACTATCTTTCACCACGATGATTTGAAGAAAACAGTTTTTCAAATCCTCCAGTTAAAGATATTTAAATAGGGATATTTGTCATACTCCAAATTTTGACCTGACATTTTCTATTTGATCATGATCATCCACATGATTCTATCATACTCTGCATTTGACCTTTCATCATTGGCAAGATCATGCATTAGGGTTCCTATATTCCACTGTCCTACTAGTTGATTGAGTGATTACATTGGTATTCATTCATATGTTTAAAAATTAAAATTAGGTAATTTCATCCGCGTATATCTCACGCATGTTGAATTAGCAGTTTTATGCGACATCTTGGCTCATCTCATTGTCTAAACGTGTTTGCTTTTACATGATATCTAGTGGGAGTCTTGATCATTAATGGATTCCATTGGCCATTTGATTAGGAATGTACCATGAATTATTTATGCCGTTAACCTAACTTCATTTGAATCTATCCATACAAAATATAATTGGGACAAAATAGAAAAGAACTTGTTTGAAAAGGTTTAGAATGTGTTTGCATAGATTGAGCATTGCAAAGATTTATGGTACAAGCCATTCGAATCATTGATTTGAATGCATCATTTTCATCTTCATTAATTATGCATTTCATAAAGTGGGAACAATTAAAAGCAAATTTGAAAGACTTGATTTAAAGTAATCAAGAGTTTTTTTACCCTATTTATCATCATACTCCCTCCCGTCACTATTATAAATAAAATTTTCTTTTTTAAATTCATTAAGTAATTTATGTATCTGGACTATATGTATATTATATATATATCAATTATTTAATGAATTTAAAAAAAAAAAACTTGCTTATAATAAAGATCGGAGGGAGTATATTTTCATACAAATCTAAAAGATTCACGAATTCAAATTAAACGCAAAAGAAGACTTAACTTTTAAAATAAAGTATACATTCAATTATAAGCCAAGTATGGTTATAGTTTTAGCACAAGTTTCATGCCAAGCTTTTGGAAAGTTACATACAATACTGTAGGCTTCTAAAAAGTTACAAACGGTGAGTATTTGAAAAGTTTTATACAATAGGCAACAAGTTGAATATCTATATAGTTAATGAATATACACTCGTAGCTATATGAACTTATTATTAGAGAAAACTATTATTTTTATGAAAAACCAAAAATCTATAAGTGGGACCCACATAATGTGAACCATATGGTTTATTTTCAGCCCAACTTGCTTTTTGCTAATTTTGATTTTGTTACTCGTAAGTGGCGAGCAACGAAATTGCGAGTAGGGCTGGACATCAGACGAGTTAGATCTGTTTTCGGTTAAAAATATTCATTCATGATAAATCGTTGAATGTCATATGTTCATCTGTTTCCGTCCAACTGTGTTTTTGAATTGTTCGGGTTACAGATCCTTCGATTGACGGGTGTTTCGGTTGGGTTCAAACGGTTTACAAAATTAACACAATTTTTCTTGAATCATAATACTAGTATATAATAATTTAGAGGAGCAATTCTTTCATGGCCACAAACCCAAATATAGATGATTTGGGCACACACTCATTAAACTATATATCAATTAAATATTTTAAAAGTATATATTATTTAATGTTTTTTTAATTTTTAATTTTTAATTTCATGTGAGTGTGCCTAACATTATGCCTAAATATATTGTGTCTATGTAAGACAGAGAAAGATGAATGACAGTAGGGATGGTAATGGGGCGGGGCGGAGACGGTTTTTACCTCTCCCAAATCAAAAACCCGAATTCCCAAACGATCTTCGTTCCCTGCCCCAAACCCAACGAAGATGGATATTAAAAGTTAAACTCGTCCCAAACAGATTCGGGTATCCCCGTCCCACCATCATCTATTTAGTAAAATTATTTTTTTAATAAAAATATTTAATTTTTCTAAAATCAAATTACATTATAAATAATAAAATAAAACAATATCAAAAAAATTTCATGTATACATTTCAAATATTTTAAATAATAAATATAAATCAAATTATCAAAATATTAACCACATATTTAATATTCTAAATTATCAAAAATAAATATAATGTACATAATCAAATAAACGAGGCGGGTTCGAGGATGGGTTCGGGGTGGGTACTAGTGTTCCTATTACCCGACCCGTCCCGTATTTTGTAATCGGAAAAAACTCAAATCCAGTTAAAACGGGTTTTCCCCGTCAACTTCAAGACGGGTTCGGGTGGGTATCCGTGAATATGAGTTTTGTTGCCATGCCTAAATTACAGTGGCGTAGAGCGGGACTTGGAAAGAACACTGGTTCAGAGCTGGCCCAACACTACACGAGACTTAAAACAAACTTTAAATTGAGGCCTTTTATATTCTAATAAAAAATTAAATTAAGTTAAATTATTATAATTTTTATTTAAAATTTACTTTTCGAGCTTTTTGAGAAGCAAAATTATTTATTAAACTATTATAATCAATTTCATTAACATTTCTTTTTCAATTGATAATAAAGCCAATTCATTTAATCTTTTTTGAGACATTGTTGATCTTAGATAAGATTTTATTAATTTTAAGTTTGAAAAAATTCTTTTTGCTGAAGCAACAGTTACATGAATCGTTAACATTATTCTATAAGCAACAATTCGAGGTTAAGACAATATTCTTTTAATTTAAATTTTCAATTTTCAATTTTCAATGACCTTAATTTTTCTATACTAAATAGAAAACCAAAAATATCTTGATATATTTTAAATTGTTCAAATCTACTTCGAAATGATGTAATTGCATGATCTAATATGTACAAAAAAATAGTCAGATTTAAATAATTCTTCAGGAGTTTTTAAAACTTCATCGTTAATATTCTCATTAAATTGTCTCTTTCTACTAATAATACGGTTTTTCACAAAACTTAGGTTTTATATCCATTCCTATAGAAAAAACATGCTTTTTTTCTTTTCACGTTGATACTGTTGGAAGTATTAAATTGAATTAAATTTATTTTAATTTAAATTAATTCAAATAAATCAAAAATCCTTATAAAATTGATGGAAGCTTTTTTTAATTTAAATTTTATTGAGTTCTTTGTTGGGAGTACTAACAATATGGACTTTTTTTAGACTTTAATTTCTTTAATAACAAATTATATAATCCAATCACCGGCCCTGCACTGGTTTCAGAGTTCATTGCCATCATGCATCGTGTTGAATATTTGACATTAAAGAAAAGGAATAAGGAATGAACAAAGAGTTAAAACTTAAAAAGACAAGTGTGTCATAAACTAAATTAAAATATAATAAAAAAACTCATACATAAAACTTTGCAAATCAATATATATTGGCTACAGAGAGATAAATAGATGTTGTATCATGACTAATAAAGTTGCAGAATTTGCAGTATAGCACAACAGTCTCCTACATAATATTTTTATAATAGTTTCTAGTTTCTTTTGTGAGCCAAACAACTATCAATTGATAAGTGCCTTGGACTAGGATTTGTTTGTAAGGGTAGTTTATCACTCAAAGCTTTGAAGCACGAGTGTTTGTCTCTTGATTAAAGCTTTGAAGCAAGATCAAGATAGTTTATTGAAGTGTGTCTTCACAATTCAATTAATCAATAGGTTGATATCACTGTTGTGATTGAGGGGGAGTGAGTAGGAACTCATATCTAAGTAGGACTTAGGTTGAAGTTGCATTGGGTAGGTTTTAAGTGAAGGAGATAAACGGTTGGTTTATTCACGAATTAATTCTACTAATAGTGAATTTCCTCCCGGCTTGGTAGCCCCGGATGTAGGTGTAGTTAGACCCGAACTGGGTAAACAACTTATTGTGTTCTTTACTGCTGTTTAAATTTATTGTGTAAATTGTTAACAGAGTGTCAGATAGTGTGTCATAACATTCTCTGTGACATCACGTATCTGCTGCCAGGAATTTCAATTGGCATCAGGCGGGCACCACGTTATTTCAGGTGAGATCTAGGGATAATAGTTTCGGCGTAATGGATAAAGAAGGAGGATTTGGAGGTAGACCACCTATTCGGATGGGTCTAATTATGATTCTTGGAAGCCTCGTATGGTTGCCTTCTTAAGATCGGATATTAAAGCTTGGAGAGTGACAAAGGATGGAAACATCCCACCAAGCTTGAGAAAGATGGGACTTGTCTTGAAACCTGAGGAGGAATGGAGCAAAGAGGAAGAGGAGCTAGCTCTGGGGAACTCTAAACCATTAAATGCCCTATTCAATGGTATTGACAGAAATATCTTCATGGTCCATCAATGTGAGTGGCCAAGGATGTTTGGGACACTCTCAAAACTACTCATGAGGGACATCCAAGGTGAAGATGTCAAGACTTGGATGCTCACTACCAAGTTTGAGAATTTGAAGATGAAAGAAGATGAGACTATTCATGAATTTCACATGAATGTTTTGGAGATTGCCAACGCCTCAGGAGCACTTGGTGAAAAGATGTCAGAAGAAAAGTGGTGAGAAAGATTCTGGATCCTTACCTAAAGGTTTGCAATGAAAGTGACCAATAGAGGAGGCTCGGGACATCAGCACCTTGAAGGTTGAAGAACTTATAGGATCTCTTATGACTTTTGAGATGGGAATCAGTGAAACTGTTGACAAAAAGAACAAGAGCATAACACTTGTATCTAATACTGAAGAAGGATGCAAGGTAGAAGATGAAGAAGATATATCGAAGATATAACTATGCTTGGAAGACTGCTCAACAAGCTCATCAAGAGGATTGATCCAAAGTCAAGGTCAAATGTCAAGGACATTTCATCGACATCGCAGATCTTATGACTCAAGAAGATCCAAGTCGATGAAAAGGAAGTCAAGCGTGGAATCCAATGTCATGGTGTGAAGGATATGGGCATATTAGATCCGAGTGTCCCACCTTTCTAAAGAAACAAAAGAAAGGAATGATGTCACTTGGTCGATGGTGATTCGGAAGTGAATCGAGGAAGAAGGAGCCAAACTTGTCACTTTGCTCTCTGAGTGTACAATTCGATATGGATTCTAGTGATGAGGAAGTGACATTTGAAGAGCTTCTGAAACCTACGGAGGTGTGTATAAAAAATGGTGAAGTTTGTCAGCAAAATGAGAAACAGAAAAAGCTGATTGAGAAGTTGGAAGCTGAGAATGTGAGGCTGGAGGTTGAGAAAAAGGAAAACACAGCCACTATAAATCACCTCAATAGTGATATTGTAATGTTGAACTCAAACTTGATCGATGTCTAAATCTATCAAAATGTTAACATCTGGTACTGATAAGTTGGAAGAAATTCTTTAGCTTGGACAAAATGCAGGAAATAAGCATGGTCTAGGATATGTGGCTGAAAAGAAACCTGTTGGTGACATTAAGAAGAAGAGACATGAGAAAACAATGTCAAAACAGTTGTCACAATATAAAACAGAAATGTTTACGGCTCGGTATGTGGCGCAAAGATTTGCTAATAACCAGAAGTGGAACAAACCTGGCAGGTCAATGGCAAAGAAGATATCACACCACAAAACAGGAAATAGGTCTGCCTCAGGATATGTGGAGGTTAAGAAATTTGTTAATAACAAAAGGAAGAACAGACCAAATGAACCAATGTCAAAACAGATGTCACAACATTGGGTTCAACATCAAAATCATAGAAACTTGAAGAAAAAGTTTCAAAGATGGAGATGTCATTATTGTGGAAGGTTTGGTCACATAAAGTCCTTCTGCTATAGGCTACATGGATACCCTAATCAGAATCCCTATGTTAAGCCTAAGAACATCAAGGTACCCTACACTAAAACGTGGAAGAAGAGGACTGCAGCTTTGGTAGCTCACACTTCTCTTAGAGTGTCTGCCAAGGAAGATTGGTACTTTGACAGTGGGTGTTCTAAGCATATGACTGGAGACAGAAATCTTCTTAAAGATGTTAAACCTCATTCTGTCAGTTCTGTTACTTTTGGAGATGGAGCTAAAGGAGAAATCAAAGGTATTGGAAACTCAAACTGGTCTGGAGTTCCAAACCTAAATGGAGTGTTTTTGGTAAAAGGTTTGACTGCAAATCTCATTAGCATAAGTCAGCTATGTGATATGGGATTCACAGTCAACTTCACTAAGTCTGAATGTCTTGTAATCAATGATGAACAAGTAGTGATTATGAGAGGATTCAGATCAAAGGACAACTGCTACATGTGGGAATCTGAGAACACCACTCTGTCCTCTGTGTGTTCTACAGACAAAGATAAAGAGGAAGTAAAGTTGTGGCAGCAAGAATCTGGTCATCCACATCTCAGAGGAATGAAAAGGATCAGTTCCATAGAGGGAGTCAAAAGGATACCAAGACTTCACATGGATAAAGGGAGAATCTGTGGTAAGTATAAGGCTGGACAGGAAATCAGAATGTCACACTCATTGTCTAGACAACTGACCACTCCTAAAATACTGAAGCAAAGTACTAGGATCTGGCATGAAAGGTTAACCAAGCATCTTACTGTCAAAGAATACAGGAAAAGAGTCTTGGATGAAACCCTCTTTGTCAAAGGTGGAAAGATCATGGTGCTTCAAATTTATGTTAATAACATAGTTTGTGGAGGAATACCTGACACAAGTGTGAGACACTTTGACAACCAAATGCAAGCTGAATCTGGGATGAGCCTCATTGGAGAGTTGATTCATTTTCTTGGACTGCAAGTCTCACAGATGGAAGACTCAACACTCCTTCCACTGAGCAAGTATGCAAGGAATTGTGTCAAGAAGCTTGGAATGAAGAATGACAGCCACACTAAGACTCTTACCCCTCCACATTTGAAGTTGTCCAAGAAAACAAGTGGAGAAAGTGTTGATCAAAGCTTGTGTAAAAGCCCTTTTGATGGATGTTTCTTCTTGAGAAACAATCTTATTTCTTGGAACAGCAAGAAGCAAAACTGTGTGGCTTTATACAATGATGAAGTTGAATACATAGCAGTGGGAGAAATTGCTTTAAGATGATCGGATGAAGCGATCGACTAAGTACAATGTCATACAGGATGTCATGACATTGTCCTGTGACATCTGTACTAAAGTTCTTGAGGCTAGTCAGTTTAAAACTTTAAGGGGCAAATTGGGTATTTGTCAATATGAAGAGTTGTAGCAATTAACGTACTTACAACAAGGGATGGAAGGACACATTTCAATTATTTATAAGTGGGTTATTTAAATATTTTCACATTATTTTTAAAAGGTCCAAGAATAGGAAGAGACTCCCACATATAATAGTTTCCTCATTTGAAAGTAGTATCACTCTTTCTTCATCCAAAAGAAACCCTGAAATCCTTTGCCATTTTTGCTCTCTTTCTCTCAAAAATCATCAGCGAAATATGTCTTCATCGTCCTCTTCATCTCAAGAATCTGGATCTTCGTCTCCCTCCATGGCTGAAGTTAGGGCAAATGCTGAAGCCATGCAAGCTGAAGCGCTGAGGGTTACTCCACTGCGTGCAATGGCCACTGACCCAGAAAAAGTCAAGAAGTTACGCACAAGGAATGCAAGAAGAGCACAAGCATCTCCTTCTGGTAAGACTTCTACACCATCATCCTCAGTTCCTCCAGAACTAGTGAACATAGAGGGGTCTAGGTCAGTGCATGAGGCCATAGCTAGGATAATGACTAGTATACTGAATGAGAATCAATCTGTACCTGGGATTTCAGTCCCTCTGAACTATAAGTCTGCTAGCCCTAGTTTAGCAGTTGATCTAGATGTCAATGAGAATGTCAAGACATCAGGTGAACATGTTGATTCTCCTGCCAAGAATGATGTAAACCCTTCTGCTCCAGTTACTGAAGGGTGTAAAGATGATAATGTTATTGAATCACCTACTTCTAATGAGAATGGGATTTCTGATGAGATTCTTGAGAAATCCCCAGAACATTGTACCTCTGTTAAATCTCCTGCTATTTCTGCTGATAACATCTCTGATAGCATTCTTGAAGAAATTCCAGAAAAACAAGCTGATGACAACCTGGAAGATTCTTCTGAGAAAAACACTAATCAGAATGTTGATTCTCACTTCATCAATCTAGATGAAGAGTTTTCTGATAATGACCTCATAGAAAAGGTTAATCCCAGCATTGCTAGGAGGGTAATGAATAGGAAAGGAAGCAAAATGCTATTCAAGTTACATTGGAAGAAGGTTACTAAAGTTGCTCATAAGTCTCATAGGGTTGTGAACAAGACTGTGGAAAAATCTGGTAAAGACAAGGATGGAACTTCCAAAGGGAAGAGTAGGATAAAGTCTACTGGTGGTACCTCTAAGGCAAAGAAAGCCTCAATTGTGAAGAAGAGGAAGGCACCTGAGCCCTCAGAACATGATGATTCAGATTTTGATGTTACAGAGAATGTCTCTGACATTCATTCAAGAAAGAGACTGTCTCTTGGGAAATTGCCCATTGTCCCTGAAGTGGCAATTGACAACATCTCCTTCCACCACCCTGAGAATGCAAACAGGTGGAAATATGTGAGTTTGAAGAGAATTGCACTTGAAAGGGAACTGAATAAAGATGCTCTTGAATGCAAGGATGTGATTGATCTGGTCAAAGAAGCTGGGTTGATGAGAACTGTGGTGAAGTTCTCAAATTGTTATGAAGGGTTGGTGAAAGAGTTCATTGTGAACTTGTCAAGTGAATGTGCTGATGGAAGGTCAGCTGATTTCAAGACTGTCTTTGTCAGAGGGAGAAGAGTGAAATTTTCCCCAAGTATAATCAACAAATACTTGGAAAGATCAGATGAAGCTCATCCTGAGCTAGAAGAAACTGATGACCACATCTGCCACACTATCACTGCTAAACAAGTGAAACATTGGCCAATGAAAGGTAAACTAACTGCCAGCAAACTAAGTGTTAAGTTTGCTATTTTGCACAAGATAGAGGCTGCAAACTGGGTTCCAACAAACCACAAGTCTACCATCTCCATTGGTCTGGGCAGGTTCATCTTTGCTGTTGGGACAAAAGCAAAGTTTGATTATGGAACCTACATTTTTGAGCAAACCTTAAAACATGCTGACAGTTATGCTATAAAAGGACCAATAGCCTTTCCCTCCCTCTTGTGTGGTATTATAACTAATCAATACCCTGACATTCTGGTCAATAGAGATTCAGTGTGTAAAAGAGCTCCTGCCCTTGGTTTCCACTACAAGCTATTTCAAGGGAAGCATGTTCCAGACATTGTCATGATATATGCTGAGACATCAAATGTCAAGGCAAATCCTCAGAAGCCAAATGTCATTGCTGTGCTAAAAGAGACCTGTAGGGAACTTGAAGCAAGGAAGCAGACCATTGAAGAACTGATCTCTACACTTGAAAAGGAGGAAGACACAGAGGTTGAGGAAGAAAGGCTTGCTGGTGATGATCCTGCTGCTAACATGGATGAAGATGCTGAGGCTGACCAAGCAGCTGCTGATGAAGAAGGCTCTGAAGATGTTTCCTTCCACAGTGCTTCTTCCTTCTGGAGAAGAAAGCACTTGAGTTGTACTCCTATGCCCTGTTGCTTCTGTTTGATTGTTCTGTCAATTGTTTCTTGTTTCTTGTCCTAATTTAGTTTGGATGATTGTAAGCTTCTGTTGACAACATTGTACACTTAACAATTGTTGGTACCTTCTTTAATTATATGCTTGAATGCTTGGGGTACTTGTATTATTTCCTTTGGCCCTTTGTGGCTAAAAAGGGGGAGAAGAACTACTGTATGACAGTGGCTGGGAATTTTGGGAAACTGTATGGCAATTTTAAATTTGTATGTGGGCAATTGTGGGAATTGTGGGATTTCTGTATGGGTAGAATTTATCTTATCTCTAGGTTCTAGTTTCTTTAAGCTTAGAACTAGTTTGTCTTCTGCTGCATAGGTTCTCTGATGTGTTAAGTAGTTTTAGCCAAAAATGTGCCAAAGAGGGAGTTTGTTAGTGTTTTAAGTTGGCATTAATTTTGGTAAAACTAGGCTATAACAATGTCTTGATAAAGGTCATGATATTCAGAGATTGAAGATAAATCCTACTTGACAAGGATGTTAAAGGACAACTCAGAACTGGAAGCTAAAAGCTGTACTGGAAATTCTGCAGAAAGTAGTCTGATGTCATAACAGATGTTATGACATTCAGTGTGACATTCTGTTCTGCAGAATCTGTTTTTTCCTGAGACTTTTCAGGAAGTTTGTTGAGCTGCTATATTATGTTTTTCTGTTACTAGAATGCATGCTCACGTGGCTGCTAGGTTAATCTTAATTAGACCTAAATTGGTTGTTGAAAAGACCATGTTTTTAGGATTAAATTAAGTGAACCCTAGCTATCTTTATGGAAGCCCAAAACTGAAGTTTCAGGACTGCTTCTATAAAAGGAATTCAACCCTTATACTGCTGCTGCGCCTCTGGAATGTATTGAAGATTTAGCAGGTTGTTATTTGTGTAATTCTAGTTTCTCTTGTGAGCCAAGCAACTATCAATTTATAAGTGCCTTGGACTAGGCTTTGTTTGTAAGGGTAGTTTATCACTCAAAGCTTTGAAGCACGAGTGTTTGTCTCTTGATTAAAGCTTTGAAGCAAGATCAAGATAGTTTATTGAAGTGTGTCTTCACAATTCAATTAATCAATAGGTTGATATCACTGCTGTGATTGAGGGGAGTAGTAGGAACTCAGATCTAAGTAGGACTTAGGTTGAAGTTGCATTGGGTAGGTTTTAAGTGAAGGAGATAAACTGGTTGGTTTATTCCTGAATTAATTCTACTAATAGTGAATTTCCTCCCTGGCTTGGTAGCCCCCAGATGTAGGTGTAGCTAGACACTGAACTGGGTAAACAACTTATGGTGTTCTTTACTGCTGTTTAAATTTATTGTGTAAATTGTTAACAGAGTGTCAGATAGTGTGTCATAACATTCTCTGTGACATCACGTATCTGCTGCCAGGAATTTCAGCACCATTCTCTAAAAAACAACCAACAAACACGTGGTTTTCTATCCCGGACTATGAAGCTATGACTTCTTTATTGAACTATGAGGATATGTGGGTTTCATACCTTAATTTATATCCCTAATACCCGATGTCATTTTGCATCATGCATCACATCAAGATTTCAAGCTTGGCCACCTTTCCTCTCCCATCTCTCTCTCACACTCACTCATACAAGGGAAGCTAAAGAAATCCTTTTTTTAGATATTAGTATTAAACTAAGAATTAAGGTTTTTTATTTATATTTGGGTTTTGGATTTTTTTTAGTTGTCTTCCACACTAACTAACCTCTTCATCCTATCTTGCACCCCTTAAGTCCTTTTACAAAATTATATCAATTAATTAGTTTAATTTTTTCCTAATTAACCTTTTTATTATTAGTAGTATAACTAACACAAACTTTGTGCATAAATGAATACCATTTCATTAATCAATTTGATAAAATTCAAAATTAATTTCATAATAAATTTCAAACGCTTGATCCAATGTTAAGTTGTTTCTCCACCAAAATCTTTTTTCTAAATAAAATGGATTAAACGAATGAGGTGGATGATATCACACCTTTTCCTAATTTAACTGGATACAATTTGCATTACTTGACCATTCGATTAATTAAGATCCAATCAAAATACTTTAATTAAGTGAGTTTAGTTCAAACTTGACAAACAATAAACGAGCGAGCTGGATGCATATCCAATGTTTCACACAAGTATTTGAATACGAGAAGCACATCTTGGCCATTTGATACTCACCTAGAGTTAAAGAGTTATGACTATACTTGTCTCACACTTTTCAATAAAATAAGATTAAATGGGCGAGTTGGAAGAATATTCAACCTTTCCTTAAGTGTTTGAATATGAGATGCATATCTCATCCATTTGAAACTCGTATCCTATAAAATCAACTCCATAAATAGAAATTATTTTGTCACCCATGTTTCGACGCAAAACAAACAAAGACTTCAGTCTCCAAGAGCGAGCCACAATTGAGAGCTTAACCGCTCGAAATGTCTAATGCATCATTCTTTAAAAAAACAACCAACAAACACGTGGTTTTCTACCCCAAACTACGAAGCTATGACTTCCTTATTGAACTATGAGGATATGTAGGTGTCATACCTTAATTTATATCCCTAAGATCCCATGTCATTTTGCATCATGCATCACATTAAGATTTCAAGCTTGACCACCTTTCCTCTCCCCTCTCTCTCTCTCTCTCTCTCTCTCTCTCTCTCTCTCTCTCTCTCTCTCTCTCTCTCTCTCTCCCACTCACTAATACAAGGGAAGCTAATGAAAACCCCTTTTTTTAGATATTAGTGTTAAGCTAAGAGTTAAAGTTTTTTATTTATATTTGGGCTTTTGGATTTTTTTTAGTTGTCTTGGTGCACACTAACTAACCTCTTCATCCTATCTTGCACCCGCTTAATTCCTTTTACTTAATTATATCACTTAATTAGTTTAATTTTTTCCTAATTAACCTTTTTATTATTAGTAGTATAATTAACACAAACTTTGTGCATAAGTGAATACCATTTCATTAATTAATTCGGAAAAAATTCAAAATTGATTTCATAATAAATTTCAAACGCTTGATCCAATTAATTTGTTTATCCGCCAGAATCATTTTTCTAACAAAATGGATGAGACTGATGATATCATACATTTTCCTAATTTAAATGGATACAAGTTGCATAGCTTGACCATTCGATTAATTACGATCCAATCAAAATACTTTAATTAAGCTAGTTTAGTTCAAACTTGATAAATAATAAACGAGCGAGCTGGAAGCATATCATATGTTTCTCACAAGTATTTGAATACGAGAAGCATATCTTGACCATTTGATACTCACCCACAGTTAAAGAGTTATGACTAAACTTGTCTCACTCTTTTTAATAAAATAAGATTAAATGGCGAGTTGGAATAATATTCAACCATTACTTAAGTGTTTGAATATGAGATGCATATCACATCTATTTGACACCCGTATCCTATAAAATCAAATCCACAAATAAAACTTGTTTTCTCACCCATGTTTCGACGCAAAACAAACAAAGACTTCAGCCTCCAAGAGTGAGCAACAAGTGAAGGCTTAACCGCTCGAAATGTCTAATGCGACATTCTCTAAAAAATAGCAACAAACACGTTGTTTTCTATCCCGAACAACAAAGCTATGACTTCCTTATTGTACTATGAGGATGTGTAGGTATCATACCTTAATTTATATCCATAAGATCCCATGTCATTTTGCATCATGCATCACATCAAGATTTCAAGCTTGGCCACCTTTCCTCTCTCTCTCTCTCTCTCTCTCTCTCTCTCTCTCTCTCTCTCTCTCTGAGTTTTCCTTTGTAAAGATCACCAAGCACCCATTCCCTTTTGTTTTTGTGCAATACAAGGATTGAAACAAGTGAGACAAGCCAAGTCTTCTAAGCTAGAGTTTTTATATACAAAATCAAAGATTTATCAAATCATTGGTTCTCAAAGGCTCACTCATCAAGACATGACCTATAATTTTAGGCATGATTTTCTCAAGCCTCATTTATCATCGTCGGATCATAAAAAGCCCAAGTTCATTGGCCATTTACAAGAGATGTTCATCATGATGCCTTGAATGCACGAAATGGTCAAGATTACAATAGTCAAAGTTTTTTGGAATCAAAGCCAAACCTACTTGTAATCCATGATATCTAATTCGAATTATTGGGTTATCTAATCAATTTGATTCAATAGTCCATTTAACATTATTATTTTGTTTTCAAAACCGATTCAAGTTGTAACCATATTTGATTTTAATTGAATTTCTTAACAAAGATTGGATATTAAACTTAATTTGGTCTTTTAAAAATTTTCTTTTTGTTTCAATAATTTATGTGATTTGATTTTAATTTTAACTCAATTTTTAAGTTAAGTTATAATTATAATTAAAATTAATTTTTTTCTTTTTTTAAGTCTTTTTTCTTCTATTTCCATTTGCATTTTATTTTAATTTTTACAAACTTTTTTCTCTTTTATTATTATTATTATTATTATTATTAATAATATTATTATTATTAGTATTATTACTATTATTATTATTATTATTTTGTTTTTTTATGTCAAATAAATAAAAAAGAAAAAAAATGCATTGTAAGGGGTCTACAAATAGAGTCACGACTCATTCATTGACTGCAAGAAGTTTTCACTAAATCGATTTTCAAAACAAACTTGCAAAGCAAAACTCATTCAATTCACACCTTTCATTTGGATTCATCAATGGTCCATAAATGCTCAAATATCACTTCTCAAAACTTCACTCAAACTTTCATCCAAATCTCAAATATTCCATCTCCATTTTCATTCATTCCCACCTAAAATTTCAATCCTTAATCCTTTGCACTATAAAATAACATCTCAAATGATTAGAAGGGGAGGAACTTAAGAAAGAAAAGAGGAAGAAAAGCTGAAGAAAACTACACAAAAAACTGCTGCCAACATGATCCATTATTTCTCCAGGTTCCATCAAGGCTGAGGTTTCAAAGCAACCAAACGAAAAATGGAACCAAGCGAAGATGAAATACTACTCTAGACACATTTATAAGCAACAAAAATCTTTTTAGATTTATTGAATAAATGATGTATTTAGTCATTATTTTATACCAGATACTTCAATTATTCAACATATATAAAAAACGTTTTTATTACTTATAAATGTATCTGGAGGTTGTAGCATTTTTTATTGTTCTAAAGAGATACCTGGGCGTGAGAGAATGGGAGAATTTGTTTTGCTTTGTCCTAAAATTTGGTTTTAATTCATAATTTATTAGGAATCTCCATGTGGGCCTTTACCCAAGTAACAAACTTAAGCCCATCGAAATTTCCAATTGCAACTCATGTATTTTATTCCAACACTCCATTTGACTATTTTAAGCCTAATTTATTTTAATATTATTATTTTGTTTAAGAAAATTATTCCCAATACCTAACATCTATCCTTTTACCTATGCAATTAACTTAATTAGACTAAAATATTCCTGTATAATATTTTAAAAAAACTAAAACAAAAAAAAAGGAAAAAATTAGATTCCGGATAACCTATAGTTAAGTTATCCGGTGGTGGCAAAACCAATTTTTTTTGGCAACAATTAAAAATCATTGCCTTTACTAAATGACATGGTTTTCAGCTAAAGCTACAGCTTCAGGGATCATTCTATTAAGTTTTTCGGTTCATGTCATGTCTGAAATACCCGGATAACAAATAAGTAAGTTATCCGGTAATAAAAGAGAAATTTAGTTTAAGTCACAGTTAAAAACCGTTGGCTAAACTAAAGAAGAGTAATTTCAAAAGTAATTAAAAATGTAGCCTTTCCTAGATGGCTTTGGTTTCTAGCAAGGGCCACGGTTTTTTCACTTCTGCCCACAATATTTATGTTACTTTTGACTAATTTCTTTTTTGCATCCGAATAACTCATCTATAAACTATTCGGAATGAAAATTTACGAGACATAATGTGAAACAGATTACTTAGTTGAAAGATTTTTGGAATGAGTTTATTTACCTTAGGCAACGGTTTTTAACTGTTGCCTAAACCCTTTGTTTTTTGTTTTGCCACCACCGGATAACTTAACTATAAGTTATCTAGAATCTAGTATTTTCTTTTTTTTTTAATGTTTTTTTATTTATAAATATTATACATAAATATTTTAGTCTAATTAAGTTAATTGTAAGGATAAAAGGATAGATGTTGGGGTATAGGGTATAATTTATTTTGTTTAACTGTTTTGTTTTTGTTGTAAACCATGGGCCTGCATACCTAAGCCTATCTGAATTACTCTCACAATCACCCATATTTTCATTAATATGTCATTTTTTCCTTAATTTCTTTGTTTTTATTTTATTTTATTTTGTTTAATTGTTTTAGTTAATTTATGTTATTTGCTAATTGGCAATTAATTTTGTTTATTGATTTTATTTAGTTAAGTTAATGTTGATCAATTAGTGTTACTAAATATTGTTTTATTTCATCTTTGCACCCTTTATGCTTTTAATTAATTAATCAAATTTTGATTTAGTTATTAAAAAGTAATTAGTTTTGATAATTAGTTTTTATTAACCTAATTAATTAAGTTTAATCAATTCTTTATTAAATTGATTAAAAGTTTATTTCATGTTTCATTTGTGCATTTAGCTTTGATACATTCTTTTGACCTATTTGGCTTGAGTTCTTCTTTCATCCGAGTCTTGCTTTCATCTGAGTATGCTGTATTTGTTTTATTGTGCTTATCTTGTGACTTGATTCCAAGAGAATGAAATGCTTGGTTTATGTCAATATATTTGATAATCCTAGTTAGTTCACAATGCACGCACACAACTTTCTCTTAAGCTACCTTACAATGAGACCATTTTTTTCTCGCATTTATTTTATGCTTTAGGATAGTCTCTTCATCTGCTCTCCTTCTTTGATTTTCAAAACCTTCTTATTTTTCAAACTTGAACCCCTTTCATAATAAATCTTGACTTTGACAAGTGACTTTTTCAAAGCTCTTTTTCCTTAATCAAATATTAATCCAGTTAACCAAAGTCCAACTCTTATCTTCAAAGACTAAAAAACACAAAACTAATCCAAACTCTTTTTCCATTTGGCTTTTGATTTAAAATATATTCTCAAAGATTAGACATGAGTCATCTCCATAGTTGAGATGTAATTCTCCTATGTCCATTACATTGATTGATGTCGTGTTGATTATTTTCCACTTGAAAGAGCTAGTGGCATATTTGTTGATTTTTATCCAAGTCAGAGCCCTTCTCTCATTGTGATACAAAGGTCCATATATCTCATGTTTATGGATATTTGGTAGAGTATTCTCCTTAAGATGACAAAATATATCTTCTCTTAAAATCAACCAACAAACAATGTTTTATTTTTTAGAAGAACTGCATGTTTCTGATTTTACCATTGCACATTGGTGGTACATGGGCACGAGGCTCTCGAAGTCTCGCTGAATCAAAATTGTACAAAACATTTCCTTTCTCACCTCCATAATATTTTTGTAACCAACTCTTTTTTAAGCCAAATACACAGATTTTCAAAGAGGTTCATGTGGAGTACCGTAGATGTTTAGGGTGCTAACACCTTCTCTTTGTATAACTAACCCTCACACCTAGATCTCAATTTTATTAGTTTTTGCTTTAATAACTTTTGTGAGTTTTATTTTCTCTTTTCCCGTTTATTTGAAAACAATAAAATATGGTGATGACTTTCACTTTGTGTGTTAACTTAATCAATAACTTAATCTCAACTTTTCACAGCTACAGAAATTTAGCGACTTCACTGGGGGTTGATCCTTAAGTGGGTTAAGCCTATCTTTGTTTACTTGTGTATGTGCTATTATTATTGTATGTTTGCTTGTTCGTCTGAACTTTTTTGGTTTTCAAGGTGTTTGGTGATCTCTTGGAAGTCCTCTATTTGAAATTGGAAAAACTTAAGTTTTGGATGGGTGGTATAGTCATGATGGCTTTGAAGGAGTAGTCCTGAATAAGTGGATGCGCCTTTGAGGGTAGTATTTGTTTACCGAGTATTCAGGAAGACATTGTTGCTTTTGACTTGGGAGCATGCGAAGCTGAGGACCGTAGAACTCTTAACCCATCTTGGCTTTTTAGGATGTAGTGCGATGACTATGAAGAGGAGTCCTGAAATAGTTTATACGCAATGCTACACTCAGACAAGATTCTATTGATAATATTATTGATGAACACTCATACTTATCCAGGGGATACTCTACTAATTAACGAATTAGGTCTTCACCTGCTAATTTAATCATCAGTTGGTCCTGTATAAGACATACCATATGTTATAGCATCATACATATAAGTATTAGCAATTAAATTACACCATAAGGGCTTACACGTGGGGATAAGTAAACTTGCAAGAAGTGAAATCGATTTCCCCATAACTGGTCTAACAGGCTTTGTTACTAGTTTAATCACTTGTAACTAATCTCACAAACTTTGTAACTAGTCTAATCTCACAAACATATTAACGAGTCCAGAAAACTTTGTAACTAGTCTAACAAAATTTATAACTAGTTATGTTTTAAAAATAACGCTTTTAAGGGTGTCAATCGATTGTTGTTCATAGTGATATCGTTTGCAATTGGGGAAATTTTTTAAAATCCTTATTCTAACTCATTTTCCTGCACACCAAAACATCTTTAATTTAAAACCAACACATCATAGATGCATTTACTACCAAAATAGGGAAACTTCAACAAGAATTCCCTAGCCCTAATCATGTACATCAATATTTTTTTCATGTTTTCCTATGGTAAATGAATATACATATATTTTTTCAGAAAGCATTTCACTCAATTAGAAAACAAAGGAAAACATTCATCATAGTTTCTTTTCTAAATTTGAAGAAGAGGTGATGATGATCAAAGTTTCTTTGCTAACTCTTCCTTCAAGGATCTTCAAGAAATTAACACTTGGATTGAGAACGAGTGATGAATCTTGAATTCCCCTCCTTATTTCCTGGGATTTATGCCCCCTTATCTCTCTTTTTCTCTATCAACTTTCTCTAATATTGATTTTTAAAATGAGAGTTGCAAATGGAAAATGAAAAAAAAAGTTCCCAATGATATTAAATAGAGAGCTGGCAAAAGTCATTTTTTCTCTTGATCTCAAAATCCAAACTTCTAATGATGTTATTTCCTGTTTAAATAGGGCTAAATTCCTAATTAGCAAGCGATAAAATAATTAATAGAGGATGATCTCCACCATTAGAGAACTAGGGCATTACATTAATCTTGAGCGTATTGTTAGAAATGATAATAAGTTTAAATTGAATGATATATATATATATATATATATATATATATATATATATATATATAATTAATAGTTTATTTTCAAATAATATTCTTATATTGAGCCATCCTTATGAAATTTACCTTTGAAACCCTCGATCTCTAAAATACTTCCATTCCACCCTCGTATATCTTACAAAGTTCACCGAAAACGTTTAAATGTCAATATATCACTAATCTCGACATTTTCCCGATTATTCATTCATCTCTGCCTTTGAAACCCTAGATCTCTAAAATAATTAATTTTTTAATTCTTCATCCATTCCACCATTGCAAATCTTGCAAATCTCTTCAAAAAAAATCGAAGATAGTCAAGATATCATAATCCTTAAATTTTCCCTATTATTCCTCCGTATACACCCTTTCTGCTCTGTCTTTCTCAGATCTACTCTTTTTACCCAATCTTTTCATCTATCTTAGTATTTTAGAATACAATCCTGTAACTCGTCCGTCTATTCAAATTAATTTTATTCTAGTATAGATCCTTTAAAATTCATCCTTTTATAAAAAATTAGAGTAATTTTTGGAATCGTATCTCAACCTTCCCAGTTGTGCAAAACATACTGGTAAGTATGATCTTTACTTTTTGATGTAAAATTTCAGATGTGGAAAAATAATATGGAATTTATTATTAATTGAAACTAAATTTTGTTATTTATTTTTCAATATATCATCGTTGATGCAGGTTTTCTCGACATATTGAGATCTAATTGTAGACAAAGGTAATATTCCCCCAAAAAAACAGGTACGAAGACTCCTGCAAATTTTAGAATTTGAATTATGGAATAAATAAATTTTTATAGGCTTAAATAGTCTTTTGGTCCCCGTAAGTTAGCGTGTTTTTTATTTTTTTCTCTGTAATTTATTTTTCTTGGAAATGATCCTTGAAGGTTAAAATAACTTTGGTTTTAGTCCCTAAAATCAAAATCCACAAGAAAATCTGCAGGTTTTCTGTGAATTTTCCTGTGAATTTTGGTTTTGGGACTAAAATCAAAAGGATTTTAACATTCAGGGATCATTTCCAAAAATAATAAATTACAAGGACGAAAATAAAAAACACGACAACTTACAACGACCAAAACACTATTTAAGCCTTTTTTTAGTTAGATTTTGTGAAATTTGTTGTAAAAATAAATTGTGAAAGTTCATAAATTTAATCTTATAAGAATAGATCTAATAGGCCATGAATTTTAAATATTGACAAGCATGTATTTGATTTTGTAAAATGGAATTCAAAATAATCATTCTTAATTGTTACTGTTAATTAGAGACTATGATGAGACCCATTAGTTGACACGAGACTCCTTCATTTTGATCTCGTACCTATTCAACCACAATAGTGATATATTCTCCTACGAGTTTAGGTCTCCCAAGGTTAAATCTTTTAGTAATTGTTCTGGACTGGCCTAATTATCCCCATATTCCTTGAGAATCGAGGCTAATGGTAGTTTTATACAACACCTACACTCCTCAACAAAATGAGGCTTCTTTTCTTAAGGATAAAGTGTTGAGGGTTCTCACACCCAAAATGGGCAATAATTCATAGGCATAGAAGCGCAAACTTGAGATCATTTGGAACATTGGTGCTAAAAGGAGCCTTTGAGGCCACATGTTTTTAGTATGCTGCTTAGCCTCGACTGGACAGGGACAACTATTTTAATCTAGACAAAATAGTCCCACATTTCTTGGGAGTCGAGGCTAAGGGTATTTTATATACAACACCAACACTCCTCAACCCAAGAGGTATCTTTTTTTAAATTACAAAGCCGTGAGTATTCTCATACCGAAAGAAAACAATACCTCATAGTCGTTGTGGCGTAGACCCGAGGTCGACTAGCACAATAAATAATATTTGCACAACTCCAATTTTTTCATAATGAGTTGACATTAACATAAGACCACCTTATAAATTTTACATGTTTAGTTAGTCCACATCATCATAAATTCTTACTATATTTGGTAAGAAAGAGATACGATTTACTGGCTTATGGATTTCTAATCATTAAACACTACATGGTGTTTATATGGTTGCTTATAGATTTTTAATCATTCTTCGTAAAATTTATAATTTATCAGTGTTTACTTTTTTCTTATAAGCTTTGGGCTCTTATTATAAATTTTGATTTTATTTCATACTATTGGTTGTTATTGAATTAGGATTTCCCAGTAATCACAATGTCATCAAAAAAATTATCAGCACCAAAGTTAAATAAACAAGAGGATTTCCAGAGCTCTTTCTTAAAGTTACCTAATGAGATATTGGATTTCATTCTTAAGCATCTTTCACCGGAAGATTTGCTTAGGGTAGGACATGTGTGTACTCACTTGAAGAATAATAGTAGAAGTGATTATTTATGGAATCAACATGTCAAACACAAATGGAGTAAGTTGGTAGGAGAAGACTTTCACAATGAGTGGAAATATCATACTGAAAAAATTATAAATCAAGAAGGTTTATTTTTACAACAGAATCAGAGTAAGTCATGGGGAAATATTACTGGTGATTACCCATTTCAACGCCTTCATTCTTATTTGAAAAGTAATAAAGTTTTGGATAAATTGATTCAAAATCATTCACAAATGGCTTTGTATATCTGCCTTGAGAATGGTCGCTTTTGGTTTCCTGTTCAAGTTTACAAGGTAAGACAAACCAAATCATAACGACTAGTATACAATTTATCATTACATGAACTAGTGTAAATGTTTTCATTTTCTTTTCTTCTAGTTTCAAAAGTTCATTAATAATAAGTAGTCATTCATGATTTACAAGATTTCCACATTTTTTCTTAACTCAATTACTTTAGTCCATGCTATATTGTTGGTGCTTAATCATTAAGATAATGAGACATATTTTTGAAAAAAATTGTGATTCACAATGTTATTGTCATTTAAGGTAGAAGTATTAGAAGTATGTAGAACATAATTGATACAAACTAAATAGGAATTTAGTCTAATCTCTTTTACTAATATCATTTGGTTTAAACATTATTATAATTATATAGAACTTTGCTTGCAGGCTACTATGAAAACATTATACTGCTATGACGCCCTTGTGAGTTATGACTCTAGAACAGACACCTTTCGAGCAAGGTATCATTTACTCGCTTATAATAACTAATAAACCCCTTTTTTTATGAATTTAATTACATGTAAAAATTTATCTATTTATAGGTCCACAAATGTTGGACAACGATTGGTTGAGCGAGATATTGACCGGGAAAGATTGAGAATGCCACCACCTAAAACTTTTCTTGTGGATTATTACGAATGTGGCAATTTCAATAATTTGAAGCCCGGAGATCATATTGAGATTCAAAAGAGAAGAAGTAGGGCATTCCGTTACCATGGTAACAAAAAACCTCCAATTTATCATATATTCTCCTTAGTCTAGATTATAAGAAAAACTCATATTTAATAGTCTTAAAAATTAGTAATTTTTAAAGGATTTCGCTTACTTATTTTTATTAATTAATGAATCTATTACGATAAACTAAAACTATTAATTTATGTAAATTCTTGTTTTTTCTTATAAACAACATCAAAGAAATTATTTTTTAATACTATGCACACACTTAACATTTATTTGTCTGTGAATTATACTTCAAAATGCATATAAAACATAAACTGACTTTTTTTAATGAGTTTTATAGATTGGGTGTATGCTACAATTTGTCATTTGAAATCATGTGATCGGAACATCAATCACTGCTCTTGCCAAGACAATGGTAATATCCATAAAATAAACTTTTACTTATCAAATTAAATAGGAGACTATTAACATTTTTTATTTTTTATTTTCAGACCGTTTAGAAATGATTATCGAAAAATGCAATAGCATCCACAAATATTCAATCAATAGAATATTGAGAAACACAGTATTATATGAAGAGTTCAACTTTTTCAATGGAATCCGAAAACTTAATGATGAGGAGATTGAAAAGTGGCGATACCTCATTTGGAGTTATTATTAATGGATTTGATTAAAAGATGTGTAATAGAGAGAAAGCTAGATTATGTTGATTAAGTTTCCATTTTATTTATTTTATTTTGTCAACAATGAAGATTTATTTTCTATATTTGCTTTACAATTATATGCTCTAGTGTTGAGCGTGTCACTGTCATGCAGAATAAATTTGATGTGACTTTCATATTTTATTATATTATTCTAAAGTGCTCGTGTGTCACTTAGACGAGCTATTCTAATTGAGTGTGGTATCAATGGTTTTAGCATAATGTAGGGTGTGTTTGGTTTGGCGTTTGCAGTAACGCACGTTTTCTTCCCCTCCCACCTCGATTTGGAGAAGCTAGAAAAGGTAGCTTTTGGTCTAACGTGATTTTTCACTGTGATTTTGCGAAACCCACCGCCAAACCAAACATGCTAGTAATAGCTTTACTTTGATGCAAAATTATCTTGTGCAAGTTGGCATTTGAATTTTTAAGCAGATATATTTTTGGCATTCAATCTATCATTGGCTTGGGTAAATTGGTTTATATTAGAGATGCTTTGCGCATTGTGTCGTACCCCAAATTTTGACCTAATATACCACCTTACATTTGCATCATTGCATCACTAACAGTTCAGAACAGAATTAATCGGGTGTGGCTTCTACAGGTCAAAATTAGGGTTTCATCAATTTTTCATCTGATTCAAGAGGTAATCAATTAGGGTTTGAGTTTCACTCACCTCAATTGATCTATCTTAATCAAATCAACAACCTCTGATCTTCAGATATCCAACTTTTCCTCATGATCTATCAAGGATCGACCAATTAGGGTTTTTGTCGAGGATAAGGAATTACTGATTTTCTGATCAATGAATGACTTTTTTGCTTGGATATTGATCTTCATATCTACAATACAACCTCTTGACCTAATTTCTTGATTCAAAACATCACAGAAGTTCACATTTTTCATCAGTCAATTTCTGGATCATCTGATTAAATTTCATCTACACTGAATAAAAATCAGATGAAAAGTAATTATGATGAGATAAGATCAAGTTAAGTTTTAACCATGGTTAAAAGGAAGGTTCCTTTTGCATTTATGGCAAAAAAGACTTTCTTGCCCTCTAAGGCAAGTTGTACAAATCCAAGTCAATCTTCTTCACTTACCATTCTGATCTCTTGACCTATAAATAGAGGTCATGTTTGCAATTTGAAACTACACCAAAGCTATGCAAGAACAAGCTTTCTCTCTTCTTTCTTAAAATTCAAGTTACATAGTTCAAAGTGAGAATTTTTGCATTTTTGAAATCTTGTGAAAAACCATGAGAAATTTGGTGTCTAACATGTCTTAACATCAATATAGAACTGGTTTGAAGCTTAAAATCAACTTAAAAACAACTAAAACTCAGAGTTGCTTTTCAAACTTTCAAACTTGCAAAAACTGCCTTAAACTTCAAACTGTCAGTTTGGCTCGAGCAAGTTGTGTTTTTTTCATTTGAACATCATCAATACACTTCATATGAATGATACAAGCCATCATCCCTGACCTGTAACACCTCTAACCCCGAATTCGAGTTTCACTTTGAGCATATGCAAGTGGACTTGGTCAGAGTGATTCAGGTTGATTCAAAGCAAGCAGAGCATCCTCACACGTTCCCTGAAGTCCACTGGTGCTATAGCAATCATTAAAACAACTCTGTAACAGCTCCTTTGAAGAATTCGATTCCCGCTTCAAGAGGTAAGAACACGAACTTTGAACTTCATATTTTCTAACTTCCAGTTCAAAAATGGCTTGGCCGTTTTGTTTCTGCACCTTCACTGATTGATAACCCTCAATCAATTGCTTGATTCCATGTCCATACACGATTTGAATTTGATTTTAAAGAACTAGGGTTCTTCGTGTTTTCTGGAAAATTAATCATGTTTAACTAAAAATAAATGGAATTAATCACCACCATCATGATCCTGGTTCAAATTCGATCAAGTTTGATGTTTACATCGAGCAATTTCATCAAGAAACGAAGAATCCATGGCTGGATGAAGGATTGAGGAAGAAGAAGATCATTGCGCGTTTTTCAGAAATTCAAATAAAAGTTTATAATATAGTTAATTGGATTGGCATAAGTGAACGAATGTATTGCCGCCCCAGCGGTTGCCAGCTCACCTTTAAGTCACTTGCCTTGCCTTGCCCAATGGTCCCGGGTTCGAGTAGCCTTGGGACCATTTTTGCCAAACTTTTTTGTTTTCTCTTCATATTTTTTTCAAACTTTGACTCTTTCAAAACCCAATCAAAACTCCTTATTTTGAGGTGATTTTTTGCACACGTGTCATTTAACATACCTATTTTAGGATAGTGTCAAAAAAATTCAAAAATACTTTCTTTTGATTATATTTTTATCGAGCCGGAAACGATACGTTTTGAGTACTTTTCAAAGTACTTTCAAAGACGTTTCTTTCAAACTTTCGAAGCCCGAAACTTTTCCAAACTTCTTGTAAGTATATTTCATCTTTCAAAAACACTTTCAAGATCTTTTTTCAAACCTTTTTATCAAACTTACATCTTTTTCCATGATCGACCCGATTTGAAGATAAAACCGAACTCGTTTTTTCCTCGAATTTCTTAACCGATCGTGGGCCTCCCTCACGGTGTAAGTCCCAAATTCTTTTATGTACATAGCTATTTTCTTGTACATATCCAATTCTTTTATGTACATAACAATTTTTACTTGTACATAATACAAACGTGTTTTGTAAATATTCAAGTATAGACAAACTTCTTCCGTTTGTTTTCATTTCGCTTGTATATATATTGAATACCATTGGTATTAAAAGGAGCATTATTCCCGGTGAAACTGCTTTTAAACCAATGGGCCTCCCTTACGGTGTAAGTCCCAACCCTCCTATGTACATATTCATTTCCTCGTACATAAATACTCGTTCGTGTACATATTCATTCCCTTGTACACATTCAAACTTGTAAATAATCAAGTTACGCTCGTTTTAAACGCACGTTTTACACACTTGTTTATATTTCCTTCATAAACTCTTGTAAATAAACATCATGCATTTGTTTATATTTCCTTCATAAACTCCTGTGAATAAACTTCATACACTTGTTCATATAACTGTCTAGTTATAACATAACAACTAGTCTAACCATTAAGTTCCCCACAGAGTTAGCCTCCTCTTGGGATTTGTACAAGGTAACTCATTTCATCTGAGTTCAGCCTCCTCTTAGGCTTCATATAAGAAAACTCATTCATCTGAGTTTAGTCTCCGCTTAGGCTTCATATAAGATAACACTCCCCTGCTGAGTCAGCCTCCTCTTGGGCTTCGTTCAAAAGAACTCCTCATTGAGTTTAACCTTCTCTTGGGCATCAAACAAAGAAAGAGACCAGGAAATCTCTTAATAGACTCCTATTGGGCTTCCAATACAAAGAATCATCCGCGCTAGGATAGAACCCTGAGAGTATGATTTCCCGGTGAAATTGCTCTTGAAATCCTAAGAGGATGGTTTCCCGTTGAAACCCCTTTTAAAGCCAAAGCCAACCATACCATATAGCTTCCTCTTGAGCTTCATACAAGGACCCTCGATGACCCTCGATGACCCTCGGAATGCCTTCTCTTGCGCTTACAATACAAGGACCCATGAGCTTCTTAAAAGCATCCCCTTATCCAATCAATTTCTCCTCGAGATTTAGACATCTATCATATCTATGGAAGAAGTATCTCATCTATCACATCACATACAATCAAATTTTTTTCAAACTCTTTTCAAACAAAAACATCTCTTAATTTGTAAGTGGTAACGCTTGTACACTCAAGAAAAACACCCAATGCTTAAAATTAAAAGATTCAATCATCTTTTTCAAACATCTTTCTTAAACTCGTGAGTGGTAACGCTTGTACACTCAAGCAAAACACCTATAACTTACGACAAAAGATTTCAATCAATCAACCTTTCAAAATATATGTGATGAAATAGATTAGATACATTTTTTCATTAAGATGACATTCGTCTTTGTCTCTTAATAACTTCCGTTGCTTCCACTAGCATAAGTGGGAACTACGATTGCTCTGACTTTCTCAACATCCTTTTGAGAATACGTAGGCACAAGGTCTCATCCTTGGCGAGCAAATTTCTTTCTCCCTCAAACCAAACAAACCATAGATCCCTTTAGATCCGAGCTACAAATGCTCTGATTCCCATTATGGGATATGTATGCAGAAGATCCCAATGATCTTTGCGAGCACAATAATAACAAAACCTAGGATCCCACATAATCTATCCTTCTTAAAAATCCAAAGGAGAAACTTTCTCAATCATAGAAATAGCAATTAAAACACACAAACATATCAAACATATTCATATATAAAGCTATAGATAACTATATATATTTAGGGTGCTCCATCTATTCCCTTTATATAAAAAATCCCCTTGCCCGGAATCTCCCCAAATGCGTTACGTCTAGTTTGTGCTAGTCGTAATACATATCAAATCAATTGAGGGTATTGCAGCTTTCCCCTTTTTCATGATCATTTTTCTTGTGTTGAAAATAATAAAGCTTGATGCTCGCGGCATCTTTATAAACAAATCAAAAGAGTAAATCGTTTCGAGTCAGAGAATCCGAATTCAGATTCGATTCCCTAGCGCGTCACTTTTTAACGCGAACAGAAAAAATGGCGACTCTGCTGGAGAGTACGCTAAATTTTGATTTTTCCAAAAAATGTGACTCTGCTCAAGAGCACCAAGCTTTTTTGTTTTCGAAAAGAAAAAAAAGGGGTTAAGCTTTCATATGTGCATATGTTTGTTTTTCTTTATTGTGTGTTTTCGCGATTTCATCTGATGGAAAGAAATCCTAACCCGAATTTAAGAAACATTTTAAGATCTAGGTGGAGGGGTATAGTCCTATTAACTTGTGGGAAGTCTCAGTACTTACTAAGTTAATTTGAGATCCCTCTCTTAGTGGAGGTTGTCTTGGGAGTATTTGTGTTTAGCAAGTATTTGCGAAGACATTTTGCTTTCAAGAGGACTTACGAAGCTGAGTGGCTGTAGAACACATAACCCATCTTGGCCATTTAGGATGTAGTGCAGAAATTATTCAGGCGTAAGCTTAGAATAATTGTCATGCGAGACTACGATCAGGCGATTTTTTCTTGAAAAATATTATTGGACTTCGAGTATTCAACAAATCTGATAATATTTCAAAGAGAAGCGTTGAACCTGTATTATCAGTAGAACCCGTTTCACAGATGAATAAGCCCTTAGAACTTACCCACGTTTGTTTCTTATCGTTGGCCTCATGCTCGTGACTTCGAACGCTTGACCGTGTGTATAACTACTAACCATGTTTGTAGCATTCATGCATTCATTCAAAAACATCATTTCTCTTCCCATTTCCAAAGAATTTAGAGATTTTTCTTTGTAAATATTTTAGGTTAGAGTGATGGATGTCAGAGGAAGATTCACCAAGAAATACAGTTTTAGGATTCCTGATGTAGGAAAGTTAAAAGAGTTGGCATCCTTGGTAGAATATCCCTCGGATTTCAGAAAACACTATGGAACTCTTTTAACTGTCTTGAACACTAACGTTGATGAAGGACTTCTCAAAACTTTCGTTCAGTTTTATGATCCAGTCTATCGCTGTTTCACTTTCCCTGACTATCAGTTGATGCCTACTTTGGAAGAGTACGCACACATACTAGGTATCTCAGTATCAAATAAAGTGCCTTTCAATGGTTTGGAAGCCATTCCTAAGTCACCAGTCATTGCAACAATGACTCACTTAAAGAAATCTGAGATAGACAAAAACCTAACTACCAAAGGAAAACTCTTAGGACTAACTTCAAAGTTCCTAATGGAGAAGGCTCTTAAATTCTCTGAAGCCGGTAGTATGGTAGCCTTTGAAGCTATTTTAACTTTACTCATCTATGGATTGGTGTTGTTTCCCAACGTCCCAAGTTTCGTTGATATCAACGCCATAAGGATCTTTCTGATTGGAAATCCCGTTCCCACTTTGCTTGGTGACACGTATTTCTCCATTCATCATAGGAATCGTCAAGGAGATGGAACTATTGTGTGTTGTGTACCTCTGTTTTTCAAATGGATTGTCTCACACTTGCCTAAATCTCCTATTTTCCGCGAAAACAAAGACGATTGGCATTGGTCTCGAAGACTCATGTCTCTTACAAACGACGATATCCGTTGGTATACCTTGGCAGACAATGAGATGGAAATCATTAAAAGTTGTGGAGAATTTGCCAACGTACCTCCCATTGGTACGAAAGGAGGAATCAACTACAACCCATTCTTGGCGAGACGCCAACTCGGGTATGCAAACTCTAGTAAACCTCTTGGTTTTACAGTGGAAAGCTACTTCTATCATGAAGGGGAAGATTCTCAAGGTTTGAAAGCCAGAATGATCAGAGCTTGGCATCACATCCGAAGGAAGGAAAAGGGTAATGCAAGAAATTGTGTAGCCATGGAAATCTACACTTCTTGGGTAAAGAAAAGAGCGAAGGAATTCCGAATGCCTTATGCTTATGAGGAACCTATGTTCTCAACAGCTTCCAAATCAACAATTTTTCCCGTTGAGACTATGGGAGAATACCAAGATGCTTTGGCCAAGATGAGGCTAGAGAAAGAGGCTTTGGAAGACAAGTTCTTTAAGACTGACCTCGAAAATGAGAAGCTTAAGAAGCAGGTCAAAGATCATGAAAAGACGCTTTACTTCCAAGATGAATGGCTCATGGAGAAAGATGAGAAGATTCGTCAGAAAGATAACGCGATCAAAAGATACATCAAAGAAAGAAAAAGAAAGCTTGAGGAAATGACAACCAGTGATCCTGCTCCCGACGAGTGGAAGAAAGTCATCAGCAAACTAAAAGTCGAGAAAGCTGAACTAAAAGCTCATTATGGGAAAGAAATCTTGAAGTTGAAGCTACATCAAGCCTTTGGATCTTCATCCGACGAGGACAATTAATTAGTTTAGATTGTAATTTTACCATTTATTTTATCATTGTATGAGCTATGCTCAAAAACAAAATTGTTGTAATCTTCTTTCAATAATCAATAAAAATAAGCGTTTTCCATCCAAATATTTACCTGAAATTTCTCTTTTAGTATAAATTCTTTGGAAATTATTTTCTCTTTGCATTCATAATCATGCATCATACTTTGCATATCGAGTTTATTGTTTAGAGTCTTATCTTTTGGAATTTTTTCCAGAAAGATCGTCGTCAAGCTGTCGCGTCTTAGAGTTTCTCGACCACGTCCACAGCCAACTCGTACATACAATACTCGTTCAAAGAGAAGGAAAATATTGGAAGGTTTTGAGCAAGAAAATGTTGAGCTTCGTAGCACAGTGACAACACTTCAGGAGGAGGTGGAGAGACTCACTTCTTTGGTAAGTTCGTTGGCAACTACGCAAATTCAGTAAACAACATTGAGCAGTCAAAATCAAGCGACGATTTCAGAGATTACTACTACTCCAGTTTCAACTGTTGCAGCCAGTAGTCCACTCTTCAGTATGCCAGAAGGTTATCCATGGGGCATGCCTTTCAATTTCGGCATCGGGTTTCGTCAACCCACTTCTCAGGTGCAAACAACCATGTTTGAGGTTCCTACTTTACAGAACTCAACGCTTACTCCGCAGCATAGAGTAACCCTTCCGCAAGTCACCATGACGGTTTCTCAACCAATCATGACAAACTCAGCATCTGTAGTTCACACTACTGCAGACGAAGAAGTCTATCATAACCCAGGCGATAACACAAATCCTCGTAGCCCAATGGAAAATCTCCAGGAACAGCTCCATAAGATGCAGTTTGAGATTAAAACAATTCATGGGAAGGAATTGTTTGGGAAGAATGCCCACGATTTGTGCCTAGTTCCTCGCGTAAGGATACCTGCAAAGTTCAAAGTCCCTGATTTTGAAAAGTATAAAGGAAATTCCTGCCCGCAGAGTCATCTTACAATGTACGCTAGGAAAATGTCTACGTACAACGACAATCACCAATTGCTAATTCACTATTTTCAAGATAGTCTTACCGGTGCCGCACTGAAGTGGTACATGGGGCTAGATAGTGCGAATATCCAGACATTCAATGACCTAGGTGAAGCCTTTGTCCAACAGTACAAATTTAACTTGGACATGGCTCCAGATCGGGATCAACTCCGCTCTATGTCTCAGAAGGAAAAAGAGACATTCAAAGAGTACACCCAACGTTGGAGGGAAATTGCTGCCCAAGTCAACCCACCGTTAGAGGAGAAGGAGATGACCAAGGTTTTCTTAAACACTCTTGGCCCATTTTACTACGAACGAATGATCGCCAGCGCTCCCGGAGATTTCACCGAGATGGTAAGCATGGGACTGCGACTAGAGGAAGGAGTTAGAACAGGACGCCTAGTCAAAGAAATAGGATCTTCCAGTGGAACTAAAAGGGTTGGAACCAGTTTTCCAAAGAAAAAGGAACATGACATAGGAATGGTATCCCGAGGGAAACCAAGGAAGAATGTCAGTCAACAACAGGTAGCTGCCATAACGCCAATTGTTAATACAAGTTCAAATACAGGAATTGCTCCGCAGTTCCAGCAAACTCAACAGCCTCGACAGCAGGCTCAGCAGTTCAACAATCAGAACCGTGCGCCCCAGGTCTCACAGTTTGATCCAATTCCAATGACGTACACAGAATTACATCTTGCATTAATAGAAAGGAATCTTGTGCAAACTAGGTTACCACATCCAGTACCAGAAAAAATTACCATGGTGGTACAAAGCAGACATGACTTGCCCTTTTCATCAATGGGCACCGGGTCATGATCTCGAGCATTGCATAGCACTAAAAGCTGAAGTACAAAGGTTAGTAAGGACTAATCTACTCTCCTTCAGGAACACAAATCCAAACGTGCAAGCAAATCCACTTCCCAATCATAGTGGACATACCGTGAATTTGATACTAAGGAATACAGATTGATATCTTGTCACAGATGTGAATATGATAAAAGAAAGCTTGGTACAACTCCATGATATGTACAGTACAATGGGCGCTTTCACTAAACATGACTACACAACTTGCAGAATCTACTTCAAGGATTTTCGAGGATGCCTAACTGTGAGAGCAGACATTCAACGGTTGATAGACATTGGCGATATCCAGATCTTCAGGAATAGAATTGATTATGACGTGAATATGGTAGGGCATTTTCCGCATGAGCTTTTAGTCTCATATATCAACTCGGAAATTCCCGAAGTAAACGTCATTATCCCTTGTTTCAACGTACCCAAGTGTGTGGAAGTTGAATATAACGGTTCAAAATCTCTAGAGTCTCCTTTGGTGATCTGTCTACCTGGTCCTGTTCCATACAGTTCTAACAAAGCAATTCCCTATCAATACAATGCAACCATGATAGAAGATGGGAAGGAGAAACCCATGCCAACTATTTCAACTGATGTTAACATAACTGAAATTGGACGAGTAACGCGAAGTGGACGCGTACATACTCCGTTGCCCCCAAAGCAACATGTTGTTCCTACTGTTGGACAAAATCCAGTTAATACATCTCCCGAGAATCCCATGGAGATTCCCGTTGTTAATCCAAACATAAACGTTGGACCATATGCTGGAACCAACGTCAACTCGGATTTCGATGAAATTTTGAAGCTAATCAAGAAAAACGAGTACAAAGTTGTGGATCAGCTGATGCAGACTCCCTCCAAAATTTCGATACTATCTCTACTTCTGAATTCCAAAGCCCACCGAGAAGCTTTGATGAAAGTGCTAGATCAAGCTTACGTAGATCACGACGTAACTACAGATCAATTTGGTGGAATTGTGAGCAACATAACAACTTGCAACAATTTAAGCTTCAGTGATGAAGAACTCCCAGAGGAAGGGAAAGATCATAATCTGGCTCTACATATCTCAATGATTTGCCAATCAGACTCTCTGTCCAATGTACTAATGGATACCGGTTCATCCTTGAATGTAATGCCAAAAACAACTCTAGCTCGTTTATCTTACAAAGGAACACCGATTAAATTCAATGATATAGTGGTAAGAGCCTTTGATGGGTCAAGAAAATCTGTTATTGGGGAAGTCGACCTTCCAATGACGATCGGTCCACATACCTTCCAAATCACTTTCCAGGTCATGGATGTGCCAGCTGCTTACAGTTGTTTGCTAGGAAGACCATGGATACACGAAGCAGGAGCTGTGACATCCACTCTCCACCAGAAGCTAAAATTCACAGTAAATGGGAAGCTAGTGACCATCATCGGTGAACAAGCGTTACTAGTAAGCCATTTATCCATCTTTTCTTTCATCACAGCCAACGACGTTGAAGGGACGCAATTCCAAGGACTTTCGTTAGAAGATGAATCTACAATCAAAAGCAGATCGTCTATTTCCTCTTACAAAGAAGTAGCGCATATAGTGAAAGATGGTAATGCTGCAGGTTGGGGACAAGTAATAAAACCTGTCAACAACGAGACAAAGGTCGGGCTCAGATTTGCTCCAGTATTTCCTAAAGATAATCAAAGGGATGAAGCTCTTCGCCCAATCAGAGAAGTATTCCACAGTGGGGGTTTCTTAAACCCTGTTCTTCAAGAGGTTAACGTTCTTACCAACGAAGGTGATGAAGACGATCTCTCTGGATCTGAAGAGTGGAGCACTTATCTTACCAACTCTGAATATGTGTCTCAGAAAGAATCATACGCGCCGTCCTATCCTCCAACTGACCAATTCAAAGGCATGTCCCTACAAAAGAATGAAAATTCACCTATCCCTTCTGAAATTTGGGATACCTTGGGAGAACCAAGTGGAAAGTTTGACTACATGGTGAAATACACTGCGCTTGAAAGCTCAAAAATTAGAATTGAAGACATCCAGCCCACTGGATGGGACGATCCTTTTGAGTATCCTAGTCAACCAGAAGAGTTATACCCATCTTCTCAATCTCATCAACCAATTGAGGTTCCGAATGAAGATCGCTGCTTTAACGCACCTGTGGAGTTTGTCAAAACAGATCTTAACTATCACTACATCAACGTGATTACTGAAGATCAGGGATATGATTCTGGAAACGAATTGGAAAGCGTTGCAGACAATGAGTCTCTTCACTCAGAAGATTGGAAAGAACATCCCCAGAATTCAACACGAATGCCAATGGAAAGTACATATGCTATGTTCCATGCTCCTCGATCTGTCCATCAAACAGAAGAAGATCGTTTCAGCAGCACAAAAGGCAAGGTCAACCGTCCAGAGTCTTGAAAACCTGTTCGACCAACGACCAAAGTCTATTCAAGAACTAAGCCAAATGGAAAACTACCAGAGTATCTTGATGTCCAAGGAGTTCGCTACTATTGGAAGCCTGTTGAAGTTCGGACTAATGTTCATAGTTCTAAGTAGTTTATTTTGTTTTGTTTTGAACTCTCGCCTCGCCCAAAGCGAAGAGATGTTTTATAGGGTTCAACTTTTAAATAATTTCTCTTTGTCTTGCCCAAGACAAATGAGTTTGTATTTTAGGGCCCTGTTTCATATTGTGAATCATAAATAAACGCGTTGTTTTGATTCCACACTTTGTGTTTGTTTTTCATTTTTACCCTTTTCTTGGAAATGATAATCCTAAAAAACACAATAAAAATCTTCAAATAAAAAAATAATAATAATCTGCATCCACTTTCACATTAACTTTTTCTATAAAAAAAAGAAGAGTTAATTAATTAAACATAAATCAAATATGCAGATGGACAAATCCATTGAACGCAATAACTCTATGCTCTCTCCCAACTTTGAAATCCCCAATGAAGCCACCGAGGAAGAAGTTGAAGAAGAGATCTCGGATGAGATTTCTCGACTACTTAAGCACGAGGAAAGAATCATTCAGCCTCACAAAGAGCCTTTGGAAGCAATCAACTTAGGTTCTGAGGGAGACAAAAGAGAAGTAAACATCAGAGCTCTACTCGACCGCGACGTCAAGGGCAAACTGATAGATCTTCTCAAAGAATATGTTGATGTGTTTGCTTGGTCTTACCAAGACATGCCAGGTTTAGATACCAGCATCGTGGAGCATCACTTGCCATTAAGACCGGAGTGTCCACCAGTTAAACAAAGACTGAGAAGAGTTCACCCTGAAATGGCCGACAAAATCAAAAAGGAAGTTCAAAAACAGCTCGACGCAGGTTTCCTCGTCACTTCTGAATATCCTCAATGGCTAGCCAACATAGTGCCTGTCTCCAAGAAAGACGGAAAGGTCAGAATGTGTGTTGACTATCGGGACTTGAACAAAGCTAGTCCAAAAGATGATTTCCCACTACCGCATATCGACATGCTAGTGGATAATACTGCAAAATTCAACATCTTTTCCTTCATGGACGGTTTCTCTGGTTACAATCAGATCAGAATGGCTCCCGAAGATATGGAGAAGACATCTTTCATCACGCCATGGGGAACATTTTGCTACAAAGTAATGCCGTTTGGATTAAAGAATGCAGGCGTAACTTATCAAAGAGCAATGACTACTCTCTTTCATGACATGATGCACAAAGAGATCGAAGTCTACGTGGACGACATGATAGCAAAGTCTGACACTGAAGAAGAGCATATAGAATATCTCTTGAAGTTGTTTCAGCGACTAAGGAAATTTCAGCTTCGCCTGAATCCTAAAAAATGCACCTTTGGGGTAAGATCCGGAAAACTACTAGGTTTCATCGTTAGTCAAAGAGGTATTGAAGTTGACCCTGACAAAGTCAAGGCTATTCAAGAAATGCCTACGCCACAAACAGAAAAGCAAGTAAGAGGATTTCTTGGACGGTTGAATTACATCTCCAGATTTATCTCTCAAATGACTGCTACCTGTGGGTCGATATTCAAACTTCTCCGCAAAAATCAAGAGGTTATGTGGACAGAAGATTGCCAAAGAGCGTTTGGCAGTATCAAGGAATACCTGTCAGAACCGCCAATATTGATTCCTCCAATTGAAGGAAGACCATTAATCATGTACCTTACCGTGCTAGAAGATTCCATGGGCTGCGTGCTTGGACAACAAGATGAAACCGGTAAGAAAGAGCATGCCATCTACTACTTGAGTAAAAAGTTTACATATTGTGAAACTCGTTACTCCATGCTCGAGAAAACATGTTGCGCTTTGGTGTGGGCTTCAAAACGTCTCCGCCATTACATGATCAATCACACGACTTGGTTAATCTCCAAAATGGATCCAATCAAGTACGTCTTTGAAAAGCCTGCCTTAACAGGAAGAATTGCTCGATGGCAGATGCTGTTATCTGAATATGACATCCAATACCGTGCTCAAAAAGCGGTCAAAGGAAGCATTCTCGCCGATCACTTGGCTTATCAACCGATCAACGAATACCAATCTCTCAAGTTTGACTTCCCTGATGAGGATGTTATGTACTTGAAGATGAAAGATTGCGACGAACCGCTACCTGAAGAAGGTCCTGATCCAGAATCTAGATGGGGCTTAATCTTTGATGGAGCAGTTAATGTCTTTGGCAATGGAATTGGGGCAGTCATCATCACTCCCGAGGGTTCTCATATCCCGTTTTCCGCCAGATTGCTATTTGATTGCACCAACAACATCGCAGAATATGAAGCTTGTATCATGGGTATCGAAGAAGCCATCGACTTGAGGATCAAGATCCTTGACATATATGGAGATTCAGCTCTTGTCATCAATCAAATCAAAGAAAAGTATGAAACTCATCATCTTGGTTTGATTCCCTACAGAGATTATGCAAGACGTTTGTTGACTTTCTTCAACAAAGTTGAACTGCATCATATCCCTCGAGATCAGAATTGAATGGCAGACGCCTTGGCTACTCTATCTTCCATGTTCAAAGTCAACAATTGGAATGATATGCCTAAGATCCGTATCAGACGCCTTGAAAGACCTACATATGTGTTTGCAACTGAAGCAGTCTTCGATGATAAACCGTGGTTCCACGACATCAAACGTTTCCTTCTAACTCAGGAGTACCCACTCGGGGAATCGCACAAAGATAGGAAAACTCTAAGGAGGCTTTCTAGAAATTTCTTCCTGAATGAAGATGTGCTATACAAAAGAAACTTCGATATGGTCTTGCTCAGATGCGTGGGCAGACACGAGGCAGACACGATAATTCACGAAGTGCATGAAGGGTCCTTTGGAACCCATTCAAATGGGCATGCAATGTCCAGAAAAATCTTGAGAGCAGGATACTATTGGATAACAATGGAATCTGATTGCTGTAAACATGTCAAGAGATGTCACAAGTGCCAGATATACGTGGATAAGATCCATGTGCCACCAACTCTACTCAACGTTCTCTCTTCTCCATGGCCTTTCTCCATGTGGGGCATCGACATGATTGGGATGATCGAACCAAAAGCGTCCAACGGACATCGCTTCATATTAGTGGCTATTGATTACTTCGCCAAATGGGTCGAAGCAGCATCTTACGCCAACGTCACAAGACAAGTGGTTGTGAGGTTCATTAAGAACAACCTCATTTACCGATATGGAGTTCCGAGTAAGATCATTACAGACAATGGATCGAACTCGAACAACAAAATGATGAAAGAACTATGTGAGGAATTCAAGATTGAGCATCATAAATCATCTCCTTACCGACCAAAGATGAACGGCGCCGTTGAAGCTGCCAACAAGAACATCAAAAAGATCGTCCAAAAGATGGTCATCACCTACAAAGACTGGCACGAAATGCTGCCATTTGCTCTACATGGGTATCGTACCTCAGTACGTACTTCAACAGGGGAAACTCCTTTTTCTCTAGTATACGGCATGGAAGCAGTGCACCCCGTAGAAGTTGAAATTCCATCAATGAGGGTTCTTGAAATTCCTGGCAGCAGATACGTGATGTCACAGAGAATGTTATGACACACTATCTGACACTCTGTTAACAATTTACACAGTAAATATAAATAACAGTAAAGAACACAATAAGTTGTTTACCCAGTTCAGTGTCTAACTACACCTACATCTGGGGGCTACCAAGCCAGGGAGGAAATTCACTATTAGTAGAATTAATTCAGGAATAAACCACTAGTTTATCTCCTCCACTTAAAACCTACCCAATGCAACTTCAACCTAAGTCCTACTTAGATCTGAGTACCCACTCACTCCCCCTCAATCACAGCAGTGATATCAACCTATTGACTAATTGAATTGTAAAGACACACTTCAATAAAATATCTTGATCTTGCTTCAAAGCTTCAATCAAGAGACAAACACTCGTGCTTTAAAGCTTTGAGTGATAAACTACCCTTACAGCAAATCCTAGTCTAATGCACTTATCAATTGATAGTTGCTTGGCTCACAAGAGAAACTAGAATTACACAATATCAACTGTTACAAATCCTAACAGTACACAAACACAAGTTGCTATCTCTTCAATACATTCAAAGGACGCAGCACAGTTGTAAGGGTTCTTTTCCTTTTAAAGCGATCCTGAAACTTGTTTGGGCTTCCATAAAGATAGCTAGGGTTCACTTAATTTAATCCTAAAAACATGGTCTTTTCAACAACCAATTTAGGTTTAATTAAGATTAACCTAGCAGCCACGTGAGCATGCTTTCTAATAACAGAAAAACAATATTTAGCAGCTCAACAAACTTCCTGAAAAATCTCAGGAACAAGCAGTTCTGCGAGCGAATGTCACCTGAATGTCATAACATTTATGACATCGGACTATTTCTGAAGAATTTCCAGCACAGCTTTAGCTTCCAGTTCTGAGCTGTCCATCTACCATCCTTAGCAGGTAGGATTTATCTTCAATCTCTGAATGTCATGACATCTATCATGACATTGCTAAAGCCTAGTTTTACCAAACATAATGCCAACTTAAAAACACTAACAAACTCCCCCTTTGGCACATTTTGGCTAAAACTACTTAACCTATCAGTACATATCAGTGAAGACAAACTAGTTCTAAGCTTAAATAAACTAGAACCTAGAGATAAGATAAATTCTACCCATACAGAGATCCCACAATTCCCACAATTGCCCACATACAGAATTTAAAAAAAGGCCATACAATTCCCCAAAGTCCCATACTACTGTCACACAGTAGTTCTTCTCCCCCTTTTTAGCCATAAAGGGCCAAAGGAAACCATACAATTGCCCCAAGCATTTCAAGCTAATAATTAAGGGAGGTACAAACAATTGTCAAGAGTACAATGCTGTCAACAATAAGTTACAATCATCCAAACAAAATTGGAAAAAGGAAACAACACAAGAACAAGAAAAAAAAAAAATAAAATTGACAAAACAGCAGCAACAGGGGCAAGGAGCAACATCTCAAGTGCTTTCTTCTCCAGAAGAAGCACTGTGGAAGGAAGCATCTTCAGAACCTTCTTCAGCATCAGCCATCTGAATATCATCATCTTCAGCATCACCAACAACATCACTATCAGCTTTCCCTTCATCCTCAACCTCTGTGTCCTGCTCTAGTTGAGAGATTAGCTCTTCCAGACTTTGCTTTCTTGCTTCAAGCTCCTTGCAAGTTGCTCTTAGTACAACAATGACATTTGCCTTCTGAGAATTTTCTTTGACAGTTGATGTCTCAGCAGATGTCATGACAATGTCTGGGACATGCTTCCCTTGGAACAGTTTGTAGTGGAATCCAAGAGCAGGGGCTCTCTTGCAGACCGAATCTCTGTCACCAAGAATGTCTGGATACTGATCAATTATAATTCCACACAGTAGGGAGGGAAAGGCTATTGGTCCTTTGATAGCATAGCTGTCAGCATGCTTGAGGGTCTGATCAAAAATGTAGGATCCATAGTCAAATGCAGCCTGAGTACCTACTGCATATATGAATCTTCCCAATCCATTTGAAATGGTGGATTTGTGATTGGTTGGGACCCAGTTTGCAGCACCAATCTTATGCAGTATGGCAAATTTGACACTCAACTTGCTTGCTGAGAGTTTTCCTTTTAGAGGCCATTGTCTTACTTGATTGGCAATGATGGTTTGACAAATCTTGTTGTCAGTTTCCTCCAGCTCTGGCTGAGTATTATCAGATCTACCCAGGAATCTGTTGATCACATTTGGAGAAAACCTGACTTTCCTCCCTCTCACATACACAGTCTGGTAGTCATCAGAATTCCTATCCCCACAGTCATTTGAGAGATTGACAATAAACTCTCTCACCAAAGCTTCATAACAGTTTGAGAGCTTCTCCACTGTTTTCATCAGTCCTGCCTCCTTAATCAGGTCAACAATCTCCTTGCACTCTAAAGCACTCTTGTTCAACTCTCTTTCTAGTGCAACCCTCTTTAAGCAAACATACTTCCATCGTCCAGCACTTTCAGGATGATGGAATGAGATGTTATCAATTGCCACTTCAGGCACCTTGGGGAGTTTTCCAAGAGTTGGCTTCTTTCTTGAATGTATGTCAGTGACATTCTCCTCAACATCAAACTCAGAGTCATGATCAGACTCCACAGGTTCAGGTTCCTTCCTCTTTTTCACAATAGGTGTTCTCTTTGGTCTAGAGTCACCAGCAACAGTTTTTACTCTACATTTCTCTGTAGAGGTTCCAGCCTTGGGATACTTTTCAGTCTTATGCACATCTTCCACACCCTTTTCTTTGACAGGGCTCTGTGAGACTGCCAGTTTTCCCTTCCTTTTCATCATTCTTTTTGCAATGCTTGGATTGACATTGGCAATAAGATCATTGTTTGAGAACATCTCATCTAAATCAATGACTGGAGGTTCAGTTGAATGATTAGATTCTTGAACTGGTGACTCTTCCAAAATGCTGTCAGGAATGTAGTCATCAGGGACTTTACCAGAGGCACACTTTGCTGGTGATTCTTCAAGAATACTATCAGAAATATAGTCAGCAGAGGCTTTATCAGAGCAACATTTTGCTGGAGACTCCTCAAGAATACTGTCAGATATCTCATCTTCCTTATCAGCAGAGATTTTATTACAAGCATCATCAACACCTGCTTCAGACTCTTTAATAGAAAGGTCTTCATTATTCTTGGCAGGGGAAGTATCATGATCACCAGATGTCTTGACATTCTCAGTGACATCCGGATCAACTGCTAAACTAGGGCTAGCAGACTGACAGTTTAGGGGAATTGAAACCCCAGGAACAGATTGGTCTTCATTGAGGATCCTGGTTACCAATCTAGCAATGGCTATATGCACAGCCCTAGACTCCTCTGTGTTTACCATTTCTGAGGGAACAGAAGAGGATGGTACAGAAGTCTTACCCATGGGAGATGCTTGAGTTCTTCTTGCATTTCTTGTGCGCAATTTCTTGACCTTTTCTGGGTCAGTAGCTATTGCACGCAATGGTGTAACCCTCATAGCTTCATCTTGCATGGCTTCATTGTTTGCTCTAACTTCAGCCATGGGGAGAGATGGAGATCCTGATTCTTGAGATGATAAGGATGATGAAGACATTTTTCGCTGATGGTTGTTGAGAGGATGAAAGCGAAAATAGCAAAGGGTTTCAAAGTTTCTTTTGAGAGAAGAAAGGATGGTACTACTTTCAAAAAAAAACTATTATATTGGGATGTCTCTTCCTATTCTTGGACTTTTTAAAATAAGGAAGGAAATACCTAAATAACCCTCTAAAATAAATTTGAAATAAACACTCCCTTTCATCCCTTGTTGTAGGCTCAGTTAATTGCTACAACTCCACATATTGACAAGTACCCAACTTGCCCCTTGACATTTCAAACTGACTAGCCTTAAGAGCTTTAGTAACAATGTCACAGTACAATGTCATGACATCCTGTATGGCATTGTGGTCAGTCAGCATCTGCTTCATCCAGATCATCTGAGAACAATTTTTACCAGCTGCTGCGTATTCATTCTCAACATTGTATAGGAACACACAATTTTGCTTCTTGTTGATCCAAGAAGCAAGATTGTTTCTTAATAAGAAACATCCATCAAGAGAGCCTTTACACAAGCTTTGACCAAACCTTGTTTTCTTGGACAACTTCAAATGTGTAGGAGCAGGAGTCCTATTATGACAACCATTCTTCATTCCAAATTTCTTGACACAATTCCTTGCAAACTTGCTCTCAGATTCAGCTTGCATTTGGTTGCCATACTGTCTCACCATTGTGTCTGTCATTTCTCCAAATATTATGTCATTAACATAAATGTGAGTCACCATGATCTTTTCTCCTTTGACAAAGAGAGTTTCATCCAAGACTCCTCTCCTGTATCCTTTGACAGTAAGATGCTGGGTTATCCTTTCATGCCAGATCCTAGTACTTTGCTTTAGTACTTTAAAAGTGGTCAGATGTCCAGACAATGAGTGTGACATTCTGATTTCCTGTCCAGTCTTATGGTTACCACAGATCCTCCCTTTGACTATGAGAGATCTTGGTATCCTTCTGACTCCCTCTATGGAACTGATCCTTTTCATTCCTCTGAGGTGTGGATGACCAGATTCTTGCTGCCACAACTTTACTTCCTCTTCATCTTTGACTGTAGAACACACAAGGCAGTGGTGTTCTCGATTCCCACATGTAGCGTTGTCCTTTGATCGACTCCTCATAATCACTACCTTTTCATCGTTGATTACAAGACATTCAACCTTAGTGAAGTTGACTGTGAATCCCATATCACATAGTTGACTTATGCTAATGAGATTTGCATTCAGACCTTTTACTAGCAGCACTCCATTTAGATTTGGAACTCCAACCCAATTTGAGTTTCCAACACCTTTGATTTCTCCTTTAGCTCCATCTCTAAAAGTAACAAAGCTGGTAGAATGATGCTTAACATCATTGAGAAGATTCCTGTCTCCAGTCATGTGCTTGGAACACCCACTATCAAAGTACCAATCTTTCTTGGTAGACACACTAAGAGAAGTGTTAGCTACCAGAGCAACAGTCTTCTTCTTCCACTGTTGAGAGTATGATACCCTGTTGGTTTTAGGCTTCACATAAGACCCTTGATTAGGATATCCATGAAGTCTGTAGCAGAAAGATTTTATGTGACCAAACCTTCCACAATAATGACATCTCCATCTTTGAAACTGTTTGTTCATGTTTCTATGATTTTGATGTTGCTCCCAATGTTGTGACATCTGTTTTGACATTGGTCTATTAGGTCTGTTCTTCCTTTTGTTAAAGACAAACTTCTTAGTCTCCATATACCCTGAGGCAGACCTATTCCCTGACTTGTGGTATGACATCTTCTTTGTCATTGACTTCCCAGGTTTGTTCCATTCCTGCTTATTTGCAAATCTCTTTGCAGTCACATGCCCTGAGCCAGACACATTTCCTGTTTTGGGTTGTGACACCTGCTTTGACATTGTTTTCCTATGTCTCTTCTTCTTAATGTCACCAACAGGTTGCTTTTCAGCCACATATCCTAGACCATGCTTATTTCACGCATTTTGTCCAAGTGAAGAATTTCTTCCAACTTATCGATTACCGGATGTCAACATTTTGATGATTTAGACATCGATCAAGTTTGGAATTCACATACTAATATCACTATTGAGGTGATTTATAGTAGCTGTGTTTTCCTCTTTCTCGACCTCCAACTTCACATTCTCGACTTCAAACTTCTCAATCACTTTTCTGTTCCTCATTTCTTGACATGCTTCTCCATTTTTATACACGACTTCTGTAGTTTTCATCAAGCTCTTCAAATGTCACTTCCTCATCACTAGAATCCATATCAGAGTTGTACACTCCAGAGAGAGCAGTGACAAGTTTGGCACCTTCTTCCTCAGATTCACTTCCTGAATCACCATCGGACCAAGTGATGACCATTCCTTTCTTTTGTTTCTTTAGAAAGGTGGGACATTCACTCTAATATGTCCAAATCCTTCACATTCATGACATTGGATTTTACTACCTTGACTTCCTTTTTCTTCTGACTTGGATCTTCTGCTGGAGTCACAAGATCTTCCAATGTCAGATGGAATGTCCTTGACATTTGACCTTGACTTTGGATCAATCCTCTGATCGGTTTGTTGAGCTGTCTTCCAAGCATGGCTATAGCTTCGGATATCTTCTCTTCATCTCCACCTTGCATCCTCTTGATGTTGGATACAAGTGCTATGCTCTTGTTTTTCTGTCAAAGTTCACTGATTCCCATCTCAAAAGTCATAAGATATCCAATAAGTTCTTCAACCTTCAAGGTCTGATGTCTTGAGCCTCCTCTATTGCGGTGACTTTCATTGCAAATCTCTTAGGCAAGGATCCGAGAATCTTTCTCACCGCTTCTCTTCGACATCTTTTCACCAAGTGCTCCGAGGCATTGGCAATTTCAAGATATTCATGTGAAATTCATGAATATTCTCATCTTCCTTCATCTTCAAATTCTCAAATTTGGTAGTGAGCATCTGAAGTCTTGACATCTTCACCTTGGATGTCCCCTCATGAGTAGTTCTGAGAGTGTCACAAACATCCTTGGCCAGCTCACATTGATGAACCAATCTGAAGATGTTCCTGTCAATACCATTGAACAGAGCATTCAATGCTTTAGAGTTCCCTAGAGCTAGCTCTTCTTCCTCTTTGCTCCATTCCTCCTCAGGTTTCAAGACAGTAGTCCCATCTTTCTCAAGCTTGGTGGGATGTTTCCATCCTTTGCCAGCAGCTCTCCAAGCTTTAATGTTCACTGATCTTAAGAAGGCAACCATACGAGGCTTCCAATAATCATAATTAGACCCATCCAGAATAGGTGGTCTTCCTCCAAATCCTCCTTCTTTATCCATTATGCCAGAAACTATTATCCCTAGATCTCACCGAAATAGCAGGTGGTGCACGCTCGATGCCAATTGAAATTCTGGCAGCAGATCGTGATGTCACAGAGAATGTTATGACACGATGTCGACACTATGTTAACAATTCACCGATGAATCTGAAGCGATAAAGAACACAATAAGTTGTTCACCCGGTTCGGTTCAACAAACCTACATCAGGGGCTACCAAGCCATGGAGGAAATTCACTATTAGTAGAATTAATTCAGGAATAAACCACCGTTTATCTCCTTCACTTAAAACCTACCCAATGCAACTTCAACCTAAGTCCTACTTAGATCGAGTACCCACTCCCCCTCAATCACGGTGATATCAACCTATTGACTAATTGAATTGTGAAGACACACTTCAATAAAATATCTTGATCTTGCTTCAAAGCTTCAATCAAGAGACAAACACTCGTGCTTTAAAGCTTTGGTGATAAACTACCCTTACAAAAATCCTAGTCAATGCACTTATCAATTGATAGTTGCTTGGCTCACAAGAAACTAGAATTACACAATATCAATGTTACAAATCCTAACAAGTACACAAACACAAGTGCTATCTCTTCAATACATTCAAAGGACGCAACACAGTTGTAAGGTTCTTTTCCTTTTATAGAAGCGATCCTGAAACTTGGTTTTGGGCTCCATAAAGATAGCTAGGGTTCACTTAATTTAATCCTAAAACATGGTCTTTTCAACAACCAATTTAGGTTTAATTAAGATTAACCTAGCAACCACGTGAGCATGCTTTCTAATAACAGAAAAACAATATTTAGCACTCAACAAACTTCGAAAAATCTCAGGAACAAGCAGATTCTGCGAGCAGAATGTCAGAATGTCATAACATACATTATGACATCGATCTATTCTAAAATTTCAGACACTTTAGCTTCCATTCGAGCTGTCCATTTACCATCCTTAGCAGGTAGGATTTATCTTCAATCTCTGAATGTCATGACATCTATCATGACATTGCTAAAGCCTAGTTTTACCAAACATAATGCCAACTTAAAAACACTAACAGTTCTCATGGAAGCTAAGTTATCTGAGGCCGAATGGTGTCAAAGTAGATACGACCAGCTGAACTTAATCGAAGAAAAACGTTTGACCGCTTTGTGTCATGGACAGCTATATCAAAGAAGGATGAAGAAAGCTTTCGACAAAAAGGTCCGACCTCGTGAATTCTGAGAAGGCGTTCTCGTGCTTAAAAAGATTCTGTCTTTTCAACCAGATTCTAAGGGAAAATGGACTCCTAATTATGAAGGCCCATACATCGTCAAAAGAAGCTTTTCTGGCGGTGCTATGACTCTCACAACCATGGACGGTGATGAACTCCGCATCCTGAATCTTGATGCGTCAAAAATACTTTGTCTAAAAAACAAAAGAACCGCTCGGTAAGTCGAAAACCCGAACAGGGCGGCTTAGGCAAAAATGAGCGTCTCGGTGGACTGAAAACCTGAAAAGGCGGTCCAGGCAAAAATTAGAGACAATGAACAGAAATTATCCTGATAGATTGAAAACCTGAAAAGGTAATCTATGCAAAAATTAAGGATACAAAAAATGACAAAGTAACTACATCAGTCCGTACTTCGTCAATATGAAGAAACTTCCATCAACGGATCTTCAATCAAACCTTCTGAAGCAGCAAGCACAGTTGGAATTCAAAGTTGTTGGATAATAGTGGTTATTTGCTTTCAATGTAGCCTTTTCCCAATAAATTATCATTTCCAACTCTTGTAAATAGCTCATGGAATCACGCCTTTGGATGATTACCATTCTACCAATAAAATTTGAGCCTTGTGCCCATTTGTTTGCAATTCTTGCTTTATTCTGTTTTGCAAAATAACGCTTTTTGTTGTGAAAATCACTTTTGAAACTAAATTTTTAAATGAATTTTTACTTCAAAATTTTGAAATAAAAGCGAAAATTTCCTTCGAACTATGAACACAGGAAGAACTTCAACAGTTTTCTCCATGAGTGTTTTGACCTCTGAAAGATAGAACAATAGCTACATAAGTTTTCTTCTCCTCAGCAGAGATCATCAAAGGACGACATTCTTATCCAAAAAAGAATTCCCAACAAAGTTGGCAATGAAATGCCTTTTTTAGAAAGTTTAAAGCATGCAACTCAGATCCTTCATCAATAACGTCTACACCATTGCTGCAGATTTTGCTGAATATTTGTTTGAACTGTGACGTAGTCCTTTTCCCAAATACCTTTTTTGTTATCTTTGCCAAGTATCGTCAGCATGCATATGACATTCATAACATTCATCATTCATACATAATAACATCATTAATGCATTTTTGCATTCCTCAAATGTTTGCTTCTATATCACTGGTTTAGGTTACATGTACTCATATGGGTATGTCATCTCTCCAGTAGATTATCCCCAAGCAGAAAAATACATTTTTCTCTCCTATTCCCCAGCTGAGATCATTCCTCATTGGGAAGAAAGTCTTGATTGACCGTTTCTTTCCAGTTCAGTCCTGGATAGAACCTCGTCTCTGACCAACTCAGGTTTAGACTTCACAGAAAAATCTGCCTGCAAACAATAAGCAATAGCCTCATCATACGAGCTGCTTATTTCCTTTTCATCTTGAAACTTGTCATAAAGCGGTTGTTCTTCTCAGCAAGATCAAATCATGACAGTTCAAAGAAATCCCCACAGTTGTCTTTCTGTCTAAAAGAAAACCTGTGTCTTTTCAATCAAAATGCCTGCATCTTCTCAAAAGAGAGATCCCTGGCAAGATTGTAGCTGTGAAAATAAAAACTCATCTGAGATCTGTTTCCATTATTGACTGTTATTCACAAGGCTGAATACTCAGTAAATTTCTCAAGAATTACCTTGTTATAGTTATCACTTCGCTGATAATTGGTAATATCTTCGAAACTCGTTACCATAAACTATCACAAGGCTGATAATTGGTAATATCATCTTCATTTACCTTAAACATTGTCACAAGGCTGACAGACGGTAATTTCCTCAAAACAGATATTCACATGCATTGTGAATCTATTTTCCCAGTGAAACATATTGTTTGTTTCCCAACCAACAGGATCCTCTTTTCTTAGATAGATTGAGTCATCCTCAAAATCTTTCCCCATCATATCAATCTTTGATATCTTCTGAATGCACTTTTTTGCAATCATTTTGCATCATCCGCATTTTTTGGTATCTTAGGTCCAAAATTTGCGTATTCTGATATTTAAGTCTCTTCACACCTATCAAGACGAAGATCTTCATCTTCATATCTCAGGTTAAAGAAACTTAAATAGAGGCATCTGTCATACCCCAATTTTTGACCTAATATACCACCTTACATTTGCATCATTACATCACTAACAGTTTAGAACAGAATTAATCGGGTGTGGCTTCTACAGGTCAAAATTAGGGTTTCATCAATTTTTCATCTGATTCAAGAGGTAATCAATTAGGGTTTGAGTTTCACTCACCTCAATTGATCTATCTTAATCAAATCAACAACCTCTGATCTTCAGATATCCAACTTTTCCTCATGATCTATCAAGGATCGACCAATTAGGGTTTTTGTCGAGGATAAGGAATTACTGATTTTCTGATCAATGAATGACTTTTTTGCTTGGATATTGATCTTCATATCTCCAATACAACCTCTTGACCTAATTTCTTGATTCAAAATATCACAGAAGTTCACATTTTCATCGATCGATTTACGGATCATCGATGAAATTTCATCTGCCGAAAAGTCAAACTTTGACTTTTGGTCAACTTTTTCAAGATAAAACTTTTTCAATCATCAAAATACTTCAAATGATCCATCATGATCATAAAAAATCAAGAAATTTTGAAAAGTCAACAAAAAGTCAAAATTTTCAACACTTAGAAAAATTTTAAGTGTTAAAATTTTCATGTTTATTCCTACTTTCATGGCAATATTTCACATAGTTCCATTTGGAATTAGAAAAAACTCAAAATATGAAAGTTGTAGCCCTTGAAACAAGCTTTCCAAAATGTCCAAGAACTTGCAAATCTATTGTGTCTAACTATACTTTTGATTTTGAAACATAGAGCTCCAAAATCATAAGTTTCAAGTTCATGCTTCAAAGATTACAAGTCATATTTGATTTTCTTTCCTTCTAGAAGCCTTGCCACCTAGCCAAGATAGATAGAGCTGATAAAAATCAGATGGAAAGTAATTATGATGAGATAAGATCAAGTTAAGTTTTAACTATGGTTAAAAGGAAGGTTCCTTTTGCATTTATGGCAAAAAAGACTTTCTTGCCCTCTAAGGCAAATTGTACAAATCCAAGCCAATCTTCTTCACTTACCATTCTGATCTCTTGACCTATAAATAGAGGTCATGTTTGCAATTTGAAAATACAACAAAGCTATGCAAGAACAAGCTTTCTCTCTTCTTTCTTAAAATTCAAGTTACATAGTTCAAAGTGAGAATTTTTGCATTTTTGAAATCTTGTGAAAAACCATGAGAAATTTGGTGTCTAACATGTCTTAACATCAATATAGAACTGGTTTGAAGCTTAAAATCAACTTAAAAACAACTAAAACTCAGAGTTGCTTTTCAAACTTTCAAACTTGCAAAAACTGCCTTAAACTTCAAACTGTCAGTTTGGCTCGAGCAAGTTGTGTTTTTTTCATTTGAACATCATCAATACACTTCATATGAATGATACAAGCCATCATCCCTGACCTGTAATACCTCTAACCCCGAATTCGAGTTTCACTTTGAGCATATGCAAGTGGACTTGGTCAGAGTGATTCAGGTTAATTCAAAGCAAGCAGAGCATCCTCACACGTTCCCTGAAGTCCACTGGTGCTATAGCAATCATTAAAACAACTCTGTAACAGCTCCTTTGAAGAATTCGATTCCCGCTTCAAGAGGTAAGAACACGAACTTTGAACTTCATATTTTCTAACTTCCAGTTCAAAAATGGCTTGGCCGTTTTGTTTCTGCACCTTCACTGATTGATAACCCTCAATCAATTGCTTGATTCCATGTCCATACACGATTTGAATTTGATTTTAAAGAACTAGGGTTCTTCGTGTTTTCTGGAAAATTAATCATGTTTAACTAAAAATAAATGGAATTAATCACCACCATCATGATCCTGGTTCAAATTCGATCAAGTTTGATGTTTACATCGAGCAATTTCATCAAGAAACAAAGAATCCATGGCTGGATGAAGGATTGAGGAAGAAGAAGATCATTGCGCGCGTTTTTCAAAAATTCAAATAAAAGTTTATAATATAGTTAATTGGATTGGCATAAGTGAACGGATGTATTTCCGCCCCAGCGGTTTCCAGCTCACCTTTAAGTCACTTGCCTTGCCTTGCCCAATGGTCCCGGGTTCGAGTAGCCTTGGGACCATTTTTGCCAAACTTTTTTGTTTTCTCTTCATATTTTTTTTCAAACTTTGACTCTTTCAAAACCCAATCAAAACTCCTCATTTTGAGGTGATTTTTTGCACACTTGTCATTTAACATACCTATTTTAGGATAGTGTCAAAAAAATTCAAAAATACTTTCTTTTGATTATATTTTTATCGAGCCGAAAACGATACGTTTTGAGTACTTTTCAAAGTACTTTCAAAGACGTTTCTTTCAAACTTTCGAAGCCCGAAACTTTTCCAAACTTCTTGTAAGTATATTTCATCTTTCAAAAACACTTTCAAGATCTTTTTTCAAAACTCTTTATCAAACTTACATCTTTTTCCATGATCGACCCGATTTGAAAGTAAAACCGAACTCGTTTTTTCCTCGAATTTCTTAACCGATCGTGGGCCTCCCTCACGGTGTAAGTCCCAAATTCTTTTATGTACATAGCTATTTTCTTGTACAAATCCAATTCTTTTATGTACATAACAATTTTTACTTGTACATAATACAGACGTCTTTTGTAAATATTCAAGTATAGACAAACTTCTTCCGTTTGTTTTCATTTCGCTTGTATATATACTGAATACCATTGGTATTAAAAGGAGCATTATTCCCGGTGAAACTGCTTTTAAACCAATCGGCCTCCCTTACGGTGTAAGTCCCAACCCTCCTATGTACATATTCATTTCCTCGTACATAAATACTTGTTCGTGTACATATTCATTCCCTTGTACACATTCAAACTTGTAAATAATCAAGTTACGCTCGTTTTAAACGCACGTTTTACACACTTGTTTATATTTCCTTCACAAACTCTTGTAAATAAACATCATGCATTTGTTTATATTTCCTTCATAAAATCCTGTGAATAAACTTCATACACTTGTTCATATAACTGTCTAGTTATAACATAACAACTAGTCTAACTGTTAGTGTTTTTAAGTTGGCATTATTTTTGGTAAAACTAGGCTTTAGCAATGTCATGATGGATGTCATGACATTCAGAGATTGAAGATAAATCCTACCTGCTAAGGATGATAAAAGACAGCTCAGAACTGGAAGCTAAATCTGTGATGGAAATTCTGCAGAAAACAATCTGATGTCATAACAGATGTTATGACATTCAGTGTGACATTCTGTTCTGCAGAATCTGTTTGTTCCTGAGATTTTTCAAGAAGTTTGTTGAGCTGCTAAATATTGTTTTTCTGTTATTAGAAAGCATGCTCACGTGGCTGCTAGGTTAATCTTAATTAAACCTAAATTGGTTGTTGAAAAGACCATGTTTTTAGGATTAAATTAAGTGAACCTAGCTATCTTTATGGAAGCCCAAAGAAGTTTCGTGGATGCTTCTATAAAAGGAATTCAACCCTTACAATTGTCTTTGCGCCCTTTGAATGTATTGAAGAGATAGCAGCTTATTTTTGTGTACTGTTAGGATTTGTAACAGTTGGTATTGTGTAATTCTAGTTTCTCTTGTGAGCCAAGCAACTATCAATTGATAAGTGCATTGGACTAGGATTTGGTGTAAGGGTAGTTTATCACTCAAAGCTTTAAAGCACGAGTGTTTGTCTCTTGATTGAAGCTTTGAAGCAAGATCAAGATATTTTATTGAAGTGTGTCTTCACAATTCAATTAGTCAATAGGTTGATATCACTGCTGTGATTGAGGGGGAGTGAGTAGGTACTCAGATCCTAGTAGGACTTAGGTTGAAGTTGCATTGGGTAGGTTTTAAGTGAAGGAGATAAACTGGTGGTTTATTCCTGAATTAATTCTACTAATAGTGAATTTCCTCCCTGGCTTGGTAGCCCCCAGATGTAGGTGTAGTTAGACACTGAACTGGGTAAACAACTTATTGTGTTCTTTACTGTTATTTATATTTACTGTGTAAATTGTTAACAGAGTGTCAGATAGTGTGTCATAACATTCTCTGTGACATCACGTATCTACTGCCAGGAATTTCAATTGGCATCAGAGCAGGCACCCTGCTTGTTATTTTTGGGTGAGATCTAGGGATAATAGTTTCTGGCGTAATGGATAAAGAAGGAGGATTTGGAGGAAGACCACCTATTCTGGATGGGTCTAATTATGATTATTGGAAGCCTCGTATGGTTGCCTTCTTAAGATCAGTGAACATTAAAGCTTGGAGAGCTGCTGGCAAAGGATGGAAACATCCCACCAAGCTTGAGAAAGATGGGACTACTGTCTTGAAACCTGAGGAGGAATGGAGCAAAGAGGAAGAAGAGCTAGCTCTAGGGAACTCTAAAGCATTGAATGCTTTGTTCAATGGTATTGACAGGAACATCTTCAGACTGGTCCATCAATGTGAGCTGGCCAAGGATGTTTGGGACACTCTCAGAACTACTCATGAGGGGACATCCAAGGTGAAGATGTCAAGACTTCAGATGCTCACTACCAAATTTGAGAATTTGAAGATGAAAGAAGATGAGACTATTCATGAGTTTCACATGAATATCTTAGAGATTGCCAATACCTCAGGAGCACTTGGTGAAAAGATGTCAGAAGAAAAGCTGGTGATAAAGATTCTTAGATCATTGCCTAACAGGTTTGCAATGAAAGTGACTTCTATAGAGGAAGCTCAGGACATCAGCATTCTGAAGGTGGAAGAACTTGTTGGATCTCTCCAGACTTTTGAGATGGGAATCAGTGAAACTGTTGACAGGAAGAACAAGAGCATAGCACTTGTATCCAATACTGAAGAGGGGTGCAAGGTGAATGATGAAGAGAAGATATCTGAAGCTATAGCTATGCTTGGAAGGCAGTTCAACAGACTTATCAAGAGGGTTGATCTAAAGTCAAAGTCCAATGTCAAGGACATTTCATCTGACATTGGCAGATCTTATGACTCCAGCAGAAGATCCAAGTCAGAGGAAAAAGGAAGTCAAGGCAGTAGAGTCCAATGTCATGGATGTGAAGGATTTGGACATATTAAAGCTGAATGTCCTACCTTTCTTAAGAAACAAAAGAGAGGAATGAATATTACTTGGTCTGATGGTGAATCAAGTAGTGATACTGAAGAGGAATTAGCCAAACTTGTCACTGCATCTTCTGAAAGTGGCAATCCTGATAATGACTCTAGTGATGAGGAAGTGACCTTTGAAGAACTTGCTGATACTTACAAGAAACTGTGTATCAGAAGTGGTGAAGTATGTCAGCAAAATGAAAAACAGAAAAAGCTGATTGAGAAGTTGGAGGTAAAAAATGTGAAGCTGGAAGCTGAGAAGAAGGAAAATACAATCACTATAAGTCATCTCAACAATGAGATTATAGTGTTGAATTCCAAGCTTGATCATATGACTAAGTCTGTCAAGATGTTGACAAATGGAACTGATAAGCTGGAAGAAATTCTTCAGCATGGACAAAATGCTGGAAATAAGCATGGTCTAGGATATGTGGCTGAAAAGGCACCTGTTAGTGACAAGAAAAAGAAGAGGCATGGGAAACCAAAGCCAGAGCAGATGTCACAACAGAAAACAGGAAATGTTCCTGGCTCAGGGCATGTAGATGCAAAGAAATTTGCTGATAACAGGAAGAAGACCAGACCTAATAGGCCAATGTCAAAGCAGATGTCACAACATTGGGGTCAACATCGGATCGAGAGAAACATGAATAAGAAGTTTCAAAGATGGAGATGTCACCATTGTGGAAGGTTTGGACACATAAAACCCTTCTACTATAGGTTACATGGGTACCTAATCGACTCCTATGTTAAGCCTAAGAACATCAAAGTACCCTACACTCAAAAGTGGAAGGAGAGGGGCATTGATAGCACACACCTCTCTCAGTGTCGCCAAGGAAGATTGGTACTTTGACGTGGGTGTTCCAAGCATATGGGGATAAAAACCTTCGAATAATGTCAAACCTCACTCTACCAGCTTTGTTACTTTTGGGGATGGAGCTAAAGGAGAAATCAAAGGTGTTGGAAACTTGGACTGCTCTGGAGTCCCAAATCTAAATGGAGTGTTGCTGGTAAAAGGCTTGATTGCTAACCTCATAAGCATAAGTCAGCTATGTGATATGGGATTTAAAGTCAACTTCACCAAGTCGAATGTCTTGTAATCAATGATAAACAAGAAGTTGTTATGAGAGGAGTCAGATCAAAGGACAACTGCTACATGTGGGAATCTGAGAACACCAACCTCTCTTCTGTGTGCTCTACAGACAAGGATGAAAAGGAGGTAAAGCTATGGCATCAAAAACTTGGACATCTGCATCTCAGAGGAATGAAAAAGATCATCACTATGGAGGCTGTCAGAGGGATACCAAAACTTCATATTGATGAAGGAAGAGTCTGTGGTGAATGTCAGGTTGGAAAGCAAACCAGAATGTCACACCCAATGTCTAGACATCTGACCACTTCCAGAGTGCTAGAGCTGCTACACATGGATTTGATGGGGCCTATGCAGGTTGAAAGCCTTGGTGGAAAAAGATATGCCTATGTTGTTGTGGATGACTTCTCCAGATTTACCTGGATAAACTTCATCAAGGAAAAATCTGATGTGTTTGATGTCTTTAAGGAGCTATGCAAAAGACTTCAAAGAGAGAAGGAAAGCTGTATTGTCAGAATAAGAAGTGATCATGGAAAGGAGTTTGAGAACAGCAAATTTGATGAATTCTGCTCCTCAGAGGGAATTAATCATGAGTTTTCTTCTCCTATAACACCTCAACAAAATGGGGTGGTGGAAAGAAAGAATAGGACTATACAGGAATCGCGAGCAATGATTCATGCTAAGAAACTTCCTATTCATTTTGGTGAAGCTATGAATACGACTTGCTATGTTCACAAGGTCACCCTAAGAAAGGATCTTCCTCCACCTGTATGAACTATGGAAGGAAGAAAACCAACTGAAATATTTCCATGTATTTGGAAGTAAATGCTATATTCTGACAGATCGTGATCAAAGGAGAAAAATGGATTCTAAGAGTGATGAAGGCATTTTTCGGGATACTCCACTAACAATGAGAGCATATAGGGTATTCAACTCCAGAACCCAGGTTATGATGGAGTCTATTAATGTCATTATTGATGATCATCATCAGGAACACAATGTCCCATATGATGTTGAGACATGGTTTGAGACATCACCTCAAGTACCTGATAAGGAAGATGTACCTGATCCTTCTCCTCCAAAATCTGAACCAGAGGAAGTTAACAAAGATCCTTCCATCAGAATTCAGAAAGATCATCCAAAGGATCTCATCATTGGGGACCCAACCAAAGGTGTCGTTACAAGATCCAGAGAAACTGTCTCAAACTCTTGCTTTGTGTCAAAGATAGAGCCAAAAAATGTCAAAGAAGCTCTAAGTGATGAATTCTGGATTGGAGCAATGCAAGATGAATTGAACCAATTCAAGCACCATGAAGTATGGGAATTAGTTCCTAGACCAGAAGGAACAAACATCATTGGCACAAAATGGATCTACAAGAACAAGTCTGATGCAGAAGGGACCGTCACCGGAATAAAGCTAGACTTGTTGCTCGTGGTTACACTCGGGTTGAGGGATTGACTTTGATGAGAATTTTGCACGGCTGGCCGGAATCAATCAGGCTTCTTCTAGGGTTTCTTGCATTCGAAATTCAAACTATTTCGATGGATGTGAAAAGTGCCTTCCTAAATGGCTACTTAAATGAGGAAGTATATGTAGAACAGCCTAAAGGATTTGTGGATCCAAGTTCCCCTGATCATGTCTACAAATTAAGGAAAGCCCTATATGGACTAAAGCAAGCTCCTAGGGCCTGGTATGAAAGGCTAACCAAGTTCCTTACAGACAAAGGTTACAGAAAAGGAGGCTTGGATAAAACTCTCTTTGTCAAGAATGAAGGAGGAAAGATAATGGTTGCTCAAATTTATGTGGATGGCATAGTATTTGGTGGAATGTCAGACTCAATGGTGAAACATTTTGCCAATCAAATGCAAGCTGAGTTTGAAATGAGTCTCATGGGAGAGCTGACCTACTTTCTTGGGCTGCAAGTCACACAGATGGAAGACTCAACATTCCTTTCACAGAGCAAATATGCAAGGAATATTGTCAAAAAGTTTGGAATGGAGAATGCCAGCCATAAAAGGACTCCTGCTCCCACACATGTGAAGTTGTCCAAGGACACAAATGGTGAAAAGGTAGACCAAAGTTTGTATAGAAGCATGATAGGGAGCTTGTTGTATCTAACAGCCAGCAGACCTGACATTGCATTTGATGTTGGGGTATGTGCAAGATACCAAGCTGAACCTAAAGTGAGTCACATTAACCAGGTGAAAAGAATTTTGAAGTATGTGAGTGGAACCTGCAGTTATGGTATCCTGTATTCCCATGGATGTGAACCAATTTTGTCAGTTATTGTGATCTTGATGGGTGGTAGTCTTGATGTAAAAAGTACTTGGAGGATGTTTCTTCTTGGGAAACAATCTTGTTTCTTGGTTCAGCAAGAAGCAAAACTGTGTGTCCTTGTCCACTGCTGAAGCTGAATACATAGCAGCTGGTAGCAGTTGTTCTCAAATGGTCTGGATGAAGCAGATGCTGTCTGAGTACAATGTCACACAGGATGTCATGACATTGTACTGTGACAATCTGAGTGCTATTAATATTTCAAAGAATCCTATTCAACACAGTAGGACTAAGCACATTGACATAAGACATCACTTCATCAGAGACCTTGTGGAGGAGAAAGTGATTAAATTGGACCATGTAGTCACTGAACTTCAACTGGCTGACATTTTTACTAAAGCTCTTGATGCTAGTCAATTTGAGAATTTAAGGAGCAAACTGGGCATTTGTCAATATGAGGAATTGTAGCAATTAAAATTGCTTACAAGGAGGAGAAGAAACCTTGTATTTCAAATAATTATGAGTGGGTCACTTCATTATTTCCCTCTTATCTTTAAAGGTTTCAAGAATATCAAGAGACACCTCCATATAATAACCTCTCCTATTGAAAGTATCATACCCTCACCACCCAAAAGATACTTTCAAATTCTTTGTCAGTTCCTCAATATATCTCAGAGAAATATGTCTTCCTCATCTTCTTCATCCCAAGACTCTGACTGTTCATCTCCCACCATGGCTGAGATTAGGGCAATCGCTGCAGCCATGAATGTTGAACCTGTGAAGGCCTCTCATCAGCGTTCAATGGCAACTGACTCTAAGAATCAGCATGCATGGAATATCCAAAGATCATCAGTTTCCACTGGTAAGATTTCTGGTTCATCCTCATCTGTTCCCCCTGAGATAAGAAATAGGGAAGGTACCATGTATGTAGAAGAAGCCATTGCTAAGCTAGTCACCAAAATCCTAGACGGAAATCACCATGTACCTGGAGTTTCTGTTCCCCTTAATCAAAAGCCTGTTAGCCCTAGTTTAGCAGCTGATCCAGATGTCATAAGGGATGTTATGACATCTGATGATCACGTCCAGGCAACTCATGTGGGCTCTGATATTCTTGCTGATTTCCCTGTCAAAGCAAAGGGTGATATTTCTGGTTCTCAAGATGAGAAAGTAACCAGAACTGGAACTTCTTCAAAGAAGTATAGAGCTAAATTTGCTGGCAGCTCAAAATGCAAGAGAACACCAATTGCCAAGAAAAGGAAAGCTCCTGGACCTGCAAAGTTTGATCAAGCTTCTGGTTTCAAGATTCAGGCTGAACTAGTTGCTGGTAAAGAAGGTTCTGAAGATGTGTCCTTTCACAGTGCTTCTTCTGGAGAAGAAAGCACTTGAAGTTGTTGCCCCTATTGCCTCTGATATTGTTCTGTCAATTGTTTCCTGTTTTCTTGTTCTTGTATTTTCCCAATTTTGTTTGAATGTTTGTAATCCTTTATTGACAGATTTGTAATGTCCTGACAGAAATGTACCCCTGAAACAATGCTGGTACTTAATTATATGTTGAATGCTTGGGGCAATTGTATTGTTTCCTTTGGCCCTTTATGGCTAAAAGGGAGAAGAATCGTGTGTGGAGGAACTTGTAAGGCTGTTTAAATTTTATATGTGGGCAATTGTGGGAATTGTGGGATTTGTATGGGTAGAATTTATCTTATCTCTAGGTTCTAGTTTATTTAAGCTTAGAACTAGTTTGTCTTCACGCATATGTACTCGATAGGTTAAGTAGTTTTAGCCAAAAATGTGCCAAAGGGGAGTTTGTTAGTGTTTTTAAGTTGGCATTATTTTTGGTAAAACTAGGCTTTAGCAATGTCATGATGGATGTCATGACATTCGAGATGAAGATAAATCCTACCGCTAAGGATGATAAAAGACACTTGGAAGCTAAAGGCAGTCTTGGAAATTGCAGAATCGATGTCATAATGATGTTATGACATTTAGTGTGACATTCTCGGAATCTGCTTGTTCTGAGATTTTTAGGAAGTTTGTTGAGTGCTAAATATTGTTTTTTTATTAGAAAGCATGCTCACGTGGCTGCTAGGTTAATCTTAATTAAACCTAAATTGGTTGTTGAAAAGACCATGTTTTAGGATTAAATTAAGTGAACCCTAGCTATCTTTATGGAAGCCCAAAATGAAGTTTCAAGACCGCTTCTATAAAGGAATTCAACCTTACAACCGTCTTTTGAAAGTATTAAAGAGATAGCAGCTTGTTTTTGTGTACTGTTAGAATTTGTAACAGTTGGTATTGTGTAATTCTAGTTTCTCTTGTGAGCCAAGCAACTATCAATTGATAAGTGCATTGGACTAGGATTTAGTGTAAGGGTAGTTTATCACTCAAAGCTTTAAAGCACGAGTGTTTGTCTCTTGATTGAAGCTTTGAAGCAAGATCAAGATATTTTATTGAAGTGTGTCTTCACAATTCAATTAGTCAATAGGTTGATATCACTGCTGTGATTGAGGGGGAGTGAGTAGGTACTCAGATCCTAGTAGGACTTAGGTTGAAGTTGCATTGGGTAGGTTTTAAGTGAAGGAGATAAACTGGTGGTTTATTCCTGAATTAATTATACTAATAGTGAATTTCCTCCCTGGCTTGGTAGCCCCCAGATGTAGGTGTAGTTAGACACTGAACTGGGTAAACAACTTATTGTGTTCTTTACTGTTATTTATATTTACTGTGTAAATTGTTAACAGAGTGTCAGATAGTGTGTCATAACATTCTCTGTGCCATCACGTATCTGCTGCCAGGAATTTCACTAACCATTAAGTTCCCCACAGAGTTAGCCTCCTCTTGGGCTTTGTACAAGGTAACTCATTTCATCTGAGTTTAGCCTCCTCTTAGGCTTCATATAAGAAAAATCATTCATCTGAGTTTAGCCTTCGCTTAGGCTTCATATAAGATAGCACTCCCCTGCTGAGTCAACCTCCTCTTGGGCTTCGTTCAAAAGAACTCCTCATTGAGTTTAGCCTTCTCTTGGGCATCAAACAAAGAAAGAGATCAGGAAATCTCTTAACAGCCTCCTATTGGGCTTCCAATACAAAGAATCATCCGCGCTAGGATAGAACCCTGAGAGTATGATTTCCCGATGAAATTGCTCTTGAAATCCTAAGAGGATGGTTTCCCGGTGAAACCCCTTTTAAAGCCAAAGCCAGCGATACCCTATAGCTTCCTCTTGAGCTTCATACAAGGACCCTCGATGACCCTCGATGACCCTCGGAATGCCTCCTCTTGGGCTTACAATACAAGGACCCATGGGCTTCTTAAAAGCATCCCCTTATCTAATTAATTTCTCCTCGAGATTTAGACATCTATCATCTCTATGGAAGAAGTATCTCATCTATCACATCACATACAATCAAATTTTTTTCAAACTCTTTTCAAACAAAAACATCTCTTAATCTGTAAGTGGTAACGCTTGTACACTCAAGCAAAACACCCAATGCTTACAATTAAAAGATTCAATCATCTTTTTCAAACATCTTTCTTAAACTCGTGAGTGGTAACGCTTGTACACGCAAACAAAACACCTATAACTTACGACGAAAGATTTCAATCAATTAACCTTTCAAAATGTATGTGATGAAATAGATTAGATACATTTTTTTCATTAAGATGACATTCGTCTTTGTCTCTTAATAACTTCCGTTGCTTCCACTAGCATAAGTGGGAACTACGATTGCTCTGACTTTCTCAACATCCTTTTGAGAATACGTAGGCACAAGGTCTCATCCTTGGCGAGCAAATTTCTTTCTCCCTCAAACCAAACAAACCATAGATCCCTTTAGATCCGAGCTACAAATGCTCTGATTCCCATTATGGGATATGTATGCAGAAGATCCCAATGATCTTTGCAAGCACAATAATAACAAAACCTAGGATCCCACATAATCTATCCTTCTTAAAAATCCAAAGGAGAAATTTCTCAATCATATAAATAGCAATTAAAACACACAAACATATCAAACATATTCATATATAAAGCTATAGATAACTATATATATTTAGGGTGCTCCATCTATTCCCTTTATATAACAAACCCCCTTTCCCGGAATCTCCCCAAATGCGTTTCGTCTAGTTCGCGCTAGTCGTAATACATATCAAATCAATTGAGGGTATTGCAGCTTTCCCATTTTTCATAATAATTTTTCTTGTGTTGAAAATAATAAAGCTTGATGCCCGCGGCATCTTTATAAACAAATCAAGTGAGTAAATCGTTTCGAGCCAGAGAATCCGAATTCAGATTCGATTCCCTAGCGCGTCACTTTTTAACGCGAACACATTAGAAATAATCTATAGGTATAACCGATGTTGTTTGAACATTTCGATGGGAAATTAAGACACAATATCATACTAATATGCAACAAATATAAAATTCCCTACCTTTAAAGGAGCCTTGAGGATCAATAATAAATATAAGATGACAAACCAAGCAAATAAAATCACAAAAAGACACTGATATTTTTACGTGGAAAATCCCCTCCAATGAGAGTAAAAACCATGAGTCATCTAGATCAAAGAAATATATCCACTATAATCAGTTAAGGGTACAATATAGTCTTAAAGTGATTCACAAAGTAGCGCTAACAACCGCAAATCACAAATCAAACCACCTTACAAATAAGAATAAAAAAGTTGAAAAATTACCAAAAGTTGAAGCTTCAGTGAAAAGCACATATCTCTCAGCTCATACCTTGTTTTGAAGATCCCAACAGTCAAAAGTTAGATACACATGTTGCGAACCTTCTCTCCAAATTTGAACTTGATCTGATGGATAATGAACCCAGGATCTTGGATTTAGTGCGAGAAGCATATCTTGACCATTTGATACTCACCCACAGTTAAAGAGTTATGACTAAACTTGTCTCAATCTTTTTAATAAAATAACATTAAATGGCGAGTTGGAATAATATTCAACCATTACTTAAGTGTTTGAATATGAGATGCATATCACATCTATTTGACACTCGTATCCTATAAAATCAAATCCACAAATAAAACTTGTTTTCTCACCCATGTTTCGACGCAACACAAATAAAGACTTCAGCCTCCAAGAGCGAGCAACAAGTGAAGGCTTAACCGCTCGAAATGTCTAATGCGACATTCTCTAAAAAATAGCAACAAACACGTTGTTTTCTATCCCGAACAACAAAGCTATGACTTCCTTATTGCACTATGAGGATGTGTAGGTATCATACCTCAATTTATATCCCTAAGATCCCATGTCATTTTGCATCATGCATCACATCAAGATTTAAGGCTTGGCCACCTTTCCTCTCTCTCTCTCTCTCTCTCTCTCTCTCTCTCTCTGAGTTTTCCTTTGTAAAGATCACCAAGCACCCATTCCCTTTTGTTTTTGTGCAATACAAGGATTGAAACAAGTGAGACAAGCCAAGTATTCTAAGCTAGAGTTTTTATATACAAAATCAAAGATTGATCAAATCATTGGTTCTCAAAGGCTCACTCATCAAGACATGACCTATAATTTTAGGCATGATTTTCTCAAGCCTCATTTATCATCGTCGGATCATAAAAAGCCCAAGTTCATTGGCCATTTACAAGAGATGTTCATCATGATGCCTTGAATGCACGAAATGGTCAAGATTACAATAGTCAAAGTTTTTTGAAATCAAAGTCAAACTTACTTGTAATCCATGATATCTAATTCGAATTATTGGGTTATCTAATCAATTTGATTCAATAGTCCATTTAACATTGATATTTTGTTTTCAAAACCGATTCAAGTTGTAACCATATTTGATTTTAATTGAATTTCTTAACAAAGATTGGATATTAAACTTAATTTGGTCTTTTAAAAATTTTCTTTTCGTTTCAATAATTTATTTGATTTGATTTTAATTTTAACTCAATTTTTAAGTTAAGTTATAATTATAATTATAATTATAATTTTTCTTTTTTAAGTCTTTTTTCTTCTATTACCATTTGCATTTTATTTTAATTTTTAAAAACTTTTTTCTCTTTTATTATTATTATTATTATTATTATTTTGTTTTATTATGTCAAATAAATAGAAAAGAAAAAAAATGCATTGTAAGGGTGAAATTCCTGGCAGCAGATGCGTGATGTCACAGAGAATGTTATGACACAGTATCTGACACTCTGTTAAGAATTCACACAATAAATTTAAACAGCAGTAAAGAACACAATAAATTGTTTACCCAGTTCAGTGTCTAACTACACCTACATCTGGGGGCTACCAAGCCAGGGAGGAAATTCACTATTAGTAGAATTAATTCAGGAATAAACCAACCAGTTTATCTCCTTCACTTAAAACCTACCCAATGCAACTTCAATCTAAGTCCTACTTAGACCTGAGTTCCTACTCACTCCCCCTCAATCACAACAGTGATATCAACCTATTGATTAATTGAATTGTGAAGACACACTTCAATACACTATCTTGATTTTTCTTCAAAGTTTTAATCAAGAGACAAAACACTCGTGCTTCAAAGCTTTGAGTGGTAAACTACCCTTACAAACAAATCCTAGTCCAAGGCACTTATCAATTGATAATTGCTTGGCTCACAAGAGTAACTAGAATTATAAAATACAACCTGCTAAATCTTCAATACAATTCAAAGGCGCAGCAGCAAAGTAAGGGTTCTATTCCTTTTATAGAAGCAGTCCTGAAACTTCAGTTTTGGGCTTCCATAAAGATAGCTAGGGTTCACTTAATTAATCCTAAAGACTTGGTCTTTTCAACAACCAATTTAGGTCTAACTAAGATATAACCTAACAGCCACGTGAGCATGCAATCTAATAACAGAAAAACATAATAAAACAGCTCAACAAACTTCCTGAAAAATCTCAGGAGAAATAGATTCTGCAGAACAGAATGTCACACAGGATGTCATGACATCTGTTATGACATCAGTATATTTTCTGCAGAATTCCAGCACATCTTTTAGCTTCCAGTTCTGAGCTGTACTTTAAACATCTTTGCCAAGTAGGATTTATCTTCAATCTCTGAATGTCATGACATTTATCAAGACATTGCCATAGCCTAGTTTTACCAAAAAGTAATGCCAACTTAAAACACTAACAAATTCCCCCTTTGGCACATTTTTGGCTAAAACTACTTAAGTCATCAGAGTACCTATGCAGCAGAAGAAAACACTAGTTCTAAGCTATCCTAAGCTTAAAGAAACCAGAACCTAGAGAAGATAAATTCTACCCATACAAATTTCCCAATTTCCCACAATTTCCCACATAAAAATTTCCATACAGTTTCCCCAGTTTCCCACATAAAAATTTCGATACAGTTTCCCCAGTTTCCCACAAAAGTTCTTCTCCCCCTTTTTAGCCACAAAGGGGCCAAAGGAATCAGTACAAAGACCCCAACATTCAATCATATATTGGGAAATGTACCAGCACAATTAAGTTTACAGTTACAATTCTGTCAAATGTCAACAAAGTTTATCCCTTCATCCTCAACCTCTGTGTCCTGCTCTAGTTGAGAGATCAACTCTTCAAGGCTTTGCTTCCTTGCTTCAAGCTCTTTGCAGGTAGCTTTTAGCACAGCTAAGACTGGTGCCTTTTGAGAAGTTGCCTTGACATTGGATGTCTCACCTGATGTCATGACAATGTCTTGGACATGTCTGCCTTGAAAGAGTTTGTAGTGAAATCCAAGAGCAGGGGCTCTTTTGCAGACTGCGTCTCTTTCAGCTAGAATATCAGGAAATTGATCAATGATAATTCCACACAGCAGGGAGGGAAAGGCTATTGGTCCTTTGATTGCATAGCTTTCAGCATGCTTGAGGGTCTTCTCAACTATATAGGATCCATAGTCAAATTTTTCCTGAGTGCCTACTGCATATATGAATCTTCCCAGTCCAATAGAAATGGTTGACTTGTGATTGGTTGGGACCTAGTTAGCAGCACCTATCTTATGCAGGATGGAAAATTTGACACTCAACTTACTTGCTGAGAGTTTTCCCTTCAGAGGCCATTGCTTCACTTGTTTGGCAGTGATGGTTTGACAGATTTTGTTGTCAGTTTCCTCCAGCTCTAGCTGAGCATCATCTGATCTCCCCAGGAATCTGTTGATCACACTTGGAGAAAACCTTACTTTCCTCCCCCTCACATATACAGTCTTGTAGTCAGCAAACCTCCCATCACCACAGCCACTTGGCAAATTGAATATAAACTCTTTTACCAAAACATCATAACAGTATGAGAAACTCACAACTGTTTTCATTAGACCAGCCTCCTTAATCAAATCAACAATCTCCTTGCACTCAAGTGCACTCTTATTCAACTCTCTTTCCAGAGCCACCCTCTTTAAACAAACATACTTCCATCTTCTTGCATTCTCAGGATGATGGAATGAGATGTTATCAATGGCCACTTCAGGCACCTTGGGCAGTTTCCTAAGAGTTGGCTTCTTTCTTGGATGAATGTCTGTGACATTCTCCTCAACATCAAAATCAGAGTCTTGATCTGACTCTGAAGGTTCAGGTTCCTTCCTCTTTTTCACAATTGGTGTTCTCTTTGGTCTAGAGCCACCACCAACAGTTTTTACTCTACATTTCTTTGTAGAGGGTCCAGCCTTGGGATTCTTCTCAGCCTTATACACATCTTCAACACCCTTTTCTTTAACAGGGCTCTGTGAGACAGCCTGTTTTCCCTTCCTTCTCATCATCCTCTTTGCAATGCTTGGATTTACACTGGCAATGAGGTCATTTTCTGAGAACACTTCATCCAAATCAATGATAGGAGGTTCAGTTAAATGTTCAGAATCTTGAACTGGAGACTTTTCAAGATTATCATCACTTGGTTTTTCTGGAGTCTCTTCTAAGATACTATCAGAAATGTAATCAGCAGGGGTTTTATCAGAAGCACACTTTGCTGGGGATTCTTCAAGAATACCATCAGAAATCGCATCTTCATTAACAGCAGGGGTTTCATTACAAGCATCATCAATACTCACTTCAGAATCTTTAACTGAAGGATCAACAGCATTCTTGACAGGAGAATCAACATGATCACCAGATGTCTTGACATTCTCAGTGACATCTGGATCAACTGCTAAACTAGGGCTAGCAGACTTTTGGTTTAGAGGGACAGAAACCCCAGGTACAGATTGGTTTTCATTTAGGATTCTAGTCACTATCCTAGCAATGGCTTCATGCACAGACCTAGACCCCTCTCTGTTTGCTATTTCAGGGGGTACAGAAGAAGATGGTACAGAGGTCTTACCAGAAGGTGATGCTTGTGACCTTCGTGCATTCCTTGTACGCAGTTTTTTGACTTTCTCAGGGTCAGTAGCTATTGCACGAAGTGGAGTAATCCTCAAAGCTTCAACATGCATGGTTTCAGCATTTGCCCTAATCTCAGCCATGGTGGGAGAAGAAGAACCAGATTCTTGAGATGATGAAGAGGATGAAGACATATTTCGCTGATAGATTTTGAAGGAATGGGAACGAGAATGACAGAGAGTTTGAGAGTTTCTTTTGGATGAAGAAAATATGATACTTTCAAATGAAGGAACTATTATATGAAGGAGTCTCTTCCTATTCTTGGACCTTTTAAAAATAGGGTGAAAATAATTAAATGACCCACTTATAATTAATTGAATTAATAGGTCCCTTCCATTCCTTGTTGTAAACAATGTTAATTGCTACAATTCCTCATTTTGACAAATGCTCAACTTGCCCTTAAAAGCTCAAACTGACTAGCCTCAAGAGCTTTAGTAAAAATGTCAACCAGTTGAAGTTCAGTGACTACATGTTCCGATTTAATCACTTTCTCTTCCACAAGATCTTTGATGAAATGATGTCTAAGGTCAATGTGCTTAGTCCTACTGTGTTGTACAAGATTCTTTGAAATATTAACAGCACTCAGGATGTCACAGTACAATGTCATGACATCCTGTATGACATTATACTCAGTCAGCATCTGCTTCATCCAGACCATCTGAGAGCAACTGCTACCAGCTGCTATGTACTCAGCCTCATCAGTGGACAAGAACACACAGTTTTGCTTCTTGCTGAACCAAGAAACAAGGTTGTTTCCCAAGAAGAAGCATCCTCCAGAAGTGCTTTTACATAAGCTTAGATCAACATTTTCTCCACTTGTGTTCTTGTATAACTTTAAATGTGTAGGAGCAGGAGTCCTCTTATGGCTGGCATTCTTCATTCCAAGCTTCTTGACAAAATTCCTTGCATATTTTCTCTGTGAAAGGAATGTTGAGTCTTCCATCTGTGTGACTTGCAGTCCAAGAGAATAAATCAACTCTCCCATGAGGCTCATTCCAGATTTATCTTGCATTTGGTTGGCAACATATCTCACCATTGTGTCTGACATTCCTCCAAATACTATGTCATTAACATAAATATGAGCCACCATTATCTTTCCTCCTTAATTCTTGACAAAGAGAGTTTTATCCAAAGCTCCTTTCCTATATCCTTTGTCAGTAAGGAGCTTGGTCAGCCTTTCATACCAGGCCCTAGGAGCTTGCTTCAGCACTTTAGAAATGGTCAGATATCTAGACATAGATTGTGACAATCTGGTTTGCTTTCCAACCTTACACTCACCACATACTCTCCCTTTATCAATGTGAAATCTTGGTATCCTTCTAACTGCCTTCATAGGAATGATCTTTTTCATTCCTCTAAGATGTACATGACCAAGATTTTGGTGCCACAATTTTACCTCCTTTTCATCTTTGTCTGTAGAGCAGACAGAAGACAGGTTGGTATTCTCAGAATCCCACATGTAGCAGTTGTCCTTAGATCTGACTCCTCTCATAACCACTTCTTGTTTGTCATTGATTACAAGACATTCAGACTTAGTGAAGTTGACTTTGAATCCTATATCACATAGATGACTTATGCTTATGAGATTAGCAGTCAGACCTTTCACCAGCAATACTCCATTTAGATTTGGACCTCCAGACCAGTTTGAGTTTCCAACACCTTTGATTTCTCCTTTAGCTCCATATCCAAAAGTAACAAACCTGGTAGAATGAGGTTTAACATCATTCAGAAGATTTCTGATTCCAGTCATATGCTTAGAACACTCACTGTCAAAGTACCAATCTTCCTTGGCAGACACTCTAAGAGAAGTGTGAGCTATCAGAGCTGCAGTCTTCTTCTTCCACTGTTGAGTGTATGATACCTTGTTGGTCTTAGGCTTCACATAAGAAACTTGATTAGGATATCCATATAGTCTAAAGCAAAAAGGTTTTATATGACCAAACCTTCCACAATAATGACATCTCCATCTTTGAAACTTTTTGTTCATGTTTCTTTGATCTTGATGTTGAACCCAATGTTGTGACATCTGCCTTGACATTGGTTTATTAGGTCTGTTCTTCTTTTTGTTATCAACAAATTTCTTAGCCTCCACATATCCTGAGCCAGACCTATTTCCTGTCTTGTGGTGTGACATCTTCTTTGACATTGGCTTGCCAGGTCTGTTCTTCTTCTTGTCACCAACAGGTTTCTTTGCAGCTTCATATCCCAGACCATGCTTATTTCCTGCACTCTGTCCAAGCTGCAGGATTTCTTCCAACTTATCAGTACCAGATGTCAACATTTTGAAAGACTTAGACATCTGATCAAGTTTGGAGTTCAACATTATAATGTCATTGTTGAGGTGATTTATAGTGGCTGTGTTTTCCTTCTTCTCAGGCCTCCAACTTCACATTCTCAGCTTCCAACTTCACAATCAGCTTTTTTTGTTTCTCATTTTGCTGACATATTTCACCACTCCTTATACACAGCTTCTTGTAGGTCTCAGCAAGCTCTTCAAATGTCACTTCCTCATCACTAGAGTCCATACCAGAATTGCACACTCCAGAGAGAGAAGTGACAAGTTTGGCTGCTTCTTCCTCAGATTCACTTCCTGAGTCACCATCAGACCAAGTGACAGTCATCCCTTTCCTTTGTTTCTTTAGAAAGGTGGGACATTCAGCTCTAATATGCCCATATCCTTCACAACCATGACACTGGATTTCTCTGCTTTGACTTCCTTTTTCCTCTGACTTGGATCTTCTGCTGGAGTCATAAGATCTGCCAATGTCAGATGAAATGTCCTTGACATTGGACTTTGACTTTAGATCAACCCTCTTGATAAGTCTGTTGAACTGCCTTCCAAGCATAGCTATAGCTTCAGATATCTTCTCTTCATCATTCACCTTGCACCCCTCTTCAGTATTGGATACAAGTGCTATGCTCTTGTTCTTCCTGTCAACAGTTTCACTGATTCCCATCTCAAAAGTCTGGAGAGATCCAACAAGTTCTTCCACCTTCAGAATGCTGATGTCCTGAGCTTCCTCTATAGAAGTCACTTTCATTGCAAACCTGTTAGGCAATGATCTAAGAATCTTTATCACCAGCTTTTCTTCTGACATCTTTTCACCAAGTGCTCCTGAGGTATTGGCAATCTCTAAGATATTCATGTGAAACTCATGAATAGTCTCATCTTCTTTCATCTTCAAATTCTCAAATTTGGTAGTGAGCATCTGAAGTCTTGACATCTTCACCTTGGATGTCCCCTCATGAGTAGTTTTGAGAGTGTCCCAAACATCCTTGGCCAGCTCACATTGATGAACTAGTCTGAAGATATTTCTGTCAATACCATTGAATAAGGCATTTAATGCTTTAGAGTTCCCCAGTGCTAGCTCCTCTTCTTCTTTGTTCCACTCTTCCTCAGGTTTCAAGACAGTGGTTCCATCCTTCTCAAGCTTGGTGGGATGTTTCCATCCTTTGTCAGCAGCTCTCCATGCTTTAATATCCAGTGACCTCAAAAAGGCAAATATACGAGGTTTCCAGTAATCATAATTAGATCCATCCAGTATAGGTGGTCTACCTCCAAATCCTCCTTCCTTATCCATTATGCCAGAAACTATTATCCCTAGATCTCAACCAGAAATAACAGGCAGGGTGCCTGCTCTGATGCCAATTGAAATTCCTGGCAGCCAATTGAAATTCCTGTCACAGAGAATGTTATGACACAGTATCTGACACTCTGTTAACAATTCACACAATAAATTCAAACAGCAGTAAAGAACACAATAAATTGTTTACCCAGTTCAGTGTCTAACTACACCTACATCTCGGGGCTACCAAGCCAGGGAGGAAATTCACTATTAGTAGAATTAATTCAGGAATAAACTAACCAGTTTATCTCCTTCACTTAAAACCTATCCAATGCAACTTCAATCTAAGTCCTACTTAGACCTGAGTTCCTACTCACTCCCCCTCAATCACAGCAGTGATATCAACCTATTGATTAATTGAATTGTGAAGACACACTTCAATACACTATCTTGATTTTGCTTCAAAGCTTTAATCAAGAGACAAAACACTCGTGCTTCAAAGCTTTGAGTGGTAAACTACCCTTACAAACAAATCCTAGTCCAAGGCACTTATCAATTGATAATTGCTTGGCTTACAAGAGTAACTAGAATTACAAAATACAACCTGCTAAATCTTCAATACAATTCAAAGGCGCAGCAGCAAAGTAAGGGTTCTATTCCTTTTATAGAAGCAGTCCTGAAACTTCAGTTTTGGGCTTCCATAAAGATAGCTAGGGTTCACTTAATTAATCCTAAAGACTTGGTCTTTTCAACAACCAATTTAGGTCTAACTAAGATAAAACCTAACAGCCACGTGAGCATGCAATCTAATAACAGAAAAACATAATAAAACAGCTCAACAAACTTCCTGAAAAATTTCAAGAGAAACCGATTCTGCATAACAGAATGTCACACAGGATGTCATGACATCTGTTATGACATCAGTATATTTTCTGCAGAATTCCAGCACAACTTTTAGCTTCCAGTTCTGAGTTGTACTTTAAACATCCTTGCCAAGTAGGATTTATCTTCAATCTCTGAATGTCATGACATTTATCAAGACATTGCCATAGCCTAGTTTTACCAAAAAGTAATGCCAACTTAAAACACTAACAAAGGGGTTTATAAATAGAATCACGACTCATTCATTGGCTGCAAGAAATTTTCACTAAATCGATTTTCAAAACAAACTTGCAAAACAAAACTCATTCAATTCACACCTTTCATTTGGATTCATCAATGGTCCATAAATGCTCAAATATCACTTCTCAAAACTTCACTCAAACTTTCATCCAAATCTCAAATATTCCATCTCCATTTTCGTTCATTCTCTCCTAAAACTTCAATCCTTAATCCTTTGCACTATAAAATAACATCTCAAATGATTAGAAAGGGAGGAACTTAAGAAAGAAAAGAGGAAGAAAAGCTGAAGAAAACTACACAAAAAACTGCTGCCAACATGATCCATTATTTCTCCAGGTTCCATCAAGGCAGAGGTTTCAAAGCAACCAAACGAAAAATGGAACCAAGCGAAGATGAAATACTACTCTAGACATATTTATAAGCAACAAAAATCTTTTTAGATTTATTGAATAAATGATGTATTTAGTCATTATTTTGTACCAGATACATCAATTATTCAACATATATAAAAAAACTTTTTTATTACTTATAAATGTATCTGGAGGTTGTAGCATTTTTTATTGTTCTAAAGAGATACCTGGGCGTGAGAGAAAGAGAGAATTTGTTTTGCTTTGTCCTAAAATTTGGTTTTAATTCATAATCTATTAAGAATCTCCATGTGGGCCTTTACCCAAGTAACAAACTTAAGCCCAGCGAAATTTCCAATTGCAACTCATGTATTTTATTCCAACACTCCATTTGACTATTTTAAGCCTAATTTATTTTAATATTATTATTTTGTTTAAGAAAATTATTCCCAATACGTAACATCTATCCTTTTACCTCTGCAATTAACTTAATTATACTAAAATATTCCTGTATAATATTTTAAAAAAACAAAAACAAAAAAAAAAGGAAAAAATTAGATTCCGGATAACCTATAGTTAAGTTATCCAGTGGTGGCAAAACCAATATTTTTTGACAACAGTTAAAAATCGTTGCCTTTACTAAATGACATGGTTTTCAGCTAAAGCTACAGCTTCGGGGATCATTCTATTAAGTTTTTCGGTTCATGTCATGTCTGAAATACCCGGATAACAAATAAGTTATCCGGTAATAAAAGAGAAATTTAGTTTAATTCACAGTTAAAAACCGTTGGCTAAACTAAAGAAGAGTAATTTCAAAAGTAATTAAAAACGTAGCCTTTCCTAGATGGCTTTGGTTTCTAGCAAGGGCCACGGTTTTTTCACTTTTGCCCACAACATTTCTGTTACTTTTGACTAATTTCTTTTTTGCATCCGAATAACTCATCTATAAACTATTCGAAATGAAAATTTACGAGACATAATGTGAAACAGATTACTTAGTTGAAAGATTTTTGGAATGAGTTTATTTACCTTAGGCAACGGTTTTTAACTATTGCCTAAACCTTTTTTTTTTGTTTTGTCACCACCGGATAACTTAACTATAAGTTATCTAGAATCTAGTTTTTTATTTTTTTTTTTAATGTTTTTTTTTTATAAATATTATACATAAATATTTTAGTCTAATTAAGTTAATTGTAAGGATAAAAGGATAGATGTTGGGGTATAGGGTATAATTTATTTTGTTTAACTGTTTTGTTTTTGTTGTAATCCATGGGCCTGGATACCTAAGCCTATCTGAATTACTCTCACAATCACCCATATTTTCATTAATATGCCATTCTTTCCTTAATTTCTTTTTTATTTTATTTTATTTTATTTTATTTTGTTTAATTGTTTTAGTTAATTTATGTTATTTGCTAATTGGCAATTAATTTTGTTTATTGATTTTATTTAGTTAAGTTAATATTGATCAATTAGTGTTACTAAATAATGTTTTATTTCATCTTTGCACCCTTTATGCTTTTAATTAATTAATCAAATTTTGATTTAGTTATTAAAAAGTAATTAGTTTTGATAATTAGTTTTTATTAACCTCATTAATTAAGTTTAATCAATTCTTTATTAAATTGATTAAAAGTTTATTTCATGTTTCATTTGTGCATTAAGCTTTGATACATTCTTTTGACCTATTTGGCTTGAGTTCTTCTTTCATCCGAGTCTTGCTTTCATCTGAGTATGCTGTATTTGTTTTATTGTGCTTATCTTGTGACTTGATTCCAAGAGAATGAAATGCTTGTTTTATGTCAATATATTTGATAATCCTAGTTAGTTCACAATGCACGCACACAACTTTCTCTTAAGCTACCTTACAATGAGACCATTTTTTTCTCGCATTTATTTTATGCTTTAGGATAGTCTCTTCATCTGCTCTCCTTCTTTGATTTTCAAAACCTTCTTATTTTTCCTACTTGAACCCCTTTCATAATAAATCTTTACTTTGACAAGTGACTTTTTCAAAGCTCTTTTTCCTTAATCAAATATTAATCCAGTTAACCAAAGTCCAACTCTTATCTTCAAAGACTAAAAAACACAAAACTAATCCAAACTCTTTTTCCATTTGGCTTTTGATTTAAAATATATTCTCAAAGATTAGACATGAGTCATCTCCATAGTTGAGATGCAATTCTCCTATGTCCATTACATTGATTGATGTGGTGTTGATTATTTTCCACTTGAAAGAGCTAGTGGCATATTTGTTGATTTTTATCCAAGTCAGAGCCCTTCTCTCATTGTGATACAAAGGTCCACATATCTCATGTTTATGGATATTTGGTAGAGTATTCTCCTTAAGATGAATAAATATATCTTCTCTTAAAATCAACCAACAAACAATGTTTTATTTTTTAGAAGAACTGCATGGTTCTGATTTTACCATTGCACATTGGTGGTACATGGGCACGAGGCTCTCGAAGTCTCGCTGAATCAAAATTGTACAAAACATTTCCTTTCTCACCTCCATAATATTTTTGCAACCAACTCTTTTTTAAGCCAAATACACAGATTTTCAAAGAGGTTCATGTGGAGTACTGTAGATGTTTAGGGTGTTAACACCTTCTCTTTGTATAACTAACCCTCACACCTAGATCTCAATTTTATTAGTTTTTGCTTTAATAACTTTTGTGGGTTTTATTTTCTCTTTTCCCTTTATTTGAAAACAATAAAATATGGTGATGACTTTCACTTTGTGTGTTAACTTAATCAATAACTTAATCTCAACTTTTCACAGCTACAGAAATTTAGCAACTTCACTGGGGGTTGATCCTCAAGTGGGTTAAGCCTATCTTTGTTTACTTGTGTATGTGCTATTATTATTGTATGTTTGCTTGTTCGTCTGAACTTTTTTGGTTTTCAAGGTGTTTGGTGATCTCTTGGAAGTCCTCTATTTGAAATTGGAAAAACTTAAGTTTTGGATGGGTGGTATAGTCATGATGGCTTTGAAGGAGTAGTCCTGAATAAGTGGATGCGCCTTTGAGGGTAGTATTTGTTTATCGAGTATTCAGGAAGACATTGTTGCTTTTGACTTGGGAGCATGCGAAGCTGAGGACCGTAGAACTCTTAACCCATCTTGGCTTTTTAGGATGTAGTGTGATGACTATGAAGAGTAGTCCTGAAATAGTTTATACGCAATGCTACACTCAGACAAGTTTCTCTTGATAATATTATTGATGAACACTCATACTTATCCAGGGGATACTCTACTAATTAACGAATTAGGTCTTCACCTGCTAATTTAATCATCAGTTGGTCCTGTATAAGACATACCATATGTTATAGCATCATACATATAAGTATTAGCAATTAAATTACACCAGAAGGGCTTACACGTGGGGATAAGTAAACTTGCAAGAAGTGAAATCGATTTCCCCATAACTGGTCTAACAGGCGTTGTTACTAGTTTAATCACTTGTAACTAATCTCACAAACTTTGTAACTAGTCTAATCTTACAAACATATTAACTAGTCCGCAAAACTTTGTAACTAGTCTAACAAAATTTGTAACTAGTTATGTTTTAAAAATAACGCTTTTAAGGGTGTCAATCGATTATTGTTCATAGTGATATCGTTTGCAATTGGGGAAATTTTTTAAAATCCTTATTCTAACTAATTTTCCTGCACACCAAAACATCTTTAATTTAAAACCAACACATCATAGATGCATTTACTACCAAGATAGGGAAACTTCAACGAGAATTCCCTAGCCCTAATCATGTACATCAATATTTTTTCATGTTTTCCTATGGTAAATGAATATACATATATTTTTTCAGAAAGCATTTCACTCAATTAGAAAACAAAGGAAAACATTCATCATAGTTTCTTTTCTAAATTTGAAGAAGAGGTGATGATGATCAAAGTTTCTTTGCTAACTCTTCCTTCAAGGATCTTCAAGAAATTAACACTTGGATTGAGAACGAGTGATGAATCTTGAATTCCCCTCCTTATTTCCTGGGATTTATGCCCCCTTATCTCTCTTTTTCTCTATCAACTTTCTCTAATATTGATTTTTAAAATGAGAGTTGCAAATGGAAAATGAAGAAAAATTTCCCAATGATATTAAATAGAGACCTGGCAAAAGTCATTTTTTCTCTTGATCTTAAAATCCAAACTTCTAATGATGTTATTTCCTGTTTAACTAGGGTTAAATTCCTAATTAGCAAGCGATACAATAATTAATAGAGGATGATCTCCACCATTAGAGAACTAGGGCATTACATTAATCTTGAGCGTATTGTTAGAAATGATAATAAGTTTAAATTGAATGATATATATATATATATATATATATATATATATATATATATATATATATATATATATCATTCAATTAATATATATATATATAACTTTAATTAATAGTTTATTTTCAAATAATATTCTTATATTGAGCCATCCTTATGAAATTTACCTTTGAAACCCTCGATCTCTAAAATACTTCCATTCCACCCTCGTATATCTTACAAAGTTCACCGAAAACGTTTAAATGTCAATATATCACTAATCTCGACATTTTCCCGATTATTCATTCATCTCTGCCTTTGAAACCCTAGATCTCTAAAATAATTAATTTTTTAATTCTTCATCCATTCCACCATTGCATATCTTGCAAATCTCTTCAAAAAAAATCGAAGATAGTCAAGATATCATAATCCTTAAATTTTCCCTATTATTCCTCCGTATACACCCTTTCTGCTCTGTCTTTCTCAGATCTACTCTTTTTACCCAATCTTTTCATCTATCTTAGTATTTTAGAATACAATCCTGTAAGTCGTCCATCTATTCAAATTAATTTTATTCTAGTATAGATCCTTTAAAATTCATCCTTTTATAAAAAATTAGAGTAATTTTTGGAATCGTATCTCAACCTTCCCAGTTGTGCAAAACATACTGGTAAGTATGATCTTTACTTTTTGATGTAAAATTTCAGATGTGGAAAAATAATATGGAATTTATTATTAATTGAAACTAAATTTTGTTATTTATTTTTTAATATATCATCGTTGATGCAGGTTTTCTCGACATATTGAGATCTAATTGTAGACAAAGGTAATATTCCCCCAAAAAAACAGGTACGAAGACTCCTGCAAATTTTTAGAATTTGAATTATGGAATAAATAAATTTTTATAGGCTTAAATAGTCTTTTGGTCCCCGTAAGTTAGCGTGTTTTTTATTTTTTTCTCTGTAATTTATTTTTCTTGGAAATGATCCTTGAAGGTTAAAATAACTTTGGTTTTAGTCCCTAAAATCAAAATCCACAAGAAAATCTGCAGGTTTTCTGTGAATAAAATCTGCAGGATTTCAACATTCAGGGATCATTTCCAAAAATAATAAATTACAAGGACGAAAATCAAAAACACGACAACTTACAACGACCAAAACACTATTTAAGCCTTTTTTTAGTTAGATTTTGTGAAATTTGTTGTAAAAATAAATTGTGAAAGTTCATAAATTTAATCTTATAAGAATAGATCTAATAGGCCATGAATTTTAAATATTGACAAGCATGTATTTGATTTTGTAAAATGGAATTCAAAATAATCATTCTTAATTGTTACTGTTAATTAGAGACTATGATGAGACCCATTAGTTGACACGAGACTCCTTCATTTTGATCTCGTACCTATTCAACCACAATAGTGATATATTCTCCTACGAATTTAGGTCTCCCAAGGTTAAATCTTTTAGTAATTGTTCTGGACTGGCCTAATTATCCCCATATTCCTTGAGAATCGAGGCTAATGGTAGTTTTATACAACACCTACACTCCTCAACAAAATGAGGCTTCTTTTCTTAAGGATAAAGTGTTGAGGGTTCTCACACCCAAAATGGGCAATAATTCATAGGCATAGAAGCGCAGACTTGAGATCATTTGGAACATTGGTGCTAGAAGGAGCCTTTGAGGCCACATGTTTTTAGTATGCTGCTTAGCCTCGACTGGACAGGGACAACTATTTTATCTAGACAAAATAGTCCCACATTTCTTGGGAGTCGAGGCTAAGGGTATTTTATATACAACACCAACACTCCTCAACCCAAGAGGTATCTTTTTATAAATTACAAAGCCGTGAGTATTCTCATACCGAAAGAAAACAATACCTCATAGTCGTTGTGGCGTAGACCCGAGGTCGACTAGCACAATAAACAATATTTGCACAACTCCAATTTTTTCATAATGAGTTGACATTAACATAAGACCACCTTATAAATTTTACATGTTTAGTTAGTCCACATCATCATAAATTCTTACTATATTTGGTAAGAAAGAGATACGATTTACTGGCTTATGGATTTCTAATCTATAAACACTACATGGTGTTTATATGGTTGCTTATAGATTTTTAATCATTCTTCGTAAAATTTATAATTTATCAGTGTTTACTTTTTTCTTATAAGCTTTGGGCTCTTATTATAAATTTTGATTTTATTTCATACTATTGGTTGTTATTGAATTAGGATTTCCCAGTAATCACAATGTCATCAAAAAAATTATCAGCACCAAAGTTAAATAAACAAGAGGATTTCCAGAGCTCTTTCTTAAAGTTACCTAATGAGATATTGGATTTCATTCTTAAGCATCTTTCACCGGAAGATTTGCTTAGGGTAGGACATGTGTGTACTCACTTGAAGAATAATAGTAGAAGTGATTATTTATGGAATCAACATGTCAAACACAAATGGAGTAAGTTGGTAGGAGAAGACTTTCACAATGAGTGGAAATATCATACTGAAAAAATTATAAATCAAGAAGGTTTATTTTTACAACAGAATCAGAGTAAGTCATGGGGAAATATTACTGGTGATTACCCATTTCAACTCCTTCATTCTTATTTGAAAAGTAATAAAGTTTTGGATAAATTGATTCAAAATCATTCACAAATGGCTTTGTATATCTGCCTTGAGAATGGTCGCTTTTGGTTTCCTGTTCAAGTTTACAAGGTAAGACAAACCAAATCATAACGACTAGTATACAATTTATCATTACATGAACTAGTGTAAATGTTTTCATTTTCTTTTCTTCTAGTTTCAAAAGTTCATTAATAATAAGTAGTCATTCATGATTTACAAGATTTCCACATTTTTTCTTAACTCAATTACTTTAGTCCATGCTATATTGTTGGTGCTTAATCATTAAGATAATGAAACATATTTTTGAAAAAAATTGTGATTCACAATGTTATTGTCATTTAAGGTAGAAGTATTAGAAGTATGTAGAACATAATTGATACAAACTAAATAGGAATTTAGTCTAATCTCATTTACTAATATCATTTGGTTTAAACATTATTATAATTATATAGAACTTTGCTTGCAGGCTACTATGAAAACATTATACTGCTATGACGCCCTTGTGAGTTATGACTCTAGAACAGACACCTTTCGAGCAAGGTATCATTTACTCGCTTATAATAACTAATAAACCCTTTTTTTATGAATTTAATTACATGTAAAAATTTATCTATTTATAGGTCCACAAATGTTGGACAACGATTGGTTGAGCGAGATATTGACCGGGAAAGATTGAGAATGCCACCACCTAAAACTTTTCTTGTGAATTATTACGAATGTGACAATTTCAATAATTTGAAGCCCGGAGATCATATTGAGATTCAAAAGAGAAGAAATAGGGCATTCCCTTACCATGGTAACAAAAAACCTCCAATTTATCATATATTCTCCTTAGTCTAGATTATAAGAAAAACTCGTATTTAATAATCTTAAAAATTAGTAATTTTTAAAGGATTTCGCTTACTTATTTTTATTAATTAATGAATCTATTACAATTAACTAAAACTATTAATTTATGTGAATTCTTGTTTTTTCTTATAAACAACATCAAATAAAACTATTAATTTATGTGAATTCTTGTTTTTTCTTATAAACAACATCAAAGAAATTATTTTTTAATACTATGCACACACTTAACATTTATTTATCTGTGAATTATACTTCAAAATGCATATAAAACATAAACTGACTTTTTTTAATGAGTTTTATAGATTGGGTGTATGCTACAATTTGTCATTTGAAATCATGTGATCGGAACATCAATCACTGCTCTTGCCAAGACAATGGTAATATCCATAAAATAAACTTTTACTTATCAAATTAAATAGGAGACTATTAACATTTTTTATTTTTTATTTTCAGACCGTTTAGAAATGATTATCGAAAAATGCAATAGCATCCACAAATATTCAATCAATAGAATATTGAGAAACACAGTATTATATGAAGAGTTCAACTTTTTCAATGGAATCCGAAAACTTAATGATGAGGAGATTGAAAAGTGGCGATACCTCATTTGGAGTTATTATTAATGGATTTGATTAAAAGATGTGTAATAGAGAGAAAGCTAGATTATGTTGATTAAGTTTCCATTTTATTTATTTTATTTTGTCAATAATGAAGATTTATTTTCTATATTTGCTTTACAATTATATGCTCTAGTGTTGAGCGTGTCACTGTCATGCAGAATAAATTTGATGTGGCTTTCATATTTTATTTTATTATTCTAAAGTGCTCGTGTGTCACTTAGACGAGCTATTATTTTAATTGAGTGTGGTATCAATGGTTTTAGCATAATGTAGGGTGTGTTTGGTTTGGCGTTTGCAGTAACGCACGTTTTCTTTCCCTCCCACCTCGATTTGGAGAAGCTAGAAAAGGTAGCTTTTGGTCTAACGTGATTTTTCACTGTGATTTTGCGAAACCCACCGCCAAACCAAACATGCTAGTAATAGCTTTACTTTGATGCAAAATTATCTTGTGCAGGTTGGCATTTGAATTTTTAAGCAGATATATTTTTGGCATTCAATCTATCATTGGCTTGGGTAAATTGGTTTATATTAGAGATGCTTTGCGCATTGGAAATAATCTATAGGTATAACCGATGTTGTTTGAACATTTCGATGGGAAATTAAGACACAATATCATACTAATATGCAACAAATATAAAATTCCCTACCTTTAAAGAAGCCTTGAGGATCAATAATAAATATAAGATGACAAACCAAGCAAATAAAATCACAAAAAGACACTGATATTTTTACGTGGAAAATCCCTTCCAATGAGAGTAAAAACCATGTGCGACAAATTTTTTTTTTATTAGTTTATATAATACTTTTATTTTATTATTAAATAGTTTACCATAGAGGGTAGATTTTTTTGGTTGTATTCCTATAATTGTTTGAGGATAAGTAAAATTTAGACAATAATTATTGAAGTCAAGTGAGCTGAAATACAAGTTATTGTTGAAAAGTATTTTTCCGGCAAATATTTTTATATCGTATCCATAGAGATTGGGTGATATTACCGCCATTCTATAGTTACTATCACTTTAAGTTTACAAATTAAAAAGGGTTGTTTGTGTTGGAAAAATCATCTTTCACTTTTGAAATAAAACTAGAATAATAAAAATATGGTTTTATCAATTAAGAAGACTTTGCCAAGATTGAGATTCACTATTCCAATTCTATGTATTTTCTTAGAACAAGTATGTGAATTCAAGAATGTTGAACATAATTTAGTATCCTCTCAATAACATTTATCTCTAAATGATATTGTGAGATTTTATTATATTAATCTTTAGACAATTTCTTTATCTAAATATTAATCTAATAATCTATAGTGATTGATACAAAAGAAAAATAACATGTAAATCTATTTCTACAATTTATATGTTATATGAGGGAATACTTTAGTACAGAATTTTGAATCATCTTTCTCAACAACAATTCAAATCAACATATTTCAATAAAGCATAAAAGATTCACTCTATATTCCACATCAAATTTGTTCACATACAAGAGTTAAAATGAATTACATAGTGGATTGAGAATAGCTACTACCTCAATCTTGGCAAAATGGAAGTTTAGTGCTTCATCTCCATTGTTGGTATCCAAGGAAAATCAGTAAGGTTTCTTCTTTTTCCCCTCTGCACTATTCTATCCTTTTCTCTTAATTTCCAACGCTCTATATTTTTCAGCCTAAAAAAATAATATAATAACCTTTCTTACTTTTCCTAAAAAACCAAAAAACTATGAGTGTAATCATTTCCCCTTTTACATGCAACCAATCTTTACTTTGTTCTTAAGGCATCCAAACCGAGACCGACCGCTCAAAAAATAAGGATTTTGAGCATCCCTTTAAGAGCCGTTTCTTGGAGTATACTTTTGGAAATATTATCACCACGTAGGCCGTTCGCGTGATGATAATGTTTGTTAAAAGGGGATCTAAGACCCCAAGAGACATTTAGCAAAAAACTTTAGAACCAACCATGTGTGGGGTTTTCGTTGGGTAGACGTCGAAGCCATGACCAACCTACCTTGTGAACCAGTTCTATCCATTTCTTCATCATACATTGCATGCATTCGCATAAGTTGATTTAGCATATAACTCTTATTTTCAGGGAACCTTATAAGCTTTGATTATGCAGTAAGCAAAAGAGAAGAATGGACCCAACAATGAAGAACACTCCTCATCTCAAGTTCAAAGAGTTGAAGATTGGAAAGTTGGTGACTATGAGTGACAAGATTCCACCTGTCAGTAGGGCTTACTTCGGAAAGAAATTTGGGAATATTTTGGATTTGTTAACTACCAACGTCAACACCGAAGCTTTGGTTACTCTCGCAAAATATTATGATCTACCTCTTCGATGTGTTACGTTCCGGGATTTCCAGCTCGTTCCTACTATTGAAGAGTTTGAAAGAATTCTTAATTGGCCTTTGAACAATGATATCCCTTTCGACAATATAGGGAGGATTTGAATAAGGTCAAGTGGTCACGCTTTGTCTCTTCCTGTCAGAGAGGTGGCACCGTGGGTTACAGATAAAGGCATTCTCAGATAGAATTTAGAAGAGAAGTTATCGAACTTGAAGGTGCAAGAAGATTGGCCTGCTTTCAGTTCCATTTTAGCTTTGCTCATCTTCGGTGTAGTCATGTTTCCAACCAATGAAAGTGATTACGTGAGTACTTATGCTATCAGCATATTCATGTCAGGGAATCCTATTCCTGCTTTATTGGCTGATGTGCTTTATCATCTCCATGAGAGGTACCTGAAGAAACGGGGTGTGGTTTTGTGTTGTTCTCCATTGTTGTATTTATGGTTGAAATCTCATATACCCCAGAATGGACCGTGGGAAAAGATTTTGAGAGGGTTGACATGGCCTCAAAAGATGGCTTCACTCATTGCTGATGGTGTTTTGTGGCATTCTCCAAGTTGGGGATTCGTTGATATTATCACACATTGTGGAGGTTACTCCAATGTTCCTTTGATTGGGTCTATGGGCTGTATTAACTATAATCCAAGATTGGAAACAAGGAAGTTGGGGTATCCAATGGAAAATGAACCAAGGCCTGAGCACTTGGAAAGCTTCATTATACATGAATTTGGCCAAAAAGATCGTAATGAGGTAAGAAAGATCCGAAGAGTTTGGAATCAGATTCATAGAGAGAGCAGAGACTTGATCAAAAGGGGTGGTATTGATGGACGATCCTACCGTCAGTGGGTCGTAGATAGAGTAAAAGAAATCAAGTTACCTTATTGTGTGGAGGTGCCTTTCAATCATCCAGAACCTGTGGTTACTCATGTTCCAATAGAAGAAAGCATGAGGCTTCAAGAAATCATTAGGAAAATGGAAGAAGAAAGATTGGAGCTACAAAGTGTTAACTCTAGCATTTCATACAAAGCTGAAATATTGGAAGCTGACCTCCAGGAAGTAAGAGAGGAGTTGGCAGGAAGAAGAAGGAAAAATGAAGAAGACGAAGAGCGTATACTGAGGTATTCTGAAGACTTGGAGAGTGCTGTGAACGAAACAAGAGATCTCTGCTGACAGTTGAAGACTGCTCAGCAACAGAGGGGAAAAGCTTACCGAGATGAAGAAAAGGCTATTGAAGAAAAGGAGGCTTTGAGAACACGCCTTGAAACTAGAATTTCGGAGCTAGAAGATTCTCTGGTACAAACTAACAAAATGCTGAACAATGAGATAACAGAGAAAGAGGAAGTTCATATTGCTCGGGAATTAGAATTGGCTGAGTTGATTGAAAGGACTCAAGGCCTGAAAGTTGCGAGAGAAGAAAGGGATAGCAATAGAGATGCTTATGAAGGCCTCAGGGAACAATGTCAGGGATGGATTGATGAGATCCACAATTTGAATCGGGTTTTGGATGAAAAGGACGAAACTGTGTCCTTTTTAGAAGAGCAGAACGAGTACTTATATAGGAGATATCGTGATATGGTGGACATGTGTAACCACTTGGTTGTTGATGTGCCTTGGAGACTTAGGTCGGCTCTAGAAGATCTCGAAGATAATCAGTGCCCCTACCGAGTGAGTTTCTCTTCCTCTGCCAGGATGTGGTGAACAGGTTCAAGGCAGAAACCAAAGATCTGAAGCCTCGTCGTGGGAAATATTTTTATTAGGATAGAATTTGAATTAGTTTATGTCATTAAACTATGGATGAATATTGTAATAGTTTGAATTCCTATTTTGTATTTTGTTATGTTGCTGAAACTTGGTCAGTAACAAAGACATACCTAATGTTTTGATTTATATAAGAACTTGTTGATGTGTGATTCTAGTTGATTCTTTTTCTGAATATTTTGCTAACTGCTAACAAACTTATGAGAAATTCCCCGAAACTAAAAGAAGATTATCCTTATATTTTTTCGCATGCATACATACGCAAAAACGTACATAATCATGCACTTGTTACCAAATAGGGTTACTCATTTTTATCTCACCTCACACAGATTCAAGCTGACTACCCGACATCCATACAGAACTAGAGCCAAATCGAGGAGCAATGGATCAGTATGAGACAAGACAAACGACCATGCAAGATGACATCGATACTTTGAAGTCCAAGATGGACCAGCTGATGGAGATGCTGACGGCTCAACATGCGAGGGAGGAAGAGCGAGCCGCGCCATATCGCCGAACCGCCGCCACCGCCACAAAGAAACAACGAATCGCTACTGCTCCTCCCACACAGAAATGTAAGAACCCTTCGAGGTGGTGGCAATGCTCCATTTCCAGGAGTACAAGCACCTAATCCTCCACTCTATGGGATGCCGATCGACTTCTACAACGGAGCTGACAACCAAGGCATTGCTACTGCAGCCCATGCCGCTACCCAAACTATGGGAAATGAGGAGCAACAGCAAGAGGATGATGAACAGGAAAATCTCTGGTCTACGACTCCTCAAGGTGAGGAAGACCAACAAGACGATTACATGAGACAGTTTTATCAGAACGTGGCGCCTGTGGGAAATCCGACTCCTTTCCAAGATATGGCGGCCCAGAAGATGTGCAAGGAGCTAGCCGAGCAAGTGAAGGAGTTGAGGGGGAAAACGTTGTCGGTATGAGTGATGTGGACATGTGTCTTGTCCCTGATGTCGTCATTCCACCGAAGTTCAAAGTGCCTGACTTTGAAAAGTATAAGGGGGTGAGCTGTCCGGACACCCATCTGATGATGTATTGTCGCAAGATGGAGGCACATGTTAAGAACAACAAGTTGATGATTCATTATTTTCAAGATAGTCTCTCAGGGGCATCCTTGGATTGGTACATCCAACTAGAGAAGTCGAATATCCGCTCTTGGGATGATTTGAATAACGCTTTCTTCAAGCAGTACCATTTCAACACTACTATGGCTCCCAATCGTGTACAACTTCAGAACATGTCTCAGAAGGAAAGAGAATCGTTTAAAGAGTATGCTCAGAGGTGGAGGGAGGTGGCCTCGAGGGTTCAACCAGCTTTAGCAGAAAGAGAGTTAAATGACCTGTTCATGGGAACGTTGCCTGTGCAATATTATGAAAGACTGATTGGAAGTACTTTTTCTGATTTCTCCAATCTAGTAATGGTAGGCGAGAAGATCGAGGGAGGTTTGAATACCGGTAAGATTTCCGGAGGGAATGCAGGAATGTCTACAGCAAAGAAGCCGTTCAATGGCTTTAAGAGGAAAGAAGCCGAAGCCAATGCTGTGTATGAATCAAGGGGTAGAGGAAGGGGAAGACAACCAGCTAGACCTGCTCCTGTTCAGGTCCCGTATATGTCGTATCCTTATGTTGCTGCTATGAAATTTCCTAGTATGCCATATCATCAACCCACGCAAATGCAGATGCCTTATTCAACCCAGGTTCCTCAGTATCAAGCTTCCCAACAACAACAGGTCAAGGGTCCAAACAAAGGTGTGGTTCAACAGAAGAGCCCGCATTATCACAAGTACACCAAGGAAGAGATTCAGCCTATTCCAATGACTTACACTAGTCTGCTGCCGTATTTGATTCAAGATGGAAGAGTAGCCGAGGAATTAAAGCCTGTTCCTGGGCCTCCCAAACCATGGTTTAATGAGAATGCTAGATGCGTTTTTCACGCTAATTCTCCCGGGCATACCACAAAAGACTGTTTCTCTTTTAAGTGCAAGGTCCAGGAACTTATTGACCGAAAGCTGTTAACTTTCGCTGACATCCCCAACATTGCTAATAATCCGTTGCCCAGGCATGGGTCATCGTCAGTGAATGCGTTGGTTGAAGAAGGAGGAAGTCTAGTTACGGAGGTGGATCAATTGGAGATGTCTTTCAAGAAGGTGTTTGAGGAGTTGAAGAATGCGGGTTTACTGAAAGGAGGTCATGATAGTTGTTTGATTTGCCAAGTCAATCCAGAACACTGTGCAGAGTTCAAGAAGTATCTACAACGATTAATGTGTCAGCATTTGATCTAAGTGCGGAAGAATTGAGGGATATCTTTAAGCCAAGTGATGAGACTTTGAAAATCATTAAAAGGAGTGACTATAAAGTGGTTGATCAGCTTAGTCAGGCTCCCGGAAAAATTTCGATCTTGTCTTTGCTGAAAAGTTCTGAAGCCCACAAGATGGCCTTGTTGAAGTTTCTCGACAACTCATACGTGGCTGAAGATATCACAATTAATCAATTGGATGTTGCAATTTCAAGTTTAAATGATGGCAGTTATTTGTCGTTCACTGATGCAGATCTCCCTCCAAATGGAGGTAATCATAATATGGCTCTTCACATTTCTGTTACCTGTGGTGGAATGACTCTTGCTAGAGTATTGGTTGATACAGGCTCAACTTTGAATGTGATCCCGAAGACAACACTGGCCCAACTGCAAGTGGAAGGGGCAATCATGAAGCCTAGTTCTCTGATTGTAAAGGCTTTCGATGGATCCCGAAGGATGGCGGTGGGAGAGATTGATCTCCCGGTACTTATCGGACCCCAACTATTCAACATTACTTTTCAAGTGATGGATATCTTTCTGGCTTATAGCTACTTATTGGGAAGGCCCTGGATACACGGTGCTAAGGCTGTCACCTCAACTCTTCACCAAAAATTGAAGTTCCTGCTGAATAACCAGGTGGTGGAGGTTAGTGGTGAAGAAGACTACTTGGTTAGTCACTTGTCTGAGTTCAAGTATGTGGATGTTGGAGACGAGGTGCACGAGACTCTCTTTCAAGCTTTAGAGATTGTGGGTAATGTGCAAAAAGAAGTCAAGACTGTTGAAAAGCCTAAAGGTAACATGGCCCATTGGTAGGATGTCAAGGCCCTTATCGATGCCGGGAATCCTGAAGGTTGGAGAACGGTGATAAATGTGGCGGAGAAGAAGGACAAGAGCGGACTCGGCTATCAACCATCCTCCAAGATCAGTGAAGGTTCATAGATAGGAAAAGGAAAGATTCCTCATCTAGAGGATACTTTTGTTGCGAAGGGCTTCCGCTCCAAAAAGGCTATCAATGCCATTGATGATGATGAGCGCAAAGGAGCTTTCTATGGTGTTCCGTGATCTCCCTGTGGCCCTCAAGAATTGGATCGCCAAGGACGTTACCCTCTCATTTCATTGTCAAAGTAATTTCTTGTTTTAAAAACATCCTGCTCGCCCAAGGCACAAAGGATTGCTTTGTAGGCTTGTTTCGCTTAATGAATGAATTTTATCTTCAATGAAAAGCGCATTTTGTTATTCAGTTCGAGATCCTTTTTATTATTTTTACGTTTGCTTTCCAATGCATCTTAATAAAAACAACAACATTTTCACTGTTTTTTCTGCTAAAATAAACATACATATCTAAAAGATAAAATCAATCATTTATGCAGATCACCTGAAATTGAGCTTATTGAACATAGCCATGCTATAACTCCTTTTGACTTCGATTTCCCGATCAACCAAGCCGAAGACGATGGTGAGGAAGACTATGAACTCCCTGAAGAGTTAGCGTGTCTGATTGAGCACGAGGAGAAGACGATCCAACCTCATCAGGAACCAGTGGATGTGATCAATCTGGGTACTGAAGAGGATCGAAAAGAAGTCAAAGTTGGAACCTCCTTGGGGCAAGAGATAAAAGAGGAGTTAGTCTGATTGTTGCAGGAGTTTGTAGATGTACAAACTGCCACTAAAGCCCGATTGTTCGCCCGTAAAGCAAAGACCGAGGAGGACGCATCCCGAAATGGCTAAGAAGATTAGAGACAAAGTCAAGAAGCAGTTCGACGCCGGTTTCCTTGTTGTGTCGGTATATCCAGATTGGATTGCCAACATTGTGCCCTTCCCCAAGAAGGATGGAAAGGTTCGGATGTGTGTGGACTACAGAGACTTGAATCGAGCCAGCCCGAAGGACGATTTTCCTTTGCCTCACATTGATGTCTTGGTCGATAGCACAGCTCAGTCTTCAGTTTCTTTCATAGATGGTTTATCAGGATATAATCAGATCAAGATGGATCCTGCGGATATGATAGAGACATTCACCACCCCTTGGGGCACCTTCTATTACAAGGTCATGCCTTTCAGATTGAAGAACACAGGGGCAACTTATCAAAGGGCCATGGTAGCTCTTTTCCATGATATGATGCATAAAGAAATTGAAGTCTATGTGGATGATATGATTGCCAAGTCTCAGACTGAAGAGGAGCATATTGTTCATCTCAGAAAGCTGTTTGAAAGATTGAGGAAGTACAAACTTCGATTGAATCCTAACAAGTGCACTTTTGGGGTTCGATCCGGGAAGTTGCTCGGATTCATAGTGAGCCAATGAGGTATCGAGGTGGACCCTGACAAAGTAAAAGCTATTCAAGATATGCCAGCACCAAGAACGGAGAAGGAAATTCGTGGTTTCTTGGGACGCTTGAATTATATTTCCCAGTTCATATCACATTTGACAGCTACTTGCAAACCTTTGTTCAAGTTGTTGAAGAAAGATCAAGCCATTATATGGAATGATGATTGTTAGCGAGCATTTGATAAGATTAAGGAGTACTTACAAGAACCACCTATCTTGATACCGCCTGTGCCCGGAAGGCCTCTCATAATGTACCTCACCGTACTTGAAGGATCTATGGGTTGTGTTCTGGGGCAACATGACGAAGCGGGAAGAAAAGAGCATGCAATTTATTACCTGAGTAAGAAGTTCACGGAATGTGAAAGTCGGTACTCTTTGTTAGAGAAAACTTGTTGCGCATTGGCATGGGCCGCTCGTCGTTTGAGGCAGTATATGGTGTGTCAGACTACAATGTTGATATCCCAGATGGACCCTATCAAGTATATCTTCGAAAATCCAACTTTGGTTGGAAGGATTGCACGTTGGCAGATGTTACTATTCGAATACGATATTCAATATGTAACTCAGAAAGCTATCAAAGGAAGTGTGGTATCAGAATATCTCGCTCACCAGCCTATGGAGGACTATCAACCAATGAGATTTGACTTCCCAGACAAAGACGTCATGTTTATCAGAGATTGCAACATTCCTGGACCAGAGGAGGGACCCGAGCCAAGATCCCGGTGGACACTTGTGTTTGATGGGGCATCCAATGCAGTAGGTCACGGAATAGGGGCAATCATAACCTCTCGAACAGGTTTTCATATTCCTTTCACCGCCAGAATATGTTTCAACTGCACCAATAATATGGCAGAATACGAAGCTTGCATCTTCGAGATAGAAGCGGCCATTGATTTAAGGATCAAAATCCTCGAAGTTTTTGGAGATTCAGCACTCATCATTTGTCAAGTCAAAGGAGAGTGGGAAACTCGTAACGAAAAGTTAATTCCACAGAGATCATGTCTTGAAGCTGATACTGTATTTTGACGAAATCACTTTCCATCACATTCCCAGAGATGAAAATCAATTAGCTGATGCCTTAGCCACGTTGTCTTCAATGTTCAAAGTCAAGTGGGCTAATGAAGCGCCTTCTATTACTATCGAGCGTATAGACGAACCTAGCTATTGTATGATGGTTGATGAAGAAATCGATGGTAAACCCTAGTCCTACGATATCAAGCAATACATAGAGAAGGGCGAGTACCCAGAAGGGGCATCTATCACTGACAAGAAGACTTTGAGGAAGTTATCTGCTAACTTTTTCTTGAGTAGTGGGGTGTTGTACAAGCGGAATTTTGATTTGGTCTTGCTCAGATGCGTGGATAGACACGAAGCAGATCAACTCATCAAGGAAATTCATGAAGGTTCTTTTGGTGTTCACGCGAATGGGCATGCAATGGCGAAAAAGATTCTCAGGGCTGGTTACTACTGGATGACCTTCGAAACAGACTGTGTTGTTTATGCAATGAGATGCCACAAGTGTCAGATTCATGCTGATAAGATGCATGTGCCACCCTCACCTCTGAATGTTTTGACCTTTCCATGGCCATTCTCTATGTGGGGAATTGATATGATCGGAATGATTTAACCGAAAGCATCCAATGGACATCACTTCATACTAGTCGCCATAGACTATTTCACCAAGTGGGTTGAGGCTACTTCGTATGCGAATGTGACACGACAAGTGGTTACCCGGTTTATCAAGAATAATATAATTTGTCGCTACGGTACTCCTAGCAAGATTATCACTGACAATGGGACAAATCTGAACATCAAGATGATGAAGGAGTTGTGTGACATGTTCAAGATCGAGCATCACAACTCGTCTCCCTACAGACCAAAATGAATGGTGTTGTTGAAGCAGCTAACAAGAATATCAAGAAGATCCTGCAGAAGATGGTGAAGACATATAAGGATTGGCACGAAATGTTGCCTTTTGCTTTGCACGGGTACAGAACGTCTATTCGCACTTCGACAGGAGCGACACCTTACTCACTTGTTTATGGCATGGAAGCAGTACTTCCTATAGAAGTTGAGATCCCTTCTCTCAGAGTTCTGATGGAAACAAAGTTGGAAGAAGCGAAGTGGGTTCAGAATAGGTATGACCAGCTCAATCTGATCGAAGAAAAGAGGTTGACAGCCATTTGTCATGGTCAACTTTACCAGAAAAGAATCAAGAGCGCTTTCGACAAGAAGGTGCGTCCCCGCGAGTTCAAAGTGGGCGAATTGGTGTTAAAGAGGATAATCTCTCCACACAGAGACCCTCGTGGAAAGTGGGTGCCAAACTATGAAGGACCATATGTGGTAAAGAAAGTTTTTTCGGGAGGAGCTCTTATCCTCACTAACATGGATGGAGAAGACTTGGCACATGCCATCAACTCAGACGCGGTCAAGAAGTATTATGTCTAAAAAATAGAGGAAAAAATTAAGCCCGGTAAGCTGAAAACCCGAAAGGGCGGCTTAAGCAAGAAAAGGTAAATGTCCTGGTGGACCAAGATCTTCTGAAGATGGTTCACGCAAAATTTAGGGAATGTATACGTATATAATGCGCAACGCATGCTTTGGTCACAATGAAGCTTAGATGGAAGGAATCAGTTAAATCACCATCTTCAGAAGTGAAGTGATGAAGAATAGCAGTCAGGAGGGAGAATAGCATGTTTATGGTTCAATGAAGTTCGATTTCAATTTCGTTGTTGTTTTAAGAAAATGTGTATAGACTTACTCTTTCCTGTATGTTCCTCCTAAAGGAATGTGCATCTTTATGTACAAAGTCCCTACTTATGGGTTACTCCTCTCATATTTTAAATAAAAGAATGGTTCAGTTGAACTTTGTTTCTTGTCCTACTCTTTTTTATCTTTTCTGCATGTTTAACTTAATGTCGATGTTGTTTTAGATAAAATTAAAATCATTCAAAATGGTGAAACAATAAAGTTTTGAAACTTAAAATCGCTTTGATTTACGGAATGTTGGGGGGTGATTGACTTTCTAAGTGTTGCGCTTTTCTTTTGAATTGGAAGTACCTTCGTACCCATCATGGTGTTTATGAGGAATCATACGTTATCCTCCCTGTGGGAGACTCATTGTTATGGCAATCGTGGTTTGGCAGTAGTCATTGCCTTTCATTCAATTTTCAGCGGTGTCGGGAGTTCAGTTGATAAACCAATACATCGACCAATATATTCACGCATCCTTCATTCATTCATTCGTCTATTCATGTCATAGCACGGTACATTCATGCATGAACCTTCGCGAGAATCTGGGATCTGTTCAGAATAGGTTGAACGCGGGCGCCAAAGACTTTTTCTTAGATGACAATCTAGATCTTCTCCCCAGTGCGAGGTAAATGCTTGGTTGAAAGATAAGTCGCAGTGGTGTCAACTCTCAAGTGAAGTCTCTTCCCCCAGAGAAGTGATTGATCATCCCCAGTGAACTCTTGTGCCAACAGAATTATCCATTTGGATTCCCCAGTGACGTCTTCCTTTTCTGAACAGTATCAGGAAATCACGTGCTCTTGGCATCAAAGCATAAAAAAAATCATATCATTCATATCATACTCATGCATTAGCTTCGGCTATTTCGTTTGCAGGACGTTTCAGTTGAAACTGTAAATATCCTCATAAGGATCAATTTGAAAGATTGACTCTCAGACGATATAATTTTTCTCTTCTCTCCAGCACAAGTTGTATACTTGTACGAATCTTAATGATTGTTGGTTTCTCCAATCGAGATTTCTCCCCCAGAGAAATAGTTGTCTCTTTCAGGTGGACTCAAATGTCAGTAAAATTATCAACCGGGAATCCCCAATGAAGTTTTCCACACGGTTTTCTTACGGAGTTTCCCCAGCGAAGCCTAATTTACTCGCAAGCAAGTCTCCTTCAGAAAGGATTATTACAACATTATTCTTGGTATTTTCAAGATTTCTTTCAGACAAGAATCTTCTCAGCAAATTCTAATGGCAGTAACTTCTACATTTTTTGTTTCTCTGAGCTGTTCTCAAAAAACTACATCGAACTTCTGGTGTGTTTATTTCCCCAGTAAGTCATCAACTACTCAACAAATAAATATCCACCGGGTAGGATGTTTATTCAATCTCAGGATATTGTTCTCCAACTCGGAAGTTGATCCACATATCCACTTGCTACAACGCATTGTCTATACAATGCCAGTAAATTAAAGCTCATTACCCTAGAAGTTTTTCAATCGCAGGTGCTGAATCTGATTCTTCTATCACCGGTAAAGCTATCTGCATACAAATTGAAGATCTTGTCAACTCGAAGTTGTTCAACATGTCCGACATGTTCAAGAAGATCTCTCATCAGTAAACGCCGGAAACAAGATTTACCGACTTCATAAACATCTATATCGCACTGCAGGCCGGATATTGTTTTGTTTATCCCCGAGAATTGTATTCTCTGCACGCCATCAATTTGTTCTCATGTAACTCGGAAGTTACATAGTCAAGACATTCAGCATGCCATGGCTCCTCGCACCTTCGTGCATTAACAATTCTGATATTGTTCTAGCCATGTATCTTCGTTAAGGTTTGCGGATATTCCTTAACTCTTCGGGATTTTTTGACAAATTTTCGATCATATCTTTGTTAAAGTTTCCGGGTATTCTTTAACTCTTTGGGATCTTCATATAGTTTCTCAAATTTCATCTTCGTTAAGGTCTGCAGATATTCCTTGACTCCCTGGATTTTTCTGACAAGTTCTTAATCATATCAAGTTCTTAATCTACTATATTTCTGGTCACTTGAGAAGTTCGGTTTTCTTCTCATAGTATTTTCGTTAAGACATCCTGTGATGGCTTAATTTTTATATTTCTTGAGAAGTTCGGTTTTTCTTCTCATAGCATGTTCGTTAAGACATCCTATGATGGCTTAATCTATTTCTTTTCTTTCCGCTTAAGAAGTTTGGTTTCTCTTCTCAATACATTTCCTTTAAAACCATTTATGGTACTCGGTTATCCCCAGTGTTGTTGAGATCTTCTAAATTCTTTCTCAATTGCTACTGATGTTGCTAATGCATTATGACGATGCATAACTAGCTTTTACTGTTCAAGCGTTTTTTCTTGACTCTATAGTCGAGGTATTTGACCTAGTTTTGGTATCCCGTATCGGGTAAATTTTTGGGGTTCTTTTAGTATTCAATCCTCTTCCACCTTGAATGGTCAAAAGTTGTCGCTTTTCTCACTTATTAGGTTTAAGATGATTGAATAGGTGCAACTGTCGCACCCCAAAATTTACCCTACCATCAAGTGGTGATGTTAACAAAGGTGGTTCAATTGTTGGAAGGTTGGAAACTTTAGGTTTATGTCCAACATCATGTTATCAATTCGTGTGCTCAAGAATTTAAGACATTGAGGTTAAAGTCAAGAGAATCCATGTGCAATTGTCTTTGTTTTAAAGGGCACGTTGTTATCACTATCATTTAAGAGCCTCTTTGAAACAAATGTTACAAGTTGATACATGATTTGTTGAATTGCCAATTTGATTTTTATGTCATCCAGGATTTCAATATACTTTCTACATTGATTATTATTATCAAGTCCAAATGTGAGGAGTTTTTTTTCTTCTATTTTTGACATTTCAAGGATGAATGTTAAAAAGATTGTAAAACTATAATTTATCCAGAGAATTTTCCATTGTGCTACAAAGAGAATTCAAGCTTATTCAAAATTCACATGAATGATATTCAAATCAATTTCAAAGGATTTCCAAGTTTACAAGCATGGAATGGTTATGTTATAAGGTTTCTACAATTTACAAGGAAACTAAATTCGGAGGTTTTACAAGGCAAATTCAATGGATTCCTAATCTAATCTTGAGATTGCTAACAAGTTCTTCAATACTTCTCGAAAGGCTTCTAGTTCCTATGCTTCGTTCGTTTCTTCATGGTGAATCCTCCACCTTTGAGCCGTCCCCATCGTTCACGCCAACATGAAACAAGGAAAAGTGAACATAGTTAGCAAAACATAAGTTTGAACATCAACAAGAATTCTAACAAATATTTTTAAGGACTCATCATGAGGGTTTGTGTTGAGGAATCAGGTATTAAAAGGTTAATTGTGTTCAATCAATCGAGCCTCAGAACTTGAAAGTTCCTTCATCGGCCACAACCTTCTATTGCAAATCACAACGAACTTTGTTGTTGGTTCACAAAAGGAGGTGTGAAATGGAAAATCAGAAACATCATGTTTTCCCAAAGCAATCAAAAAAAATCCAGCCCAACAGTTTATCACAGTTCCAAAAAATCAGTTCAGCCCAAATATAAAGTCAACATATTATCAATAGGCAGCAAGCAGAACAGGGCAGCAAACAAGAACCATTTTTAACCCAAGAATATATGATTATCAGCACAAAAGAGCAGCAGGGACAGAAGGCATAGCAGAACCAAAGAGGTAAGCCAAATAATGCAAGCAAGATGTAATAGCAGCAATATCATAAAAAGAGAAAGTGCTGGTTTTTCACCAAAGGTGAAAAGGGTAAAAAGTAACAGACAACAACATAGCAGAGCAAAATTCCCAATAGCAACACACAGCCTTTTCAGTGAGAACAAAGAGATCAGAAACCAATGAGAAAAATAGTATAATATTTGTTCAAAGATAGCCAAAGGGACAAGCATAATATCTGTTCAAAGATAGCCAAGGAGATGAGCATAATATCTGTTGAGAGATAACCAAAATACAATCATATAGTCTGTTCAAGAGGCAAGTTCCATACACAACAGAAAAACCAATACCAGAACACCAAGACCAAACAAAGTATCTTTTCTAACATTCAAAAACCACAACAGAAAAACCAATACCAGAACACCAAGACCAAACAGAGTATCTTTTCTAACATTCAAAAACCATAGCAAAAAACCAAATGGTATTTGTTCTAACAAACAAGTTCAAAGACCATAGCCAAGACCAAACATAGTATCGGTTAAAACATTCAAAACCAAAAAAGCAATACCAAGTGTAACATTTGTTCAATTTCAGTTCAACTAAAGACAAAAAGAAAACAACCGCAAGCAACCATTCAGCTATCAAGAAACCATAAAAACTGTTCTAAACTGAAACCAAAACCCAACGTATTCATCATTTCCCCCAAACACAAACCCTTCAAAAATTGTGTTTCAGAAATCAAGGGTTTCTGAATAGAGAAAGAAGATAGGAAAAGACATAAAGCAAGGAACGATCTCACCCGAAGGACAACTCAGAAGCCATTCCTCGCCATCAAACGCGTCTCCAAGACTCAAGTACCTTCACCTTTTCCGGAATCGTTTCGGAGGTCTAGGGTTTCAGAAACCCCTTGGATTTTCGGCCATAGTCTGTTATACATCTGCAAAGCCAACGTTATCAAGCATTAGAAAGCGTTAAAAAACGAAAGAAATAAGCCAAACAGAGAATAGAATCGATAGAGATTAGGGTTCCATCAGAGGGCGATTGAGGGAGAGAAGTGAGGGTTTCCGTCGGAACAGTCGAGAGAGGGATGGGTTTCCATCAGGAAGCGTTCGAGAGAGAAAAAGAATGAGCATTTTTGGGTAAGTATCGTGAGAGGAAGATGATTTCTCTTCTGGGTTTTTGAGAAGCAAGAAGGAAGATGAGAGAACGTTATTCACGAGAGAGAGACAGATGGGTTGGGTTTTCCCTTTTTTTTCTTTCTTTGTTTTTTTTAATTAATTAACATAATTGTTTTTTAGTTTAGTTATTTTAATTTACATTTAACAGTAGGTGTTTTAGTTTGGTGGTGACAAGTGTCACCACCTTAGTTAGTTCTTATTTTATTTTTTTTAGTTCTTTTTAGTTAAGATATTATTTTCTTAAAATGTTTTGGTAAATATTATACTATCGTGGCCATTGGAGTATCATGGAGAGAGATCCGACGCACCAGAATGCCAGCAGATGATGAACTTTTGCGGACCAATCAACAATATCGGATGGATTTCTTTTCGCACCGTTCAGACTTGCTTCATACAGGCTAACTCTAAACTTTGATCTTTTCAATTAATTTATTTTTTTGCAAATAATATTTTTTGGTGCGATGTACTAAATAATAGTTAGCTTTGATAGTTTCTATTTGATGATTTATCGATTAAACTATTAGTTGATTTTCATCAAACAGAAAAAATCATTTCTAATCATTATTTAAATTTCCGATTGTATTGTATTATAATTATCTGTTTATTCGGCATTTATTCACCATTGTACACTTCACACATAACTAAATGTTAAAATTAATCTGATTCTGCTTCGATTGGCTCATAAGCCGATTTCTTAAAGGGTCTCATAGTTGGGGATGGGCATGGTCATCCTCACGAGGTTAACTAAAGCCCTTGTTGCTTTAGTTAATCATAACCCGAACATAACATTGGTCTATATACCAATTTCCCATGCACCAGGGTCTCATGGTTGGGGATAGGAGCACCTATCCTCACGAGGTTGATTAAGTCCATATACTTAATTAACCATAACTCGACTCCATTTCTCACGCAACGCATCGAGTTCTAAGACGCTTTCATAATTAAATTACAAGCCTCGATCCAACGTCGATTTGTTTTCAAAATGTTTTTAATAATAAATTTAGATGGGTTTTGTTTAAATCGTTAGACGTTAGCCTGATGGTTTAAACAAATTTGAAGTTTTTTAGGTTGTTAGGTGATAGCCTAATAAGTTAAAAAACTTCTACCCATGTTGTAATATAAAAAACTTAGTGTTGTGACATTCAATTAAATTGTTGGATGATATCCCGACGGTTTAATATAATTTAAGTATTTGGGTCGTTAGATGATAGCCTAATGATTTAAATACTTTTATTCGCACACTTAATAATTGTGAACTTTGTTTCACTTTATTTGTGTTTCATAATAAATAATTTTGGATGAGAGATGATTGGTTGAACTTGCTCGCCAATTTCGAATACTTGAATCGTTAGATGATAGCCTAATGTTTCAATATTTGTCACCCACAACTTAAAATCAACTCAACTCACTCGAAATCTTTTATTGCTCATATGCGATCGTAAAACTCTTTTCCAACGAAAGAGTGTGCAATAGTCATTTCAAACGCTAACGAGAACTTAAGATTTTCAGACAAACTAAACAAGTCCAAGTTCAAGCATTTGAAAGGTATAATGCACGATTTTTCTTATAAAATCAACACAACCATTTTAAAACCTTTTTAAGAGGAACTACGGAGTTTTGACTTTCCTATTGCACAAGGGAATACGTAGGCACACGGTTCTGAAACCGTGTCAAACTCAAAATAATAATAAACAAATTCTTTTTCTTTTGGTATTCATAAATTAGCAATAAACACACGCACAAACACTTAGAACTAAATGGGTCCCATCGAGTAAGACGGATGTAAGAGGTGCTAACACCTTCCTCTTACATAACCGACTCCCGATTCCATATTTTTGGTCGTAGACCGCCTTATCCGCATCTGTGGGGTTTTATCTATATTTTCCCATTCTTTTTTGGAACAAATAAAATTAGGTGGAGATTTCACTAGTTTTCGAAATCTAAATGATTTTTGAAAAACGAGTTGCTTCACCTTATATATGAATAGTTTGATATGTTTGTGTGTTTTAATTTGCTATTTTATTCTTGGGAAAGTTTCTCCTTTGGATTTTAAGAAGGGTAGATTATGTGGGATCCTAGGTTTTGTTATTATTGTGCTCGCAAAGATCATTAGGATCTTCTGCATACATATCCCTTAATGGGAATCAGAGCATTTGTAGCTCGGATCTAAGGGAGGTTGAGAGAGTCAGAGCAATCGTAGTTCCCACTTATGCTAGTGGAAGCAACGAGTGTTATTAAGAGACAAAGACAAATGTCATCTTAATGAAAAATGTATCTAATCTATTTCATCACATACATTTTGAAGGGTTGATTAATTGAGTCTTTCATCGTAAGTATTAGGTGTTTTGCTTGAGTGTACAAGCGTTACCACTTACGAGTTAAGAAAGATGTTTGAAAGATGATTGAATCTTTAATTTTAAGCATTGGGTGTTTTGCTTGAGTGTACAAGCGTTACCACTTATAGATTAAAATATGTTTTTGTTTGAAAAAGAGCGTGATTTAAAAGTTGATTGTATGTGATGTGATAGATGAGATACTTCTTCCATAGAGATGATAAATGTCTAAATCTCTAGGAGAAATTGATTGGATTAGGGGGATGCTTTTAAGAAGCCCGTGGGTCCTTGTATTGTAAGCTCAGGAGGAGGCATTCCAAGGGTCATCGAGGGTCCTTGTATTGTGAGCCCAAGAGAAGGCATTCCGAGGGTCATCGAGGGTCATTGTATGAAGCTAAAGAGGAAGCTATAGGGTATGGATGACTTTGGCTTTAAGAGTGGTTTCACCGGGAAACCATCCTCTTAGGATTCAAGAGTGATTTCACTAGGAAATCATACTCTCAGGGTTCTATCCTAGCGCGAGTGATTCTTTGTATTGGAAGCCCAATAGGAGGCTGTTAAGAGATTTCCAGGTCTCTTTCTTGTTTGATGCCCAAGAGAAGGCTAAACTCAACGAGGAGTTCTTTTGAACAAAGCCCAAGAGGAGGCTAACTCAGCAGGGGAGTTATCTTATATGAAGCCTAAGCGGAGGCTAAACTCAGTAAATGAGTTTTCTTATATGAAGCCTAAGAGGAGGCTAAAGGAACCTAGTTACTTAAACTAGTTGTTATGTTATAACTGAACAATTATATGAACAAGTGTGTGATGTGTATTCACAGGAGTTTATGAAGGAAATATATAACCAAGTGTATAAAACGAGCGTTTAAAGCTAGTGTAACTTGAATATATACAAGGTTTTGGGACTTACACCTTAAGGGAGGCCCATTGGTTCTAAGAGCAGTTTCACCGAGAATAATGCTTCTCTTAATACCAATGGAATCGGTGTATAAACAAGCGGATGAAAACAAACGAACGAAGTCTGTTTATGCTTGAATATTTACAAAGATGATTGAATATGTACAAGGAAATGAATATGTACACGAAGGGTGATTATGTACAAGGAAATGAATATGTACATAGGAGGGTTGAGACTTACACCGTGAGGGAGGCCCATGATCAATTAAGAAATTCAAGGAGAAACCTGGTTTGGTTTATCTTTAAATTTAAATGATCATGGAAAAAAGGTGTGTAAGTTTATTGAAAGGTTTTTGAAAAGGTTTTGAAAAAGATTTTGAAAAGTGAAGGATATTCACAAGAAGTTTTGAAAAATATTTAAGTTTGAAAATTGGAAAGAAAACATTTTTGGAAAGTATTTAAAATACTTAAAATGTCTCATTTTTAACTTAATAAAAATATAATCAAAAAATAAAATATTTTTGGATTTTTTGACATAATCATAAAATAGGCATATTAAATGACAAGTGTGCAAAAAAATCATCTCAAAATGAGAAGTTTTGATTAGTTTTTGAAAATGTTGAAGCTTGTAGAAAAACTTGAGAAATTAGTGATAAAAAAGAGTTTTTGGTCCTAAGGAGGTTTGAACCTTGGACTTTTTGCTTAGAAGTAAAGAGTTTTCCACTGAGCCATTTGTTTGACTTGCCATTTAATCGCCTTGTTCAGAAGGAGTTTTAAAAAAATGAAGTTTGGAAAATGTTCAGAAGTTGCGCTTCTGCAGGGATCAGAGGTTGGCTACTTCTTGAAGGATCAGAGGCTAGCTTGCTTCTGGAAGAAGAGGGTTTAGAAGCTGGCTGCTTTTGGGAGGCCTTTGGAGGCTTGCTGCTTCTGGGGCGTGAGAAAGAGCGTGTGGCTTCTGGCTGCTTGAGAAGATGGCTGCTTCTGGAGGCTAGAAGCTAGTTGCTTTTGGATGATAGAGGCCTGATGCTTCTAGGAATGTTTGAGAAGTTGGTGCTTCTGGAGGTAGACACTAGAAGTGCTTCTAAAGAGTGTAGAAACTGAAAGTTTCTAAGGGTAGAAGCTTGATGCTTCTGGGGATATATAAGCATTAGAAATGCTTCTGAAGAGCGTTGAAATGGAAAGCTTCTAGTAGTAGAAGCTTCAAAAGTAATTCTGGAAGGTTGAACCTCAGAAGTTCTTCTGGAGAAGCAAGCTTCATAAGCTTGTTGTGCCTTTTATTAAAAAAAAAGGTTCCAGGGGATTCGAACCCTGGACCTTGAGGCGAAGGAAAGGTTTAATGCGTGTTGGCTTACCACTGGGGTGGCTATACATCCATTGTTTTAATTCAAACCACAAATATATATTATAAACCAAGTTTTAAAATTTGAATTTCCCACTTCATCTTCTTTGTGGAAACGGAATCAAACCTCCATGGCTTCAAACCTGAACATCCTTCATTCTTCATCAATTTTGGAAATTCAAAATACAGATTTGGATAGAATTTTATCACGATTCTAATCAGATAACTTGTTAAAGTTAATAATCAAAGATGAACACGAATTTTGATGATCCCAAATTAAACCCTAATTGATTAAATGAATAATTCTTTGAACTCAGTTAATTTTAGTTTAAATTGAGAATCCATATAGCTTTAGTGATATGATATCTACATCTTCCTTTTCAAATTTGAAGCTAAATATGCATGTATGGAGGTATCAAAGTTTCAAAAACTCACCTCTTGGTATGAAATACCAGATCAAGTATGGTGGCTTCCAGGTACAAAGTGATGATTGAAAAAGCTTCCCTGAACCTCATTGAGTATGTTTCTACTCTTAGATTGCTCTGAAAGTTACTGGAACTCTCTGACCAAGTCAAGTTGCAGGTTGCTAGTTTGAAAATGGAAGATGATGATGGAGTTGTTCCAGAACTTGTTTAAGTGTTTGGACAGTCTCTATATGTTGTATAGAGTGTGTCTGAAGTGTAAAATCAAGACAAGCACGAGTGGTTTTCAAGTTTGGAAGTTTTGGCTCAAAACTTGCACAAATGGACTTGTATGGAGAAAACTGACTCTTGGCTTGTTTTTGTATGATTTAAAGTTTCAAACAACTTCTAAATGATGTTTAGAAGATGTTGGAAGCTTAAGTTTGCTCAGAATTTGCAAAGCTTGAAAGATGCAAAGTTCTCCTACTTAGAACTTTGAAACTTGGAAATCAAGAAAGAAAGAAGGAAAGCTTGGATTATGATTGCTTTGGTGTAGTTTGAAATGAAGAAATGACCTCTATTTATAGGCCAAAAATTTTGAATGACAAGTCAAGGTTATCATTGAGAGAGCTTGCAACTTGGCTTAAGTGGTAAGAAAGAATCTTTTGCATTTAATGCAAATAGTTAACTTTTTAACCATGGTTAAAATATCTCCTTGATCCAATCCTCTCTCAATTTTTTCTAACTGATATTTATCAATTATAACCTATCTATTAATGATGACAAGGCTTCTAGAAAGAGAGGTTTGTGAAAAATGACTTAGAGTTCTTGAAAAATGACTTGTAATTCATGGTTATGGAGCTCTAAGTTTAATTTTCAAAACCTTAGCAACACAAAGTGTTTTTTCAAGTTCTTGGACATTTTGGAAAGCTTGTAACAAGACCTACAACTTTCATGTTTTGAGTTTTTCCTGAATAACAATGGATCTAGGTGAAAAATGGCCATGAAAGTAAGGAAAAACCATGTTTCTTAACACTTGAAAATTTTTCTAAGTGTTAGAAAAAATTCAAACTTTGACTTTTTGTTGACTTTTTCACATTTCTTGATTTTTTATGATCATGATGGTTTATTTGAAATAATTTTATGATTGAAATATTTTGGATTTGAAAAGTTGATCAAAAGTCAATGTTTGACTTTTTGAGCAGATGAATTTTTATCAGATGATTCAGAATTTGTCTGATGAAGAAACATGGATTTTGCAATGTTTTGAACCAATAAATTAGGTCAAGATGTTGCATTGAAGATGTTAAGATCAATCTTCAAGCAAATAGGTCATTCATTGAGCAGAAAGTCAATGATTCACTATCTTCGATTAAAACCCTAATTGGTCGATTCAAGGTAGATCATGAGAAAAAGTTGGGAATTTGAAGATCAAATGTTGATGATTGATCAAATGTTCATGATTAAGAAATTAGTGGATATCCAAACCCTAATTGATCATATCTTAAACATACGAAATTTTGAAGAAACCCTAACTTTGACTTTTAGAAGCCACACACGATCTATTATGTTCTGAAACTGTTAGTGATGTAGTGATGCATATGTGGATAATGTAAGGTGGTATCTTAGGTCAAAAATTGGGGTATGACAGATGCCCCTATTTAAGTTTCTTTAACCTGAGATATGAAGATGAAGATCTTCGTCTCGATAGGTGTGAAGAGACTTAAATATCAGAATACACATATTTTGGACCTAAGATACCAAAAAAATGAGAATGATGCAAAATGATTGTAGAAAGTTTACCTAGGAGGTATTAAAGAATGATATGCTGGGAAAAGATTGTGAGGATGACTCGATCTGTCTAAGAAAAGAGAATCCTGTTTGTTGGGAAACAAAATATATGTTTCACTGGGAAAATAGATTCACAATGCAAGTGAAAATTTGTTTCGCTTTGGGAAACGAGGAGATTACCTTCTGTCAGCCTTGTGACAATGTTTAAGGTAATTAAAGATGATATTACCAATTATCAGCCTCGTGATAATTTTTTTGGTAATGAGCTCTGAAGATATTACCAATTACCAGCAAAGTGATAATTATAACAAGGTAATTCTTGAGGATTTTACTGAGTATTCAGCCTTGTGAATAATAGACAATGATGGAAACAGATCTCGAATGAGTTTCTATTTTCACAGTTACAATCTTTCCAGGGATCTCTCTTTTGAGGAGATGCGGGCATTTTGATTGAAAAGACACAGGTTTTCCTTTAGACAGAAAGACAACTGTGGGGATTTCTTGAACTTTCATGATTGGACTTGCTAAGAAGAACAATCTTTTTATGACAGGTTTCAAGATGAAAAGGAAATAAGCAGCTCAGATGACGAGGATATTGCTTATTGTTTGCAGGTAGATTTTTTGTGAAATCTAGACCTGAATTGGTCAGAGACAAAGTTCTATCCAGGAATGAACTGGAATGAAACGGTCAATCAAGACTTTGTACCCAATGAGGAATGATCTCGATCAGGGGACAGGGAGAAAAAAGATGTATTTTTCTGCTTGGGGATAATCTACTGGAGAGATGACACACCCACACTTGTTTTTGGGAATAAATGCAACCTAAACAAACGATATTGAAGCAAACATTTGAGAAGTGCAGGAATGCATTAATGATGCTAATATGTATGAATGATGAATGTCATATGTATGCTGACAATACTTGACAAGACAACAAAAGGTATTTGGGAAAAGGACTACGTCACAGTTCAAACAAATCCTCAGCAAAATCTGCAGCAGTGGTGTAGACGTTACTGATGATGAATCTGAGGTGCATGCTTTAAACTTTTCTGAAAACAGGCATTTTACTGGCAACCTTGTTGGGGATTATTTTTGGATAAGAATACCGTCCTTTGATGATCTCTTTTGAGGAAAAGAAGACTTCTCAGCAGTTCTTTTACCTTTCAGAGGTCGAAACACTCATGGAGAAAACTGTTGACATTCTTTCTGTATTCATAGTTCAAAGGAAAATTTCGCTTTTATTTCAAAATTTTGAAGTAAAATTCATTTAAAACTTCTTCTTTTTTAGTTCAAAAGTGATTTTCACAAGAAAAAGCGTTATTTTGCAAAACAGAATAAAGCAAGAATTACAAACAAATGGGCACAAGGCTCAAATTTTATTGATAGAATGGTAATCAGCCAAAGGCGTGATTCCATAGACTATTTACAAAAGTTGGAAATGATAATTTATTGGGAAAAGGCTACATTGAAAGCAAATAACCACTATTATCCCTAACAACTTTTCTTTCAACTCATGAAAAGCTTTTAAACAAGACTCATCAAAATTAAATTGCGTACCTTTGTTGAGTAAATTACTCAAAGGTTTTGCTATCTTTGAAATATCCTTGATGAACCTTCTATAGAATCTCGCATGTCCAAGAAAGCTTCTCACTCCCTTGATGTTGATTGGTGGGGGAAGCTTTTCAATCACTTCGACTTTAGCTTTATCCACTTCAAGCCCTTTTGATGAGATTTTATGACCAAGGACTACACCTTCAGTAACCATGAAATTACACTTCTCCCAATTGAGCACAAGGTTTGTCTTTACACATCTCTCCAATACCACATCAAGATTTTTCAAGCATAGATCAAAGGAAGCACCATAAACGTAAAAATCATCCATAAACACTTCGATGAATTCTTCAATCAAATCGGCAAATATTTTTTTGCATACACCGTTGAAATGTTGCTGGTGCATTACATAACCCAAATGGCATCCTCCGATAAGCAAATATGCCAAAAGGACAAGTAAAGGCTGTTTTTTCATGATCCGCCGGATTCACCGAAATTTGATTGTATCCCGAATAGCCATCCAAGAAACAATAGAAATTTCTACCGGCTAACCTTTCCAACATTTGATCCATGAAAGGTAGCGGAAAATGATATTTCCTTGTAGCTTGATTCAACCTATTATAGTCTATACACATTCTCCACCCGGTTACCGTCCTTGTTGGGATTAATTCATTTTTGTCATTACGGATAACCGTCATACCACCTTTTTTCGGAACCACTTGTACTGGACTCACCCATTCACTATCGGAGATAGGATAAAACACCTCGGCCTCCAATAATTTCACCACTTCTTTTCTCACTACTTCCTTCATTGATGGTTTTAAACGTATTTGGGATTGTGCTACGGGCTTGAAATCATCTTCCATCATTATCTTGGGCATGCAATAGGCCGGACTAATTCCTTTTAAATCGGACAGCATCCAACCTAATGCTCCTTCATTATTCTTTAGCACTTAAATTAACTTATGCTCCTCCTTCAACGATAAAGTATTGATAATGATCACCGGTTTTATGAAATTATCATCAAGAAAGACATACTTCAAATGTGTGGGCAGCATCTTTAGTTCTAACTTCGCCTCTTCAACTTTCTTTTTCTCATCCAAATCTTCCATTTTCTCTTCCTTATGATCGATTTCTCCACAAGCTTCCAATTCATCAAAAATTGCCTCAATTTCTTTTTCTTCATTTTCGGACGAAATATTCTGAGCTCCAATGAGAGATCTTTCTAACAGACAAGAAATATGAACTTGATTTACAAGTTTGATAATAATGATTGTAGTAATATGAATAATGAGATGATGGATAGGATGAATATGAGTTAGGATTAAGTGTATGTGGTGAATACCCATGATTTGGATACAAACTTGGTGAAGATGATCCAACATGAGTTTAACAAGGTGTAAAAATTCCCCATGGTAAATGATGGAAATGAAGGTGTTGGTGGGGGTGTGGGATAGGTAGGAGGAATGCTCCATGAAAGATATGAAGATGTATGGTAAGAATAATCCATAGGAGGATTTGAGTACACGGATGAAAGCACCAACGTTAGGATGCTAAATCAAACACTAACAAAACTATAAGAAATGCAATGAAATTCTAAACTAGAAGACAAAGAAAAATAAGAAACAAAATACTTTTTCATTCATTTCATTACCATTCGATATCTCAAGGACATATATATAATAGTATTAATGGGTCAATAACTAAAATGCTCAAATACAAATAAAAGCCAATAAATGTACCAATGGCTAATAATATAATTGACTTACTAAATTAATATTCTAACTTAATTTATTTAATAATTCTACTCTCTATCAATCTATCAACATCAAAGTTGCTTGTTTTGTTACAATCTACTGTCAGCAAGATCCGGCAGGGCGAGGATTTGTCAACATTGAAGATATTTAACATATTTTTACATATTTGTTACGATCTACTATTAGCATGATGTTGGGACGATGATCTCTCAATGTTAATTTTTCTTTCTGGTGGTGATCTATTGTCATCAAGATTTTGGCGGACCGATGATTTGTCAACACTTGAGTTATTTTGTTGCAATATAGAGAGTTCATGCAATTGAAAATTAATATAGAGAGTTCATGCAATATAAAGATTTCATTAATAATTAAAATCATTGAACATGTCATGTATTTATCTTGTTTGAAGGGGGAAACATCTAGAATTAAAATATACCTGAACAACACTATGTTCCAAGAGAAATAGAGAAAAATATAAATAAATGTACATATACACTAACTTTTTTTTGTGGATAACTAATATTCAAGTTGCAATAGAACGAATATCTGAAGAAGATAATGATAACAAATGAATTATTATATTATAAAATTCTTATTATCCCAAGTGTCTTTGAAAATTGGAAGAAAAACAATTATAAAACATTTAAAGAACTGTTATTTCATAGCATTTCCAATAAGTCTAGAGCCAAAACTACCAAGAGAATTTACTGAAATCTAGAGAACATAAATGTGACTGGAAATTTAGCTACTCCAAGGAAGATCGCGAGAGCATATCAAACTAAATTAGCTGCTTACTTCATCATCCTGGTAAGACATAAATATTCACAATGAATCAGGGATGTATCTAAATAGAAGACTCATTTGATGGAAAATGTAAGAAAAAATGTATTCAATTGTGAATCACAACAAATAGTATTTTGTTCAATTCCTCTATGCTACAGTGCTAGCATATCCCAGAAAAATATCGATTCTTTCAAATTTTGTTGTGCAATGGCTATCCTCTATTTAACAACACTGAGAAATATGAAACTCTAGAACCACAACAAAATTTTCTTGATATGCCAATATATATACCAAGTTTTGCTATAATTTATTTCTTCCATATGCATGAAAGATCATCCATAAGTAATGTAAAAATATTTGATGAAATAAAATAATTAAATATAACTTCAACGTTATTTGAAAAAATAAACATGTCAACAGATGATAGTCATTTTCCTATACCAAATTGATCAGTGTCACCACCATAACCCTCGGTGCGGATGACTTCCTCAAAAGAAAAAGCATAATTTCCAAGAATTGAATCCCAAGTATTTGATGAGCCAGTGTGAAGAAAATTCAAGTTGTGAAGCTCATGATCCTATATATGCCAGACAAACCAACTAAACAACATACTAATGTATATCTTGGATGAAGTAGCACCATGAGTATCATCCGGCATGAAACACGTTAGTGAGCCTGAAGCGCGTGCAATGACTTGCAAATCCCAAGAACTATCTGAAAGCTTCCAACCAGAAGTGCCTTGTAGATCATTGTTGGCATCTGAAGTCCTCTTCTTAGAAGAATGAGACACTTCATTTTTTGTAGATGTTGCCATAGCTGATTTAGACATCTCTAAACATGAATCAGCATGACTTAGAGTAGCAACGCCGATAGTATGGTCGTTTTGTGTGTCTTTTACACCGTCAATTTCGGTTTGTTTACAAATAGAGCTATCTACTCTACTCTTATAATAAGTCCTTGCACTGCTATCAGTACCGAATCTACCACTTCCTCAGCAACAAATTGTAAAAATTTTGTGCAGGTAGAGGCAGCACTGGGCTGTAAGCTGAAGAAAACTTAATATTAGAAAAATCTAGTGCATAGAGTATTGCTATAGTCCAAGAAAAAGCTAATTTGACAACGTTGAAAATCATTTATAAGTGAGACGTTCATACATTGACAATGAAACAACACATTTCCTAGGTGCAAATCCTTTCATTAAATGCTCTCCTACAACAGACACACAACAACCCTCCATAAATGAAGCCCCATCATACACTAATCTGCAAAACCAAAATAACTAACACAAAGGAGTGAAAAAGAAAAACAAATTTAAACTAAATTCAAAAATCAGGAGATGAATTTGTTAGATTAGTAGCTATTTATGCTTATAATCAAAGATTTATGGGCATTTGCAAATCTTTTCCATACTCTACAAAAATCCATGATATGAATCCTGAGTTGATCCTCCAACTTCTAGAAAGATTGAATAACAAACAATAATTATTAAAAAGAACAAATCTTCAATGGGAAGAAGAAGAAAACAAGCAGAATAAATCTCAGGATCTCTAGAAACACCATGAAGAGAAATTGACAACAAATCAACAGTGTATTCTTTATATTTATCAACATCACTACCCCATATCACTTGCCTGTGGAACCAAGAACAACACATATGAATAACTGTAAAAACCGTGATTTACAAATATGAAAGAATGAGTGAATGTGTCTTAGTTTTAATTACTTGGTTGTAATGTAGAGAATGCTTGGTGATTTGAGAGAAAGATTGGCGAGGACTATGTCGATGTCGGGTTGGATGCACATTAATTCTTTACCTTTTTGTCTGTCAATTGTTGGATCTCTGGTTATCGATCGTAACCCTAATCTTTCTTTGCTTTGAATTTTGGTGACTGGCAACATTTTTAGGGTTTCAGAGAGAGATGTGGTGGATTCTTTGATATATTGCACCACTTGTCATCCTTTCATTAGTCCAAATTAAAAGTGGATGGTTAATTTGTTAGTTACCATTGTCCAATATGTAGTGTAAAATTCTTTTTAGGAAAAGACACAAAGTTTAATAAATTATTACTCCCTCCGTTCCTTTTTAAGTATCATTTTAGCATAAAGCTCTTCAACCAAGATAGTGAATTATTAGAGTTATATTTTTTATTATACCCTCATTTATTTTCTCTTTCCTAATAAATTCATTCATGCACTCTCTCTCATTTATTGAGAAAGTAAGGGTATAATTGATAAATTATGACATTAAACTCTAAAACGACACTTAAATAAAAACAAAAAAATTCTTCTAAAACGACACTTAAAAAGGAACGGAGGGAGTAGTATTTATTAGACAGTAGATGACCACTAGGAAAAAGGAAGAGATTTTGTTCTTGTTGTTTTTTCTTTTTGTTTCTGAGATTCAATTGGTACGTGTGTTAGTTTTTGTTGTCTTCTTTTAGTTGTCTTGGTCCACACTAACTAATTTCTTCATCCCATCGTGCACCCCCTTAAGTCATTTTACTTTATTATATCACTTAATCAACTTAGTTTTTTTCTCTTAATTAACCTTTTTTATTATTATTAGTATAATTAACACAAACTTTGTGCATAAATGAAAAGCATTTCACAAATCAATTCAAAAAATTAAAAATTAATTTCATAATAAATTCCAAATGCCAGCTTGATCCAATGTTAAGTCGTTTATCCATCAAAATCTTTTTTCTAAACAAAATGGATTGAATGGACGAGATGAATGATATCCTCCCTTTCCCTAATTTAATTGCATACAAGTTGCATAGCTTGACCATTCGATAAATTATGATCCAGTCAAAATACTTTAATTAAGTGAGTTTAGTTAAAACTTGACAAACAGTAAATGAGCGAGTTGGATGCATATCCTACGTTTCTCACGAGTATTCTAATACAAGAAGTATATCTTGTCCATTTGACACTCACTCACTGTTAAAGAGTTAAGACTAAACTCATCTCACTCTTTTCAATAAAATAGGATTAAACAGGAGAATTGGGAAAATATTCAACCTTTTCTTAAGTATTTGAATATGAGATACATATCTTATCCATTTGACGCTCATATCTTATAAAATAAACTCGACCAATAAAACTTGTTTTGTCGCTCATGTTTCAACGCAAAACAAACAAAGACTTCAGCCTCCAAGAGCTAGCACCAAGTGAAGGTTTAACCACACGAAATTTCTAACACATCATTCTCTAAAAAACATCCAACAAACACGTGGTTTTCTACCCCAAACTACGAAGCTCAGACTTCCTTATTGCACTATGAGGATACATAGCACAAGATTCTAAAATCTTTCTGATCACAATAAACTAAAAAACAAAAACCATTTCTTTGTTTTTATCACTCATTAAGTAGAATATTGCAAACAATTCATGCTAACACTCATGCACATGACTAACTAATGGGTATTATTGAGTACATTAGATATGAGGGGCACTAATATGTTCTCTTCGCATAACCGACTCCCAAACATATCCATGGTTGCAAAGACCATTCCCTTTTCTTCATGGGTTTTATTTGACATTTCCTTGTTTCCACTTGGAATAAATTAAGATCGATGGTGACTTTGTAGTATTCTCGTGCGCAATAAGTTCGTGTATTTTTCACGCTGCGACAGATAAATAGTCAATACATGTGTTGTCAATGTGTGTGCTAGCATTTATGATATGTTTGTACATGTTTGCCATATGTTTAGAATGAAGAAGATGTGAAAAACAAGTGAAATTGGACTCATGACTCAGTGGTAATTGGTTACTAACAGTTGGTAACCGGTTACCCTTGAGAAAAATGAGTTTTGGGATATTTTGTGTGCCTCTAACCAGTTACACGTTGGTGGTAACTGGTTACCATTGATTGTATAGGGAAATGCAAAATTAAAAATAGCGTAACCTGAGTTTTGTAACTCCATTTGAGTCGCGGTAAAGTGCATTCGAATTCTAATAAAAACAACGACAACGTAGTGAAGCTTCCTTGTACTTTATCCATCCTAAAAGAATAGTGGTGATATAAGGAAGAAGTTGTGTTGAACCCATATAGAAGATCATGAAATGACAGTGTCGGAAAAGCAGAAGGCTCGGGCTGTTACATAAAAAGGCGCGTTTGATATTAAGTCTATATAGCTAAGGGCATATATTTCATAAAAGGCTATTGTGTGGATACCATAAGTCAAAATCCTAATTTGATGATGGGAAAATTAGAATATTGAAATTGAGTAGTAACCCTAAGGGAGTTACTTTTATGGGTTATGGCCCCCATAATTAGAATATCGTAGTTTCTCTTTTAATCCCCATCAAAAGAGAATCAAAAAAATAAGGCACTCTACAGATTAGAGGATCACATACCCACAAACCTTCAACGATTCCAATGGAAAACTCGGGTATACTTTCATTTTCTTTCTCGTCATGAATTCAGGAATAGGTACATAAGATATGTGTTCTTAGGATATTTATTAATAGAGAATAGTTTAGGATTATGTTCTGAATTTCTATATGGGATGACATCATTCGATATAGAACAAACCCAACATAACCGACCAAACTTAAATTTTTTCTTATAAGCTTTTAGTGTTTTTAAGGATAACTTTTTTCAATTTTTATCTAAAAAATAAACAATGGAAAAGGCTCCCGATATTTTGAACTCTTTAATTAATAGTTCTATTTCAAAGAACATTCTTATATCGAAATAAAGAAAAAATGTAAAATAGAAAAAAATTAATATTATTATTATTTAATTATAATAATACCTAATAATCATATATAATTATCAAATAAAAAGAGGGAACGAAATAAAATATATTTATTTCTTGTATTTCTCATCTACAATGAGTCATCCTTAAACTATTTACTTTTTAAACCCTGGACCTCTAAAATAATTCCATTCCACCCTCGTGTGTCTTTTTATGTTCATCGAAAAAGTTTAAAGAATGTTAAGAAATCATTAACCTCGACATTTTTCCAATTATTCCTCCAACTCCGCCCATTATCTTTAAAACCACTTTACCTTCAAAACCCTAGAAATCTAAAATACTTAATTTTTCGATTCTTCTTCAATTCCCCTTGCATATCTTGCAAAGTTCTTCGAAATGTTTTAAGGATTGTCAAGATATCACAAACCTCGACTATTTTCCCTATTATTCCTCCATTTCCCTCTTTATCTTTTCCTTTCCTTTCTCCGATCTATTCGTTTTACCTAATCTTTTCATTTTTCTTAATATTTTAGAATACAACCATTTAACTCATCGATCTATTCTGCTTAATTTTTTTTCTCGTGTAGATCCTTTCAAATCCATCCTTATATTAAAAAAAACAAGAGTGATTTTTGGAATTGTATCTCAACCTTCTCAAGCGTGCAAAACGTACTGGTAAGTGTGATCTTAATTGTTTGATATTAAGTCTTAGATCTAGCGATATATAGTAGATTTTATTATTTATTGAAACTAAATATATATTTTTTATTTTGCAAGATATGATTGTTGATGCGGGTTGTCTAGACATATTGATATCTAAGTGAAGACGAAGATAATATTTCCCCAAAAAACAAGTAAGGAGACTCTTCGATTTTCGTAAAATTTGAATTTGGGAATAAATTTTATTTAGATTTAGTGAGAGTTGTTGTTAAAATGAACCGTGAAAGTTGATAAGTTTAATCTTATTTAGTGCATATGAAAATAGATTAAGTAAGCTTATTAAGCATCAAAATTGTAAGAATCAATCAGAATAGCCCCTGACTTTCGAAAATTGACAATCACATCTTTGAGTTTGTAAAATGGCCTTAAAAATAGTCATTCTCTTAACTTTAATTTTTAATTAGAGACTATGATGGGAGACATTAGTTGACATTAGACTCCTTATTTTTTATCTCATATCAATTATACCACAATAATGAAATACTCTCCTATGAAATTTAGGTCTCCCAAGGATAAATATTTTAGTAATTGTTTCAGGATGGTCATAATAGTCCCACATTTCTTTAGAATCTAGGCTAAGTATAGTTTATATATAACACCCAATCTTTTTAAATCAACGAGACATTTTTCATAAAGGAAAAAGTAATTAGGGCTACCACACCCAAAGGGACAATAACTTGTATCCGTAGTGGCCCAAACTTGAGGTCAATTGAAGTATTAGTGCTAAAATAAGGATTTAGGGTTATCACAACTCATAGTCAAGGCTCACAAGCTTAGCCTTGACTATGGGGACAACTGTTTGACTTGACAAAATACTCCCACATTACTTGAGATGAGACTATGAGTAGTTTATATATGACATTCACACTCCTTAGTCTAACATTGTGCCTTTTCTATAAAGAAAAAAATTGTGAGGATTCTTACACCCAAAGTGTATCATACCTCGTAACCACATTCACAACACTTAAGGTCAACCAACAGAGTAAATAATCTTTGCATAATTCAGAAAAAATTATAATGTTTAGTTAACTTGCAACATCATAAATTATAAGTATATATGCTAAAAAAGCAGATACTTCATATTTTCTATGAATTTTGAATCATTCTTTATTAACACTACATAGTGTTAGCATAATCGCTTATGGATTTCTAATCATTCTTCATAAAATTTATAATTTATTTTGTTTACTTTTTTTGTTATATGTTTTGGGCTCTTAAGCAATGTAAATTTTAATTCTATTTCAAACTGTTGGTTGTTGTTGAATTAGGAATTTTTAGAAATCACAATGTCTTTGGAAAAATCATCAACACTAAAATTGGATAAACAAGAGGATTGCAAGGATTCTTTCTTAAATTTGCCTCGTGATATATTATATTGCATTCTTGAGCGTCTTTCACCACAAGATTTGGTCATGGTAGCTCATGTGTGTACTCACTTGAGGAATACTAGTAGAAGTGATTATTTATGGGATAAGCATGTCGAGTAGAAATGGAGTAAGTTGATAGGAGAAGATTTTCAAAATGAGTGGAAATATCATATCGAAAAAATTAAAAATGAAGAAAGTTTGTTGTTACATCAGAGTCATGGTGGATCATTTGGAAATATTAGCGGTCATTATCCATATCAACGTCTTCTTTCTTATTTGAAAAGAAATAAAGCATTGGATAATTTGGTTAAAAATCATTCAAATATGGCTTTATGCATTTGCCTTGAGACGAGTCGCTTTTGATTTCCTGTTCAAGTTTACAAGGTAAGACCAACAAAATCATAACAACTATTATATAATTTATTATTGTATGAAATCGTCTAGATATTAATTATCTTTCAGTTCTACTACTAAAACCCCAATTTATTAAATACCATCTAGTTTGTAAGGTTTATTATAGTAATAAATAGTAATTCATAGTTTACGAGATTTCCATATTGTTTTCTTAACTCCATTATGTTAGTGCATAATATATTGTTAGTACATAATCATAGAGATTTGTGAAAATATTGTGACACGTTATATTATAGTAATCTAAGAGGTAGGAGTATAAGAAGTATGTAGAACATAATTTGATGCATAAGAAACGAAATTGGGAATTTTATCTAATCTCATTTACTTTATTATTTGATTTAAAAATTAGTTTAATTATGTAGAACTTTGTTTGCAGGCTAGAAAACATTTTACTTCTATGACGCCCTTGTGAGTTATCACTCTACAGCTGACACCTTTCGAACAAGGTATAATTTATTAATTTATAATAATTGGTTAAATATATTTTTAGTTCTATAAAAAATTTTAAAGTTTATTTTTTATCTCTATAAAAAATATTCTCTTTTAAGAAAGTTCTAAAATTTCGTAGAAAAACATTTTATTATATTCTAAATATTTATGAAAAAAAAAATGCAAAAATTTAAAAGTTTAACGGTAATTAAACAGTTTTTAAAATTTTTTAAAAATAGTAGGATTAAAACTCCATACATAAACATTTTATAGGGATATAAATATATGATTTTTTATATGGACTAAAAATAAAATGTGAAATATTTATAGAGATATAAAATATATTTAACCTATAATAATTAACAAACTCCTCTTAATTTTTGGGTTTTAATTTTGAGCTGAAGGTGAATAAATGACATTATTTGTGTGACTTTAAAAAATAGTCTAAAATTTATAATATAACGTAGTTTTTTCTTAATTTAATGTAAGCTTTTATTAATCTATAGGTCTACAAATACTTACGACGATTGTTTGAGCGAGATATTGATTGGGAAAGATTGAGAATGCCACCACCTAAAACATTTCTTGTGGATTATTATGAATATATCAATCTCAGTGATTTGAAACCTAGAGATCGTATTGAGGTTCAAAAGAGAAGAAGGAGAGCATTCCCTTACCATGGTAACAAAAAATCCTTTCAATTTTTTCTATATTCTCCTTAGTCTAGATTATAAGAAAAAACTCATATAAATAACATAAAAAAATTCCATTTTAATTTGATACACACACAATATTTATTTATTAGTGAATTATATTTAATAATGCCTAAAAAATATAGTTAAAATTTGCAATTGACTTTTTTAATGAGCTATATAGATTGGGTGTATGCTGGAATTTGTCATTTGGAATCGTGTGACCAGAACATCAATCACTGCTCTTGTCAAGACAATGGTAATGTTCATAAAATATATTTTTACTTATCAATTATTTTTTTAAAAGGAGAGTCTATTAAAAAATACTTTTGTTTTCAGATATTTTGGATATGGAGGTCTACAAATGCAATAACATCCTTAAATATTCATTGAGTAAAAGAATGAAAGGCACAATAGAACGAATTTTTTACCCAAATGTCATGAATTGAAAAAAATATACCCAATATGTCATGAACCCAAAATTAAATCCCAAAATGCCTTGGGTCTTTCAAGGGATCGTCCCATGGAGGGACGATCGGGCCCACACGCGTTGCTTTTAACACCAGTGCGTCCAAGGGAGGGACGACTGGGTGTTGAATTTTTTTTTTTATTTTTTTTTTCTTCTGATAATAAATATGATTTTATATTAGTTTTTATAATTAAATTAATTTTTATATATATTAATTAATTGATTAATATTATTTTAATATAATAAAAAATTAACAATTTTTAATGCATTTTAAATTTATAATAAGTATATTTATTAGTAATAATATAATTTATTTATTATATTATTATTTTTGAAAATTTGTTATAAAATGCCACATATTGAAAAAGTGTCAGTTTATCCATCAAACGGACGAAATGGATTATATTTATTCGTTAATTATATATTAAAATATAATTCATTTCGTCCTTTGATGGACGAACATACACTTTTCAATATGTGGCATTTCGTAATAAATTTTCAATAATAATAATATAATAAATAAATTATATTATTATTAATAAATATACTTATTATAAATTTAAAATGCATTAAAAAAAATTGTTAATTTTTTATTATATTAAAAAATAATATTAATCAATTAATTATATGGAAATTATACTTATATGAAAATTATTTTGAAAGGTGAAATAAATATGTTTAATTTTTATGTATGATTTGATTTTGTAAAATATTATGATCAATCAAATTTGAATTCTCTTTTAATATTATAGGTTTGATATTGTTTCATATTGTACCAATATTTTATACATTAGAATATATAAAAATATAAAAATAATTAAATCAAAACTTTACAAATATATCTTTTGAATGGAGGTATTAATATTATTTAATTTTATTATATGTAAAAATTATTTTGAATGGTAACATTAATACATTTTATTTTTATGCATGATTTGATTTCAAAAATTTATGATCAATAAAGCATATCACAATCTTTTTAAATTAACTTTAGAATTGTAATCATGATAAAAAATGTTAAATTGTAGTCATGAAATTTTAATGAAAATGATAATCATAAAATTAATAATAAAAGGTATAAATTTATTCATACAATCCTTTTAAAAATTGAATAAGTTACATTTTGTTATAGTTTAAATATTATTTTGTTACTAAAAATATTTAAAATCATATATTTTATGAAATATTAATAAAAATGATGTATTTTAAAGAAATAATTATTTAACTAATCATTTACACGATTATATATATAGTAACTTTATTAAAGAGTTAATTGATCAATTAATTCAATTAAATTATTTTCAAAATATTAGTTGATCCATTAAAAATCAATTTAATGTAAATAATGGAAATAAAATATATAATATTGATATAATTTTAATTATTTTATTAACGGAAATAAGTTATAATATTAAAAATAATTTCGTAAAACGTTACACAGATTAATGACAGTTTCTTATTTTGTTACACAATCATGTTTTCAGTTTACATTTTTGAATGTTGTCAAATAAGTTTGATACACTAAATTTGGCCGAATTAAAAACGAATTTTCTGTTATATGACAAGATTAGTTCCACGTTATATGAAATCTCGACCGGCCCCGAGCGTTATTTACTAGTATATATAAAAATTAAATTAATTATAAAAACTAATATAAAATCATATTTATAATCAGAAAAAAAAATATTTATAAATAAATTCATATTAATATTTATAAAATCATATTAAAATATAATTCAGTTCGTCCGTTTGATGGACGAACCTGACACACTTTTTTCAATATGTGGCATTTTCGTAACAAATTTTCACACTGTGTCGTAATAATAATATAATAAATAAATTATATTATTACTAATAAATATACTTATTATAAATTTAAAATACATTAAAAAAAATTGTTAATTTTTTTATTATATTAAAATAATATTAATCAATTAATTAATATATATAAAAATTAATTTAATTATAAAAACTAATATAAAATCATATTTATTATCAGAAGAAAAAAAAGCAAAAAAAAAAATTCAACACCCGGTCGTCCCTCCCTTAGACGCACCGGTGTTAAAAGCAACGCGTGTGAGCCCGATCGTCCCTCCATGGGACGATCCCTTGAAAGACCCAAAAAAAATCATGGCATTTTGGGATTTAATTTTGGGTTCATGGCATATTGGGTATATTTTTTCCAATTCATGGCATTTGGGTAAAAAATTCCAATAGAACATAAAGATTTCAACTTTCTAAAAGGAATCAGAAAACTTAATGTTGAGGAGATTGAAAAGTGGCGTAACCTTATCCTAAACTAATGTGTGATATGATTTTAAAGGAAGAAGGGGAAAATGCATGTTCAATCAATTGAAGGAAATTATGAATGAAATGATTTTTCAAGACTCTCAATTATTTGTGCGACAAAAAGTTTTTTTATTAGTTTATATAACACTTTTATTTGATTATTAAATAGTTTACCATGAAGGGTAAATTTTTTGGTTGTATTCCTATAATTGTTTCAGGATAAGTAAAGTTTAGACAATAATTATTGAAGTCAAGTGAGCTGAAATATAAGTTATCCAATTAATGGTAAAGTCTTCTAGAAGTTTAACAATGATCATTAATAAGTGAAAAAACATAATCTAGCAAAAAACATGGTTTGGAAGAATAAAGTAACATGATACTTCCAAAAGTACACATTTATATGTATTTCGTATTACATGTACAGGTTATGGTCACTGTATGTAAAATTGTGTTTAAATTATGTACAAAATATAACATATAAAGGTTTTCTTATTCGCTATCTTGTTATTTTGAAGGTAATCAAATCAACGTTTGAGAAGAATGGAAAAGATGACTAGACCAAATATTTAGGACATTTATACTATGTGATACTCAAGACAAGTTGGAGCTGGCGTTAATTCAATTAATGTCAAACATTCAATAAATTGAGTGTGAAGACCTTGGATTATTTATGGAACATATTTATCTACCCATCTCAAGGAGCAATTGTGTGGTTCCTTGAATCTGGTTTGACGGAATGTAGACTTCTAATGAAGTTTTATGTTTCGAAGAATTATCTCATTATATGTTGGATGTTTTTATTCAAAGATATGTGTATCTAAAATAAAAAAATGTTATCAATCATGAAGATAGTAGGAAATGATTTATTTCTGATCGTATGTCTTAAGAGAATGAAGGGTTGTCTATTATCTACAATTTTCAAGACGAAGTAACTCTACTAATCCTAAAACTTTGCATCATAGTTCAAGTCTAGAAGGATAGTTCAGTTATGTTAAAGGAGGATTCTTCTAGAGGGAAGATTATTGGAAGTTGTGAGTTTTCTAGCTAGGATTAGCCTAGAAAAAACTCACGAGACAAAAGGTTGTTTTATCAAAAGGCAAGTTGAGTCAAGGATGTCAAATGTAATGTCTTAAAATTGTGTTGGACATTAGCTTACTCATGCTACAGGCGTTTACTTGCACTGAAGATATATCTTTTGTTGAAAGTTGATTTTAACAGTTTTGGTTACTTTTTCAAAGGTCAAGTTCGGTTTTTGTTTAATCAAGCATTGGTTAATACTCAGAAAAGGGAAGTTTAAGGACATTGAGTAACTATAGAATTCAAGGTGGTTTTTCTAAGTTTTGGTAATTGGTTTTCTTCTTACTCAATGATTGATGACTTTTGTGGTAAACTTTAGTCAGTAGTGTGCCAAGGTGTGAAGGTATATGTCATCAAGGAAGAATATTTTGTCTCTATGAGATATTTTGAAGTTCTTAATAACAAATTCTCTTTGTTGATTTCACGAGCATTTAATTGTTTATCCTTTTACTTGGTGGTCAAGAAAGACAGATTCAAGATGTCACACTAGAGGGTGAAACATCATATAGTTGCAAAAGCTCGAGAACCTGTACTACATTTTTTTTGGGTTCAATGAAAGGTGAGTATCCTGGTGGATAGAAAGGTATATATATGATATTATTTGGTATCCTTTAACAAAGTGAATATCTATAATTTGTGAAGTCTTCAAAGGTTCTTATCTACTCCATGAATGAGAACAATGTGTGTTTCTGAGTTATTTTATTGAGAAGTAATTTTAGTAATGAGTAACTTCAGGATCAACATAAGTGATGTGTTCATTGAGAAGGATACTGATGTTCAAACATATGTTGGAAGATCATTTCAGCAGTTTGACATTCCAAAGATTATGGAAGATTCTAAAGGGTTGAAAGGCACTAAATAAGGAAGCTCTCAAGAAAGCATTTTAAAGTGGGAGTTCATTATTTGGAGTTTGTTTTTGTTTTTGATCATCAAATGTTTTAGAGATGAAATATTGAATGATTGTGAGTCTTGGAGTAAAGAGTTATTGGCCAAATCTAAAGAAGATTGTATTATTGGAGGATATTTTGATCATCTGGAGTTGAATTCATTAAATCCTTGTATATCTATAAGATTAGGTACTTTGCCGAAAGAAGATGCATTTTTCTATTGGGTTAATTACTTGAAGGTTCAATGTCAACCTAAATGTCATGATATTTTAGTATGAAAATACAATATAATCAAGATACTCTAGGATTCTGTTATGTTTACAAAATATAGTAATGGGTTTAAGTCAACATTATGTCATGGCTTTTGTTACAAGCAAGTTTTAGAACTCCAAAACCTAGTACGCCTGAGAAGCTCTAGAAAGTATTCTATTAACTTTAGGTGCAAGCTACATTGAGAATATGAGTGGTGTTTTTAGAAGTGCACTACTGAATAGTTTTTAGTAGAAATTGTTTAGATGGTTCTATCTACTATCCTTCTGAAGTGTGGAGTCTTAGAAAAATCAGTTTCAATGATCTGAAGAATGTTATTTCAAATGTTGTAACATTGTCACATTCAAAGTTTGAAAATGAGAAATTTTTTGAATAAGGATGTGTCTTTCTCCTATTGTGAAAGGTGCACTATTTCTCAGAAAGATTTTATCCTCTTCTAACAAAGTTTATATTGAATTCATCATCGTTACAAACAAGGTGTAGTTACAATCAAAGTAACTCCCCTTGTCTTTAAATAATGTATACCTCAACGTACTATTTTACTACGTTTCAACATTAGAAAATATACTAGAGATGTTGGTATTTAGGTTCATTTGTCGGAATCTCACAAAGATAATAGCACTGATCCAATAAATGTTGGGTTCAACATTGCAATAAATATTGGAATATCAACTGGAGCATCATGGACAAGGAAAACATTTATGATAGAGATGAAATCCTTGAAGAAGAATCAGGTTCATAAACATGATTCAAATTCAGATGTTGATAAAGACTGGGCCAATCTCATTGACTCGGGGGGACATTTGGATAGCAAGAAACTGATATCTTGTGTAAAAAAATTGTGTGTTTGTTTTTAGTTCTTTGGAGAAACTTAGACTTACTCTATATTTCTTTGAGTCTAGTTGGTTTTATTCTTTTTGAAGAGTCTTCTTGATTTTTTTCTTATTTTTTCTTCTGCAATTGAGTCAGTCATGCTTTAAGGAGTTCTTTTCCCGTAAGCCTATTTGATGCAATATGCTCTGCATCAAGTTATTGAGTCTTTCTTGTTTGTATTGAATCAAGTATTTCATATTTGGATTTCTTTGTGTCAACTTCTTTTCACTCTGTCTATGTCAATTTTTTGCTAAAAATGGGGAGAAAAGGTGTCATCAAGTCTAATCAAGTGTTGTTGCTTGATGTATACAACACATTAAAGGGAGCATCATTTTCCATCATTGAGTCCATATGTCAAACATGATGTCATAACATCTTGCTCTGTTATGCAGCAGGCATACACTGCTAATTTTAAATCTTTACATATTTGATGTTTCTATTTTATTTCCTTTGGATATATTTCAGGGATCTTCACAAGTCAGGGAGATTTGTTTTGGAACATATCTTCAGCTGTACAAAAGATACTAAATTGGGCCTTGAGATGATTTACGAAACTTTTTATCGTTTTTTCCAAGATTTAAGGAAGTTGGTTAAACACTTAGTGCATCACTCAACTTGTGGATCAAGAAACTTCTGGATTTAGAATATTGAAGCTCATGGTCTGCAGATGTATATTTAAAGGGGAATTCTAACATAATGTAATTTAAGTTTCTAATAATTGTAAAATTAGGGGAATCGTAAGTCTTAGGTTTTGAGAGTCTCTTGTGTAGTTTGTGAGACACTCATGTATCTTTTGATACTATGTGGTAGACTAATTGTTACGAACTGTTAGTCAAGTTATTATACTCACTCAGAAACCTTTAGGTAATGAGTTAAGTATTGTTCTCACTCGAAGATTTTAATCAAGAATTTAAGTTATTGTAATGGAAGTATGTGTCATACCCCAAAATTTGCCCTCCATCTAATCAAGAGATTTCATACATCTATGCTCAAGGATTCCTCAAGAGTTGATCAGACAAACTCTCTCCTAAACAATCAACCCAAACTAGGGTTTGGTATCTCTCAAGTCAAGATGGACTTCCAACCTCTCCAATGGTCTTCATGCCTCCTCATGTGCTTCAAATATTCTCCATGTCAAGTTTCAAGCTTCTCAAGTCAAGTTTCCTCAGACAATTGCTCAGATGGTTGAAAATCAGTTGTATTGGACAAAAAGTCAAATGTGGTCAACATACAGTCAAACTTCATAATTTTTGGTCAACATCCTCATTTTGAAGTTACATTCATCATTTGATCAAGGGTTGATCATGATTCATCAAGAAAACTCAAGATTTGCTCAAAAGTCAAACTTTCTAAATTAGGGTTTCTAGGTGAAAAGTCAACAGAACTTTGACTGATCATAACTTTCTCATACTTTCTCAAAATTTTTTCCACCACCTCTTGTTTTGAAGGAAATTCAATTCTCTACAACTTCATGTCTCACAAGAATGTCCAAAAAATGCTTCATTTGAGAGGTATAGCTCAAAACATTACAGGTCATTTTCAAAGTCAACAAAAAGTCAACTTTTTGCTTTGAATATATATTGAGCATGGTAACTCCAATTGAGATGAGACTAAAAATTTTGGTTAGAGGACTCTTAGAGCTTTCCAAAAAGTCCAAGAACACTCAAAAATATGGAAAATTGAGCAAGTTACACCATTCACAAGTTGGGCAATTTTGAAAGAATGCACAAAGAGAAATACTCCTAAAAATCAAATCCTTTGCAAATGGGCCTACTTTTTCTTCATCCTAACTTATTCCTCATGCAATTAGGAATGTTCAAGCCCAATGCCACGAATTTTTATTTTATTTTCATATTTAATTTGGAATTTATTCATTTAAATACAAATTAAATTGAAAAATAAGGTATAAAATCCAAATTAAATGCAAATTTGATTTTTATTTCTTCTTTGTGACCCAATCAATTCATTAAAAGCCAGCAATTTCGAAATTGGATCAATATGGCAAGATTAGATTGGAAATTGACCAAAGTTTGAAGATTTGATTTTTTGCAAAAAATCAAATTTGATTATCATTGATTATTGATCAATTCTTTCCCAAAACAATGTCAAATCCATCCAGTACTTATACCTGATGCATACCACATGAAAGAGAACGAAAAAATTGCTCAAGAAACCCTAACCTAAAAGCAAAAAAACCGTGTTCTTCAAGCTACTAGCAATCCTTGTTCCAGCTCGTTTCAATTGATTTTGAGGATCCAAACATATTCCTTGACATCCCCGGAAGCATTCCAGACCTTCACATTGCCAAAAAACATCCAGAATCAGAAAATCCGTGTTTGGTTTGTTCTTGAAAATTTCAAAATCGATTTCTCATATTCATGCATTATTAACACGATTTGTTGTTGTTTTTATGATCAGTGATAAGTTTGCAAACGTTCTGGGTGGTTTGATTGCATTTCCATAGCCTGGAGCTCGATATGCCATAGCTAGGGTTTGTAACCACGATTTAGGGTTTTGTTTAAAAGGAAAAATTGGACAACAGGACCTATACCATTGAATTCGGAATGGCCTGAGGAATCGAACCATGGTCTTAAATGTTATTTATATTATATGTGCTGCGTTTTTGAATTTGCCAGGGACTTAGCGTCGAGCCATGGCCGACGCTGGATTTTCAAAATTTTAAAACGAAGAAGACGAAGTCTCCCGCGGTGATGAGGCAAGTCAGGGAGCGACGCGTGTGAAAGTCCACTCACTTCGTTTCGTTTTCAAACACAAACGCACACATGGCGCAGCGGTTAAGACTCTCACTGTTTCCAGATGCCCTCAAGGGTCATGGGTTCGAATCCGTCCAGGGCCAGTTTTGCTTCTTTTCTCAACTTTGCATATTTTCCTATTTTCTAATTATTTTAATATTTTGCATCAATTTAATTTCTTTTCACAATTTTATTTTTGCATTTAAAATTCATCAAAAAACTATTTTTCTTTTGCATCTATTTTCTGAAAATCTTTATTTAATTTAATAAATTAAAAAATACATTTTTGCATGCATATTTATTTTTATTTATAATTTTGCATTTTAATCACATTTAATTAGTTTTTAAATATTAAATTGCATCTAAAAAATCCCAAAAAATTATCTTAGTATATTTACATTATTTCCAGCATGTCATATTTTTTCCAATTTAAAATTTGCATTTTTCCTAACATTTTCTCTTATTTCGATTTCATCATATTTTCCGATTTCTCATCTTTTCACAGGTTATCTCGTTTCTGACGATTCTTTTTACTGTTTTCTTTTTCATAATGTAACTGCTCATGGGATGTAATAGTTTAAATTAGGTTTTTATTTTCCGCATTTTAAATTATGTATCTGCCCCAAAGCCTTGTAATAGCGTAGGACATTTACCTTTCCGCACCTTACATTCCGCATTTTAATTTCCGCACCCTATAAATTGCTAGTAATTAGGCGTGTATGGCAAGACTAAAATTGAACATAGCCCACTAATTTTCAAGATAACATATTCTGAAATCAACACACTTCTTTCACACACGCACCCCTTAGGGTAATTCTCTCTCATTGCCTTTGCGAATTCGCCATGGTCATGTCCCTCGAACGTAGAGGTATTCTAGCACCGTTGCCTTCCAAACAAATCATCATAGTCCCTTCGATACAAAGATCATAAGACCCACTATGTCGCCTCCGAATACATGATCTTGACCCTCGATTGTCGCCACGAAAATGATGATAGTCCTTCGAATGTGCTAGGATACTTCCTACAAGTTGCCTTCTATGACCATCCGATGTCCCTTCGAATGTCCCGCTTACATCCAACGAATGGAGCTACCTACTAACTAATGGTATGGCTAGCGCTATTCTAAAGGAATGTAGAAGTACAACAAAACGACCAATTCTGAGTGGGTAAATAAGTCTTTTAGTTGCTTGCTCTATCAAATGCTTTTCACACCACACTTTTTCTCAAAGTTCAAACTCTTTTCAAAACAAAACATTTCCGAACACTTTGTATACACTCCTACATGAGTCATTACAAAGTCAAAGCGAAATGCCTTTTTCAAAGCATCTTTGTCAAACACATGTAAAGCAATTTTAAAAGTGATCTAGAGCAACTAAGAGCCCGTAGATAACTACGGATGGAAAGGGTGCTAATACCTTCCTTTTCATAACCATTCTCCGAACTCGTAATCTAACGAAGGTCTTTTTCATACTTTACCTTCCCTTAATTGGATAAAAATAAAAGTCGGTGGCGACTCTTGCTATCCGCACATTTGGATACAAAATCCTACAAAGTCGGTTCACCGACATGTAATCTGGCGACTACTGGGAGTACACCTAAAGAGAGAATTGCCTTAGGGATTTCTAGATCATTTTTACTGCTTTTTGTTTGACTTGTATGCTTTATCTTTAAGGGTTGCTTGGGTATTATATTGTTGGGGGATCCTACACCCGGATCCGGGTTTCCTTTTAGGTAAGTAGCATTAGATCATTGCGACCGCTAGACGTATAACTAAACGGTCAACATGATGGCTACGTTAGCGTGACACTTTGGTTGTCCCGATACTCTTCATTCCCAAGTTTAAGATAGTATTTGGCTTCTGCGTGGTGTCATCAAGCGCTAACTAAACTTTTAGAACCTTAATTGACCCATCTTGGCCATTAGAAGGTAGTGAGATGGCCGGCTTTGGTGTAGACCGAGGTTGGTTGATACTCGATGCTACGCTCATTGAGATTAGACTTTGGGACATTTTCGATCGACCACTTGGCGTCGATTGAAATAAGCGCCTACGAGAAAGATCGTGATGTGAGATTCCTAGAACCCTTACTATTATAGGACGGGATGAACCAACTCAAACTTTTGGTAGGGTAATCACCTATACCTCATGCAAGCCTTAACCCTAGGCTCATTGTGTGAATTGTTTGTGTGTGCTAAACATGACATCATGACATCATTTGCATTGCATATCATTTCTAACTATTTCAAGGACCTAGGGATTTATCTTTGCTCTCTTTTGTAGGGATTACGGCTTCTAGAAAGACTATCCGGATCAACTTCATGGGTATACCTTCTCAACTCAAAGAGTTGGTTTCAGAAATTCCCGACCATGCTCAGTTCATCAAAAGACATGGTTATCTGCTTGATTTGATTATCTCCGGTTTTGAAGAAGATATGATGCATGTCCTATTCCAGTTCTTTGATCCGAAACACCATTGCTTTACATTTCTAGATTATCAGTTGGTTCCTACCTTAGAAGAGTTCTCTAAGCTACTTGGGATACCTATCCTCGACCAAATGCCATTCACCGGTTTGGAAAAGGTTCCTAAATTCGAAGACATCGCATCCGCCTTACATCTTAAGCGCTCAAATATTGAAGCCAATTGGGAAACTAGAAGTGGAGTTAAGGGTTTACTTTCCAAATTCTTAATTAAGAAAGCCCGAGAATTCCTCAAAGTTATGAGTTTCCATGCATTTGAAGACATTGTGGCCTTGCTAATTTATGGTTTGGTTCTATTTCCTAACTCAGATCAATTCATCGATATCAATGCCATCAAGTTGTTCCTTACCGTAATCCAAAGGCCTACTTTACTTGGAGACATCCCATTCTCTCCACACTGCACTACTAAGCGACAAGGAACTCTCATGTGTTGTATACCGTTACTTTCAAGGTGGTTTATTTCGCACCTTCCTCCCTCAAGAACGAACAAAGGTTGAGATGGTCTCAAAGGCTAATGTCACTCTCTCATTCAAATCCGTTGGAATCTTTTCTCTCAAAAGGACTTCACCTTCATCGAGCGTTGTGGAGAATTCCCTAATGTACCGCTACTTGGTATAAGAGGAGGTATTACTTACAACCCTTCCTTAGCTCTACGTCAGTTTGGTTTTGCTCGAAGAGATGGTCCACATGATATGTTTCTCCAAGATGTTGTGTTCGACTACAATCACGATCTCCGAATCACCGACGAAGGTTTATACATGCTTGGGGCATGGTAAAGAAGACTGATACCAAAACTTTGGGGCACCCGAACTCCATTCCTTGGGAACCTTACCTCAAATGGGTGCGAGCTCGAGCTCAAAACCTCATGATGCCATTCACGTCTGTTTTGCCAGTAATTATGGAACCTGCTATAGGTGACGTACCTATCTGCTCTCCATCCCGACATGCCTACCGATTTTGAAGACTTGAAGAGATCCCGGATTCACTTAAAGAGGAGAGGATACCTTTGAAGCTCGGTGTTAGCGAGAAGAAAGTGCTAGAGTTGACCAAGCTACTTCACGAGGAGCGAAACATCAACGCTACATCGACACCAAGAGGAAGCGCCATGGGAGACTTAGAGCTTTAGGATGTTTATGTTTTCTTTTATTGTTTGAACTATCTCTTGTACTTAAAAAGAAAAAGAATAATGAAAAAGTACTAATAAATGTTTGTTCATTGCTTGTTTAACAAATTTAAATCTCTAAGGTCCTTGAAAACATTGCATTGCATTCGCATAAACATTGCATAGCATAGCATAACATTGCATCACAGGTACATTGGAGATTGGTTTTCTCATTTGCTCGCTATTTATTTTAGCAGAAATGGCTCTTGAACAGATCACAAAGATCTTCGAGCTCGAATGCTCGAAGAATGTTTACCGCCTTGGTCCAAGGCCAAGAGGATTTGAAGAAGCTCATCAACAAGAAGAAGAAGGTTGTTGTCTCTCAACATGGGCAGACGCTACAAAGGTGGTCCTAAGGTGGTCAGCCGTATTGAGCTCTCTGAAGGAAGTGTCCATACTGAGGAAAGTAACAAGGGTGATGGTGAAGGCAGTCAGCCTGAACTTGAGAAGAACTATGATGATGGCCAATACTCTAATGAAGATGACAAGTACAAGCAACTTGAAGGTCGTCGAATCGTGGAAAACTCAAGATGTCCGGCTGAATTTTGATGATCCGAGCCTCGCCCCTCGGCTTGTGATTCCTCCCAAGTTCAAAGTTCCCACTTTTGCTAAGTATGATGGCATGTCTTGCCCAAAGCTGCATTTGAAGTCCTATGTCCAGAAGATCAATCCCCACACTGATGATGAAAGTTGTGGATGCACTATTTTCAAGAGAGTTTGTCCGAACCCGCTTGAATGGTACTATCACCAGAGAATGACCGTATCCGTATTGGAGTGACTTAGTGATGCTTTCTACAAACAGATGAGTATAATGTTGAATTGACACCCACCGCATGCAACTACAAAACATGACTATGGGTCGTGATGAGAAGTTCAAGGAGTATGCTCAGAAGTGGAGAGATCTAGCAGGAGTTCAACCACCCTTGTCCAATAGGGAGTTGGTTGATATGTTTATGGGGACACCGACAGCCCATTCTTCAATCATCCGATTGAAATTCTTCACCGGATTCACCGAAATGATATTGACAGTGAGCGATCGAACGGTATCAAAAGTGGGAAGATTCATGTAGAGTCATCTTCAAACGCTGCGAAGAAATCTTTTGGTGCTAAGAAAGAAGCTAATGTTGTGTATGGTCAGAAAAGCCGAGCCAAGACCGACCGTGCTCAATCTATGGGGCAATTAGATCTCCAATCCTACATCAAGACAACCTCGGTGAGACAACACGCGAGCGAACGCGCCCAAGATGGCTTTAAGATCAACATGCCTTTGTCGCAAGCCTTGCAACACATGTTGAACGCAGAGCTGATAACCTTGAGGGATCCTCCTCAGAATGTCAACACTTCCTCTCCGAAGTACAATCCTAATGCTAAGTGTGCTTACCATTCCAACAGCCAGTGCACGACATCGACAATTGTTGGGCTCAAGAACAAGATTCGGATATGATTGAAGCTAAGCATTGAATTTGATCCTCCCGCTGAGACTCCTAATGTGATCAACGCGCCTATGCCTAACCATGACAAGAGTTCCAATGTCGTTGGCGAGGATACTTATGTTTTCAACATAGATGACTTGACCATTCCTCCATGACTGTTAAGAAGAATTTGTTGCAAGCCGGTGTCAATCCAGGATGCCCGAGAATTGTCGTTGGTGCCCATCCGCACTGATGGTTGTGCTTAGTTGAGAAGACGGTTCAAGGTATGATGGATAACCGTGAGATACTATTTCTAAAACCACCGTGCGTGTGAAGAAATGTCTAAGTTGAAGATTGACAATGCGAATGAAACTGCACTATCCGTGTGGGATACCTTGGGGCAGCCAAGTGGAAAATATGATTACATGGTGAAGTACACTGCTCTCGATAGTTACAAGATTCCTATTGAAGATGTTAAGGCGACGGATGGGGTGACGACTTCCGTAAGACTATTGATGTTAACACAATAAGGATTTCCTCTCACGATCCTGTGCCTAGAGTGGCGCCTCTCATTATTACTTCTCCTGCACAGTTCCATATTCCTCGACAAGGCTATCCCTTGGAATTATGGAGTCGATGTTTACTATCATGGCGCCAAGCAAGACCTCCGACCATTGAAGATCTTACATTGAAGCTACCATTCCCGACATTGACAACATCACCGATCTAGTAAGGTGACCAACCGAAAGGGTATTCTCTCCGATATCTCTCCTCCAAAGACACCGCGACTCCAACTCGCATTCCAATATTCAACCCACTCCCAAGCTGAGGAAAGAACCTGGTTCATCCCGCCAACCAAGTACCAAAGGAAGTTATCAAGACACCTCCAAACAGAAATGGAGGAAATTCAAGATCATCAAGAAGAGTGATTACAATGTTGTGGAAGTTAGATGACCTGGCCCAAGATTTCCATGCTTGCTCGCTCTTGTGCTCGAGGCTCATGCTAATGCCTTGGTGAAGTTTCAAGAATGCTCATGTGCCGCAAGACACTACCACCGATCAATTCAAAGTTTGTATTGCTAGCGGCTGCCAACAACGGCCTAGGCTTCTCCGATGTCGATCCGACTCTACGGAAAAAACACATCAAAGCCTTGCACATCTCTTGAATGCAAGGGCGTTACTGTCTCATGTTTTGTTGATACCGGTCGCTCGAATATCCTACCAAGACCGCTTTTGATCGACTTGATATCAAGGGTTGGTTCGAGACCCTGATATAATTGTGAGAGCTTTTGATGGTTCTAAGCGAACGGTGCTTGGAGAGCTCACTAAATTCGGTTCCCGCTTTTGACTCCACTTTCTTTGTCATGGACATCCGTCCAAACTTACTTTGCCTACTTGGACGCCTTGATACATGGGGCGGTACTCTACCTTACATCGGTCAAGTACCCGGTGAAAGGGAAGATTGTTACAGTGTGTGAAGAAGAGTATATGGTCACCATCTACAGTCATTCGATACCTTGAGATGGAAGGTGAATTCTTCGAGACCCGTCAAGCTTTTGAGACAATCCCAGTCATGCCTGCTGACTCTCCTACTCCTAAAGTTGCTAAAGCTCCGCCTAGGATGGCCTCACGAAAGATGCCTGCCACTTGAAGGAGGTAGTTCTATTTGGGGACAGCTCCCGATCTTCCTTTCAACCGACAAGACCGGTTTAGGCTTCACCATCAAGGGTCAAGATGATACGCCGAACGTGCCGCCAACTTCTCTTCCGTGACGCCGAGTGGAATCCATGCTATAGAAGACGACAACAACGGCTTCGACATCAAGAAATGGATCTTCCCAACCCGGATCATGGGCTCAAGAATTGGAAGATCAAGACGCATACCAATCTCCTTAAGTCGAGTAATTGCTCTTGTTTTGTTTTGCTTTTCATTTCTTTATTGTTAGTGTTTTAAGTTGGCATCAATTTTGGTAAAACTAGGCTTTAGAAATGTCTTGATAGATGTCATGACATTCGGAGATTGAAGATAAATCATCGGACAAGGATGGTAAAAGTACATTTCGTAGCAGGAAGCTAAAGTCGTCGTTGAAATTAGAAAATCCGATGTCATAATAGATGTTATGACATTCAAAGTGACATTCGCTCGTAATCGCTTTTCCGAGATTTTCGTGAAGTTTGTTGAGCATTTTATTTATGTTTTTCTCGTTATTAGAAAGCATGCTCACGTGGCTAGGTTAATCTTAATTAAACCTAAATTGGTTGTTGAACAAACCATGTTTTTAGGAGAGAATTAAGTAAACCCTAGCTATCTTTATGGAAGCCCAAATCAAGATTCAGGATCGCTTCTATATAAAGAATTCAACCCTTACTCTGACCACGCCTCCATTTTATTGAAGACATTGCAGTGCTCTTATTTGTGTATCGTTAGGTTTAGTAACATTGTGTTTGTGTCGTTAAGGTTAGTAACATTGGTATTGTGTAATTCTAGTTTCTTCTTGTGAGCCAAGCAACTATCAATTGATAAGTGCATTGGACTAGGATTTATTGTAAGGGTAGTTTATCACTCAAAGCTTTGAAGCACGAGTGTTTGTCTCTTGATTGTAAGCTTTGAAGATCAAGATAGTGTATTGAAGTGTGTCTTCACAATTCAATTAAACAATAGGTTGATATCATCGGTGATTGAGGGAGTGAGTAGGAACTCGATCTAAGTAGGACTTAGGTTGAAGTGTCATTGGGTAGTGATTAAGTGAGGAGTTGTAAACGGGTGAGTTTAACTCAATTGATACTACTAATAGTGAATTTCCTCCCCGCTTGGTAGCCTGCACGTAGGTTTGTTAGAACCGAACCGGTGAACAACTTATTGTGTTATTTATCGCTTTCTATATTTACCGTGAATTGTCAAAGCATCGACATCGTGTCATAACATTCTCTCGTGACATTAAGTATCTCCGCCAGAATTTCAATTGGCATCGAGGGCACCGCTTGTTATTTCCGTGAGATCTAGGGATTATAGTTTCCGCTTAATGGATAAGGAAACAGGATTGGAGGTAGACCACCTATTCGGATGAGTCTAATTATGAGTACCGGAAGCCTCGTATGGTTGCCTTCTTAAGATCTGGATATCAAGGCTTGAGAGTCACGATAAAGGATGGAAACATCCAACCAAGGTTGAGAAAGATGGGACTACCGTCTTGAAACCCGAGGAAGAATGGAGCAAAGAGGAAGAGGAGCTTGCTGGGAATTCTAAAGCATCGCTTTATTTAATGGTATTGATGTAAACATCTTCGATTGGTTCATCAATGTGAACCGCCAAGGATGTTTGGGACACCCTCAAAACCACTCATGAGGGAACATCCAAGGTGAAGATGTCAAGACTTCGATGCTCACTACCAAATTTAAGAATTTGAAGATGAAGGAAGATGAGACTATTCATGAGTTTCACATGAATGTTTTGGAGATTGCCAATGCCTCGTGAGCTCTTGGTGAAAAGATGTCGAGGAGAAGCTAGTGAGGAAAATTCTATCCTTGCCTAAAAGATTTGCAATGAAAGTAATCGCAAGAGGAGGCACAGACATCAAGACCGAAAGTTGAAGAGCTTATTGGATCTCTTATGACTTTTGAGATGGGAATCATGAAAGCTGGATGAAGAACAAAGCATAACACTTGTATCCAATATCAAGAAGGATGCAAGGTGGAAGATGAGGAGAAGATATCCAAGCTATAGCTATGCTTGGAAGACAGCTCAACAAGCTCATCAAGAGGATTGATCCAAAGTCAAGGTCAAATGTCAGGACATTCCATCCGACATCAACGGATCTTATGACTCCAGCAGAAGATCCAAGTCAAGAAAAGGAAGTCAAACCAGAGGAGTCCAATGTCATGAATGTGAAGGATATGGACATATTAGAGTGAATGTCCCACCTTTCTTAAGAAACAAAAGAAAGGAATGATCATTACTGGTCCGATGGTGATTCGTAGTGAATCGAGGAAGATGGTGCCAAACTTGTCACCGCTTCTCTCACCGGAGTGTACAATTCGATATGGATTCTAGTGATGAGGAAGCAACATTTGAAGAGCTTCGAGACCCAGAAGGTCGTGTGTGAAAAGTGGTGAAGTGTGTAAGCGAATGAGGATCGAAAAAGTCGATTGAGAAGTCGAAGTCGAGAATGTGAAGTTAAATGGTGAAAAGGAAAACACAACCACTATAACTCTCCTCAACAAAGGATATGGTCATGTTGAACTCCAAACTTGATCGATGTATAAGTCTCAAAATGTCGACATCTAGTAATCGAAAATTGGATGAAATTCTTCACTGGACAAAATGCGTGAAATAAGCATGGTCTAGGGTATGTGGTCGAAAAGAAACACGCTGTGACACTAAGAAGAAGAGACATGGAGAACAATGTCAAAACAATTGTCACAAAGATAAACCAGAAATGTGTCCGGACAGATATGTGGTACAAAGAGATTTGCCAATAACTGTGAGAGAAACAAGCCGGAAGTCAAAGGCAAGAGGATGTCATACCACGTAATGAAATAGGTCTAGCCTGTGGTATGTGGAGGCTAAGAAATTTGTTTATCACAAAAGAAAAAAGACCTAATGAACCAATGTCAAAGGATGTCAAAACATTGGGGTCAACATCAAAATCATAGAAAATCGAACCAAAAGTTTCAAAGATGGAGATGTTATTATTGTGGAAGGTTTGGTCACATAAAGTCCACCGCTATAGGCTACATGGGTATCCTAATCAAGTTCCTTATGTGAAGCCTAAGTCCAACAAGGCATCATACACTCACCAGTGGAAGAAGAAGAAGACTACAACTCTGATAGCACTGACTTCTCTTAGAATATCTCCCAAGGAAGATTGGTATTTTGACAGAGGGTGCTCCAAGCATATGACTGGAGATGTAAATCTTCTCAATGATGTTAAGCCTCATTCTACCACTTTGTTACCTTTGGAGATGGAGCTAAAGGAGAAATCAAAGGTGTTGGAAACTCAAACCGTATGGAGTTCCAAACCTGAATGGAGTATCTGGTAAAGGTTTGACTGCAAATCTCATTAGCATTAGTCACCTATGTGATATGGGATTCACAGTCAACTTCACTAAGACTGAATGTCTTGTGACCAATGATGATCATGTAGTGATTATGAGAGGTGTCGATCAAAGGACAACCGCTACTTATGGAGTCTCGAGAACCTCACTGCCATCTATGTGCTCTATGCAAAGATGAAGAGAAAGTGAAGTTGGGGCAACAAGAATCGATCACCACACCTCGGAGGAATGAAAAGGGTCGGCTTCCTAGAGGAGTCAAGATTACCAAGAATCCATATGGGAAAAGGGAAGATCTATGGTAATTGTAAGGGTGGACAGAAATCGAATGTCTCACTCAATGTCCGACATTTGATCACTCAAGCATCAAGCAAAGTACTAGGTTCGCATGAGAGGTTGACCAAGTGTCTTCATCGTCAAATGTTACAGGAGAAAAGTCTTGATAATATCCTCTTTGGCAGAGGAGGAAATATTATGGTGGCTTCAATCTATGGTAATCACTTGGAATCAAGAAGTCTCAGATTGATGGATGACTCAACACTTCTTTCACGTAACAAGAAATGTGTCAAGAAGCTTGAATGATGAATGGCAAGATCACTGTGACTATTGCCCTCCACACCGAAGCTGTCCAAGAGATCAATTGGAAAAGTATTGATCAAAGCTTGTATAAATGTCACCGTGATGGATGTTCACTCTTGAGAAGTAATCTCATTCCTTGGATCACAAGAAGCAAAACCTGTGGTCCTATACAATGTTGAAGTCGAACTCACAATAGCCGATAACAATTGTTCTAGGGTGGTCCGGATGAAGCGATGCGACTAAGTACAATGTCACGCAATGTCATGACATTGTCCTCGACATTTCTACAAAAGTACTTGAGGATAGTCGGTTTAAGTCTTTAAGGGACAAATTGGGTATTTATCTACATAGAAGTTGTAGCAATTAACCGAGCCTACAACAAGGGATGAATTGGACTTGATATTTCAATTACCCATAAGTGGGGCATTTAGGTACTTTCATCCCCATTTTAAAAAGTACAAGAATAGGAAGAGACATCCTTATATAAGAGTTTCTCCATTTGAAGGTTGCATCACTCTTACTTCCTCTAAAAGAAACTCTAAACCCCTTGCCAATTTCGCCTCACTCCCACAACAACCATCAAAATGTCTTCATCCTCCTCATCATCTCAACAATCGATCTTCATCTCCTTCCATGAATGAAGATAGGTCAAAGATCAAGCCATGCAAGTCAAGCATTGATAGCATTCCACTCAAGACCATGGCAACCGACCCGAAGAGTCAAGAAGCTACGCACAAGAAATGCAAGAAGGGCATGCATCCCTTCCGTAAGACTTCTATTCCATCATCCTCCTCTCCTGGGACTAGGTCAGTGCATGTGGCCATAGCTAGGATAGTGTCTGACATCCTAAACGGGAATAAATTTGTACGGATCTCGGCCCCTAATCATAAGTCCGCCAAATTCTAGCTTGGCAGTTGATCCAGATGTCAATGAGAATGTCAAGACATCTGGTGATGATGTGGACTCTCCTGTCAAAGTTGATGTTAATCCTTCTGCCTCAGTTCCTGAAAGGTGTCAAGATGATAATGAAATGGAATCTCCTGCTGATAATGTGAATGAGATCCCTGATGAGATTCTTGAAAATCTCCAGATCATTGTACCCCTGATAACTCTTCCATTGCCTCACCGATAACATATCTGATAGCATTCTTGAAGATACTCCTGAGAGGAACACCAATCAGAATATGGTTTCTCATATCATCAGTCTAGATGAGGAGTTTTCTGATAATGACCTCATAGCCAAGGTTAATCCAAGCATTGCTAGAAGGGTAATGAACAGAAAGGGAAGAAAAGTGCCGCCAAAGCTCGCATGAGAAGAAAGTCAAGTTGGTTGCAAGACTCTAGGGTGAGAGGAAGGTGTGGAAAAACTGAAAAGCAACAAGGTGGAACTTCCAAAGGAAGGGTAAAGTAAGGAATGCCGGTGATTCTCCTAAAGCAAAGAGCACCTCAATTGTGAGGAAAAGAAAAGCACCGAGCCCTCGATCAGATGACTCGACTTTGATGTTACAGAGAATGTCTGTGACATCCAAATAAAGAAGGTTGTCTCTTGGGAAAATTCCATAGTTCCAAGTACCAATTGACAACATTTTCACCACCCCCGAAAATGCTAATAGGTGGAAATATGTGAGCTTGAAAAGAATAGCACTTGAAAGGAACCGCACAAAGATGCCCTTGAATGCAAAGAGGTGATTGACCGATCAAGGAAGTGGGTTGATGAGAACTGTGGTGAAGTTCTCAAACCGTATGAAGGTCCGTGAAGGAGTTTATTGTGAACTGTCACATGGTTGTGCTGATGGAAGATCGTGATTTTAAGATGGGTTTGTCGAGGAAGAAAAGTGAAGTTCTCCTCAAGTATAATCAACAAGTACTTAGGGAGACTGATGAGGCTCAACTCGAGCTTGAAGAAACCGACAATCAAGTATGTCACCAATCAACCAAGGTAAAACATTGGCCATTGAAGGAAAGTCGCTAGCAAATTAAGTGTCAAATTTGCTATTCTTCACAAGATTGGTGCAGCCAACTGGTTCCCACGAATCACAAGTCAACCATCTCCATTGGTCTGGAGGTTCATCTTTGTTGGAACAAAAGCAAAGTTTGACTATGGAAGCTACATTTTTATCGATTCTTAAACATGCCGACGCTTATGCTATAAAAGGACCAATAGCATTTCCTCCTCTTGTGTGGTATTATAACCGATCAATACCCGATATACCGTTGATAGAGATTCAAGATGTAAAAGAGCTCTTGCTCTTGGCTTCCACTACAAGCTATTTCAAGGAAAGCATGTTCCCGACATTGTCATGACATCACCGAGACATCTAATGTCAAAGCCAATTCTCGAAGGCGATGTCATAGCCGTGCTAAAGGAGACCCAGAGAACTTGAAGCAAGGAAGCACCCTGAAGCACCGATCTTCACCCTTGAAAAGAAAAGACTCGAAGTTGAGGAAGAAAGGCTTAATGGTGACACCTCACGACAATATGGAAGAAGATGAGGTCGATCAAGAAGTAGTCAAAGAAGGCTCAAGATGTGTCCTTTCACAGGCCTCCTCGGAGAAGAGAGCACCGAGCCGCCGCCCTTTATGTTCCCGATTGTTTTTTCTCTGTCAACTTTTTTCTGTTTTTTTTCCAATTTTGTTTGGATGATTTTTGTTGACAAATTTGTAAGGCCTTGACAGAGATGTACCCTAACAATATTGGTACTTTCTTTAATTTTTATGCTTGCATGCTGAGGCAATTGTATGGTTTCCTTTGGCCCTTTATGGCTAAAAGGGGAGAAGAAATACTGTGGGAAGTATTAATGTTTGGGAACCGTATGGGGAAATTGGGAATTGTATGCCGCTTTAAAATTTTGTGGGCAATTGTATGGGGCAACTGTGGCAATTATGGGATCTGTATGGGTAGAATTTATCTTCTCTTAGTTCTAGTTACTTGAAGCTTAGGAAAGCTTAGGAAAACTTGGAACTAGGTTGTTAGTCTTCTCACGCATTCTCGACTGATAGGTCTAGTAGTTTTAGCCAAAATGTGCCAAAGGGGAGTTTGTTAGTGTTTTAAGTTGGCATCAATTTTGGTAAAACTAGGCTTTAGAAATGTCTTGATAGATGTCATGACATTCGAGATTGAAGATAAATCCCATGGACAAGGATGGTAAAAGTACAACTCGTAATGAAGCTAAAGTCAGGCGGAAATTTCAGAAAATGCGATGTCATAACAGATGTTATGACATTCAGGTGACATTCTGCTCAGAATCGCTTTTTCCCGAGATTTTTCGGAAGTTTGTTGAGCATTTTATTTATGTTTTTCTGTTATTAGAAAGCATGCTCACGTGGCTGCTAGGTTAATCTTAATTAAACCTAAATTGGTTGTTGAACAAACCATGTTTTTAGGAGAGAATTAAGTAAACCCTAGCTATCTTTATGGAAGCCCAAATCAAGATTCGTGGATCGCTTCTATATAAAGAATTCAACCCTTACTCTACAGCCACGCCTCCAGATTTTATTGAAGACATTGCAGGCTCTTATTTGTGTACTGTTAGGTTTAGTAACAGTTGTGTTTGTGTACTGTTAAGGTTAGTAACAGTTGGTATTGTGTCATTCTAGTTTCTCTTGTGAGCCAAGCAACTATCAATTGATAAGTGCATTGGACTAGGATTTATTGTAAGGGTAGTTTATCACTCAAAGCTTTGAAGCACGAGTGTTTGTCTCTTGATTGTAAGCTTTGAAGCGAGATCAAGATAGTGTATTGAAGTGTGTCTTCACAATTCAATTAAACAATAGGTTGATATCACTGCGGTGATTAAGGGGGAGTGAGTAGAAACTCAGATCTAAGTAGGACTTAGGTTGAAGTGTCATTGGGTAGTGATTAAGTGAGGAGTTGTAAACGGGTGAGTTTAACTCGAATTGATACTACTAATAGTGAATTTCCTCCCGGCTTGGTAGCCTCAGACGTAGGTTTGTTAGAACCGAATCGGTGAACAACTTATTGTGTTATTTATCGCTTATATTTATCGTGTGAATTGTCAGCAAGGTCGATATCGTGTCATAACATTCTCTCGTGACATTAAGTATCTCTTGCCAGAATTTCATTTATGTTTTGAACAATAAATTTTGAAAGCCTAGTGCCTTGCCCGGGCATCATGGCTCGCTCATGAGGGTTATTATCCGTTGTTTGCTTTCATTCAATAAATTCGTTGGACTTTTGCATTCAATTGTTTGTTTTCTTTACTTTATCACCCCTTCAAAAGCTATGTGTTTCTTACACACACCCACGTGATACACTGCGAATCACTCAATCTCATAATAAATATGCTAGTGCTAAATATGACTTCGATAATCCGATCTACCAAGCCAAGACGAAAGTGAGGAAGGTTGTGAAGTGCCGGAGAACTTGCCGATCGCACAAGAAGAAGCGAGTTATACAACCACACGAAGAGCAAGTTGAGGTTGTGAACTGGTCGACGAAGACAAAAGAGATCAAGATAGGAGCGGGTCTTGAGAATGTTGTTAAAGAAAGGTTGGTTCGGATGCTACGAGACTATATTGAGGTTTTGCTTGGTCATACGAAGACATGCCAGGTTGGACATTGATATCGTGGTACACCGTTGCGACAAAAGAAGGTTTTCCCGTGAAATGTAAGGTTCGTCGATGCGTCCCGAGATGTCGAGAAAATCAAAGCCAAGTTATGAAGCGTTCAACGGGTTTCTTAGTCACACCTCTTATCCCTGGTTGCAAATGTGGTACCCGTACCTAAGAAGGATGGCAAGGACGAATGTGTGGATTACGTAGATCCGAACAAAGCGAGTCCGAAAGACGATTTCCCACTTCCTCATATTGATGTTCGTTGACAACACCGCCAAAGATAAGGTTCTCTCCTTCATGGATGGTTTCTCCTTACATAATCGATCAAATGGCTCTCAAGACATGGAGAAGACTACTTTTGTTACACAATGGTGTACTTTCTGCTACAAGGTTATGCCGTTCGGACTGAAGAATGCAGGCGCCACTTTTCAGCGCGCTATGGTGACATTGTTTCATGACATGATTCATCACGAGATAGAGGTCTACATCAACGACATGATAGCTCGATCACAGACGGAAGAAGAACATCTTGGTCATTTGCAGAAATTGTTTGATAGGTTGAAGAAGTACAGGTTGAGGCTTAATCCTAACAAGTGCACCTTTGGAGTCAGATCCGGAAAACTCCTAGGGTTTGTTGTCAGTGGTAAAGGTATTGAAGTTGATCCCGCCAAGGTTAAAGCTATTCAAGAGATGCCACCCCCGCACGAGAAGGAAGTCGAGGTTTCGCCGACTAAACTACATTGCCGTATCATTGCACACCTAACTGCTACTTGTGAGCCAATCTTTAAGTTACTAAAGAAAGATCAAGTAGTGGAATGGAATGACGATTGCCAGATCGCTTTTGACAAAATCAAGGAGTACCTGTAATCCTCATATCCCGATGTCGCTCAAGAAAGACCTCTTATCATGTACTTGACAGTTAGAGAATTCAATGGGTGTGTGGGGGCAACATGACGAGTCTGGTCGAAAAGAGCATGCAATATACTACCTTAGCAAAAGTTTACCGATCGTGAAACAAGATACTCACAATGAGAAAACTTGCAACGCTTTTGGGTGTCACGACTAAGACAAGATATGTTGACTCACACTACCTTGTTGATTTCAAGATGGATCCGATAAAATACATCTTTGAGAAACCAGCTTCTCCGGAAGAATAGCAAGATGGCAAATGATCTTGACCGAATATGACATCCAAGACACTTCTAAAGCGATCAAAGGAAGTGTAGTAGCCGATCATTTGGCTCATCAAGTAGATGACTATCACCTATGCGCTTCAATTTCGTGAAGATGTTTTACTAGTTACAGATTATAAGAACTGTGCCCATAAGGACTGAACAAGGATCCCGATGGACTATGGTCTTTGATGGAGCCTCAAACGACTTGGCAATGGCATTGGCGCCATCATTACATCCCCTACAGCGGACATACTCCTTTCACCGCCAGATTATGTTTCAGTTGCACTAACAACATGGCCGAGTACGGTTGCATCATGGGTCTTAAAGTCGCTATTGACTTAAGAATCAAGTTCTTACGAGTGTATGGAGACTCGCCTTTAGTGATCACCGATAAAAGGCGAGTGGGATACGAAGCATCCGAATCTCATTCCGTATCGGAGCATGTTTTGAGTTTGATTCCCTACTCAAGAAATCACTTTGATCATATTCCACGAGAAGAGAATCGGTTGCACGATTAGCTACTATGTCGCCTATGTTCAAGGTCGATGGGACAATGAGTCTCCCGATCATCATTGAGAAGTTCGACGAACCAACAGATTGTGGTGAGCTTGACGCAAGAGAAACCTTGGTACTATGACGTGAAGAGGTATCTTGAGACTCGTGAATATCCAGGGCATCACAATGATGAGAAGTTCATGAGAAGATTCGCATCCAAATTTTTCTCAAAGAACGACATCTTATACAAGCGCAACCACGACTTGCTTACTCACTGTAGACCGAAAAAAGAATGCGTATCATGGAAGAGCTACACGGCTAATTTGGTACCCACTCCGGACACACCATGGCTAAGAAGATTTTGAGAACAAAGTTACTATTGGTCTACCATGGAAGTCGATTGTCACCGCACGCTCGATCTTGTCACAAATGCCGATTTATGCCGATAAAGTACATGTACCTCGACTCAATGTTTTAACTTCTCCTTGGCCTTTGCAATGTGGGGCATTGACATGATTGGAGAAATTAAGCCCACAACTTCCAATGGACATCGTTTCATCCTTGTGGCAATAGATTATTTTACCAAGTGGGTATGTACCGTATGCATCCATTACCAAGAATGTTGTGGCTCGATTCATCAAACATAATCTTATCTCGTCGATATGGCACTCCAAAGGATTATCACGATAACGGTTCCAATCTCAACAACAAGATGATCACGAACTCGCACGAATTCAAGATCAAGCATCATAATTCCTCCATATCGGCCTAAGATGAATGGCGCAGGAAGCCGCCAACAAGAACATTAAGAAGATTATATGTAAGATGACTGACTTACAAAGATTGGCATGAGATGTTACCATTTGCTCTTCATGGTTATCGACTACAACATGAACATCAACAGGGCAACCCCTCTCTTGTATATGATGGAAGCCGCCTTACCCATCGAGGTTCGTACCTCAACTAGAGTCCTCCAGACGCAGAGTTAGGTGAAGATGATTGGGTGACTCGCCTTGACCGATTAACTTGATCGATGAGAAACGACTCGTCCATCCGCCATGGATGATTTATCGTAAACGAATGATCGAGCATTTAACAAGAAGGTCAAACACCGAGTCTACCAAGTTGGTGACCTAGTAGTCAAGAGCATCATTCTCCCACAAGGTGATCCTGGGGCAAATGGACTCCCACCTACGAGGGACCATTTGTAGTCAAGACAGATTTTCCTGGAGCTATGATACTTAGCACCATGGATGGTGAAGACTTCCACACCCCGTGAACGCGGACATAGTCAAAAATACTACGATAAAAGAGACCCGCTAGGTCGATCGCCTAGGCAAAAATAAGAGATCCCGCGAACCAAAAGGTTCGGCAAAAGTTAAGGATATATACAAAACATGTACACCAAGTCGAAAACCCGAAAAGGCGGCTTGGGCAAAAAGGGTATCCCAGAGATCGAAACCCGAAAGGGAAGTCTAGGCAAAGTTAGGGATTTAAGCGCATAACTATGTCTCTTCCGATCATCCGCCTGCACTACTAAGATTCAAGGTTCAAATGGCGAGGATCACCACTCACTTTCTAACGATGCAAGGAGATGAGATAGTCGAAATATATGAGTACTAGCATAGTTGGAACTTAACGAGATTGTTTATGCATAGCTTTTTACCTTTCTTGTGTACAAATTACTTGGCCATACGCCACCTTTCAAATAAACGCAAACTTCTTTCTCTTTACAATTTCTGTTGTTGTTATTTGCAATAAGTCCAACGTTTGCTTTGAATGACTATACGCATTTGACAATAAGAATCTAATCACAAACATACGAAAAGTGAACATACAAAAGTACTTACTACAGGCTCCAGGAATTGGGACGACGACGAAAGTCACCAAAGTGTTCCCCCATAGAGCATGACCCTTGCAAAGGTGTCACTCACAACACAACTTCCCCAGCAGAGCAAAAGGGAATCCACGAGCTGCAATTCCACTCGACTAAGTAATGTTACATCGGTCTCCAAGCAGTAACACTTCATCCCAGTGTCTCTCACCGTTCTTTTTCCCCAGGCAGATCCACCGAAACTTGGTCAGATAGTGCATCGGAGGAACCTACATCCTCATTCCCCATCCAGAGATTACAACGGGATCCTGACTCTTCCAGCCCGGTCTCCCAGCAACTATCAAATGCTCTCCAATGAGATCTCGCACCTGTAATCCCCAGTAGAGCACCTCCTAAATTTCTTCAGCAGGATCTACATACAAGGTCCCCAACGGATCGCCTCCCAGATTCTCCTCAGCAGGGTCTATATATGAGATCTCCAACAACGAGCTTCCCAGTCTCTACCCTCCTCAACAATATCTAGGCCCGAGACTTGGTCAGATAGTGCATCGGAGGAATCCAGGGTATCTTTCTTCTCCTTCAAAAGCAGGGACTTCCACCTACTCAATTCCCCAAGCAGGAGTCAGAAATCCTCAAACAGAATATCCGCATCTTCTTCAAGATGGATATGTTTTGAAATACCATAACATCTATCATTCATACATTACTCATAAAGTCATAATTCATGCATATGTCATTCATATACACTGTCATGCATCATACTTTGCATAAAACTAACCAAGATTCTCATCAAAGTTCCTCTTGTTTTCTCCAAAACAGTAATACTACCGACGCAAACAGTCCAGATTAAGCCCCGAATCGACGGAAAACTATCCGAAAGACCGCCTTGGTTGTCCTCTCGACGATGGTCCAGATTAAGCCCCGAATCGACGGAAAACTATCTCGAAGACCGCCTTTGGTTGTCCTCCGACGATCGTCCAGATTAAGCCCGAACCGACGGAAAACTATCCGAAGACCACCGTTATCCTCCGATAATGCAATGGATCAACACCGATGCACAACAGGAAGCTATCCACATTTTTGCCAACCACTATCCCCCGTAGTAATCGCACGAAGATTTATTCGACCCTTCAGATTATCATCAAAGAACTATAGAGTCTAGCGACGACTCAATTGCCTTGGATGGCATCTTAAGCCCATCTCCGACTACTTATCGACGTTGCTTCACTTTCGAATCGCATATATGGTTAAAAATCAATACAAACCAACAACTTCATTCAAAAAAAATGAACACGAAGTCTAACGTATGACTCCTCTAGATGGCATCTTAAGCCCATCTCCATGCTCCTTCCAGAAACGTCTACAGAGCCTAGCGTACGACTCACTCCCCAGATCGATCTTTCCGATGGCATCTTAAGCCCATCTCCGCCAATTCTCCTATCAACATTCTCGAGTCTAGTGTACGACTCATCCTCCAAATAAGTATCCAAATGGCATCCGAAGCCCATTCCCGCATCTTCCACCAACAAGTGCAAATTTTCAAGATTGAGTGTTCAATCATCTTCTACCTCCGTGTCACAAAAGACAAGCGTGTCAATCTAACCTCCAGACAAGAAGATTGAACAGGCAGTGTCATACCCCAAAATTTGCCCTCCATCTAATCAAGAGATTTCATACATCTATGCTCAAGGATTCCTCAAGAGTCGATCGACAAACTCTCCTAGACAATCAACCCAAACTAGGGTTTGGTATCTCTCAAGTCAAGATGGACTTCCAACCTCCAATGGTCTTCATGCCTCCTCATGTGCTTCAAAGATTCTCCATGTCAAGTTTCAAGCTTCTCAAGTCAAGTTTCCTCATAATTGCTCGATGGTCGAAAATCAGATTGGACAAAAGTCAACGTGGTCAACATACAACAAACTTCATAATTTTTGGTCAACATCCTTATTTTGAAGTTACATTCATCATTTGATCAAGGGTTGATCATGATTCATCAAGAAAACTCAAGATTTGCTCAAAAGTCAAACTTTCTAAATTAGGGTTTCTAGGTGAAAAGTCAATGTAACTTTGATCGATCATAACTTTCTCATACTTTCTCAAAATTTTTTCCACCACCTCTTGTTTTGAAGGAAATTCAATTCTCTACAACTTCATGTCTCACAAGAATGTCCAAAAAATGCTTCATTTGAGAGGTATAGCTCAAAACATTACAGGTCATTTTCAAAGTCAACAAAAAGTCAACTTTTTGCTTTGAATATATATTGAGCATGGTAACTCCAATTGAGATGAGACTAAAAATTTTGGTTAGAGGACTCTTAGAGCTTTCCAAAAAGTCCAAGAACACTCAAAAATATGGAAAATTGAGCAAGTTACACCATTCACAAGTTGGGCAATTTTGAAAGAATGCACAAAGAGAAATACTCCTAAAAATCAAATCCTTTGCAAATGGGCCTACTTTTTCTTCATCCTAACTTATTCCTCATGCAATTAGGAATGTTCAAGCCCAATGCCACGAATTTTTATTTTATTTTCATATTTAATTTGGAATTTATTCATTTAAATACAAATTAAATTGAAAAATAAGGTATAAAATCCAAATTAAATGCAAATTTGATTTTTATTTCTTCTTTGTGACCCAATCAATTCATTAAAAGCCAGCAATTTCGAAATTGGATCAATATGGCAAGATTAGATTGGAAATTGACCAAAGTTTGAAGATTTGATTTTTTGCAAAAAATCAAATTTGATTATCATTGATTATTGATCAATTCTTTCCCAAAACAATGCCAAATCCATCCAGTACTTATACCTGATGCATACCACATGAAAGAGAACGAAAAAATTGCTCAAGAAACCCTAACCTAAAAGCAAAAAAACCGTGTTCTTCAAGCTACTAGCAATCCTTGTTCCAGCTCGTTTCAATTGATTTTGAGGATCCAAACATATTCCTTGACATCCCTGGAAGCATTCCAGACCTTCACATTGCCAAAAAACATCCAGAATCAGAAAATCCGTGTTTGGTTTGTTCTTGAAAATTTCAAAATCGATTTCTCATATTCATGCATTATTAACACGATTTGTTGTTGTTTTTATGATCAGTGATAAGTTTGCAAACGTTCTGGGTGGTTTGATTGCATTTCCATAGCCTGGAGCTCGATATGCCATAGCTAGGGTTTGTAACCACGATTTAGGGTTTTGTTTAAAAGGAAAAATTGGACAACAGGACCTATACCATTGAATTCGGAATGGCCTGAGGAATCGAACCATGGTCTTAAATGTTATTTATATTATATGTGCTGCGTTTTTGAATTTGCCAGGGACTTAGCGTCGAGCCATGGCCGACGCTGGATTTTCAAAATTTTAAAACGAAGAAGACGAAGTCTCCCGCGGTGATGAGGCAAGTCAGGGAGCGACGCGTGTGAAAGTCCACTCACTTCGTTTTCAAACACAAACGCACACATGGCGCAGCGGTTAAGACTCTCACTGTTTCCAGATGCCCTCAAGGGTCATGGGTTCGAATCCGTCCAGGGCCAGTTTTGCTTCTTTTCTCAACTTTGCATATTTTCCTATTTTCTAATTATTTTAATATTTTGCATCAATTTAATTTCTTTTCACAATTTTATTTTTGCATTTAAAATTCATCAAAAAACTATTTTTCTTTTGCATCTATTTTCTGAAAATCTTTATTTAATTTAATAAATTAAAAAATACATTTTTGCATGCATATTTATTTTTATTTATAATTTTGCATTTTAATCACATTTAATTAGTTTTTAAATATTAAATTGCATCTAAAAAATCCCAAAAAATTATCTTAGTATATTTACATTATTTCCAGCATGTCATATTTTTTCCAATTTAAAATTTGCATTTTTCCTAACATTTTCTCTTATTTCGATTTCATCATATTTTCCGATTTCTCATCTTTTCACAGGTTATCTCGTTTCTGACGATTCTTTTTACTGTTTTCTCTTTTTCATAATGTAACTGCTCATGGGATGTAATAGTTTAAATTAGGTTTTTATTTTCCGCATTTTAAATTATGTATCTGCCCCAAAGCCTTGTAATAGCGTAGGACATTTACCTTTCCGCACCTTACATTCCGCATTTTAATTTCCGCACCCTATAAATTGCTAGTAATTAGGCGTGTATGGCAAGACTAAAATTGAACATAGCCCACTAATTTTCAAGATAACATATTCTGAAATCAACACACTTCTTTCACACACGCACCCCTTAGGGTAATTCTCTCTCATTGCCTTTGCGAATTCGCCATGGTCATGTCCCTCGAACGTAGAGGTATTCTAGCACCGTTGCCTTCCAAACAAATCATCATAGTCCCTTCGATACAAAGATCATAAGACCCACTATGTCGCCTCCGAATACATGATCTTGACCCTCGATTGTCGCCTACGAAAAATGATGATAGTCCCTTCGAATGTGCTAGGATACTTCCTACAAGTTGCCTTCTATGACCATCCGATGTCCCTTCGAATGTCCCGCTTACATCCGACGAATGGAGCTACCTACTAACTAATGGTATGGCTAGCGTTATTCTAAAGGAATGTAGAAGTACAACAAAACGACCAATTCTGAGTGGGTAAATAAGTCTTTTAGTTGCTTGCTCTATCAAATGCTTTTCACACCACACACTTTTTTCTCAAAGTTCAAACTCTTTTCAAAACAAAAACATTTCCGAACACTTTGTATACACTCCTACATGAGTCATTACAAAGTCAAAGCGAAATGCCTTTTTTTCAAAGCATCTTTGTCAAACACACAGAAAGCAATTTTAAAAAGTGATCTAGAGCAACTAAGAGCCCGTAGATAACTACGGATGGAAATGGGTGCTAATACCTTCCCTTTTCATAACCATTCTCCCGAACTCAGAATCTAACGAAGGTCTTTTTCTGTTACTTTTACCTTCCCCTTAATTGGATAAAAATAAAAGTCGGTGGCGACTCTTGCTATCCGCACATTTGGATACAAAAATCCTACAAAGTCAGTTCACCGTATTACAGTATGATATTCTAAATTGAGTTGTTTTTGTTACATTCACTAGACTATTTATTGTTAGATATCACTAAGGTGATTTAGGAAGTGAGATAGTGATTTCTCATATTTAGGCTTGTTGGATTTGAACAGATGGACCTTTTTAATACCAGTATCTCTAGAATATATACCCATTATTGAAACACATCAAAAGAGGATGTTGAGGTAGACAAACTTTAAATCCAATAAGAGTTACTTTAATTGTAATAAAACCTTGTTTGTAATGATGATGCAGTCAATGTAACCAATGTTGGAAGGAGATTAACTCTTCTTGAGAAACAGTGCACCTTTTACCATAGGATAGAGAGAGATGTTCTTGTCAAAAAATTTCTCTTCTCAAAAACATTGATTGTTGACAATGTTATAACATTTGAAATGCCATTCTTCGTGCCATTGGAAATACCTTTTTTGACACTTCACAAGAATAATGGATAGGATTGTTCAAACAGAATCTACCAAAAATCTTCAATAGTGCAATACTAAAAATACCCCACATCTTATCAATGTAACTTGCACTTCAAGTTATGAGAGTACTTCCTAGAGCTTCTTAAACAAACCAAGTTTAGAAGAGCCAAATCTTGCTAGTAACAAAACCCTTGACACAATGTTGACTTAAAGCCATGTTTTTATTCTATGAACAAAACATAACTCTTGAGTGTTTTCACTTTATTGGCATGTCATATTGCAATGTCATGACATTCAGGTTGACTTTGTACTTTTCTTAGTAACTAACCCAATTGACAACACATTTGTCTTCAATAATCTACCCAATCTTCATAAAATACCAAGATCAATTAATTCTAATCCAGAATATCAGAATATCCTCCTATAATACAATCTTATTCAAATTTTCAAATATATTTTTTACCCCCAAGACTCACAATCATTCAATATTCCATCTCTGAAATATCTGATGATCAAAGACCAAGACAAACTCCAAATAATGAACTCCCTTTTAGAAACCTTTTTTTGAGATCTTCCTTATTCAGTGATTTCTAGCCCTTTAGAATCTTCCATAGACGGGAGTAAGAAACTACTGAGATTATGTTTCAACATCTTGTTGAACATTGGTATCTTTCTCAATAAACATATCGCTAATTTTGATCTTGAAGATACTCATCACTTAAAAGTACTTCTCAATAAAATAACTAAGAAATACGCCTTGTTCTCATTTAAGGAGTAAACAAGAACCTTTGAAGACTTCACAGATAATAGATTTACTTTTTTAAAGGACACAAAAGAAAATCATATATACCTTTATATCTGCTAGGAGACTTGTAACACCCCAACTAAATACCCCGAATATATCAACTAAATTAATATCTAGATCATCTTTTAATCAGAGTTAACACGGAAATCAGGGATGTCACAATTAATAAATAAAATAAAACTTCATTCAAACAGTAGCCATGCTACACTGAGGATCAACATTTTCAATAATTCAGTCAAATTAAGACCATGTCTTACACAGCGGAAATTATCATCGCCAAAAACGGAATAATTCAATCATTGTATTCCCAACAAAATTTTAATTAAACAATAAACCAATGTCTAATTCCTCATCTAACGCTCCCCAGTTACAATCTAATCGAGCATGACATCGACACGCGGACTAAACGATAAGCTCTAGAGCCATCCTCACCGACTCTTCACCTAACCTTAATCAAATGGTAAAGTAAGGGTGAGACTTCTCATAATTAAAGCATATTATAAGTCTTTCAATCAATAATATATCACAAACATATTATTTCACCCACTTAACATAAATTCAGATTCACACACACAACCACATTCATCATGCATAATCATATCAATCAAAGAAGAGTAACACTGAAAGACATCCTAACATGTTACCACTTCATACAAATACAATGCAGACTCAATGCATGCGGTACCGACACGTGACTAAGTCACCGAACACCGATCCATCATCAACCGGATACCCCATCGATTCGTCCATAACCACCCGGACACGAATCCACTTAACCACTCATCCTCACTCTATCGGTTATCGGCAATCCAAGTCAAATTCCGCACAATGGGAATTAACTTCACCAAACAATGCAAATGCACGCACATCACTAGCATGCAACATCAATCGCCTATGTATACATTCATTTAACATAATCAATCACAACAATCCACATGATATCTCAACTAATCATGCATACATCTAACATCAAGATAAACATGCAAACCAATCAACATGATATATCAACCAATCATGCATACATCTAACATCAGTATAAACATGCTATTACATCCACACAATACCAATACATCCATCAATACAGATCTCGCTACATACAATTCAATATTACCAAAAGTCACCTATCTCGAATCTGCTCATTTTCAAAATAATTTCAAGTTTTGGAAAATATTTTCATTTCATAAAATAGAGCATTAAATTTAGAAAATAACGTCCAAAACGGCGCCAAAACGGACTTACGGTTTGAAAGTTATGAATTTTCAAAGTTTGACATTTTCAAAATTAGTGGAACCTGTTCCTACATATACAGGAACCGGTTCCTGAAAAGTTCCAAAACCTCGCTTCTGGAAAAATGTATGGGAACCCGGTTCCTACCCATACAGGAACCGGTTCCTGAGTGCATTTTTCCAGTTTTTACCAAATTTTCAAGGTGGAACCCGGTTCCTCCCCACTGGGAACCGGTTCCCACGTGTTAAAAAGCCATTTCCTGCACTTTTGACAGCATTCCTTCATTCTCAATCAAACACAAACTTTCCCATATGAATCCCAACATGGAAAACACCAAAACATATCCAATTTGCATCATTATCACATCAAACAACATATTTTCATCATTTCTTTTCATCTACTAACACCCTAATTGTTTTCAATCCATTAACTGACACAATCTGACATCATCTGACACAATTAGGTATACATCCATGGAAACCTAGAAATTCCCAAACTAAGGTTTCCTAACATGCTATGATCTATAATATTAAAGTCAAAACCTATAATAAGCAATAATCAATCGAAATCACCCCTTACCTTGTGGGTTCTTCGAATTCTGACGCTTCTAGGTTTTCTTCCTTCTTTTCTCCTCTTCTCACTTCACGTATCTTGTTTTCTCCAAAAATGATTCTATTTTTCCTTCTCTCCTTATTTTATTCCTTTTAATCATAAATAAAATAAATATTACTTCTCTTCCCCAATTAACTCCATCATTTAATCTTAATAATTCAATATATTAATAAATTATGTTCTAAATTAATTTAATAATTTAAAAATCATAATTATTTAATTACTGAATTATTTTGGGGTGTCACAAGACTCGCCCTGCATTAACCAACATATAAAGCAAGTTTTTGGAGCTTTTTCAACTGTTTGATATTGCAACATCTAGTGTGACATCTTAACTTCTTCTTTCTTAAACACTAAGCAAAGGATAAAAAATTAAATATTCGCGAGATCCACAAATAGAAATTATTCTTAAATCCTCAAAGAAAATTTAACACATCTCATAGAGACAGAACATTCTTCCTTGATGACATATACCTTTAGATCTTGACACACCACTGACTAATGTTTACCACAAAAGACATCAGTCCTTGAGTAAGAAGAAACCTAATTACCAAAACTAAGAGAATCCATCCTGAATTATTTTTTTACCCAATGTCCTTAAACTTCCCTTTTAGCATCATCAAATCAATTGATTAGAATGAGACTTAAACAAACCATCAAAATCACTTTTTTAGTGTCTAAAATAGTTAGTATCAAAATACCAATCATCTTAGTTGATGATCTAAGAAAGGTATTATCACCTTTCCTAAGTATTAACCACTCCTTGGTTAAACAAAACTTAACTTGACCTTTGCAAAGGTAACCAAAACTATTAAAATCAACTTTCCACATAAGAGTTATCTTTAGTGCAAGTATATACATGTAGCATGAGTAAGTTGATATCCTGCACAATGTTATGATATCCTTGACTCAGCTTGTCTTTTGGTAAAACATTCTTTTGTCACTTGGAGTTTTCCCTTTGCTAATCATAGCTTGAAAACCCAAATCCTTCTAATAATCTCTATATTTGAGGATCTTTCTTCAATAGAACTGAACTATCTCTCCATACTTGATCTTTGATATCAAGTCTTAGGATTGATAAAGTCACTTCACCTTGGAAGTTATATAAGTTAGATAATCATTCATCTTATTAAGACATAACATCAAAAATAAATCACCTCTTATTTCTTCATGGTTGATAACTGCTTTTATTCTAGATACACAGATCTTAGAATAAAACATTTAGAACATCATAGAGACTCAACACATGCTCTATTATTTAGTCTACAAAAACTCCAAGATTATTTCAACATGATAAACTTCATATTTCCATAGTCCATTGATGACAAGAATGATATCTCCCTAAAAACTCACCCAATAAACCAGAATGTCCGCTATGATACCAATTGAAATTCTGGTACATGCAACATATATAAACAAAATTATCTTAACAACATACGATGTCTCGACATATGTAACATCATATGGTAGCAGACCAGAACAATAAAGTTATAAGTAATACAAAAATTAAAATTGTAGAAAGGTAAATAACACATAGAGTTGTTAACCCAGTTTGGTGCAACTCACCTACTCTGGAGGCTACCAAGCCAAAAAGGAAGTCCACTATCAACAATATTAGTTCAAAGCTAAACTTCCTCGTTTACAAATTCTCGCCTAATCACTATCCAATGCAACTTCTACATAGGTTTTCCATAATAAGAGAAAGCACCATATCACTTCCTAAATCACCTTAGTGATATCTAACCGTCTTAATCCCATTTACTGCAATAAATACAACTTATAGAGAAGATCATACTTCCATTACAAAAACTCAAACTCTTGCTTAAAAGCTTTGAGTGAGAACAATACTCAACTCAATACCAAAAGGTTTCTGAGTGAGGACAATAACTTGACTAACAATCAAGTAAACAAATAGTCGACCACAAGTATCAAAAGATACATAGGTGATACATGAGTTCCACAAGAGAAACTCAAAACCTAAGACTTATGTTTCCCCTAATTTTACAATTGTTGAGAAACTTAAAATACATTAGGTTAGGATTCCCCTTTAAATACAACTCTGCAGTCTAGTGGCTTCGATATTCTGAATCTTGAGTTTCTTGATCCACAATCTGAGTGCACTAGTTATGCAGCCAATCTTTTTCAATCTTGGAACGCACGATACAAAGTTTCCTAAATTGTCTCAAGGCCCAATTTAGTATATTTTGTACAGCTTGAGAGATGTTCCAAAATAAATATTCTTGACTTGTGAAGATCACTTAAATATATCCAAAGGAAATAAAATAGAAATGAATCAAATTTGTCAAGTTTTAAAATCAACGTCGCAAGACTGCTGCATAACAGAATAATATGTTATGATATCTTGTTCGACATCTGGTCAGAACCATGTTTTTAACAATATGTTGCCAATCCACAAAACCATGGTAATGATATTTTATGTTTGTAGTTTTGTACAAAGTTTACATGTTTTTCATGTAGCTTGTGTTTAATGGTTTTAGTTTTATTCCTCTCTCTAGTTTGATTTTGCTAAGGTTGTTTTAATTAAAATTCTCCAAAGGGGTCGAATGTTAGATTCATGGTTTTATGATTGACGTAAATTTTGCTAAATCATGGTTATTCGTTGATGTTGAGCAAGATGTCATGAAATGTTGATGAACAGTCATGACAGGTTTTTCTATCATGAATATCAGACAAATGTTGAGCCAGATGTCTTGACATTTTGGCCAACTATTTACAAAGTCTGTTGTTACATATTTTACCAGAACATCAGAAAAATCAAAATATGAGATTTTGGACTATTTTAGTTCTCATACAATCGAAACTAATCAAAGATGTTTTAGGAACTATGCAAATTTGATTTGGTTTCATAAAAAACATCTTGGAGACTTTCTAGGAAAATTTGAAGATTTGTTCCTATTTTTGTTGAAGATCTTGCCACTGATTTAAAAAATAGAAGATTGGATTTGATTGAAGAGTCTAAGAACATACTACAAGAGTCTATATATAAGGACTTTCTAAACCTAATAATATCTGTCACTCATGATTTTTAAGCAAATAGTTAATTATGTGTCAAGTTATTGTTCTTAGTTAAAAGCTTTTAAGCGAAACTAAGTATTGTGATTGGAAGTGTATTCTTCTGTTATTGTCACTAAGGGGATTGTGAGAAGTGAGAGAGGGATCTTATATCTAGACGGTATCTAGGTATAAGTTGCACAAGGTATGGATTAAGTGATAAGTTGTAAACTAGGTTTGTTTAGCTTTGAAATAATACTATCAAAGTGAATTTCCTTCCAGGCTTGGTATCCCCCAGAATAGGTGAGTTATAATCAACTATGTTAATAATTGATTGTCTCTTTTACCTTCTGCAATTTACTTCTGCATAATTATTGTTTTGTTATAAGTGTTTTCTATCAGTAGATGGTGTCATAACTAAAATTCTAGTATTTAGATCACAGATTGTCCTAAGAGATGTTGGGACACCGATCTCTGAACAAACACATGATGACAACATAAAATAAAGAACACACAGAATTGTTAACCCAATTCAGCGAAACATCACCTACATTTGGGGGCTACCAATCCAGGAAGGAAATCCACTAGATAGTATTAATTCAAAGTTAAACTCTCCCATTTACAACTTATCACTTAATCACTACCCGTGATATACTTCTACATAGGAACTCCTAGATATGAGACCACTCTCACTTTCCATCAGTCACAAACTGTGACAGCAACAACTATAAACAAAGTTAGAACAATTTTAGAAGACACACTTCAAAGACACGTAATCATTCACTTCTTAAGAACTTTAGAATGATTGACAATAGTTACAATTCAACTAGCAGTCCAACTTAAATATTAAATAATACAAGAGTGGCTCACAATTTACACAGTCCATCTCTACTATAGAGTGGATCACAATACCGATGGAACACAACCCCTAAAGGATAAATAGCAAATACATTATGTTCCCTACATACATTAGGTTTCAACCCTTCTATTAGTAACAATGTTCTAGCTGGACTGGGCTTCAAAACCGTAGCATATCTGTAGCAAATAAGGCTTCAAAATCATAGGACTTCAAGCACTAGTTTCCTAATTTATCTCCATAATTAGAAACTAACATAACTCCTTGATGTCAGCTTGAATTTCTTTAATCTTAAAATTGTGTGCCACATAGGATAGCAAAATATTCCCAGAATATTCTACATCTGTTAAAACTAAAACCAGTCCTCCTGTCCAGCCTAACACAATCATGATGTCGAGTGGCTCTGCATAGGACATCTTGTCTGACATGTTTTTTCAGTTAATGAAATATCTCACCTTAACATGTTTCTTCATAGAATAGAACTTTTTTTCCCACATGGATTTCTCAACAGGTTAGAACATCATATTTTTATTTGTTTTACTAAAATTAATGTCTATCATAAAATCAGAGAACTAACAATAACATTTGTCTTGCCATTGTGTTTTGGTGCTAGGACATCAGTAGTCACATGTTTTAAAGTACAATAATCTCACCCTTTATGATTAGAGCTTAAAGAGGAAGGTTTCACTGGTTTGACCATAGTTCAAAACCTTAGATTTATAGGTTTTATGAAAAACAATGACCTCTCCTTTGCTCCTACTTACACACTAAATCATATATGCAATTTTTGTCTTATTAAAGCCATTTTTGACAAATTCTTGAAGAGAAACTTCATGCTCATCCTGAGACTTATCAGACATCTTTTGAACCTTTAATATACATGAATGCATAAAATTCCACAATAGTATCAATGTAATAACCAATTATTGATTCCTCTTTGAACCCCCAACTCTGTCAGTGTAAGAACAACACTATAGTTCCTCTAAACTACTCAATATATAATTACAACTCCACTTAATACATATAATTATATAATTTTTCACAATACTCATCAACAGGGTAAACATATTATTATAATACTAAAAAATGTTCACAAGCGTACTCTAGCCTTATCTCACTACTAATATACACAACTCTGAACATGTGAGAATATTCAAATTCAACCTTTTTTATTCACAAAACACTAAAAATACATCAATGTAACTTCTTAACTTACTAAAAACTCTAAAATTTATATATACTTTTAAATTCAACTCCATAAATGTTAACAACTACAAACTCATCAAATCAACAAGAATAGTTAGTGAAATCATAAATTACTCAAAATTTACCAAACTAGACTATGAAACCCGGCATCACAGACTGCTCGCTGCTCCACCCAACCCGTTATGCTACAACGCACCCACCACATGCGCCACTGTCGACCGCAACTCAACTTCCTATCAACAACTTCATTTTTGCATGATCTTGCAACACATCACTACAAATGTCGTCAACTGGCACCCTCCCCGAGTTGATTTTTTATTTTTATAATTGTCTATTTCCCAACTTTGATTTTACCCCAGTTCCCCATACAAATAATCATAATATAATTTAATAATATATCAGAGTATATAAATAGGATGTCACATCTTTCAAAAACTCATAAAGTCTCAAGTCACTTTATTACTTCGTTTCATATAAAATTCAATTCAACAACGGAAAATTAAATTGATTCTCTTTCATGGCATTAAGGCCTCAACAACAATCAAAACTCCACCAAAATATGTGGTCCAACAAAAGTATAAAGGTAAGATACATAACGAATAAAACAATGCAAAAACATAGCAAGTTCCCAAATCTCGTGTTACGTATCAGAGCAACTCCTAAGACTTGATTAGGTAACACTCACTCCAAGCACTACTCGGGTACCTGATTATGTGTACTCCTCGAGGAGCACAGACACAAAAATAGAAAAGGGGTGAGAATTACATTCAATAAATATACGGTGATTTATCACATGCAAACGAGTAGTATTCACCTAATTCACACATCACATAATACTTCATAACACAATTCATCATTCACATAACACGACATCAACTCAACAATAATGCAATACAATGAGACCAACACCGACTCAATGCATGTAGTACCAATAGGGCATAATCCCTCATCATTATTCTGAAAAGGTTGGCAATAAGGCATGATCCCTCATCGTTATTCTGAATAGTGTGGCAATAAGGCATGAGCCCTCAACATAATGCCATTATAGGCCAACAAAGAGCATAAGCTCTCATCAATGCTTTCGTGCAACACTATCATGCACAACATGATCATACAACCACAGGGCATAAGTCCACAATGTTCACCATTAAAGCTACCAACATCATTATTATTATGAGACATAATCAAGCAATACACATAAGGTTCCATGTTTTAACTCAATTTCTTTTATTACTAGCTATTATACGCCTTCCAAAGTCATACTAGTCATTACGGGCCTAAAGAACTACATTGCACATAAAAGGGAAATAAATCACGAAAACAAATATTTTTGTGCATCATCCTGACCATATGCGTAATGTCCTCGTGCTTACGTGTAATGCCCTGCTACCACGCCCAACTGTAGATGAAAGGCAGACCCAAGCATGTGGGGCCCATCCAAACTCGAACTTGAGTCAACAGGTGAAAGGCCAAAATTACATGGCATCATATGTGTAATGCCCTCTTTGTTACACGTAATGGCCTTGGGAAGTCCCTTTATACGCGTAATGCCTTGCTTCCTTACGTGTATAGGAAGTTTTTACACTAGAAAATCTGTTTTCGCATCAGTGCGATTTTTACCCGTTGAAGCACCTTCAACCTCTCAAAATCAACCCAAAACAATGTTTTTACATCTAACAACCTATAGACTTAAGTAAATTTCATTAATCTATCATCTATAACAATTTTCCCCATCAAAATTCACTTAATTTTCATCATCATCCTAGATCTATGATTTTCCAGATTTAGAATTTCATGGAACAACACCACAACAACAAAATCACTAGCATCAATACATCAATGGAATCATTAGATTAATATATTCCTCATATAATCACACAATGACAACATAAAATTAAACAAAGAGGATCATACATCAATTATACACAAAAACTAAAGAGGGAAAGGAACCCTCATTATCCTCTCATGTTATAATCATCTTTTAGAGAACTCATTCTCCCCCTTACCTTAATTTGGAGCTTTGATCCTTCAACAATGGTGGAATTCTCTTAATAACCAATAATAATAATAATGGAATCATTATAGTAATAATAATAACTATAATATTAATAATAATACTATTATTAGTGATAATTATACCATATACTACACTGGACACATATATAAGATACAAAAACCTTTTTAGATTCATTGAATAAATAATGTATCTAGTCATTATTTTATACCAGATACATCAATTATTCAATGTATCTAATAAGTGTTTTGTTGCTTATAAATGTTTCCAGAGGGTGTATCAAATAAAATATTTATTAATAATAATAGTATATCCCATCATTCACCAATATTATTATTATTATTATAACATATACAAAGTTAAGTTCTAATTATTCAACTAAAACTAAGTTCCCTTATGCCCGTAGTCATGCCTACATACCCTTAGTTATGACAAAATAATTCAAAGTCAACAAACAATGGCTAAATATTTAAATGGGGTATTACATTACACAAAATGCATTCATCAGTCGCTAATACAGTCTAAGTGCATGAACGCACAGTTGATACAAGCTAACTGCATGAATGCATAATTGAAACAACCTAAACGCATGAATGCATAGCTAATACAACCTAAGATCACATCTACATAGTTTCCTTGTTTTAGATATAACCAAACCAAGGGTGTATGCTTTGGACACCAGAGACATCCACCTCGATCTGAGCCTAGTCTCGAGGGCAGGGATGGGGATCTTACCCCTGATCGAGGAACTGTCCTCTATAACATGGAACATAGTAAAAATGTACGACTATATTATACTGGTCCCGTCTATCTTAAGCCTCATTAAATGCAACTCACAGACAAAAACAATATATCGGCAACCACTAAATACAACGAGAAAACTTAGAAACCAAAAAATGGCATGCATCACTTCGCAGCTGAATTGGAGCACAAGAGATATCTTTAGTGCAAGTAAACCCTTGTAGCATGAGTAAGTTGATGTCCAACACAATGTTAGGACATAACAATTGACACCATTTTAATAAAACAACCTCTTGTCACTTGAGTCTTTCTTGGCTAATCCTAGCTAGAAAACTCAAAACTTCTAATAAGCTTCTACGTAGAAGGATCCTCTTTTAACAAAATTGAACTATCCTTAAAAACTTGAACTATTATGCCAAGTTTTTAGAATTACTAGAGTCACTTCACCTTGTAAATTATAGATGGTAGATAATCCTTCATTCTCTTAATACATAAGATCATAAATAAATCACCTCCTACTTTCTTTATGGTTGATAACACTTTTTATTCTAGATACACAGATCTTTGAGTAAAAACATCAAGCATATAATTAGATAATTCTTTGAATCAAAAATCTTCATCAGAAATCCACCTTCCAGTCAAACTAGAAATTAAATAACCATATAGTTGCTCCTTGATATAAGTAGGGCATTCTGCTCCACAAATATCCAAGGTCATCACACTCATAAGAATGCTTTGACAATGATCGATCTATACTCCAGTTCCAGTTTTTTCCTTTAGCATCACAGACATACTAAAGTTAATCCAAATGTTTTGGAAATTTGGTCTAGACATCTTGTCCAAACTCTTCAACACCTTATTGGATTTCCTTCCAAGGAACACAAACATAATTAGATACCCTTTATTAGATACCATGGTATAGTTTCCTGTCAGTTGAAAAGAATGCTCTTGTTTTTCTTTCATAGTTTTCCACTTTCATGTCAAACCTCTTGATTAGAAACCTGAGAAAACTTATTCTTGACCGCCTTTACATTTGAATACTTTTCTTTAAAAAACACTTAAATGTTCCTTTATGAGTGGACATTAGAAATTCCCAAGTATCTTTGGATACAATACAAGTGATGTAGAGAACTACCAATTCCATATAATATGAAGTTGATAATTTAAGAGTGACAAATAACTAACTAACTTATTCCCTTTTATCCCTTCAAAACCAGGAATCCTATATCCTAATAATTCTTCAAGATCCACTATTAATTGAGAACTAGATACTAACACTCCAATATTCCAAAGGAACAGTAGTACCAGAAAAATACTCCCTGAAGCTCATCCAATACACTATGGAGCATACTCTGATACCAATTGAAATTTCTTTGATATAGGTGAACCATGTTTATATTGATGTTTCAACATAAGAACAATGTCACAATAGTTGTTACAACATATGATTTGACATGTTAGACAAATTTATAAAGTTTTAATAGATACGAAAATTTAAACTGCACAATGATAATTAACACATAGAGTTGTTAACCTAGTTCGATGAAACATCACCTACATTGGGGGCTACCAAGTAAGGAAGGAAACCCACTATCATCAATATTAGTTTAAATTTAAATTCCCACGTTTACAACTTCTCGCCTAATCCATACCCAATGCAACTTCTACCTAGTTTTTTCTAAATATGAGAAATTTCCATCTCACTTCCTAAATCACCCTAGTGATATCTAACAGTCTCAATCCTAGTGATAGTATTGAGAATAACTCAACCAGAAGATCATACTTTTATTACACCATAAAATCATACTTCCATTACACCAGAAGATCATATTTCCATTACACCAAAAGATCATACTTCCATTACACCACTCAACCAAGACTTTTGACTAATAACAATACTTGGATTTACTTAAAAGCTTCGTCCAAGAACAATACTCAACTCATTTCCTAAAGGCTTTTAAGTGAGAACACAATGTCTACCACATGTATTGAAAGATATAAAGGTGACAAGAACCTAGACAATAAATGAGAAACTCTCAAACCTAGACAAGAACCTAGACTGTTTTCTTCCCGTAATTTTAAAATTGTTGAAAGATAAAAGTTGGCACTTTAGGTTTATGTCTTCTCTTTAAATACACTTATTTAATCCATGAGATTTGAAATATTCATCAGATATTTCTTGATAAACAAGTTGATAGTTGTATATGTAGTTCACTAAAATCTCCTCAAATCTGGGAACAACCAATACAAAGTTTCCAACATTGTTACAAGGCCCAATTTAGGAACTAATGCACAGCTGGAGATACGAAACTTTGTTCCAGATAAAATCTTCTTGAACTGCGAAATGTATTGAAACATATCCAAAAGAAATAATCCATAATCAAATAAAAAATGTCAAGGTTTCAAACAACAGTGCCTGTTGTATCAGACCATGATGTCATGATATTTGCTTCGACATCTGGCTGAAAAACTCATATCAGCAAAACTGCTATGACAATTGATAAAAATGATGAACCTTCTTACTCAACACCAACATAGAACCATGCTCAACCAAAATTTAGGCAAACATAATTCCATGGAACTAACAAGAAGCAACATAAAAACAATAATAAAATGGATCCAAATGTGAGGCTCTAAACTAAAACAAGACACAAATCATTAAGGTAAAAGTTCTTATAAATATTAAAATTGTTACTCCTAAGGCATAAAAGCCTAGGAAAATGTTGTAGGAAATAAAAATAACACAAAAGAAAAAAAATCAAGATGAATCTCCTAGAGCCAAGGCATTAAGATCACCATATGAGGTCACCTCGAAAGCAGCTTGGAACGGGTTCAGCGCCTCGTCCAATATTATGTCATCAGGGTAAAACCTCATCACTTGCTCCTCAACTTGGTCATGAACCTTGAGCACGACCTACATAGTCTACTAAAAGGAATTATGGAGTGCCTGACTAAGACTAACAACCTCGTCTTCAGAGATTTCAAAGTTTTGGCATGAACCTCACCCACCTAAAAGTAAAGTCTTTTAATCCTCATCCGCCCGACAGGTCTAATTCTTAACAACATCAGATGCATATTGATATCGTTTCTCCGCCACTTTCATAGTAACCTCTAGCTTAATTTATCAAGCAACCAAAGTAGAGGGGGAGCCATGGAATTTCACTTCCTCTTGCAAAGAGTTAGCATCCTTGACCTTCTAAACAGTGTAGTAAGTAAATTATGGAGAGTAAACAACCTTCTTTCCAAGTGTCCTTTTCTTCTGAGGGATTACATGTACGTCCCTCTGTAAGCAAAAATAAGCGATAATAAAGAATCAGCCTGATAGACATTATGAGTGATATTGTAGAGGATAGATCCGATGTCGAGATAATACTAACAAACTCCCTATGAGTGCGGGCAAGGCGGGGAGATAATATATTCAACATCTGCAATAAGGGAGTATCTTCCCTGATAAAAACTGTTTGTTTTCGAAAACCCTCTTCATAAAGGAGTTGTTGATATGCATCTCGATAACTCTTTATTAAAACCAGAGACAAGGAAGACACCTCTAAAGTCAAAGTGGCCTCAACATCCATAAGTTAATATACCTCATACATATAAATAGAAGTCCTAATAGCCCAAATTGGAGAAAGGGCCAAAGCAGAAGTAGTGATCGCCAAAGGAGGAATCACATCTTGAATAACTTGAGCATTGGAAAGGTCATAAAACATTTTCAGCTTTTCTAATTGATCCATTTTATTTGAAAAATACAATCACATGTGTAAAAAAACCTGAAGACTTTGTCCTTATAGAATATTTCTTTCCATTCATTCTGGGTGATTGCACTCACAATAGCATAAGTTTCAATTTTACTTTTTCCCAACTCGGTAAGATGTTCCTAGTGAAGACCAAACCCTTCCTCATGATCGAGCCCATCAATCCATATTATATTTCCTCTTTCATTTCCATCTTGACCGAAGAGAGAAAGCTCAACTTGGTACAGTAGGAATAGGTGTCTCAGTTAAAGTATATTTTAGACCTGTACTTTGGGTATAAAATTCTACATAAGAAAAACAATTTGGCATGGAGATAGCAAAAAGAGTGATGGGATGCAGGAGTGAAGGGCTTTACCATTAAGAAGTATCCTGAAAAGTCACCCAAATCTAGAAGAGGGAGAAAGGAAAAGACTTTGAACAAAGAATTGTTACTCTCTTTAATGAATTCTCTCAAGGATGAAGGAACACAATTGTTTTTGGAATAGTAACCATAAGTTTTTAATACCTAGGTTGCAAAAAACTTTCAAACACTCGACTCCTCCTATTAATAGCAAATTGCAATTGAAGGATTCAAACCATCTAGAAAGAGAAGTCACAAGATCAACAACTAGATTTCCTCTCGTGGATACACCCAAAATCTAGTTCACTCAAGTACACTATAAATTGTGCCATTCACATCACCACACGTGCTAGAAAAAGGCGACGAAATATCCCCATGATGAAAAATCATTTAATTCACTTGTTCCCCACTACTTTTTCACCTAACTCAAAATATTTCAGGTCTTACTTACTTTTGATAACACCCTATAGATCAGCCAATATCACTTAAGGCTTCCCCCGAACCCTTAAGTTTCTGTGAAACCTAGTGAGTAACTGTTGTAGGTCGGCCAAAGATTCAAAGGCCTAAATCTCGTTCTGTCTCAAATCCACTATACTTAATCCAAGGTATAAAATCAGTTCACAATAAAAGGGAAAGATATATTCTTTGATCTTCACTTTTCACTACACTCTTCTTTAGTCATTCACTGACTTGGGCTTTGGATTGCTAATCATGCAAGTCCACCCTGTGCTGCCATGACCAAGATCGACACCACCGTTCAAGATCTTTGATTCTCCAACTACATCCATTTTTTATTCCTAAAGGTAACAGAAACATTAGACTAGCCCATTTGACCTTCCTAAGTTAAAGGCTTACTAAAAATTATAGATGTAAAAAAATTGGTACATATAAAGTCTCGATAATTAAGACATCTATTTATCCGCTTATTTTAAGTCTCATTATTGAATGAGTAATTATGCATGTTTTTATTGATTTTAAGAGGCTAAATTAAGTAATATAATTAATCTCTATTAAACAAAAGAATTTTTATCACGGCTGAAAAGGAATTTAATCTTGGTTTGGGGAAGAGGTAACAAATGGTACTATAAAAAGTACGTTGCTTTCCTCCCTTAGGCCACGGGTCGAATTGAAAAACTAGAAAGCGTGCTACTTTTCACCTTAGTTGAATTAGTTAATCAAGGTGAAATACCGCACTTTTCCTCTCGGATTATAATAATATTTGAGGTGATAGGTATTTGGGGAATGGTTTTTACCTCAGTTGGGAGTTCCAATCAAGGGGAAATCCCTTGCTTATTTAAATTATAAATTTTCTAAATTTTAAATAATTTTTGTTTTAGCTAGAATTTTTTCGTTCTGATCTACAAAACATCAATTTTTTTTGACAAATTCTGAATCTTTCTCGTCATTATTATCATTAACAACAACTACTACTACAAAAGAAAAATCAATAGAATTGTTAAACATTAAATATCAACAACAACAAAATCATTAGAATCGTTAAATATTAAATCCCAACAACAACAACAAAAATAAAAATAAAATCAACAAAATCGTTAAATATTAAATCTCAACAACAACAACAATAACAATAAACATTTTAATTGACAAAACCACAACAACAAACATTGCTAAGTTAGACACATGTTTTTATAACTAACATTAAACATTTTTAATAAGCATTCATTGAAGAAAATTAATTTTAACAATTACAAGAGAATATATTACATTAAGGAACCAAGCTTGAAATGTTTCTGTGCTATTGCAATGCATTCTATAGAATGATGTTGTACTTTATGCAATTTCTTTCACTATCACTATTTTAATCATGTTGAGTTTTCATTTCACTATGCATCCAAGATGAATCATTATGACATTCACGTTCAGATTGGCTGGTGAGAGTTTAACGTGGATCTCTAACATTTCATGTCTATTGATAAGCTGACAATCTCTTGATCATTTATACTTTATGAAATTCTGGTATATCTTACTTCAAATGTCCTATGACATGCCAAGACATCTGATCTGAACAAAAACACATTAGTAAGGTATAAACATACATAATATAGTACTGAAAAGTAAAAAACAACACACATAATTGTTTACTCAGTTTGGTCTACCTACCTACTCTGGGGGCATACCAAGGCAGGGACAAGTCCACTATAATAGTATTAATTTGAAGTTAAACTCCCCCGTTTACAACATCTCACTTAATCACTACTCGTTCTATACTTATACCTAAGACTCACCTATGTATGAGGTCCTCTTCAATCCCTCATCAATCACATACAATGATTGGACAATAACAAGAAGACACACTTCCATGATAATACCTAGCTAAGACTCTTGACTAAGAAAAACACTTAGATTGCTTGCAAGCGTCCTCCAAGAAGAATACTATGTGTTGTACCCCAAAAAAATTTCCTCCCATTTTTAAGGTCAAGTGATTCAAGATATATCTTCATGCTCATGAACTACTCAAAGATTGATCAAGACAAACCCTCTCCTAAGCAATTGGTCTACAATTAGGGTTTTTCTCTTCTCAAAGTAAATGTGGTTTCTAATGCCTCAAGTGGACTTCATGCTTCCTTATATGTCTCAAAGTATCCACATGTCAAGATTTAAGCCTCATAGTGCAAGTTTGCTCAGTTAATTGCTCAAATGGTTGGAAATCAATTGTGTTAGACAAAAAGTCAACTGTGGTCAACATACAACCAAACTTCATCATTTTTGGTCAACATCAATATTTTGAAGTTACATTCATCATTTGATCAAGGTTTGGTCATGATTCATCAAGAAAACTCAAGATTCAATAAAAGTCAAAAGTTACTAAATTAGGGTTTTCTTAGGACAAATCAATTGAACTTTGTCCAAACATAACTTTCCCATACTTCATCATAAATTCCTCAACCAAATCTCATTTTAAAGGAAATTCAGTTCTCTACAACTTTTGTCTCCTATAGCATTTTTCCAAAAAAGGTTTCATTTGAGAGATATGGGCCAAGACATTATAGGTCATTTTAAAAGTCAACAAAAAATCATCGTTTCTCAAAGGAGTGTACATGAACATGGAAGATGCCATTGAAATGAAACCAAAAAGAGGTTTTAGAGGACATATTAAGATTTCTACAAAGTCCAACACCATCCTCAAATGTTGAGAGTTGAGCAAGATATGATTGGTGCAAGTTTGACAATTTTGAAGAAATGCATGAAGTGAATATTGAGCAATCTTGAATTTTTGTCAAATGGGCCTATGTTTTAAGGTTTGAAATATGTTTCTAACATTGTCAAGAACCTCTAAGCCTATCCATTCACTATCTTAATGTTTATTAAAATTTTTTTTTGATTTTATTCATTTAAATTCAAAATTAAATTAAATAAATATAAAATTAATGAATGGAGTGTGTAAGGCCTTGGATCTGAGTTGCTTGGGGTCCAAAAAAGAAAGTTTTGATACAAAATACAAATCAAATATTTCTCATCAATACCATATATTTCCTTCATATTTTTTCCGACCTAATTCACTCCTTATAAGTAGAAGAGCAAGACCACGAGAAAAAACACGGATTGCTGCTCTCAACAGCCTAGAGAAAATTCTCAAAATTTTCAAGGTTAAGGGCAAACTCAAACCCTATTCTCCAGCCATTCTCAATCCGTTTCAAGCACTCAATCATTATCCTGAGGTTCCCAAGAGGCGATCCAAGCACTCACCCAAGCTCGAAGCAACCCTCTCCCTCACCCTCAAGTCCACCAGTTTGGTAAAAGTTTTGGATCTCAAACCTTTAATTCCTGAAATTTAAATACATTTGATGTTTACATACATGTTCATACTGATGTTTGTGATTGTTTAGAACCATTACACACAATCTTTGAGGCCTAAATCGTAGGATGCCATTATTAGGGTTTAAAAATTGTTAATCATCGAACTGCATGATACATGATGTTTCAGTCCAAATGGACACCACCATTGGATTCGTATCCCTCGAATTAGGGGGTAGGGTCTTTCCTTTGCTTTTATTTTTGCTATTTTGCAGGTTTGGAGAATTGGCTCGTCGGAGAAGGCGACCGGGGCTAGGGCTCCGGTGATTCTACGACCTCTGACTTGTTGACTGCGAGCGTGGCGAGGCATGATTGCACCATTTAAACACAAGGACCCACTTGATTTTAAGTTTTATTTTCCGGAATTAATTTCTAATATATATTTATAAAATTAAGAAAATAAACGGATGTATCACCTGTAACACCCGTAATAAAATAAGTAATTTAATTTAAGATTATGAAGTATGTTCCGATTTATTTAGTAATTAAGTAAATTATCGGTAGAATGGTTAAATTAATAATCGGGTAAAAATAGTTAGAATAAAAATAATATTAGAATTATTATTTTATTTGGAATAAATAAATTAAATGTAGAATATTAATTATAAGAGAAAATTAGTATTTTTGGGGAGAATTATTTAATAAACCAAATTTATTAGAAGCTACTATATGTATTGAATAACCTAGTGAAATAAGGAGAAAAATATTGCTTGCAAAACAAAAAGAAGACCAAGCCCTAGTCGTGGAGAGAAAAACCAGAAGGAGAGGAAGGAAGAAAAGTTGGAAACAAAGGTGCTAGGAGGGATCGTTGTTGTCCGAGAGTTTCGTTATTCCGATCGAATTTTCGAGTTCCCGTCAATCCAAGGTAACGGGTGGGGTTCGAGTTTTATAATCGATTGTAGGATGGTTCGTATGTGGGGTTTAGGGCTACATAATTACACTGCTAATCGTATTTCGGTGATGAATTTTTGTGTGCTGGAATGATTTATATTGCTGGGATTGAAATCTGTAATATATGCAATTAATATTATGAGTAATCGATGCAATATTTGGTGTTGGAATCGTATTGTGCCTGGAAGAAAAGGAAGAAAATTGCAAGCTGCCATAAGGAGGGAGGCGACCGCCCCCTGGGAGAAAGAAGGGAGGAGGCAACCGCCTCAGGGGGTAGGAGTTTGGAGGCGGGGGCCTCAGAGTTGGAGGCGGGGGCCTCAGAGTTAGGGTTTATGGGCCTCAACTACGTGATGTTGTCCTGCGTGTGTGAATTGCTTGCGGATTAATTAATCAATTTTGACTGATGGTTTGAGAGTTGGGATAGTACAATAGGACCAGAATACTAATAGTGTAATGAAAATAATAATAGTAGTAGAAGCAAATAATTGATGATAGGTAGCAGAAATGTTCTAGCAGCAATAGGAAAATATATTGGTGAAGTAGTATTTAGCAGCAGAAAATTGTAACAGTGTAGGAGTATAATTAGAAGTGTAGACTTATTGGTAAAGCGAGCTATAATAATGCAGAATTATTAATGAACTGTCAGAATTAATTAGTAGAATAATTAGAACTAATTACTGATGTTGCAGAAACTAAAATACGGTGTAGAAATAATACTGTCAGTTGAAATAAGCGGAGAAAATAGTTTATCGGAATTGGACGAAACTTTACGGGATAGTTCGGGTATACGGGTAGTTAATTAAAATAGTGTCATTTTGTTGAATTTCGCATTAGTTGCTTGATTGTTGATACAGTCGGAACGTGTTGGTTATGTACGAATTGGATGATCTAATTATGTGGCAAAAGCTGAAGATAAAGTTGTTGAATAAATTTATCGTTGCATCTTGTTTAAGTTGTTAATTGTTATTGAAGTTGTTAATTGTCGTTGAAGTTTAATTTAATCGTGTTAATTATAAATTGTATTGTTGTTGATGTTGCTAATCGTTGTTGAAGTTGTTAATCGTTGTTGAAGTTGAAGTTGATTATATTAACTATAAGTTGCATTGTTGTTGACGTTGTTAATAGTTGTTGAAGTCGAAGTTGATCGTGTTGATTAAGTTGATGCAGTTAATGCATGATTAAGTTGTTGTTGTTTTAAGTTGTTGATGTTGTGGTCGTTGTATCATACATAGCATGTGCATTATTAAGTTGGCCTGGATTGACACCATGTTGTAAGTTGAAGGCTTATGCCTTGTTGAATGCCTCGATAACCTGGCATATTTTTATGTTGGGAGTTTTGCTCCAAATGGATCCACATGCATCTGCATTTGTCGAGTCGCATTGAGTCGCATTTAAGTTGTTACTGATTCTATGTTGTTTGGTGGATATTATATGTTGTTGATTCTATGTTGTTTGGTGGATATTATATGTTGTTGATTCTATGTTGTTTGGTGGATATTATATGTTGTTGACTTTATGTTGTTTGGTAGATATTATGTGTTATCGATTAAAGTAGTAATTATTGTATTTTTTTTACTTAAGCATATGAATTATCGCATTTCGCTATATTATTCGATATCTCACCCTTTCTATTTTGTTGGCCGTTACCTTTATATTGGTAACGTGCAGGTATCCAAGAATGGAAGAATTAGTTGATGTCGGTTCAAGTCGGTGTCTTTGCTCTGATACGTAACACTCGGGGGGACGTTGGTCTATGTTGTTTATATTGTTGACTCTAGTTGTTATTAGTATAATTTGTTGAAATCCTAAGTGATGCTGTGAAATAAAAAGTTGTTAAGTATGTTGAAAGTCGAACAGGAAGTTTAAAATTGCTATTAGTATGATATATTCAGTTGTATAACTATGAATTCCGCTGCGTAGTAATAAAAAGTATTTTGTTTGAATGTTATTGCAAGTTGTTATGAGATTCTCCGAATTAAAAAGTGTTATGTGTCTTATCTATGTGTGTTGTTAATGTTGAAATGTGGCATCCCATGTTTGTTGAAAATTTTAATTACTCTGATTTTCGATATATTTTCCGGGTAGATTTGGGGTGTTACATCACCACCCCAGTGGTTCAATATGCGCGCGTATGGCTTTCACCCATCAGGTCGCTAGTTCGAGCCTGCCTTTTTCCAAAAAAAATTCAATAATTTCTTATTCCTGCAGGCAACACATACATATTTCCAAGAGCAACATATTAATGCCACAAGCATGTGGCTCACTGGCAAGTTTTTGGACCTGTGACCCCAAGGTCACGAGTTCAACACTCAGCCACAAAACCTAATTTTTATCACTTGTTGCCATTTTATTTTTCATTTTATTTTCAATTTCTTTTTTAATTTAATTTCTTTTCAATATCTTTTTTAAAATACTTTAAAAAATCATAAAAACATTTTATTTTCAGTTTTAGGTCAATTAAATCTTTATTTAATTTTTGACACAATTTTTTTTTATATTTTAACTAGGTTTAAAATTATTTTCTTAATTAAATTGTAATATATTAATTAATTTCTTTTCTTATTAAAATTAAATCACAAAAATACAAAAAATATGTTTTTTAATATTTAGGTTTTAGAATATTTCTACCTTGATTAAAACTTTTTTTTCTATTTATTTATTTATGCCTTTGTCTTTTAAATTCTAGAAATCGATGTATAGGTCGCACGAGTATTTTTGTAATAGAGTAGCTTAAATTTCCTCGCATATTTTTTTAATTATGTAACTACTTATAGGACGTAATAATTTAGGACTTTACTTTCTCGCATTTTATTATTATGTAATTGGCCCAAAGTCATGGAATAGTCTTAGGTTTAAATTCCTGCACTTTACTTTTTTGTACAAATATTAACCACTAGATGTATGGTAATAAGATTGTATGGCAAGATCTAAAATCAACACTAGAAAACCCTAATTCAAGATAAATATCTGAATCAACACACTCTTTGCACACTTGAACCGCTAGGGTAGCCTCTCTTGTTTCCTTACAAACATAGGCATGTCCCTCGAACGTAGGGATATCCTTAGAAAAGTTACCTACGAATAACATCATCATAGTCCCTTCGATATAAAAATCATAGTCCCTCGATGAACCTCGATTGTTGCCTACGAATATATGATCTTGTCCCTCGATGTTTCCTATGATTAAAATGATGATAGTCCCTACAAAGTTGCTAAGGTATCCTTACATGTTGCCTTCAATGACCATACGACGACCCTACTCTTGTCCCTTCACATCCAATGGATAGGGCTACCTACCAACTAATGGTACGAATAACACTATCCCTAAAGGAGAAGGAAAATAACAAGAACGACCTTTGAGTGGGTAAAACTCTTAATTGCTTGCTCATTAAACAAAATACTTTTCACACCTCACATTTTCAAACAAATATTTTCAAACACTTCGTACGCATTCTTGAGGACTGATACAAGAATCATTTTACGAATTTAAATCAAAATATTTGCAAAAAAGTCACACACAAAAGCAAGTTTTCAAAAGTGAGCTAATCAATTAAGAGCCCGCAGATAACTACGGATGAAAAGGGTGCTAACACCTTCCCTTTTCATAACTTACCCCCCGAACTCAGAATCGACAAAAGGTCTTTCCTGTTCTTTTCAACTTTCCTTATTGGATAAAAGAAAAGTCGGTGGCAACTCTTGCTAACCGCAACATTTAGGATAAAACGAAAAACAACTAAGTCATTTCTCCCACCGTGTTACACTACGTCATGGTTAAAAGCTTTGAGGAGAACAATAACATATATTACAACTCTGTAACACAGTCTAACTCATAACCCAAGTGGATCACACAAACTAACTCTTCTAGGGAGTGGCATAAACGACAAAGCCCTGATGATTCTTCATCACGGACCCGTACTTTTTCTAGGTTATAAACACTTCTATTTATAACTTTTTTCCCAACTGGATTTGGGCTTCAAATCACAGTTCATAGGTTGTTACAACTTTGTAGAAGATTCTGCAACAAAATAAGTCTTTAATCAAATCCTTCCTAATTTATCTCCATAATTAGAAAGTGCATATTCTTCTTGATTCTGACTTAAATCTTCTAGACCTATAAAACATCGCCACATAGGGTAGGATAATATTCCCATAACATCCTGCATCTGTTAAATCTTGAACTGATCCAACTGTCCAGCTCAGCACAGGTGAGATGTCGAATGACCCTGCATAGGACATCTTATCTGACATTTTGCTCCAGATGTTGAAACACTTTAACTCAACATGTCTCAAATTAAAATAGGATTTCTTGTTCAACCTGTTCTTCAGAGCCATTGATCACATCTTTTTTAACATATTGCTGCTATATTTGTTTTACTAAAATTAATGTCAATCCTAAAAATAGAGAACAAACTATTTCCCCCTTTGGAAAATTTTGGCTAAAACAAATAAACACATTACAAATTAGATTAAAACAATAAAAATTACAATAATTAACTTAGTCTTCATAAGCTACTAAGCACATCAACATGGAGGAACATCTCTTTACAAGCACAATGATGTTAGGGCATCATGTTCGACATCTTCTTCATAACAGCTCCATTGCAATACCCAAACTCAATACCAAAGAATATCAACCTCAGGATATGAGAATAGAAAGTCCAGAAGTCATTTGGTGCACATGAGGAAGAAGATAGCCTATACTTCTCCTCAACCCAGGAACTTATTCTTGTCACATATGAATAAGTCTTCCTTTCAAATGGTGGAATAAGATAACCCTTCAACAACCACCAGTTAACCTAGGGCATACGAGGAAACTTAAGAAGTATCCAAACACCAGTCAACCTATGGCATAAGAGAAAACTTAAGAAGTATTCAAACACCATCATGGGTAACTTGGAACATAGGTCACAACTGTGGTCCCAACTCAGATCATAAGTCACAAAACAATAGGATAGAAAATCGTATTCAACATATTTGTACAACATCTGGAACTACCAACTCTAGACAAAACATTTGAGCACACCCTTTCTCCCCGAATTTAGCCAAAAATTGGCAAAGAAGGCCTTCAAAAAAGCATATCCAAATACAACTCACTCATATTCTAACAAAACCCATAAAGATTATGGAACCACCAAACACTCATAAGTTGAAAGAGGGAGGGAGTAACCTTTATAAATAGATGAGCATTACATAGAAAATAATGATCCTTGATTGTGGCAATGCTCTTAGTCAAAAAGGAAACATTATTTGAGGAGAAAAATTGCCACCAAAATCAACATGCACCATCCAAAATATATTTGAACGTCTTTAATATCTATGGGCAGATTCTTCTGGACAGAAATAGTCCCAATACATGCACATGTATAGTCAATCACACTTTCTAGACTCCATTCTGACACATGTTTGATCAAATTGTCCATAATATTTATTTATTGGTCTGAAACGAAACATGTCCTGAATAATGTACTGACATCCAGTCAGACATTGTCTTCTTTCATGCACCAATATATCTTTAACATCCAGTTAGGAATTCTTCACGCAACCAATCACAAGTTCTGAAGCACAAACACAATGCCTTCCACTGAACTCTAATTATACTTCTCTTACTTAGAATTAACGCACACCAAGACAAGTGTGATATCTCCCATCAATAAAGACCCTCATAGAGTCCTTCCAAAAAAAATTTGAGAAAAATAAATTCTCCCAGACATAGACACTGTCTTCTAGTGAGACATGTTCATATGGCTAGAACCAAAAATGCCTTGTCAAGAACACCAGATAACTACTTATAGTAGTAAAATGTCTCAAAATGTTGCCTCACATCACAACCTCACTAGAGGAACATAATATCCACAAGCTTGGAAAACACGCAAGCTTCACAATATTTGCAGCATTGCCATAATAATCCATAGACAATCACTTGACTCCCCCTATCATGGATAAACAGTGCTCCTTCTGAAGATAATCACTTGAGCACCAGATGGAAACATATGAAAGACTTCATATTCCCATAGTGAAGGACTACAACTTAACACACCTGCTGAGCACAGTTACACCATGTATATTTCAGAACCATGGCCTTACAGATACACCCACATTGTCATGCCTTCAAGACATCATACCACCTTAATCTGATGTCACTCATAACCTCCAAGCCTTCTTAGTTTTCTTAAAATCTTTACTAATATTTAGACTAACCAATCTCATCTAGAGATACTTGTAACCGAAGAAAAAAAACCTCCTCAAAAATGTTCTGATCAAAACACCTTATCTGACACAATTCCTCTACCCTTACATCTACTAGTAGTTGCTGATACTAGTGAAGTCTTCAAAGTTATTAGTCATGCATTTCCAAAACCTATTACTATAAATAAAATCAGAATCTCCACATTCAAATCCACATAGTCAAAAACTCTGCTTCTGACAATGATGCTTGAGCATCCAACTCCATATGCACAATCTCAGGCATCTTCCAAATCTAACATGATGCTACAACATCATTTAGGACATCATCTTCTTATCACAGAACACAATCAATATGGTTCTTAGTTCATCACCCAAAGGACTCATTGTGCATATAATTCCTTAAAGAAGCTTCCAAAAAAACACAGCAAGTGCAACACATTCTGGTTATCACAAACACCTGAATATCATGGAGAGAAGTAAACTCTCACACACTCTCTGAAATGTAATGTTCAAAATACAGACTTGCATAAAACCACATACAAATAATCAGTTCTCGTCAGAGTATTTACCATCAGTCTCATACACAACCTCAACAGAGAAACAATTAGAAGATAAGACTACTTCCTCACACGAAGTAAAACATTTGATTTGGAAATCTTCTTATGCACACCTTTGGCGTCAGCTGATGATAGACACCATGCACACCACAAAATCATTTTATATTAGGACATTTGATTGACCTTACACTCCACCCTGAGCAAACAAACTTCCTTGGGTGAAGAAGCAAACCTTTGAGATGATGTTCCAACATCAGATCAGCCTTCAGTCTCCCTTAATATGGACTTGGATATAATATCCATAGTAAACTAAACACAACTCTTGGAGGGAATACAAGAGACATAACAACAGCTGATCAACCTTAAGTATCAGACCATAAATTCATGCAGTAGCATGCATACCCCAAGAATGTTCTTCTCATACCCTCATACCTCTGATCTCACTTTGAGGTGCTAGACGCCATCCTTCTACACATGAAGAGGAGACTTCCTCTAACATATATCTGAAGCATATCACAACAAACAGGGTATTGATTGATCATCATACCACAAGCAGAGTATTCACCGCAAGTCTTCTTCTCCCAATTCTTGAAGACACGAGGATTACCTTCAATTTGCAAAAGAAAATATTCTAATATGCGAGGACACCACATAGATGAACCTCATCACAAAGAGAACTTTCCTTGGGTAAACACATCCAATAAGGCCCGGTCAACAAACTCCTCCTTATCCATGGAGAACAAAACTAGAAAGCTCATCCCAGGTGGTTTGGATGACACCTTAACAAAAACAACAATCAATCAACTACTTAAGTTTATACATCCTTATAGAACACAACCTTTTGGATGCCTTTTTCACTATAAAAAACAAGATTTCCATGCTCTCACAGACTTTATAATAATATCAAGTTTGAGTAAAAAAACCTTCATCCTGTTTATAAGAAACACCACCATCCATATTGAGGAAAATAAATTCTCAATAAAAAGATGTTGCGGCATTATGACTAACATTTATTCAAGGTCTTCCAACTCCAAATTTGGAATTCCCTTTCCACACCTGCTAGGAGCATCTTAGAGAATCATAAATTCCCCCTAAATAGAAGAACATCCTCTGCATTCCTGTTTTCTTATATCAGAAATAAACTAACCTCAGGAGTAAATAACATGTTGATCACACCTTGATCAACACAAATATCTAAGACATGTTTCTAAACCAGAAACTTCTTAGACTCATAGCCCAGATGCCTCCTATTCCAGATCAGGAGAAGGTTCTAAACATATATGATCAACACACATTTGCTTAGCACCCAAAGCATTTGCAATGCAACCCCTTAATAATTTTGCACAACTTTGATGTCATGTTCTAACATCTAGTAGGACATTATTCCAGGGGACACGCCAAAAGATCCTTTATACTATACTTCCTTCAGATCTCTTTTCAACAAACTCATCAAAAGTTTCTTTATGAGTGTACCTGATAAATAAAACTCAAGTATATTTGGAAACTTTACGAAGTTAGTTGAGGTTGTCTTGCACAAACTACATCATCATACAATAAACCTGTTGAGGAGACCAAACCCTAATGCCATTCCTATACTTGCATTCTAGGAAAATACCTTACTAAAGTCTCACCACCAGAGACACAAGGAACAACCAGGATTACATTAGATACCATGCAACATAACACACAACAAAAATCCTAAACAACCTTCAGGCACGACTCAATCATCCATGCACAAAAACACCACAAATCAGGTGTCAACAAAACAACATAGGTTTGAAAATAAATCAAACCCAAAAACAACAGATCACCATCAAAGCTATATGCCTCAAATAGGGCCAATACACAGCCTATCACGAATAGTTCATCCTTCACTTCAAGGGACCATTTAAATAACAATATGAACTATCTAAGTCAAAAAAAGTTTTAGTAGATACTTTCTTCCTTGCCTATGAACCAAAAAATATCATCCCAGGATCTCACCCAGAAACAAAATAGGATGTCTGCTCTAATACCAATTGAAATGCTAGTATATCAGACTTCAGATGTTCTATGACATATCAAGACATCTAATCTGAACAAAACACATTAGCAAGGTATAAACATACATAATAGTACTGAAAAATAAAAAAAAACAACACACATAATTGTTTACTTAGTTCGGTCTAATTACCTACTTTGGGGGCATACCAAGCCAGGGATAAGTCCACCATAATAGTATTAATTTGAAGTTAAACTCCCCCGTTTACAACTTCTCACTTAATCACTACTCATGTTATACTTATACCTAAGACTCACCTAGGTATGAGGCACTCCTCAATCCCTCACCAATCACATATAGTGATTCCATGACAACAAATTAGAAGATACACTTCCATAGCAATACCTAGCCAAGACTCTTGACTAAGAACAATACTTAGAGTTGCTTGCAAGCTTCCTCCAAAAACAATACTACCTCTTGCTTGAAAGCTTCGAGGATAACAATAACAGAGATTACAACTCTGTAACACAGTCTAACTCACAACCCGAGTGGATCACACAAACCAACTCTTCTAGAGAGTGGCACAAACGACAAATCCCTAATGGTTCTTCATCTCGGACCCGTGCTTTTTCTAGGTTACAAACACTTTTATTTATAACTTTTCCCAAGTGGATTTGGGCTTCAAATCACATCACATCAGTTGTTACAACTCTGCAGAAGATTCTGCAACAAAATAAGTCTTCAATCAAATCCTTCATAATTTATCTCCATAATTAGAAGTGAATATTCTTCTTAATTCTGACTTAAATCTTCCAAAACTATAATACAACGCCACATAGGATAACATAATATCCTCATAATATCTAACATCTTATCTAACACAATATCCTGCATAGCACATCTTATCTAACATGTTGCTCCAGATGTTGAAACACTTCAACTCAACATGTCTCAACATAAAATATGACTTCTTGCTCAACCCGTTCTTCATAGCAAGTAATCACATCCTATTTAACAAATTGCTTCTATATCTTTTTACTAAAATTAATGTCAATCCTAAAAATAGAGAACTAAGACTTTATAAATAGACAACAAAGATTCATTACTTAATTTTTTCATCAAATTGGACAAAAGTTTTTCCCTCGATTGTTAGCTCATCCGAGGTATTATGTCTTAAATAAATAAAATAAAATAAAATAAAATGTACTAAAATAGAGTTGTTGGGATAAATTTAAAATAAAACTTAAAAAAGGATTAAAATTGTAATTTAAAATTTTAAAAAATGGACTAAAATCATGATTTTTGAAATGACGGGACAAAAATTCAATATAACATTAAAAAAAAAAAAAAACTTTTTTTAAAATACGGAAATTAAAATCAAGAAAAAAATAAAATTGGAGGATAAAGTTACAATTAAATAAAAAAAAATACCGATAATACACTTGGTTAAATCTCTTAATTTTTAAATCTTTTAAGTAGGAGTTTTTAAAGTTTAGACTTCAATTTTAAAAAATATATAAATTGATAGGTCTTTTAGAAACCACGATGGATAGAAGATAGCACAGCCACAAAACTTAGCTAAACCACTATTGACTTAACTCACTTAAGATTGCATATAATTCAACAACTTCATTTAATTTCTGTGACACAGCACAAACAATTTCATATCTGTGTTATAAATACCCGGCATGAATAATCCAACCAATTCAAGTAAATTGGTTGCAGACTTTAATTAGAAAATGGAACGTAGTTCATTGGATTTGATGGCTTCATGTTCTCTCCTGTCTTTTGCTGTTTGAATAGTAGTTCACAGAACCTTCACAGTTCATTATTTCAATAGTGGATTAACTTTGGTTAAATGGATAGTAAATTATTCTATATAAAATAATTGCGATTAATAAGATATAAATTTTTTTCATATAAAATTTAAAACGTAGAGTTTTTTCTTTGAGCTTAGATCCTCCCCTTCAAAAAAGAAAATAAAGATATAAGCGTACACTGAATTCATACATTTCAACAACCACTTCTTTCACCTTATTAAAAAGTTTAGAAAGTTTACTTTCACTAGAATGACATCAATATATTTTCATTTGATAAAATTATAAACTTTCTCAAAATCTATTTTAGTTATGTTCTAAAGGCTATTCTTATTTTCTTTCTATTCTTTTTAGTTGTCAGTTAAGATTTGAAAAAATATGATTAAACTTTAGAAGATGTGATTATAGTGTGAGGGTTGGTTAGATAGATGTGTGTAAACCAAAGAAAAACGGTGGACTTAGAGTCTTTGATTAAATCTAACTCTTTTAGAAAAATGGCGGTGGTGTTTGATTGTTGAGTTCATCAATTTTGAGAGGGATATTTTGACTGAGAGGTAAGAAATGGATATTTTCATTACTATGATTTTTTTGATTAAATGTCTATTTAATATCACAACTTTTAAAAATATATACAGTTATATCATTGATATAATTCAAAATTATAATAATTGACATCTCAATTTCTTTAATACCCAGCAGTCAACTTTCGCTATCTCTCTCTTTCATGTATTTTTCATTTTATAACCAAAATATATTAAAGGTCATAATCTTGGTAACCATATCTAAGATTATGTACATTGGTTTTATTATTTAATATTCTACTTTTTTATTTTTCTATCATCCACATCATCTTCTATTTCTTCTACCTAATAATTTAACACTCATTCAATTTTTATTCACTACAATGATTTTGTTTAATAAAATTCAACACTTTATCCCATCATCATTCACAACACACTAAAAATTTAAATAATCATAACAACCAATTAGATTTTGCAAAGTATTGTATATGACATCACTCCTTTCTCATTCAACATGTTGAATCTTTTTAACACCAATTAATCCACATCATTTTCAACACCTCATTCAACACTTCATTACAAGCATTCAACTATTGAATAAATTATTCAACACCTCATTCAACACTTCATTACAAGCATTCAACTATTGAATAAATTATTCAACACCCCCATTATACATAGTCTAATGCAATGGCTCCTGATTCCTTTAGAGGAGGTATGGTGTCAAGATTTCATATCGTTTTTCCTTGGTGGAAAGGAGTCCCCTTCTAGATTTTAAATTTGTTAACTCTTCTGATTGGTTTATGGATGGATTAAGGAGGAAAATGAAATCTGACATGCACACATATTTTTGGAATGACTCTTGGATATAGCTCATCCCTTTTAGAATTACTTTTCATAGGCTTTTCTTGATATCTAGGAAAAAAGGAGTAAGTGGGTGATAATGGTTTTTGGGAAGACGGGGTCACGGCCTGTGTTGTGAAAAAGGATGGCAAGAACAGAGTATAACAGAGTTTTTTTCGGCAAGAAACCCACAAGGGTAAGAAAGAGGGAAGCAAGAAGAACACAATGAAATTGGTTATAAACTATTTTTCTTTACTTTCTATTTGAAACAAGATTACAAGTGTTACATAATAACAAATAACCTCTCTCACTCTAATTAGGATTTGCAATGTTGCAATGATGAAAGACTATTATGCTATTTATTATAACACTAACACACTAAACTAATGGGCTTTTACACAGAGACTCATTACAAACTAACTTAGATAGCATGCTAACTTAAACAATTGGGCATAACAAGCATGCCCAATTTGACATGCTAATAAATCTAGCAAATATTGAATGATGGATGTTAAAACAACTTCGGCTATAACACGCACTATTTTGACACCAACATGCGAACAGACTTAGACCTCATGGTTAAATATTGTCAGACTAGATGCCCCTTTAGCTAACCTATAGTTTGATCCTATATCTCACAAATTCCCACCTTGAAACAAACTCTATAACATCAAGGGAACAAACTAGCTTTCTTCATGCAGCATTCTCAACTGCATACAGTGGAAAAACTTGCAACTTGGCAATGTCTTGGTGAATCAACATTGTGATCAGTCAAAACCTTCAGCACTTGGACTTCTCTGCGCTTGATTATCTCTCTGACGTAATGCAACCTCACATCGATGTGCTTGGTTTGCTCATGCTAGGATGAATTCTTTGATAGGTGTATAGCACTTTGACTATCATATTAACAATGATAATTCGATCTTGAAGTTTTAGCTCCTTAGGAAAACCTTTAAGCCACAATGCTTCTTTCACCACTTTAATGAGACCAAAATATTTTCCTTTAATGGTTGATAAGGCAACAACCTTGTGAAATATCGTTGTCCAACTGGTTGTTGTGCTAAACATAGTGAACACATATGCGGAAATATATTTTCTGGAAAATCCACACAACCTGCATAATTAGAGTCGACATACCCTTTGATTACTTCTTTTCTATCTTTACCACAGGCTCCGCCATAAATAAGACTACGTTCAGAGAAACATTTATGTACATTAGAATCCACTTTAATGCTTGTTTGTGATCCTTCCTTGAATTCGCCATGTACCTGTTTACAAGGCTTATTGTAAATGTTATGTCACGTCTAGTACATATCATATCATACATTAAATAACCTACTATGTTAGTATATTTAATGCTATTCATTTAAGCTCTTTAGGCCTCACTATTCATTTAATCCTCGACATTGTTGTTTTCTATGAGAATATCATCCACATAAAGCAACAAAATAAAAAATGAATTTCCAAGTCTAAATCTGAAGAAAACGCAGTGGTCAAACTGACTTCTAATGAAACCTATATGTGCCATGAACTTGTAGAATCTCCTATTCCACTATCAAAAGATATTGTTTCATACCATATAATGACATGTTAATATTGCACACATAATCTTCCTTTCCCCTTTCTGCATACCCTTCATATTGCCTCATTACGACTTTTTCATCTAGATCTCCATACAAGAAAATAGTCCTCGTGTTCATTTGTTCCAGTTTTAGGTCGAAATGTTCCACCATGGAAAGTAACATTCGAATGGAAACGTGCTTCACAATAAGAGAAAACACATCATTGAAGTCAACACTTTTTTTCTAAGGGAAACCCTTTGCGACCAATATTTCCTTGTATCTCTTCAAAGTGGCTCATCGGTTTCCCTCCTTAACGTTGAAAATCCACTTACACCTAACTAACCTGGACCCAGAAGGTTTCTTGATCAGTTTCTAAGTATGGTTATCATAAATAGATTTCATATCATCAGCTATGGCCTTCATCCATTCAATCTTATTTGGACTCCTCGTAACTTTGTTATGGTCTATAGGTTCTTCATCTAGAACCTTGCTTGCAGAGATTAAGGCATAAGCTATGATATTTGTGTACTCATACCCTATAAGCTTTTACTCCTTTAGGATATCTCATGAACATGCATCTCAGAGCTCTAGGGTTGACCTTGTCTTGCTTAATGTGAGCATAGGCTATGCATCCAAATACTCTAAGTTTGTCGCGCGCAGATCAAAACGAGTGTTTTTGAAAAATGTAGTTTAGAGACAATGACTCGAGAATCGTATCACAAGGATTCTTGTATTGTTATTAACCAACGGAAAAATTATGGAGTGTTTATTTTAGGATTAATTTTGAAAGAACATAGCGAATAAGCGATAAAATAAGTGATTATAAAAAAAGTCGATCTAATGTTTTCAGGTTCCTGCTAATCATTGGTTTTTACCTTACCAATTCCCTAAGCGGCTTCGGTCTCTATTCAATTTCAATACCAATTGAATAGCACAATAGATATAAAACAGATTGAATTCCCATTCTAAATTAAGCAAAAAGATTAATACAATCGTGAATTAAGAAAACACGATATAAAATGCGATTTAACGACTAAGCGACGTAAACGATGATTAAATATTAGGAATACAATCATACGAATTTAATCAAGACATTCCAAGAAATAACAGATTAAGCAAATTCAATTTCATAAAATAGAATTGAAAGAGCAACGAAATTGAATTGATAAATTAAAAACCTCAAAGCGTCGGAACGAGATTACAATAGATCAACTTTGGATGATTAGTTCTCCATTCGAGTGTATAAGCAAGGTTTACTGTGAAAAGAATTTTTTTTACTTTAGCACGGCTGATACCCTTTTAATAGAATAAGGGTTTCAATTCTAATACAAATCGGGTCAGAAAACTTAACTTAGACCCATAAAATAATGACCCAAAAACAACTTATGCTAAAGGCATAAACTTCAACGAAATTTTCAACCTTGCTACAGTCTGATTCATCTTCTGGCAACAAAATGAAACTTGTAGATCTTTCTCTTAGCTTTCCAACGATTATTAGAACGCCTAAATCCAATTCATGTAGCTCAAGTTATGAATTTTTTATTGAAAGCTGCTAATAATGAAAATAAAATACGAAAATTAATTAAGTGCAAAAATAAACTAAATTATAAAAACATCATAAAATAGAAAAATAAATAAACTAAACCATGGAAATGCCTAAGTACAAACATAGAGAAATGTGTATCAAAATGCACTGATCAAATTTCCCCACACTTACACTTTTGCACTCCGAGCAAAATAAAATCAAAACTCATGAAACACCACAACATTCAGATACTCATTTCAGGCTACAAACTCTTCTTCGGTTTAGAGCATCAACATTCACTAATCTTGCACACTAAGGATATCGTAATAACATTAACCCGTAATTGTGCAGTCATAAGCCTCTCTCCTATACAAACCAATAAGAATCATGTTATTATGCCTAAGCCTAACTTATTCATCCCCCTTTTTGCTCTCTTTCATTCTGGTGCAATCACATTAAGCCCGTTACCTCCATATTCTCATAGTAAGGCGACCGGTTAGTGACTCTGATCCTTTTTACACAAGATTCTGGTAACTAAGTGACGTAATCCCTTGATTACCCAATTGTAGTTGCATGGGATTAGACTATAATTCACCCTACCAAGTTCAACACCAAAAACTAGTGATCCAACCAACAACGGGTGTTATTATTATGTTTTTGTAGGTTACACAATTTTTGGGTTAAGTGACTGGGTGAGGGTCACCCAACTTAGAAGGTGCATTCCCTATATTTTTTTTAATCAAAAAATTGGATCACTCACTTATATTCATCGGCTTCCTTACGTAGAGCGTGAGTGAGATGGTGCCGAATGCAAAGATAAACTACTCAAGAGATATTAGATAATTAGAATTCAAGGCTATGTCATAATAAGTATTCAAAATGATTTCCATACTCATGAGACTTATAGTGTTAACACGATACCGATCTTGTGAATTTTTATCAAGTCTCCACAACTAACCTTAGATTAATCTATAGCCCAATACTTTCAAAAAAATGCAGAGTGTTTCTATTTTTTTACTTAAAGAAAATGCAGAGTGTTTCTATTTTTTTTACTTAAAGAAAAGAAATAAACCAAAATAAAAACAAACAAAAACAAAGAAAAGAGATGATTCCATCCCCCCACACTTAAACATGCATTGTCCTCAATGAAAAAACAAGCATAAATAAGAGAGAGATGAGAGATAGGAAAGAACACACCCGAGTAGTCAAGGCGAATAGGTGATCATATAAGTAGACTTTCCCAATGAGATCTATTCTACAACTTCCTCTTCCAATGTGGAGCTCTCATGGAATAACTTAATGAATTGTCCATAACTTTACATTTTTTATAATTGCCTTCACATTTTATTCCAGGATCAAAGAATGTTCTTATAAAAGTAAAAGTGTCAAATGCACACGTGAAAGTGATGTCATTCCCACAACATAAAAGATCAATGGTTGAAGGGGTTGCCTCAATGTTTTTGTCTCATTTGAAAGTACCTTGTGCATACACATAAGTGAACTAATATCAAGAATATTAGTCAAGGTCCATCCAATTCTCTTTTTATGTTTCTTCAAAACCTGCAAAAACTTGTTTTCTTGATCAAAATCAAGGTTAGAAGAAATTGTAACCAAATATTTTTCATTCCTCTCTAAATAAGCATAATATATATTTTCAAGAAGTGGTTTCATCTCTAGAGAAGGTGGTTGTTCAATGGACCGTATGTTCTGAGCAGTCGTTGTTTCAGTAGCTTCATCTATATGAACAACTTTATTTGCAAGCTCATATGCATTAAGTTTATCAACTTGCAAGGCAACCTCAATTTCAGCACAAGCAGAGCAAATTTTAGTGTCATTACAAACATCACAAGAGTAAACATCATCAAAATCTGAAATCATCTGCCAATAAATCAGTACAAGTATCATCAACAATTTCATAAAGCAAATCTATTAGAAAAACAGAATTCTCTTCCAAGGGTTGTTGGTTAGATCCTTGAGCTTGTTGCATGACATTCATCCAAGTGGCAAGCTGTCCAATTTGTGTTTTCAAAGTCTGGAGAGTAGAATCTATTTGTTGTTGATACTGGAGACTATTTACAGTCATTTGTTTGACAATGTTGTGAAGGTTCGGAAGGTGCAGAGTACATAATCTGGAATTTTATGATATGCTTATGTGAATCCTCAGTTGCAAGACCATTAAACTTTGGCAAGAAATATTTTAATTCAAAATGTGCATCAGATGCAGGATAGTAATTACATATACCATTATAGTTTATATTAGGGGCTGCTAACTGACTCAAAATTCTTTGTTCAGTCATGTTATCAACAAACATAGAAATACCAACTATGTCCCAAAAAGGCAGAAACAAAAAGAAAGAATGAAAACGCTTAAAATAAATTCAAAAAAATATAAAAATACCAAATTTAATCTACTGAAATGAAATAAGAATTTTGAGAATTTTTTGGATTTTTTCGACACTATGAAAACAGTAAAAAAATAAATTAAAAATAGAAAAATGAGGATTTTTTCCTGAACTTTTGGAAAAAAGTCGGAGCAAATCGAAACAGTAGCTTCTAAACTTACCTAACAGGCTGGAATATTTACCACTATACTGCAACTCGTATTGTAACCCTGAAAATCAATAAACACAACAAAAAAACAAGAAAAAATAGCAAGAACACTAGACCTAAAACTAAACTATTGGCTAATTCAACAAGAATCTCCAACAACGACACCCATTTGATCCGCTGTCACGCGCAGATCAAAACGTGTGTTTTTGAAAAATGTAGTTTAGCGACAGTGACTCGAGTATCGTATCACAAGGATTCTTGTATTGTTATTAACCAACAGAAACAATTATGGGGTGTTTATTTTAGGATCAATTTTAAAGAACAGAGCGAATAAGCGATCAAAATAAGTGATTATAAAATAAGTCGATCTAATGTTTTTAGGTTCCTGCTAATCATTGTTTTTTTACCTTACCAATTCTCTAAGCGGCTTCAATCTCTATTCAATTTCAATACCAATTGACAAGTGCAATAGATATAAAACAGATTGAATTCTCATTCCGAATTAAGCAAACGAATTAATACAATCATGAATTAAGCAAACACAATATAAAACGCGATTTAACGACTAAGCAACGTAAACAACGATTAAAGATTAGGAATACAACCTGTACATAAATAAAATCCATTACCCGAGGTATGTCTACACTCCGACGACATAGACCAGATATTGGGCCGATGACTAAGTCGGTAGAAGGCATGTGGGCTCTCATTAGGCCGATGACGAAGTCGGCCGAAAGCAAGGGGTTCTCAACAGGCAGACACCCCGGCACCGAGAGGTTTCATCTACTCGGCTCCCGGAGGTTACGACCAAGTATGCTCATTTAAGAACTGCCTCATTAAGCTTAACGGTGCACATTACGCTATTCATGATAATTAGGAGGTTTCTCAGTTATGATTGATGAAGAGGCATGACAGTTACAGGAAGTAGTTAATGAGGTCTTTGGCACCTCTATAAATAGCGCTCCCGACTGAGGGATAAGCAAGACACTTAGCTTAGAGCACAAGTAATCTAACTTGTAGCTCTGAATCCCTAAAAATATTCATAGAATTATTCTAGCAAGAACATTTGACGCCCATCGTAGGGCCTCAATAAAACATTACCAGGCCACCGCATCAGAATTACAAAACAATTTCCACGACACCTGAAAATAATCCACCGCCGCCAGACTTGGCGCATTTGTTGGCCATGATTGATGACTTGCGCCAACACAATGACACCCTACAAGATAGTGTTCAGGCTCTTCAACAGAGGAGCCAAGAAGAAACTAACGAACAAGAGATAGAGCATTTGGAGCCACAGCCTCTGTCCCAAGCCATCTGGGACGACCAAGTACCAAAAAACTTTAAACCACCCGTTCTGGCGAGATATGACGGTAAAACAGACCCTCAGGAGCATGTTATCTCTATTAATAATACCATGGCCTTGATAGGGGCTAGCGATTCCTTAAAATGTAAGATAATGGCTGGCACTTTCAGAGAGTCTGTGTTAAGATGGTACATGGGCTTGTCTCGGCTCTCACTGATCAGCTATCAAGACTTCAACAAGAAGATAATTCATCAGTTCTCGGCAAATCGTCATCGAAAGGTGGCGAATAGCTCACTCTTCGGTTTCAGGAAACTTCCAGTAGAGTCATTAATGGACTACATGGCACGTTTTAATGAAGAAACCATAAAGGTTTCCCACCCCAATCAGGAAATCTCTGTGGCGGCGTTCCAACACGAACTCTGAGTCGGGCAGTTCAATGAGTCTCTGGCTCAGAAGCCAGCAAAGAGTATGGATGAGATCATCACCGGAGCATAATGTTATGTGAAGGGGGAGGAGAGCAACATGGAGAAAAGAGCCCAAGATGTTAAATAAAAGGGGAAGGCCCGAGATGAAGGCGTCGTACAACGAGCTCGTCCTTGGGATAATCCACTTCCAAAGGAGTGTTCCCAAGAGAGGCAGTCTCAACAGCCATCTCGCCACTCGAGTAGGTCGGATGAGACCTTTACTCCTTTGAATGCAAGGAGGGAGGACATCTAGAAGAATGTGAATCGTCTGAATCTGTTTACCGTACCATGGAGGCCTCGGTTAGTGAATGCAGTGATCGACAAGGATACAGAGGCATGGTGTGCCTACCATAGAATTCGAGGACACTCGATGGAAGACTGCACGGCCTTACATCGGGAGATAGAAAGGATGATTTAGACATGCAAGCTTTCATCCTACATCAAAGATAACAAGGATCAATCCGAAAAACATAGTTTGCCACCTAAGGGAGGTGATACCTCTAGATCACCTTCAAAGAAGAAAGGAAAGGCAAACGAAGAGGTTCGTGAGGCAAGGCTTACTCAGTACACCTTGAATACCATCCCCGATGGATTCGCCGAAGGAGGTTCCACTAGTTCAGCTTGAAAGAGGTACAACCTAGGAGTGATGCAGGTGACTCAAGTCGGCCACGCTAATAGTGACCCCGGGGTTGTGGCTTTTTCCCAGGAGGATGCTAAAGGGATTTTTCCGCACGAGAATGACCCCATGGTAATCGAAGTTCAAATTTGAGATTGGGGAGTCAAGAGGGTCCTGGTAGACCCAAGCAGCTCTGTAGATGTCATGTATTGCGAGGCTTTCAAAGGAATTGACTTTGACCCTAAGGAATTGCTTCCCTTCAGTGGAACCTTAGTGGGCTTTTTTGGGGAGCAAGTGCTGGTCCTGGGCCATCTCCTAGTGTTGACCACATTCAAATCTGACGAGAATGCTAAACATGTTCATGCAAAATATTGACCTTTTTTCCTGGAAGCCTTCAGATATGCCTGGCATAGACCCGAGCGTTATGTGCCACCACTTGGCTCTTGATCCTGATGTGAAGCCTATGTCACAATGGAAAAGGAAGAGTGGTGAAGAGAAAAGGAAATCAATTATGGAAGAAGTTGACAAGTTGATAAAATCCGGGTTCATTTGTGAAGTCCAATACCCGACTTGGTTGTCCAACATGGTGATGGTAAAAAAGAAAACCGGAAAATGGAGGAATTGCGTGGACTTCATGGACCTTAACAAGGCATTTCCAAAGGATCCCTATCATCTTCTATACATTGATCGTTTGATAGATGGAGCTTCTGAATTTCATTTATTGAGTTTCTTAGATGCTTGTTCCAGGTATAATGAAATCAGGATGAATCCATCGGATGCTCCGAAAACATCTTTCATGATAGATGGAAGTAATTACTACTATGAGATAATGTAGTTTGGCCTGAAGAATACTGGAGCAACCTACCAGTGACTTATGAATATGGTATTTGCTACATAGATTGGGAAGAACATTGAAGTTTATGTCGATGACATGGTCGTCAAAATAGTTGAAGAACGGAAGCATATCTTGGATCTAGAGGAAACCTTCATGGTAGTGCGGAAGTATAACATGCGCTTGAACCTAGATAAATGTACGTTCGGGGTGCAAGCCGGCAAGTTTCTGGGCTTTATGTCGACCAGCTGAGGAATTGAGACCAAAACGGATAAATGCCAAGCAGTAATTAGCATGCGGAGTCCCACTATTGTTCGTGAGGTTCAGAAGCTGATTGGCCGCCTAGCAGCTCTGTCCCGGTTTCTATCATGCACCTGGGATAAATTAATTCATTTTTCGCAGCAATCAGGAAAAGAGCTGATTTTCAATGGATGTAGGCATGTGAGTAAGAGTTCCGAGAGGTAAAACAGTTCTTGTCGGCTCCATCGATGTTGTCTAGACCTATGGAAAATATCCCCTTGGTTTTATATCTCGTCGTCTCTGACAGTGCCATTAGTTCCACGTTGGTTCAAGATGGAGAAGCCAGTGAACGCCTGGAGTACTTCGTCAACAAAGTATTGAAGGGGGTAGAATTAAGGTATCATAAGATCGAGTGCTTAGCTCTGGCATTGGTAACAACTGCGCGAAAGCTGAGGCGCTATTTTCAGGGCCATCCAATCCAAGTAAAAACAAATTTTTAGTTGAAGCAGATATTCAAGAAGTCAAACTTAGCCGGGAGAATGGTGTCATGGGCCGCAGAACTTTCCGAGTATGACATCGAGTTTACTCCTTGAACAAGCATAAATTCCCAGGCATTGGCAGATTTTCTAGTAGAGTTCAGCTCCCCGACAGGGGTGGAGGCGTCTGCAAAATGGGTTCTCTCTGTAGACGGATCTTCTAACCTAAAGGGTAGTGGTGCCGGGATAGTCTTGGAAGACCTTGTGTTGTTGAAATATGTCCATCTAGCTTTGCAAATTTCCAAGAAGTTTCAAGATTTTGAGATTTGTCACATTCCCAGAGAAGACAATGCTCGGGCCGATCTTCTTGTTCGCTTGGCCAGTACGAAGGGGTCGGGAATGAGCAAGATTGTTATCGAAGAAACTATGACATTACCCAACATTGAGAAAGAGGAAGGGTTTGCTATTAATGAAGATAAAGGATGGATGACTCTGATTGTTAAATATCTTCAGCGAAGTGTTTTACCCGATGACAAGGAAGAGTTTAGACAAATTAGAAAAGTTCTGACTCGATATATTATTGTGAATAATAAGTTTTTTAAAATGGGAGTGTTTCTTATGTTGCGTTGTGTGCCAAAGGATGATGTCAACCTAATGATGAAGGAAGTGCACGATGGTGTATGTGGAAATCACTTAGGTGGTCAGTCACTAGCAAGTAAAATACTCCGGGTCGGGTACTATTGGCCCACCATGCTGAAAGAATGCATACACTTTGTTAATTCCTCTTTGAAATGTCACGCATTTGCATCCGCTATCCACACACCGGATGAACACCTCCACTTTGTACTCACCCCGTGGCCGTTTTATCAGTGGGGGTAGATATCCTGGGGCCGTTTCCTATGGCGCCCAGGCAACTAAGGTTCCTCATCATGGTGGTAGATTACTTTACAAAGTGGGTGAAGGTCGAGGTTGTGGCTCAAATAACAGCAGAAAAGAGTGCGGCGTTTTTACTGGATGAATATTATCTGCAGATTTGGAATTCCTCGGGTCATTATTTCTGACAACGGAACTCAATTTGAAAGTTCTTATATAGTAGAATTTTGTAGGGAGCTTGGTATATTCAACAACTTTATTTCAGTGGAGCACCCACAAACGAACGGTCAAGCAGAGTCAGCTAATAAAGTCATTTTGAACGCCTTAAAAAAGAAGTTAGATGATTCCAAGGGTGTTATACCCCAAAATATGTCCTCCTATTTCTCAAGTCAATCCACATATCCATACTAAAGAAATTCTGAAGGGTTGACCAGATGAACCATCTCCTAAGAAATCAACCCCACAACTAGGGTTTTTATGCTCTCAAAGGCAAAGATGGTTTCTATTGCCTCAAGTGATCATCATACCTCCTCATATGTCTCAAGGTATCACCATGTCAAGTTTCAAGCCTCACAACTCAAGTTTGCTCAGTCAATTGCTCAGACGATTGAGAATCAATTGTATTAGACAAAAAGTCAATTGTGGTCAACATATAGTAAAACTTCATCATTTTTGGTCAACATCAAGGTTTTGAAGTCACATTCATCATTTGTTCAAGGGTTGATCAAAAGTCAAAGTTTCTAAATTTGGGTTTTTTGATAAAAAGTCAACAGAACTTTGACCAAGCATAACTTTCACATACTTTATCAGAAATTTTTCCACCAAAGCTCATTTTGAATAAAATTTAATTTGCTACAACTTTGTGTCTCAAAAGCTTTGGCCAAAAATGCTTCATTTGAGAGTTATGGATCAAGACATAGGTCCTTCTAAAAGTCAACAAAAAGTCATCTTTTTCAAAATAAGTGTAGATGAACATGGAAGTTTCAGTGAAGATGAAACCAAAAGGAGATCTTAGAGGACATCTTGAGCTTTCTAAAAAGTCCAAGAACACTTCAAAATATTGAAAATTGAGCAAGATACAACTTGTGCAAGTTTGGAATTTTTGAAGAAGTGCATGAAGGGAAATACTAAGCAAACTCAAATTTTTTCAAAACGGGCCATGCTTTTTATAGTTTGGACTTATTTCTAAGACAGTCCATGACTTCCAAGACCAATTGCATGACTCTCTTCAATTTATTTTATTTATTTTTGAATTTATTCACTTAAATCCAATTTTAATTAAAATAAAATACCAAAAATCAAATTAATAAATGCAAGGCTGGATATTTATCATTCTTGAGGTCCAAGCAAGTATAAATAGCTGGCCAATATCGTACAAGGCTTGATTGAGGCAAATTTGAAAGCTTTTGATGCAAATTTGAAAGATTGGAAAATCAAATATTTTCTATTCAATGTAATATATTTTCTTTATAACTCTTGACCTAATTCTCTTGCCCTATATATACACAAGATATTCAGACATCAAGGACACGGATGCTTGCAGCCAAGAGACTAGGGTTTTGTTTCAAAATTTCAAAGGAAACTTGCACCATCGAATTTCAAATCCAAGCCAATTCTAAGCAATTCCAAGAACTGATTCGTGCTCCTGAGGTAACATAGAGTAAGTATGTATCAAAATCCATGGCCAAAACTCCCTGAATCGCACGCATGATAAACTCAGTTTGAATCATATTTGTGAATTTCGTATTTTAAATTCTATCTTGTTTTAATGTGAACTAACATTGCTAATCGTTTCATAAGGTTCATTAGAGCAGGTTAGAATAATCGTGACGAGTTTTCCATGGCCGAAACATGATCTGCCATTGTAATGGCACAATCGATTGCAAGCTTCAAACTGCTAGTTGTAGGAACTTTCAGGCCAAACTAATCCCACCATCGCGTTTACAAGGGTCTAATTATTGGATCTGGACACTTTGTTTTTGTTTTTCTGTTCGATTTCGCAGGTTTTGCAAATTGGGGTGGTCAGAGAAGATGATTGGAGCCCTATCTCCGTTGGATGTTTCCGGCACTGACTTTTGACTGCACGGGTGGCTTGGTTTCTCCATCTGATTGGTTGGTTCAAATACTCTGGGACCCACGCGCATTATGTTTGGAAATTCAAAATGAAACGCGCGTAACATATATAATTCAATGGACGTAATTCATTGACAACAAAAACGCGCGGCTCAGATGGCAATGCATGGGAGTTGGTATCTAGGGGGTCAAGGGTTCGGTCCCTAGCGGCCACCCTTCTTTTTTTTCCAAACTTTTCTAACCTTTTTCTTTTTATATTTTCTTTAATTAACTTAGTTATTTAATTAATTAATCAATTAATAAGTAATTAGGTTAAATAATTAGAAAATTAGGATTAATTTTCAATTAACTTTATTTTTATTTTTCTTAATTAATTTAATTAGTTTAATTTAGGTTAATTAATTTAATTTAAATTAAATTTCTTTTATTAATTAAAAACTATTACAATTAGGGTTTCTGATTAACCCGATTTTTTTTCACAATAATTAAGTCAACTTAATTAGGACTTAATTGACCTCAATCTTTTTTTTACTAACTTTTTTCAAACTTCTCCCGACTTTATTTCTTATATTACAATTATCTGTTTTGCGCATATTATTGTAACTGCTTCCAGAATGTATAATTTTTCGCGCACATTCCTTTTATCGTTATGTATCTGCTCATGGGATGTAATAGATAATTAGGACATTTACTTTCCGCACCTCCTATTATGTAATTGCCCCAAAGCCTTGTAATAGCGTAGGACATTTACTTTCTGCACTTTTACTTTCCGCACATTTATTTTATGTACATATATACACTGCTTAAATGTATGGCTAATAGGATTGCATGACAAGACATAAAATCAAACTTAGATCACTCTAATTTAAAGATAAAATATCTGAGTTGAATCACTATTTTACACTTGCACCCCCTTAGGGTATCCTTACAAATGTTGTTTTCAATGATCATACGATGACCCTACGATTGTCCCTTCACATCCAACGGATATGGTTACCTACCAACTAATGGTATGGATAGAAGTATCCTAAAAGAGAAGGAAAATAACAAGAAATGACCTTTCTGAGTACGTAATAAGACTCTAAATTGTTTTCTCCAATCAAAACAAATACTTTTCACACCTCACACTTATTTTCAAAATACTTTTCAAACACTTTGTATACATTCTAACGAGAATCATTACAAAGTTAAACATTTTTTCCAAACAAATATTTCGAACAATTTGTATACATTCTCGAGGACTGATACAAGAATCATTACGAAGTCAAAGAGAAATACTTTTCAAAAATACTTTTCAAACCACACAAACACATAAAGCAAATTTTCAAAGGTGAGCTAAGCAATTAAGAGTCCGTAGGCAACTACGGATGGAAAGGGTGTTAATACCTTCCCTTTTGATATTTACCTCCCATACTTAGAATCAATAAAAGGTCTTTCCTGTTCTTTTCACCTTTCCTTTATTGGATAAAATAAAAGTCGGTGGCGACTCTTGCTATCTGCAACATTTGTGATAAACGCAAAACAAAATAGTCAATTATCCCACCATGTTACAGAACTGCTGACTCTGCTGGGGATTACCTAAAGAGGGGTTACCTTAGGGTCTTTAGATCACTTTTACTTGCTTTCATGTCTGATTTACTTTTTAAGGGTGTGCTTGAGTATTATATTTATGGGGGATCCTACACCTGGATCCAGGTTTCTTTAGGTAAGTAGCAATAAATCAGCACGACTGTCCCACGTAGACCGAAACGGTTAAAATGATGGCTACGGTTAGTGCGACACTTTGGTTGTCCTGATGTTCCTGATTTTCAGTTGAGGAAATATTTGGCATCTACGTGGCGTCATCAAGCACTAACTAAACTTTTAGAACCCTGATTGACTCATCTTAGCCATTAGAAGATAGTGAGATAGTCGGCTTCGGTGCAGACTGAGGTTAGTTGATACTCGATGCTACGCTCATTGAGATTCGAATTTCGGGATGTTTCAATCGACCATTCGATAGTCGTACTGAAATAAAGCCTACGAGAAAGATCCATGATATGAGATTCCTAGAACCCGATTACTATTGTAGGACTGGTTTAACCAACTTAAACTCCGGTAGGGTAGACACTTATACCTCATGCAAGCCTTAAACCTAGGGCTATTGTGTGAATTTCTTGTGTGTGCTACTTAAAAATGATATCATGACATCATATCATCATAACATTTCTAACCATTTCACGGACCTAGGGATTTGTCTTCGCTCTTTGTTGTAGGGTTATGCCTTCCAAGAAGACTATCTGAATCAACTTTATGGGTATACCTTCCCAACTCAAGGAATTAGTCTCACAAGTTCCTGATCACGCTCAGTTCATCAAAAGGCATGGTTATCTACTCGACATGGTTATCTCCGGTTTTGAAGAAGATATGATGAGTGTCGTATTCCAGTTCTTTGATCTGAAGCATCATTGCTTTACTTTCCCAGATTATCAGTTGGTACCTACAATGGAAGAATTCTCTAAGCTACTTGGGATACCCATTCTTGATTAGATACCTTTCACCGGTTCAGAAAGAGTTCTGAGATTTGAAGATATTCCATCAGCTTTACACCTAAAACGGCCAAACATTAAAGCCAATTGGGAAACAAGAAGTGGAATTAAGGGTTTGCTTGCTAAGTTTCTAACAAAGAAGGCTCGAGAATTCTTAAAGGATATGAGTTTCCACGCTTTTGAAGACATTTTGGCTTTGCTAATCTATGGGTTGGTACTATTTCCTAATCCGGATCAATTCATAGAACTGAACGCCATCAAGATATTCCTCGCTCATAACCCTGTGCCTACCTTACTTGGAGATATTATGCATTCTCTCCACACTCGTACTAAGAAAAGACAAGGAACTCTTTTGTGTTGCATACCGTTATTATCCAGGTGGTTTATTTCGCACCTTCCTCGATCACTAGTGAAGAATGAACAAGGTTTGTAATGGTCTCAAAGATTGATGTCACTCTCTCATTCAGATATTCGTTGGTGTCTCTACTCTCAAAAAGACTTCACTTTCATTGAGCGATGTGGATAATTCCCTAATGTACCACTCCTAGGCATAAGGGAAGGTATCACTTATAACCCTTATCTAGCGTTACGACCGCTTGGTTATGCTCGAAGAGACGGTCCTCATGATATACTTATCCAAGGCAATGTGTTTGACTATGTCAACGATCTCCATGGTTATCGCCGAAGATTTGTGCACGCTTGGGGCATGGTGAAGAAAACTGATACCAAGACCTTGGGGCATAAAAATTCCATCCCTTGGGAACCTTGCCTCAAATGGGTGCGAGCTCGCGCTTAAAACCTCATGATGTCATATGTTGTTATTTTATCAATAATTATGGAACCTGTTGCTGAAGGCAATGAATCTTATACCATTCTCCATCCATACATGCCTACTGATGTCGAAGAATTGAAGATATCCTGGATTCAACTCAAAGAAGAAAGGGATACATTCGAAGCTCAGTGTTATGCAAGCGAGAAAAGAGTATTAGAGCTGACGAAGCAACTTCACGAGGAACATAGCATTAATACCTACATCAACACAAAGAGGAAGCTTCCATGGGAGGCCTAAGCACTAGGAATTTTATTTTTGTATTGCTAATCAGACTAATAAAAAGTTTGTTCTTGCTTGTTTACCAAATTTAAATTCCTAAGGTCCTTGAAAATATTGCATTGCATAACATTGCACATATCATTTCATAACAGGTACTCCGAGGACCAGTTTTCTTATTCTCTCGCTGTTTATTTCAGCATGAAATGGATCTCGAAGAAACTGTCAAAGATCTCCAGGCTCAGAATGCTCAGTTCCAAGAGTTGTTAACCAACTTGGCCCAAGGAAAGAAAGATCTGAAGGAGCTCATCATCAAGAAGAAAAAGAAGAAGATCGTTGGTATTATCAACATGGGGAAAAGGTATATAGGTTTGGTCAAATTAGTCAGACAACTTGAGTTCTCAGACAAGAGCGGCGAAATTGAAGAAAGTGTCAAGGCCAATGAAGGAAGTCATCATGGGTCTCAAGAAGAGGAAGAAGACTATATGAGCAAGCAGTACCCTCCTGACAACAAGAAGTATAAGCAACTTGAAGACCATCTGATGGCGTTTCCTGTCCAAAACTTTATCTGAAGTCCTATTTTTAGAAGATTCAACCTCACACTGCTGACAGGAAGTTGTAGATGCATTTCTTTCAAGAGATTCTATCTAGAGCACAGTTATAATGGTATTATCAGCTAGAGGATACTCACATTCGTACCTGGAATAAGTTGGTAGATGCTTTCTACAAACAATACTAGTATAATGTTGAATTGGCACCAACTCGTATGCAACTATAGAGCATGTCTATGGTCCGTGACCAAAACTTCAAAGAGTACGCCCAAAAATTGAGAGATCTAGCAGGCAGAGTCCAGCCACCTTTGTTTAGTAGGTTGTTGGTTGACATGTTCATGGGAATGCTGACAGGGCCATTCTTCAATCATTTGATTGAAAACTCTTCAGCCGGATTCATCGAGCTGATATTGACAGGAGAACACATTGAAGCTGGATTCAAGAGCGAAAATATTCAAGTCGAGACGTCTTCAACTTCTGCAAAGAGATCTTTTGGTGGGAAGAAAGAAGCAAATGTTGTGTATGGTCATAAGAACTGCGACAAAGGTGATCGCCAGAAATCTCTGGGGGCAGTCCTGATCTCCAATCCCACACCAGTGCAACCTCAACAAGACAATACACGTAGGCAAAATGCGCCAAGAAGATAGTTCACGAAGATCAACATGTTGTTATTTCAACCATTACAACACATGTTGAGAGTAGAGCTGATTACTTTGAGGGATCTTCCTCAGCATGTCAACACTTCTTCTCTGAAGTACAACCCTAATGCAAGGTGTGCATACCACTCCAATAGCCTTAGGCACGACACCAACAACCGTTGGGCCCTGAAGAACAAGATCCAAGACATGATTGAAGCTCAGGAAATTGAATTCGACCCTCCTGTTAAAACTCCGAATGTAATCAACGCGCCAATGCCTGATTATGGCAAGAGTACCAACACCATTGATAACGAATCATATGTCTTTGCTGTGAATGAGTTGACTACTCCCTTGACGATTGTTAAAAATAATCTGCTACAAGCCAGCCTATTTCTAGGATGTTTTGACAACTGTCGTTACTGCGCGTCCGAGCCCAATGGATGTTTCTGGTTTAAGAGAGGTGTTCAACGCTTGATAGACAACCGAGAAGTGATATTCATGAAAACTCTATTTATAGAGAGTTTGTGCGAAGATGTTTCCAAAAGCTTGAAAATCGAAGACGTAAGCATAGAAGAGGCCATACCAGAAGTTTGGGATGCCCTGGGGCATCCAAGTGGTAAATTTGATTTAATGGTGAAATATATCTCCCCTAAAAGATACAAGATTGCAATCGAAGACATCAAGGCAACCAGATGGAGAAAGGATGACTATCCCGAAAAATACGCTGATGTGAACACAATAAGGATCACCTCTGTCGATCCTGCACCCAGAGTAGCACCTCTAATTATTACCTCGCCCAAACCAATTCCATATTCCTTTGACAAGGATGTACCTTGGAATTATGGAGCCGAAGTTTACTACTATGGCGTCAATCAAGAACCATTTACCATCGAAGACAGTACAGTTGAAGCTACCAGTCCTGATGTCGACAATATCACTGGATCAAGCAAAGTAACTAGAATTAGAAGAGTGTTTTATCCAGATATCTCTCCTCCAAAGGATACTACTACACCAGTTCGTATTCCTGTTATTGAACCAACTCCCGAGGCTCGAGGGAAAGAGAAAGTGACTCAACTTGCTCAGATGGAGGTACCAAAGAAAGTTGTCGAAGATACCTCTAAACAAGAAATGGAGGAAATTCTGAAGATTATTAAGAAGAGAGATTACAATATAGTGGAGAAGTTGGGACAAGCCTCGTCCAAGATTTCCATGCTAGCTCTGTTGTTGTGCTCCGAGGCTCATGCTAAAGCCTTGGTGAAATTTCTGGAGAATGCTGATATACCGCAAGACACTTCTGCTGACCAATTCGAAAGTTGTATTGCTAGCCTGACCATAAAAATGGCTTAGGCTTTTTTGATGCTGATATGAATCCTGCCGGAAGGAAACACAACAAAGCGTTACACATTTTTGTGGGCTGTAAGGGCACTACATTGTCTCATGTGTTGGTGGATATTGGCTCTGCTCTGAACGTCCTACCAAAGAGGGCTCTCGACCGACTTGATACTGAAGAAGTGGTCATGAAACCCAGTGACATAATCGTAAGAGCTTTTGATGGTTCAAAGAGAATAATACTTGGAGAGCTTAACTTGTCGATCAAAGTGGGTTCCCAGAATTTTGATTCTACTTTCTTTGTAATGGAAATTCGTCCAGCTTATTCTTGCCTACTTGGACGCCCTTGGATACATGGGGCGAACACTGTTACCTTTACCCTGCATCAGAAGTTGAAGCACCCAGTGAAGGGGAATATTGTTACAGTATGCGGAAAAGAAGAATATATGGTAAGCCATCTGCAGTCATTCTGATACATCAAAATGGAAGGTGAATTTGTCGAAACCCCCTGTCAAGCTTTTGAAGTAGTTCCATGAGTCATGCCTCCCAACTCTCCTATCACTCCTAAAGTTACTAGAGTTCCACCGAAGATGGCCTCACTAAAAGATGCAAGAGCTGTAGTTGAAGAAGGAGGTTGTACCGTTTGGGATCAGCTACCCAATTTTCTATTCAAATATGGAAAGACTGGTTTGGGCTTCACTTCCAAAGTTTAGAAGATGATACGCTGCAAACGGGCCGGCAGATCTCTATTCCGCATCAACAAGAATGGATTTCATGCTATAGAAGATGATGATGGTGACTTCGACATCAACAATTGGATCTTCTCAACTCCCGGAGAAGGACTCAACAATTGGACAGCTAAGGATGTTATGCCAATATCCTTTAGACATGAGTAATTGTTTTTTCTGTTTTATGCTTTTATGCTTTACAGTTTCAAACAATAAAACTTTAAGCCTAATGCCTTGCCCGGGGCACCACGGCTCATTTGTGAGGGTTATTATTTGTTATTCACATATTTTCATTCAATAAATCATTGGACTTTTGCATTCAAATATTATGCTCTTTGTATTTCTTTTTACTTTATCACCTTTTCAAAAGCTATATGTTCTTACACACATCCACGTAATAAACTACAGATCCACATTCACTCCGGATCATGTCGATAACGACTCTGCTATTGCTAAATATGACTTTGATAATCCGATCTACCAAGCCAAATACGAAAGTGAGGAAGATTGTGAAGTTCCAGGAGAACTTTCCAGACTACTACAGCAAGAGGAAAGGGCTATACAACCACATGAAGAGCCGGTCGAAGTTGTAAATCTAGGTACCAACGAAGACAGAAAAGAAATCAACATAGGAGCGGGTCTTGAGAACAGTGTTAAATAAAGATTGATCCAGAAGCTGCAAGATTACATTGAGATTTTTGCTTGTTCCTACAAAGACATGCCAGGTTTAGATATTGACATTGTGGTACACCGACTACCCACGAAGGAAGGTTTTCTCCCTATGAAGCAAAATATTCATCGTATGCGTCTTGAGATGTCTGAGAAAATTAAAGCTGAAGTTATGAAACAATTCAATGTCGGTATCTTAGTTGTTACTTCTTATCCACAATGTGTTGCGAAAGGGGTGCCCGTACCTAAGAAGGATGGCAAGGTACGCATGTGTATGGACTATCGAGATCTGAATAAGGCGAGCCCGAAAGATGATTTTCTACTTCCGCATGTTGATGTCCTAGTTGACAACAGTGCTCAACATAAAGTTTTCTCTTTCATTGATGGTTTCTCTGGTTACAATCAGATCAAGATGGCTCCTGAAGACATGGAAAAGACTACTTTCATTACACAGTGGGACACTTTCTATTACAAGGTGAAGCAACTCGTTTTTCAAAAATCATTTAATTTTTCAAAAAGTAGTGAAATCACCACCTAATTTTATTTGTTCCAAAAGGAACGGGAAAATATAGATAAAACCCCACAAATGCGGATAAGGCGGTCTACGACCAAAAACATGGAATCGGGAGTCAGTTATGTAAGAGGAAGGTATTAGCACCTCTTACATCCATCGTATTCGATGGGACCCGTTTAATTCTAAGTGTGTGTGTATATTCGCTAGTCTCTAAGTTATAATCGAAAAAGAAACGAAATTTGTGTATTATTATTTTGAGTTTGGCACGGTTTCGAAACCGTGTGCCTACGTATTCCCTTATGCAATGGGAAAATCAAAACTCCGTAGTTCCTCTCAAAATATTTGAATTGGTTGTGTTGATTTTATAAGAAAAATCGTGCATTAGACATTTCAAATGCTTGAACTTGGACTTGTTTAGTTTGTTTGAAAAGCTTAAGTCCTCATTCGTATTTGAAATGGCTATTGCGTACTCTTTGTAAGAAAGGAGTTTTAATGGTCTCATATGAGCGATAAAAGAGTTTGAGTGAGTTATTTTATTTTTATGTGGGAGACAAGTATTGGACCATAAGCGTTCAACGGCTAACGCCCCAATTACTCGGATGAGTGGACAGAAACATCCTAATCATCTTTTTCTACCCAAAAGGTTTATTAAGAAAAAGTGAGGTGAAACAAGGTTCACGTTAATTAGATTCAATTAAGAAACCAAACATACAGTCGAGGGTCGATACAGGACTGACTACCATATGTTTGGGAGGAGGGAGAAGTAGAATATTTATTTAGGAAAATATTTTGAAAAGAAACTCGACGTTGGATCGAGGTTTAGAACTTTAATTATGAAAGTGTTTTTAGGAGGTTTGGTGACGGACCGAGAGAAATTGAATCGGGTTATGATTAACTAAGTATATGGACTTAATTAACGTCGTGAGGATAGGTGCTCCTATCCCCAACCATGAGACCCTGGTGCATGGAAGATTGGTATATGGACCAATGATATTTTCGGGTTATGATTAATTAAAGCAACAAGGGCTTTAATTAACCTCGTGAGGATGGCCATGCCCATCCCCAACCATGAGACCCTTTAAGAAATCGGCTTATGAGCCAATCAAAAGAAGATCGGATTAATTTTAATGTTGGTGGTGTGCGAAGTGTACAATGGTGAATAAATACCGAATAAGCGAATAAACAGACAATTATCACATAATACAATCGAAAATTTAAATAATTATTAGAATAGATTTTTTCTATTTGATAAAAAATCAACTAATAGTTTAATCGATAAATTATCAAATAAAAACTATCAGAACTAATTATTATTTAGTACATCGAATCAGATCGCAAATATAATTAAATTAAAATAAATTTAAAAAGTTAAGAGTTAAGAAAATGGGCCTGGATTGAAGCTGAAGGAGGGGGTGTTGGAATTAAAACAGAGCCCAAGCCCACCATTCACTGAGTCTTATGTGGGAGATTCCATGAATGCCTTTGTGGACCGTCAGTTTGGAGCGTTGGATCTGGATTCCTTGAGATCCGGTGGCTGAAAAAAGGAACAACACAATACTACCATAGACCAATGCATGTTGGATGACATAGAAACCAATCAGACAGTGACAAGTGCACTGCCTGAGTTAGCCAAAAAAAAACACATTAACTTATCCTAATACATTATTTATTTTAAATAATGTGTATCTTAAGAAATAAATAATAAAAAAAGATTAGCAAACTAACACACACACCCAAGTCAGTTGGCACTTTTACGATCCTCTCTCTCTTTCCAAACGAAAACGCTCTAACCTCTCTCTTGTTCTGATGGAACTTCCTCTCACCAGAGCTTAAGAGCAGTCGCGCCAGAAATCTCCTCATGACGGTGACGGCGGCGGCGAGGCCCATAACTTCCAATTTTTCGGTTCTTCCGCTTCGTCTCTCATCCTTGAACACTAATTTGTTACCTATTTTCTGATTTATGCAGGTTTGAGCCCTAAATCTAAAGGGGGAAAATCGGAACCCTAGGTTGTTTTTCGCGATCAGAACGGTTACGATGCAGGAATATTAGAACGATGATGGCTTAAAAGGGAGAAGGAAGAAGAACGGAGCCTGTATCTCCTCATTGATTCGATTAGAAACCTTCTGGGTGAGATTGTTCCTTTCTTTCTGGCTTATCCTTGTCTTCTTACTCTGTTCAGAACCTCTGGCTTCCTGAGAACTAGATTTCTGAAGGGTTTCTTGGGTAGGAAAATGATGAAGAAAGAGGGTTAGGGTTTATGTTGATTTTCTGTGATGGTTTTCGGTTATGGTGATGGGTTTCTTCGTTCTGTGATAGCCTGAAACTGGTTTTGTGATTTGGAATTTTTCTGGTTTGATGAGAACTATCTTGTTGTTGGCTTTTGGTTTCTAGTTTAGAACTTGGCTTCTTGGAACAATGTTTGTTGTGGTTTTTGGCTTTCTGGTTCTTTTGAACTAAGTTGCTGTTAGCTTTTTTTTGTTTTTGAGAACTATCTATCTTGTTGTAGTTTCTGGTTTTTGAGAACATAATGGTTGCTTGTTGTTCTGATCTCATTTCCCTGAACATATGTTGCCTTGGTTCTTGTTTCAGATTGGTTCTTTTATCTATTGGTGAAACTCTGTTCTATTTGTCTTTGGAACTAAGTTTTTCTCTTTTCTGATGCTGCCTGTGGTTGCTTCTGTTGCTTGCCTTGCCATTTTTAGCTATAACCTGCTGTTCTTTTTCAAAATGGCTTTATTGTCTTAGCAATTTGGGCTTTGTCTTCTGCTGGCTCACTATTGTTCTCTGCTGCCCTCTATTGTTGATAATCAAGATGCTTTTTGGGTGAAAAACTTTTACTTTGATGATAACCATGATGCTTTTGGATTAAAAAACTTTTCTTTGCTTGCTGCCTACTGTCTAGTATTGTGACTATGATGAACAAAACTGAGTTATAGCTTCTTTTTGTGAATCAATTTTCTTTGTGATTTGCAAATGAAGCTCTTTCTAGCCAATGGTTAATCTTGAACAAGATTATGAGGCCTTATACGATTTAAAACTCTTTAAACCTGATTCTTGCCATAAATTCCTAATTATGAGATTATAATACAATTTATTTGCGTTAATTCTGTTTTTAGCTTGAATTAAGTTGCTAACCATTATTCTTTTTCTTTGTTTTCATAAGTTACAAATGATGGCGAGGATGGATAATAGAAGGAAAGCTTGGATTAGAAGAAATGGCTTGAAGATGGATCAAGAAATCCTGGAGGGAAAGCACCAAAGATTTGTTGGAAAGAAAAGGATTATGATATAGAACATGTAATATGCTTGTATGCTTGCAACCTTATGCCAAATTGTAACTTGTTGTAATCTTGAACAAAAAAATGTTTGAAACTTGAAAGCTTTCTTGAAGTGAATTAGGAAGATAAATTGCCAATTAAATGTTGAGTTTAGAATTTGATTCCAACTTTGTAAATGGACAATCTTGCATAATAAAAACTTAAAGTAATTTGAAAACTCTCAAATTTTCATGAATACAATAGTTGAGAAATATGCATCCATTTGAGTTCTTGATCTATTACTAAAGCAATCTCCTTCGCCGTAATACTTTTAAACGTAAGTTGGAAACCAAATTTACCACAAACTAATATCAATGGTTAAGACAAATCATGGTAAAGTGTTGATTAGAAAATGCATTTAATTCTAATTTCAATTCAATCCATAATTCCAAACCAAAACTTTGTTCCAAATAAACACGAGTCGACTTATACGTTCATTGAGTCGATACAAAAGGGTTTAAAAGCCATCTTGCATCAATAAATATACCCATGCATCAATTCATATGACTTTTGTGTCGACACATGCTATTTTGCATCGACACATACTGAATCCAACCTTCTGAAATTCAATCCAAAAACGTATGCATCAACTCAGGGTCTGTTTTTCAACTAACATGCTTCAAGAATTTGCTCAAGTAGAAAACCACACAATTTGATAATCTGTGCACAAGCGTCACAAAAGAATGAGGGCACGATACTCCTCCTGCGCTGATTTGACAAAACCAACCACTCTTTGTATCCTGGAGCAAAAATCTAAAAGCCTCCTCAAACCTGAAAATGCGCACTCCGAAGAACAAGCAGGAATTTATTTTTTAATCATAAACCACTGATGATCTCGCTCAAAACCTTAATCTAACTCAATAAGCACACAATGATGCATCCAACAATCAACAAGTAAACCACATCTCTGAATTCATGCCTTTGTAATGGAATCCAAGAAATTATGATAAAGAGGGTAAATTTTGGGGTGCGACACAAGGTCATGCCGTTTGGGTTGAAGAATGTTGGGTCAACATATCAGCGTGCTATGGTGGCTTTATTCCATGATATGATCCATCACGAGATAGAGGTTTACGTCGACGACATGATAGCTCGATCACAAACCGAAGAAGAACATCTTGGTCATTTGCGTAATGATAAGTGCCAAAATATAGTTATTTTGTATATATGTTTTGTGGCACTTATCCGTTCTTGTTTGTTAACAATTGTTGAATAACCCCATTTTTTGTTGTAAATACGTTTTATTGTGCTTTGTGTACATAATATACCATTTGATTAGTTTTAATGTATTTTTGTAGGTATTTGTGCGTGTTGGAGCATCGAGGAATAAAGTGTCGAAGACACAGCTCTGAAGACGCATTTTTGATGAATAAAAGACTAGTTTTTCTCAAGAGAGACCGCTGAGCGGGGTTTGCAATGCGCTTCTTGTTTTGGCACTATTGCGGAAGAGAAAAACTTAGTTTTAGAGGCCGTTAAGCGGGCCCTCACTGCTGAGCATTGTTTAAGTCGGTTTATGTGTTAATTTAGTGGAGGCCGCTGAGCGCGCACTCGCCGCTGAGCGCGGTCGTCTGTGTTTAGTTTTATAACTTCATTTTTAGGTTATGGTTTTGGGGTGGATTTTGATCCCTATTTCCATCAACCTTTATTTTTGGTAGTATATCTTAGAAATCAACACTAGGGTCTTGCTTATGGATGATTGGAGGTGGATTTCTCTTCGATAGGCTCTAACAAACTAGTGTAGAGTTGTGGTTTATCTCTTCTCCTCTTTATGTATTTCTTTTTTTGTTGGTTATGTTTGTATATTTACCTTGAACTCATGTATATTTTTCACCCTTTGCGTTGTATAAAGTCTTCTTTATGAATCTGTGTTGGTGATTGTCTTAGGTTTTTACCTTGTGTTAGGGATTTGAGCTTTACTAGATATAGACTGCTTAGATTCTTACCTAGGATGATTATCTGTTAGTTTCTGAATACTAGAAATGGGTTTAGAGATGACATTTATGTAGAGTATCTGATCTTAATGCCTCTGTGTTGGTTGTTTCGAGCTAGAGATATTCGTTATGAGTGACATGCTTGACTTCTTTGTTGTTAAGGTAGGTCAGGCATGGCTATCGAGGTGATGCGGTTGAATTCTCAATTTGGGTTAGAAATAGCTTGGGTTGTGAGAGGTATGTGATGACACGGACGAGTATTGTAGGCTGAGTATGACATGGACGGTAGATTTAAGTTTGTAACGGGTAGTGTGCATTCATTCCAGACAAGCTGTCTATCCTTTATACTTTTTGTTCATTTACTTTTTGTATTTTCTTTACAATCATTTAATCCCAAACTCATTAACGATAGAATTGTCGAACGACGAATCAATAACTAATCTCTGTGGACACGATACGATATAACCTAATCGGTATATATATCACCCAGTAAAGATAAATACTTTACTTTTTGCTTGCCTGCTATAACCGCATTCGAACAAAATGGCGCCTTTGCTGGAGATTGGTTTTATTGTTTATGCATTGTGATAATTTCGTTGTTTTTGAGTTTTGTAATTAATGTATATGTTGTATAGACTTTGTATACGAACTTGTATATTGTTACTTGTACATGTTGTGTGTTTACTTTCCATACTTGTGCATATTTGTGATTTTCTTTGTTTTCACGTATTGTTGTGAACTATCTCGTTTTTGTAACATTTGTTGTATGGTTGTTAGGACACTTTCTTTAGGTTTGCGCAGTGTGACAATACCATGGCATGACGAGTGGAGGTTACTAGCTCACACAATAAAGGCTTCAAGCTTACGACGTAAAACAAGCATGTTTTGTTTATGTTTGTTTATGTGTGTGGTGGCTTGTGTTTTAACAAGTTGAAATAGGACTTGTTCTTAATTTTAAATCTTCACTTTTCATCTTGTTAATTCATTTTCACCATGTTTTCGTATTGTTATTTGTATTCGTTTTGTTTTGTCAAATTGTGTTATCCGCAAGCTCATCGTGTTTAGCTTGAGGAGTTTTGTTGGATGTAAATTTTGTAAATTTTGTTTTTCTAATTCTTTTACTGTTGTTTGGACTCGAATTTTGGTCTGGTAGCTTGAAGTTGCATTCTGTGATTTTCCGAGTTTGATCGTTTCAACTCGCGGATGTATGGTAATGATAGTTTCAAAGTTGGTACACGTCAGATACTCGTTTATCTCTTTCTATAGCATAACATGTTTAGGAAACTTTTCATTTGTATATTTACCATGTCATTCATTCTTTTTGCATTACTTGCTCATGAATTGAATCACTTTAGTTCCCTTTTTACCCATAAATGTGAGGAAGCTTTCCATTGCTTACATATGCTGGAGGCCACACTCTTGTTTTAACTAGATTTTATTATGCTTAATCTTTTGTTTTGTGTTGATTGTATGAATGCATGTAAATGATCAAGGCATTTTTGTTTGATTTTGAGCACAACTACCTTGGCCAAATATTCAATCCACCTTGTGATTGTGTGAACCTTTGTTAGCCCCTTTGAGCTTTTATCAATATTCATGTTTATTTGAATTTGATACTTGTCTATGAGTGTCAATTCACCTTTTTTGTATGGATGTTGATTTCTTTGTTTCTTGAACCCTCAACTATATGTTGTTGTATGAATTTTTACCTTGCCTTAGAAAGTAGGGAGTATTCACATAATGATGTTGGTTGAATTCAAGTTGGGGAGAGGAATGTTTATGTACTTATATTGTGGTTGGTATGAGGTTAAGAGAAAAGGAAAAGAAAAAGAAAAAGAAAAAAAATGTGAAAAAAAAGAAAGATTAGAAAAAGAAAGAGAAAAAAAGAAAAAACTTTGAAAAAGAAAAACAAAAAGAGTATGAATAATTTTATGTTAATAAGTGAGGTGTTTTGGCTTTACAATTTGTGATGAAGAATAATTTTGATTGAGATTTTATGCTTGAGTCTTTGTGAGTTGATCACTCCCTTAGGTTTAGGCAATTTTTTGTTTCGATTAGCTTTAGGACCTATCACTTGTTTGTTAACCAAGCCACATTACAACCTTGAAAAGCCCTTATGATTCTTGCATTTGTATTTTCAATTGAGTTTTTGGATGAATGCATAATTTAGTCTTTTGTTTGTAAGATTGTTGGTTAAGTGTCAAAAGTACCTCACCTTTGTTTGTTCTTCATCTACCGATGAATTTTTACTAGGTGTGATTCATGATTGAGCTTGTTTTATTTTAGAATGTTTTGCATTATTTTTGTACTTAGGATTTGTTTCGTTTATATGTTATTGTTGTAGGATTGCGGTAAGTATGTATTTGTCGTCTACGTTTTTGTTTGAACCATACATTTGTTTTCTGTTTTAAAACTTGTTGATTCGTGATTATTTGATTATCATTCTTTGTTTCTTTGAGTTATTTGAATTTGTTTGAGGATAAACAATGTGTCAAGTTGGGGAGAGTTGATAAGTGCCAAAATGTAGTTATTTTGTATATATGTTTTGTGGCACTTATCCGTTCTTGTTTGTTAATAATTGTTTAATAACCCCATTTTTTGTTGTAAACACGTTTTATTGTGTTTTGTGTATATAATGTACCGTTGATTAGTTTTAATGTATTTTTGTAGGTATTTGTGTATGTTGGAGCATCGAGGAATAAAGTATCGAAGACACGGCTCCGATGACGCAGTTTTGATGAATAAAATACCAGTTTTGCTCAGGAGAGGCCGTTGAGCGCGGTGAGGCCACTGAGCGGGGTTTGCAGCGCACTTCTTGTTTTGGCACTGTTGCGGCAGAGAGAATCTTAGTTTTAGAGGCCGCTGAGCGGCGTTTAAGTCAGTTTATGTGTTAATTTAGTGGAGTTCGTTGAGCGCGCCCTCGCCATTGAGCGCGGTCGTCTGTGTTTAGTTTTATAACTTCATTTTTCTTCATTTTTAGGTTATGGTTTTGGGGTGGATTTTGATCCCCATTTCCATCAACCTTTATTTTTGGTAGTATAGCTTAGAAAACAACATTAGGGTCTTGCTTATGAATGATTGGAGGTAAAATTCTCTTCGATAGGCTCTGACAAACCAATGTAGATCTGTGGTTTATCTCTTCTCCTCTTTATGTCTTTTTGTCTTTTCTTTACAACCATTTAATCCTAAACTCATTAACGATAGAATTGTCGAACGACGAATCAATAACCAATCTATGTGGACACGATATGATATAACCTAATTGGTATATATCACCCGGTAAAAATAAATATTTTACTTTTTGCTTGCCTTCTATAACCGCATTTGAACACGTAAGTTGTTTGATAGACTGAAGAAATATAGATTGAGACTGAATCCGAGCAAATGCACATTTGGAGTCAGATTCGGAAAACTCCTGGGATTCGTTGTCAGTGGTAAAGGTATCGAAGTTGACCCGCTAAGGTTAAAGATATTCAAGAAATTCCAGTTCCCTGTACCGAGAAGGAAGTCAAAGATTTCTTACGACGACTGCATTATATTTCCAGATTCATTGCACATCTAACTGCTAAGTGTGAGCCAATCTTCAAGTTATTGAAGAAAGATCAAGTAGTAAAATGGAACGACGATTTCCATATAACTTTTGACAAAATCAAGGAGTACCTACAGAAAACTCCTATCCTGATGCCACCAATTAAGGGAAGACCTATCATCATGTACTTAACAGTATTAGAGAATTCATTGGGGTGTGTATTAGGGAAACATGACGAGTCTGGTCGAAAAGAGCATGCAATATACTACCTTAGCAAAAAGTTTACCGACTGTGAAACATGATACTCACAGCTCGAGAAAACTTGTAGCACTTTAGCTTGGGCTACTCGCCGACTAAGACAGTATATGTTGACTCACATTACCTTGTTGATCTCTAAGATGGATTCGATAAAATACGTATTCGAGAAACCTGCTCTATTTGGAAGAATAGCAAGATGGCAAATGATCTTGACCAAATGTGACATCCAGTATACTACTCAGAAGGCCATCAAAGGAAGTGTGGTAGTTGATCATTTGGGTCATCAAGTTGTAGATGACTATCAGTCTATGCATTTCGAGTTCCCAGATGAGGATATTATGTTAGTCACTGATTACGAAGATCCTGGACTGGATGAAGGACCTGAGCCAGGATCCCGATGGACCATGGTCTTTGATGGAGCTTCTAACGCACTTGGCAATGATATTGGCACTGTAATCATATCTCCCAAAGGCGGCCATACGCCTTTCACCGTTAGGTTATATTTTGATTGCACCAACAATATGGATGAATATGAGGCGTGCATTATGGGTATCAAAGTTGCTATTGACTTAAGGATCAAATTCTTGCAAGTATATGGAGACTCAGCTTTGGTGATTAGTCAGATTAAAGGCGAGTGGAAAACGAAGCATCCGAATCTCATTTTGTATCGAGGACATGTGTTGAAACTGATCCCCTACTTAGACGAAATCACTTTCGAGCACATCCCACGAGAAGAGAATAAGTTGGCAGACGCATTTGCTATCATGTCATCTATGTTCAAAGTCAAATGGGACAACGAAGCTCCTCAGATTACTATTGAAAGACTAGACGAACCAGCATACTTTAGTGAACTTGATACTAGAGGAGTATAGGAGAAACCTTGGTTCTACAAAGTGAAGAGGTATCTCGAGGCTCAAGAATACCCTGAAGGGGCATTTGTCAATGATAAGAAGTTTCTAAGAAGATTCACTGCCAAATTCTTTCTCAGCAACGACATTTTATACAAACGTAACCATGACTTTGCCTTACTCCAGTGTGTAGATTAGAAGACATCCGAAAGAATTATGGAAAAGTTGCATGGAGGCGCTTTGGGTACTCATTCCAGTGGACATACAATGGCTAAGAAAATTCTGAGAGCAGGTTACTATTGGTCCACTATGGAAGTCGATTGCTATCGATATTCCTGATCTTGTCATAAATGTCAAATATACACAAATAAAGTGCATGTGCCTCCGATTCCGTTGAATGTTCTGATCGCTCGTTGGCCTTTGGCAATGTGGGGCATTGATATGATTGGATAAATCAAACCTACCACTTCTAATGGACACCGTTTCATACTTGTTGCTATCGACTACTTTACCAAGTGGGTAGAGGCAACCTAGTTTGCATATGTTACAAAGAATGTCGTGGAACGATTCATCAAACATAATCTCATCTGCTGATACGGCGTCCCTGAAAGGATTATCACAGATAATGGTACCAATCTCAATAACAAGATGATCATCGAACTTTGCATGCAGTTCAAGATAAAGCATCACAACTCTTCTCCATACCGACCAAAGATGAATGGCGTAGTGGAAGCCGCCAACAAGAATCTTAAGAAGATTATACAGAAGATGACAGTGACGTATACGGATTGGCATGAAATGTTGCCATTTCCTCTCCACGGTTATCACACTACAGTATGAACATCTACAAGGGAAACCCCATTCTCTCTCGTGTATGGTATTGAAGCGGTTCTACCTATTGAGGTTTGTAATACAGTGGGAGAACTGACTTTGGATTTTGTTTTACTTTTTATCGCAAATGTTGCGGATAGCAAGACTCGCCACCAACTTTTCTTTTATCTAATTAAGGGAAGGTGAAAAGAATAGAAAAAGACCTTCGTTAGATTCTGAGTAAGGGAGAAGGTTATGAAAAGGGAAGGTATTAGCACCCCTTTTCATTCGTAGTTATCTACGGGCTCTTAGTTGCTTTTAGCTCACTTTAAAATTTGCTTTCTGTGTGTTTGACAAAAATGTTTTGAAAAGGCATTTCGCTTTGACTTTGTAATGATTCACGTTGGAATGTATACAAAGTGTTCGGAAATGTTTTATTTTTGAAAATTATTTGAACTTTGACAAAAGTGTGAGGTGTGAAAAGTATTTTGATAGAGCAAGCAACTAAAAGTCTTATTTACCTACTCAGAAGGGTCGTTTTCGTGTTATTTTACGTTCCTTTAGAATAGTGTTATCCATACCATTAGTTGGTAGGTAACCCTATTCGTTGGATGTAGAAGGGACATTCGAAGGGACATCGGATGGTCATAGAACGCAACTTATAGGAGTATCCTAGCACATTCGAAGGGACGATCATCACTTTTCGTAGGCAATAATCGAGGCACGAGATCACGTATTCGTAGGCGACATCGTGGGTCTATGATCTTTGTATCGAAGGGACTATGATGATATGTTTTGTAGGCAACGGTGCCAGGATACCTCTACGTTCGAGGGACTTGACCATTTATTCGAAAGGCAACGAGAGAGAATTACCCTAAGAGGTGTATGTGTGAAAAGAGTGTGTCGAATTCAGATATTTTATCTTGGAATTAGAAGTGATCTACGTTCGTTTTTATCTTGCCATACATGCCTAGTTACTAGCAGTTTATAGGGTGCGGAAAGTAAATTGCGGAAAGTAAAGTGCGGAAAAGTAAATGTCCTACGCTATTACATGGCTTTGGGACAGTTACATAATATAGGAGTGCGGAAAGTAAAGGCAGAAAATGTAAATCTACGCTATTACATGATATAGTAATATAGTAATGATAATTAGATGATAGAGTAATTTTTTGGGAATTTTCTGGATTGGTTTTAATAAGGAAAAATAATTAAAAGTCAATTTTATGGTTAATTAACGATTAATTAAAATATGCATGCAAAAATATTAATTTTTATGTCAAAAATTAAATAAACATATTTCTGACCTAAATGCAAAAAGAAAATATTTTTTGGTGATTTTTTAATGCATGAGAAAATTGTTTGAAAAGAAATAAAATTAAATGAGAAAAATAAGAAAAGAAATAGAAAATTGTTAGTTTTGAGAAGTTGTAAAAAATATTGTGGCAGCCAAGGTTCGAACCAAGGACTCCCAGGGCAAACACGCGCTACCCTTGCCACTGAGCCAACCTGCAGTTTGTGTTAGTGGAATGAAACAAAAATAACACAAGCGAAATAAATTCCTGGGCCCCAGAACGCGCGCGGAGAGCTTCGTCTTCCCCATTTGAATTTTTGAAACCCAAGCTTTTACCTACGGATTCTATTCGTAGCTAAAGCCTATAGCGACGGCTTTGTTCGTCACTAAAACCCCTGCAGATTTTCAAAATCAAATACAAGCAATATAAATTCATTGTGAGTACATGGTTCGATTGCAAATTGGTCCCTTAGTTCAAAGGTACCGGTCGTTTGGTCCAATTTTTCCTATTTCAGAAAACCCCAATTAGAGCTTATGAACCCTAACCATGGTGAATTCCGATTTCGGTGTCTAAACTCCAATTAACCTATACAAAAAGTTTCGAAACTCCATTCTAAACACAAACAAAACATCAAAAAAACATGTTAAATATACATGAAAATCAAAAATCGAATTTGAGTGAATGTGTTCAAATCGAAATCGTGTTTGTGTGATTCTGGGCTTGTTGATGGCTTGTGAGTATCTGGATCGATTCAAGGGACCTCCAGGAATGTATTGGAATGCTTAGAATTGATTGAAACGATCTGAAACTAGGGCTGCCAATAGCTTGTACCACACGGATGTTTTGAGCTTTGTTAGGGTTCTTAGAGGCAGAATTTTCGTCCTTGTGTCATGTGAATGCATTGTGTACTTATAGTGGATGGATTTAGGTCAAGAATCATGAAGAAATAATGTACCAATCAATGAGAAAATATTTGATTTGGTATAAAACCAAATATTGCCTTTTTGATCAAATTTCAATCAATTCCTTTGCCAATTAATGCAAATTTCGAATTTTCCAGCTTGTATGGCTTGCTTGGACCTCAAGAATAAGAGAAAAATCCAATTTGCATTTAATTTTGATTTTCTATCTTTTATTTTAAATTAATTGACTTTTAAATGATTAAAATCCAAAATAAATAGAAAATAAAAGATAAAATCCGTGGCCTTGGGCTTGGAGGTTCCAATTCAGCTGAGGAACAAGTTTGAACCAAGAAAAGTTAGGCCCATTTGCAAAATTTTGGATTTTGTCAAGTATTTCTCTTTGTGCACCTCCTCAAAAATGCCCAACTTGTGCAAGGTGTATCTTGCTTAATTTTTAACATTTTTGGGTTTTCTTGGACTTTTTAGAAAGCTCTAGATGTCCTCTAAACAACCTCTTTGGTTTCATCTCAGTTGAAGTTTCCATGTTCAGTAACACTTCTTTACAAAAAGTTGACTTTTTGTTGTCTTTGAAAAGGACATGTAATGTTTTGACCCATATCTTCCAAATGAAGCATTTTCTGATCAAGCTTGTGAGACATGAAGTTGTAGAGAATTGAGTTCTACTCAAAATGAGTTGTGGTGGAGAAATTTTTGATAAAGTATGTGAAAGTTATGCCTGGTCAAAGTTCTGTTGACTTTTGTCTGAGAAAGCCCAATTTGAAAACTTTGACTTTTGATCAAATCTTGAGTTTTCTTGATGATTCATGATCAACCCCTATCAAATGATGAATATCACTTCAAAATATTGATGTTGACCAAAAATTATGAAGTTTGACTGTATGTTGACCACAGTTGACTTTTTGTCCAATACAACTGATTTTCAAACATCTGAGCAATTGTCTGAGGAAACTTGACTTGTAAGGCTTGAAACTTGACATTGAGATTCTTTGAAGCATATGATGAGGCATGATGACCAATGGAGATGTTGGAAACCACCTTGATTTGAGGATGGCCAAACCCTAGTTTGGGTTGATTGCCTAGGAGAGGGTTTGTTTGGTCAACCCTTGTGAAATCCTTGAGTATGGATATGAGAAATGTCTTGAGAAGTAGGAGGGAAAATTTTGGGGTATGACAAGGTTCAAATACCCTCCCTTAGATACGACTTGTAGCCATCTACCATGGATAGATATATCATAAATAAATGATTAAAGCCTTCAACAAGAAAGTAAAACACCGAGTATACCAAGTTGGTGATCTAGTAGTCAAGTGCATCATTCTATCACAAGGTGATTCCAGAGGGAAATGGACTCCCACCTATGAGGGACCATTCGTAGTCAAGACAGTATTTTCCGTCGGAGCCATGATATTGAGCACTATGGATGGAGAAGACTTCTCGCACCCTATGAATGCAGACATAGTCAAAAAATACTACGCATAAACGAGACCCGTTAGGTCGATTGGCCTATGCAAAAATAAGGGCGTCCTGGCGAACCAAAAGGGGTCGGGCAAAATTTAGGGACACATATATAAACAATTTACACCCGGCAAGTCAAAAACCTGCAAAGGTGGCTTGGGCAAAAAAGGGTATCCCGGTAGACTGAAAACCTGAAAGGGCGGTCTAGGCAAAAGTAAGGGATTAAAGCGTACGACTATGTCTCGTCAAGGTCATCTACTTACAGACTATACTAGTATCAACTTCAAATAGCGTAGATCAATCCAATCACCTTCATCTGGCAGCAAGGATATGAGATAGTCAAAATATATGAGCAATAGTAGAGTTGAAACTCGACGAGATTGTTTCCACATATATTTTATTATTTTCTAAATTTTTCCGACAATTTCCTCTTACTAGGATATTTGTCTCTTTTTACACAAACTGCCTGTCTATAGGCTTACTTTTCAATATTAATACAATATCCCTTTTCCAGTTCCAAAATTTTACTTTTATCTGTTTGTTTGCATAAAGTCCAATGTTTGCTTTGAATGATTATATGCATATGATAATAAATATTTGTTCACAAATACATGAAAATAAAATAGAAACAATAGTTACTACAGGCTCTAGGAATTGAGATGACAACCCAAGTCACCAACACATCCCTGAAGAGTCAGTTTCACAGAAAAAATCCCACAGAATAATCTCTACAAATCCCCGCAAAGCCATCGCTCCCTCAACAGAGACAGATTTCCCAACAAGATTATTACTTTATCATCTCCTTTCAGCAATGTCCAACTCTCCTGTTCATCATTTTAGTCCCTAAGCAGTGATCATATTAACTCATCACATTAGTCCCCAAGCAGTGATCGTCTCAAATCATCACGTTAGTCCCCGAGCAGTGGTCCTATCAAATCATCATGTTAGTCCCCGAGAAGTGATCATATTAACTCATCACATTATTCCCCGAGCAGTGATCGTCTCAACTCATCACATTAGTCCCCGAGCAGTGGTGCTATCAACTCATCAAGTTAGTCCCGAAGCTGTGATCATTTCAACTCATCACATTAGTCCACGAGCAGTGATCATATCAACTCATCATGTTAGTCCCCGAGCAGTGATCCCATTAACTCATCACATTAGTCCCCGAGCAGTGATCATCTACAAACATCATCACATTCGTCCCCGAGCAGTGATCGTCTCAACTCATCACATTATTCCCCGAGAAATGATCATCTACATTGTCACACCAATCCCCGCGCAGTGAACGTCAACTTTGTTACATTGGTCCCCGAGCAGTAACACATCAATCAACTTATTATGTCAGTCTCCGAGAAGTAATAGGTCATTCAAAATTACATCATTCCCCAACATGGGTTATACACAAGATGTTCATCCCCAACTGAGTATAACCAGGATTATCATTCCCCAACAGCATCAATATCCAGACCCGAAACTTGGTTAGATAGTGCATCAAAGGAATCTACATCTCTTTTATCCTCAGTTAGGATCCTCAATAGTTATTTCTCCATACCTAAGCAGAAATCAAAGATCCCCGACAGAACATTCCCATCTTCTTCAAGATGGATATGTTTTGAAATACCATGACATCTACATTTATACATCATTCATTAAAAAAAATCATAACATATGCATACATAATTCAAGAGCATTATTACATACTCACATGCATCATAATATGCATAAAACTAATATCGTTCTCTCAAGCTAAATTCTCAAATAGGCGAAGACTATTTGTAAACTCCTAAGATAGAAGGTCAAAGATTAACGCCTGAAACAAGACGGGAAAACTATCTGAACGACCAGACGAGCTTACCAACAAATGACAGGATACAAATTAATACCCGGAAAAGGACGGGAAAACTATCTACATCCCGACGAGTACTCATTTTAGATAAAGCCAAGACGAAGGTATATTCTAACTCTCTACCCCGGATGGCATCTTTAAGCCCATCTCCGACTACACATGGTCATCTCTCCACCCGCAGAATACTGCATATCTAGTTAAAAATCAATGTGTACTCATTCAAAGACGAGCATGGAGTCAAACGTACGACTCACACCCCAACATCATCTTCTTCAAATGGCATCTATAAGCCCATTCCAATACATCGTCAGCTGACGATCTCATTCCATACACCAGCGAGTGCAAATTTTCAGGTGTACTTGAGTGTTCAATCATCTTCTACCTTCAGGTCACAAAAGGCAAGAATACCAATCTAACCCTTCAGGTACAAGAAGATTGAACAGGGGCAACTTTTATACCCCAAAATTTCCCTTCTATTTCTCAAGTCAATCCACATCTCCATACTCAAGAATTTCTCAAGGGTTGGCCAGATGAGCCCTCTCTTAAGCAATCAACCCCACAACTAGGGTTTTGATTATCTCAAAGGAAAATATGGTTTCTATTGCCTCAAGTGATCATCATACCTCTTCATATGTCTCAAGGTATCCCATGTCAAGTTTCCAGCCTCACAGCTCAAGTTTGCTCAATCAATTACTCAGATGATTGAAAATCAGTTGTATTGGACAAAAATTCAATTGTGGTCAACATATAGTCAAACTTCATCAGTTTTGGTCAACATCAAGGTCTTGAAGTCACATTCATCATTTTATCAAGGGTTGATCATGATTCATCAAGAAAACTCAAGATTTGATCAAAAGTCAAAGTTTCTAAATTAGGGTTTCTTGATAAAAAGTCAACAAAACTTTGACCAAGCATAACTTTCACATATTTTATCCAAAAAAATTCCACCAAAGCTCATTTTGAAGAGAATTCAATTCTCTACAACTTTGTGTCTCACAAGCTTTGGCCAGAAATGCTTCATTTGAGAATTTTGGATCAAGACATTATAGGTCCTTCTAAAGTCAACAAAAAATCATCTTTTTCAAAAGATGTGTACATGAACATAGAAGCTTCAATGAAGATGAAACCAAAATTAGATCTTATAGGACATATTGATCTTTCTAAAAAGTCCAAGAACACTTCAAAATTTTGAAAATTGAGCAAGATACAACTTGTGCAAGTTTGGCATTTTTGAAGAAGTGCATGAAGGGAAATACTAAGCAAACTCAAATATTTTCCAAATGGGCCATAGTTTTTATAGTTTGGACTTATTTCTAAGACAGTCCATGACATCCAAGACCAATTGCACGCCTCTCTTCAATTTATTTTGGAATTTATTCACTTAAATCCAATTTTAATTAAAATAAAATGCCAAAAATCAAATTAATAAATGCAAGTCTAGATATTTATCATTCTTAAGGTCCAAGAAAGTATAAATAGCTGGCCAATATCATACAAGGCTTGATTGAGGCAAATTTAGAAGCTTTTGATGCAAATTTGAAAGATTAGAAAATCAAATAATTTATATTCAATGCAATATATTTTCTTCATAACTCTTGACCTAATTCTCTTGCCCTATATATACACAAGATATTCAAACATCAAGGACACGGATGCTTGCAGCCAAGAGACTAGAGTTTTGTTTCAAAATTTCAAAGGAAACTTACACCATCGAATTTCAAATTCCAGCCAGTTCCAAGCAATTCCAAGCACTGATTCGTGCTCCTGAGGTAACATAGAGTAAGTATAGATCAAAATCCATGGCCAAAACTCCCTAAATCGCACGCATCATAAACTCAGTTTGAATCATATTTGTGAATTTCGTATTTTAACTTCTATCGTGTTTTAATGTGAACTAACATTGCTAATCGTTTTATGAGGTTCATTAGAGCAGGTTAGAACAATCGTGACGAGTTTTCCATGGCCTAAACATGATCTGCCATTGTTAGGGTACAATCGTTTGTAAGCTTTAAACTGCTAGTTGCAGGAAATTTCAGGCCAAACTAATCCCACCATCGCGTTCGCAATGGTCTCATTATTGGATCTAGGCACTTTGTTCTTGTTTTTCTGTTTGATTTCGCAGCTTTTGCAAATTGGGCCTGCCGGAGAAGATGATTGGAGCCCTAGCTTCGGTGGACGTTTCCGGCGCTGACTTTTGACTGCATGTGTGGCTTGGTTCCTCCATCTGATTGGTTGGTTCAAATACTCTAGGACCCACGCGCATTATGTGTTGAAATTCAAAATGGAACGTGCGTAACATGTATAATCCAATGGACGTGATTCATTGACAACAAAAACGCGCAGCTCAGATGACAATGATGGGAGTTGGTATCCAGAGGGCCAGGGGTTCGATCCCCAGTGGCCACCCTTCTTTTTTTCCAAACTTTTCTAACCTTTTTCTTTTTCTATTTTTTTTAATTAACTTAGTTATTTAATTAATCAATCAATTAATTAATAATTAGGTTAAATAATTAGAAAATTAGAATTAATTTTCAATTAAATTTATTTTTATTTTTCTTAATTAATTTAATTAGTTTAATTTAGGTTAATTAATTTAATTTAAATTAAATTTCTTTTATTAATTAAAAATAATTAGAATTAGGGTTTCTGATTCACCCGATTTTTTTCATAATAATTAGGTCAACTTAATTAGGGCTTAATTGACTTCAATCTTTTTTTACTAAATTTTTTCAAACTTCTCCCGACTTTATTTCTTATATTCTGATTACCTGTTTCGCGCTTATTATTGTAACTGCTTCCAGGATGTATAATTTTTCGCACACATTCCTTTTATCATTATGTATCTATTCATGGGATGTAATAGATAATTATGACATTTACTTTCTGCACCTCCTATTATGTAACTGCCCCAAAGCCTTGTAATAGCGTAGGAAATTTACTTTCCACACTTTTACTTTCCGCACCTTTATTTTCTGTACATATATACAGTTCTTAGATGTATGGATAATAGGATTTCATGACAAGACATAAAATCATACATAGATCACTCTAATTCAAAGATAAAATATCTGAATTGAATCACTATTTCACACTTGCACCCCCTTAGGGTATCCTCTCTTGTTGCCTTTCGGATAAACATGGTCATTTCCCTCGAACGTAGGGGTACCATTAGAAAATTTGCCTACGAATAAAATTGTCATAAAGATCATAGTCCCTCGATGACACTTGTAACACCCCAAATCTACCCCTCGAATATTATTCAAATCAGAGTGCGGAAAAGATAATCATACAAGGGATGTCACAATTTCTTCGCAAAACAACATGCATTTAGTCACAATTATACAGATACATAACACTTAAATCATGGATGAACTTATAACAACATGTTTCCATTAGATCAATTAAACAGATAAACAACATGATTAAAATTCCTCAACACTAACAACTTGTTCTTTTATTCAACGAGAAACAACTTCAAATTATTATTATTCACTTAACAAATATTCACATTATTCATAAACTCAACAACTTAAGCAACAACGATAATTAAATAACAACGCTCATCCCCCGAGTGCTACGTATCAGAGCAAGACCCCATTGACTTATCATAAAGTAACGTAAAAACTTCAAGAATTAACTTCAACATCCACCACTATGCTTGAGTACCTGCCCATTTCCCATGGTAGGGGAAATATCAGCAGAAGGGGTGAGATATCCAACAATGTAAACAAGTGTATGATAAATAATATGCTAGGATTAAATCATAAAAAAATTATCACATCGCAATTAACACATCACAACAACTTCCCAATTAACAACAATGCAAAACCACTTCACAGTTAGCAACAACATAATTCACTTCACAGTTAACAACAACACAAAACCACTTCACAGTTAGCAACAACATAATTCACTTCACAATTAACAACAACATGATTTACTTCACAATTAACAACAACACAATTTAAATGAGACACAACAATGCATATGCATGTGGTACCAGTGGAGTAAAATCCCAACCTAAACAATTATCAGGTTATCGAGGCACAAGGCATAAGCCTTCAACGTGTTTCCATCAAGGCCAAGGCATAAGCCTTCTTCACAAATCCGCCAATACAGGCCTTCATAAATGCAAATGCAAATGCGACGCTAACAACATATAACAACATCATAATTCTCTTCACGAGGCATACTCCTATATCACTACTTCACTAGCCATAGGCCTACAACGTTATCAACATAATTAACAACAGTTCACAACAAAATTAATATCAGTGCATGACAACCTGCAACTTCACATAAATCCATATTAACGTACAACAACATACACATCACTGATATATTATAAGAAAACAACAACACGACGTATTCACGTAATTTCACAAAACAACTTAACCACAATTACCTACTAATATATACGAACTACCACAACAAAATTCGGTTAATTCTGGACAACTAATTTTACCGCTTAATTTTACTAACCCGGTTAATTCGGCACTGTTTTTAACACTCTGCTATTAATACTAAGTAACTTCTACCGTTCTGTGAATATACATATATATATATATATCACTAATATAATATTTTTCTGCTACCAATTCTTTCACTGTCATCAAGGTTACCTGCTTCAAAATACCAGCAATATTATATTATTATAACATACCCTTCTAGTACCTACATATTTATTATACTGCTAGTGTTATGTTATTTTTGTTTCTATTCTTCTTCTACTTCAACCATGACGTCCGTCTCTCATGTTATCACCATTATAATCCAAGATTATAGAACCTTTACTTAATTAATTAAAAGGTTATATTGTAATTTAATCTAATTAGCAAAATAGACAAACTAAAATCAAACAGCATAATTTCAAGAAAAGCTAGACACATCCCTACAATTCCTAGGCGACCGTCCCCACCCTTCCACAAAGGGAATCCTTCTGGAGGCAATATCAGAAGTCTTTGCTTCTGACCATCACTTCTACTTCTAACCATCAGAACTTCTAACCATCACTTCTACTTCTGACCATTAGAACTTCTGACCATCACTTCTACTTCTAACCATCAGAACTTCTGACCATCACTTCTACTTCTAACCATCAGAACTTCTGACCATCACTTCTACTTTTAACCATCAAAACTTTTGACCATCACTTCTATTTCTGACCATCAGAACTTCTGACCGTCACTTCTACTTCTGACCATCAGAACTTCTGACCATCACTTCTACTTCTGACCATCAAAACTTCTGACCATCACTTCTACTTCTGACCATCACTTCTACTTCTGACCATTACTTCTACTTCTAACCATCATAACTTCTGACCATCACTTCTACTTCTGACAATTAGAACTTCTAACCATCACTTCGACTTCTGACCATCAGAACTTTTGACAATCACTTCTACTTCTGACCATCAGAACTTCTGACCATCACGTTTACTTCTGACCTTCAGAACTTCTGACCATCACTTCTACTTCTGACTATCAGAACTTCTAACCATCACTTCTACTTCTAACCATCAGAAGTTATGACCATCACTTCTACTTCTGACCATCACTTCTACTTCTGACCATCAGAACTTCTTACCATCTCTTCTACTTCTGACTATCAGAATTTCTGACCATCACTTCTACTTCTGACCATCTAAACTTTTGACCATCACTTCTACTTCTGACCATCACTTCTACTTCTAACCATCATAACTTCTGACCATCACTGTTCTATTTTATTATTTACACCACATTTTCCTAATCCATTAAAGGATGGAATGAAAACTTAATATAATTAGCAGAACAGGCACAAAACCAACAAACAACATAATTAATAGAGGCTTCACGTGAAGCATGGCCCCACACTCTCCCAGACGGCCGTCTCACTCCTTTTCTTTCCATGGAGATGTTCGTCTCCCTCTCTACAGTACAAGGGGCGCTCGCCCCACCCCTGTAGCCACCGTCTCCAATTCTTCAAGGGTGGCCCACGCCACCTACCTGTACTTCAATCTTCCATACCAAAAATTCCTCTTCTTCGCTTTACCAACGCCTTAAATTGTCAAGACTATTTATATGATAAATAATTAAGTATGTCATAACCTCATTTAGTGATTCGTGAAAAATCACTTTCCGAAAATAGACTCTTCTTACTTTTTATAAAAGGAACTCTCAATTGTCAAACATGAATACTCTAGAGGAAACATCAATACTCTATCCATTACTATTAAAGAATTTTTAATTGGATTACAAATAAATTACAATAAAATAATTCTTCAAATTTTTGACATATCATATTTTTCATCAAACTAAGTACATAAATCACTTAATTTTAAAGTGTTTATAAATGTTTCTCAAACTCTTAGATAACCTTGAAAAATGATCAAAATTTAGATAGTAATATCAATAATAGTGTTAAAAAATTGCGTGACAATGATATATTAATCCAAGGCAAACATTATTGTAAACATGGAAAGCGACTTAGGCTGAAATAATTGTTAGTGCAGTGAAAAACAAAGCTGAATGACATTGGAAATATCACATAACAAACCAAAGCAAGGGACAAGGAGAGACCCTGCGGGCATAACAATAAATATGAGTGATTTTAAGTTCTACTAGTATTCATAAATTCAAAGACACATAGCAATAAATGTTGGTTTAGTTGCATGCATGTACACTACATAGTGATCCTTAAAAGTTTAAACCAACAAAATAATCTAAATAGAACTTAAAAAACTTAAAACCAATCTTTATTATTATACGAAATTTTTGAAACAATAAACATTTTGAGCATGATTAAAGGACCAACTCAAGTAAATTTTGAATATTTGAAGCAATAAATTGAAGGACAGAAAAGAAGTTTTGGTTGTTGAGTAGTGTGAGTGATTATGAATCCTATAATAATATCTCTTTTAGGTGGAAGGTGCAACTGCAAGAGTTTGGTAAGTTAGGCAAAGTGAATAGGTGAACCAATTAATTGCACCCATGTTTAATTTAATAAATTCTTCAACACACATCATTCATTTTCATTTTCAGATAACTGTCCCTTTCTTTTCTTCTTCACACAACCATACCATAAAGATACACGTAACACAACTTATGCTACAGCTTCTGACTTTAATACAAATCCATGGGGACCCCTTGAGGTGATTCACATACATCTATGTTTCTTTTTTCTCTTAGCTTTTTATTGTTTCCAATTTGTTCGATTATTGACATTATTGTGTAAATCTACCCACGTGGCCTATCTTTCCTTTTATCTCCTAGATTTCAGCAAGATACTTAAATTTTTCATATTGCTATAAATTAATGGGTCTTACTAACTTGTTAACCATGCTATAGTTAGAAAATTTGAGGTAAACTATGTCGTGTTTAAAATTTTTTAAAAGAAAATATTTTTATAAGAGAATAATACTCATGCAACAATAGCATAAAGATGTTTTACACATTCAGTTAATTATAATTGTTAAATTGTTATAAGTTATTGACTTTTATTTTAATTATTATTTATGAATGATTGTGATACATAAAGTAGTATATTTATTTTATACTAACAATGTATTGGTTTAATTTATGTGTATTAATTATAATGAGTATGTTTCAAGATGATAGAAAAGTGAATGATTAAATGATAATAAATGCATGAGAAATACTCTCATATAAAAAGACTTACTAATATTGAAAGTCTTTATAAAGAGTTAAGAACATTAACTTAATAAAAGGACAAAAAAGGATAAAGTGACATGGTCTTAAGTATTATGTCAATTGTCTCATCCATACAATCTCTCGTCGATGTCGTCAGTGGCAACATCGGCTCTGGCTCCGAGGGTGTGGAAATAGAGACGCTAGTAGCATCTTATAGGTAGTACTTGAGCACTTAGGCACGACGCATCAGAGCAATCAGACTATTCGTTTCGTTAATGAGGCGGTGTCGTTGCTCTTATTTTTTATCGTTGCTTGTGCTTTGAATTTTGAATTCGAAAAGGCAACACTTCATGAAGTGTTATAGAATAAAAAAATGCAACTCTTGAAATATGTTGATGTTGGCCAAACATTATAACTTTTAGTAAAAAGGTATTGTTTCACCAATGATCATTACCTTGTGAAATAATACGAATATGGATATATTAATACTTCACTCTGGATTCAGAAATTCAGTAACAACATAACACATATCCTCTAAAAATAATTCCAGACACTCTTCGTTGCATTCAAGTTTTTATCCATCTTGTGCGAATTCGAGAAGGTTGAATTAACTTGGGTATTCCTGCATCAAAACTCTATGACAATCGAGAGTGCTTGAAATACTATAAGGAAAATGTCCCATACACGATTCCAAACTGGATTCATTCAACTTTGAAGAGTTATCAAACATTCTTATAGTATCTCGAAATTTTTTTTAATATCTAAATACTTTTATCTTAAAATGTTGGATTCCAAGCTGATTCTTGCACAAGTACATGAGTTACATGTTCTCGTGAATAAAATAAAAATCGTGAAAATAGACATTCTTGAAGCTTTCTAAGTCGGCACAATCATTGAAAAATTGTCACATTTATAGAAAGGATACAGAAAGGAATTGTTGTATAGTTCTGAGGATATCTCGTTGGAGAAACTTCAAAAATACCTTTGAATTGATGAGGATACGAAGGATAGGGAAAAATCTGAGTCTGCTGGATTTTCTAAAGCCAATGTTGTAACTACAAAAATAAATAGAAAACATCTTGGCCCTAAGAAGGAACATAACAAGTTCAAACATTCTGGCGGGTCATGGGCTACAAAAAAGGATGTTATTTATGCGGAAAACCATGCCACTATGCTCGAGACTACTCACACAACAAGCCTAAAAAAGAGGTTAATATTGTCCATATTGATGATGAAATAATCACTACGGTGAGCGAAATTATGGCAATCAAAAGAAAAATGAAAGGATGGTGGTATGATACATGTGCAACAATGCATGTACCTTATGACAAAGCGACATTTAAAATATACTCTGAAGTTAATGATGGAAAAGAAATACATATAGGAAATAAAGTACGATCTAGAGTCGTTGAAACAGGATCGATTGAACTTAATGAAAAGAAAGTCACTCTTGTTAATTTACTTCATGTACCCGACATGAATAGGAACCTTGTTAGCGGGGACTTGTTAGGAAACCAAGTATTAAATCTGTATATAAATCGGGCAAACTACTATTGACCTATAATGATGTATTTATAGGAAAAGGATATTCTACTGGAGGAATGATCAAACTCTATACTACCGACAATATTATTAGCACATATTGGTATTAGTATTATGAATAGACTAATTAAATTCAGATTTCTCATGTAACATTCATGATTTTGAAAAATGAGAAATATGGGTTAAATAAAAAATGACCAAAAAACCTTTCAAATGTTGAAAGAAAACCAAACGTGTTTGATCTTGTGCATTTTGATTTGTGTGAATTTAATGGCATGCTAATCCATGAAAGAAACCGTTATTTCATAATATTTATCGATGATTGTTCTAGGTTTACACATGTATACCTTTTAAAGCATAAAAATGATGTCTTTAAGGCTTATAAAGCAGAAGTAGAAAATCAATTAAGTAAAAGTATAAAAGTACTTAGAAGTGATATAGGAGGTGAGTACTTTTCTGCATAATTTGATGCATATTGTAAAGAATATGGCATTATACATGAACATTTCGTGCCTCGTACACCACAAAAAATGGTATGTCTGAGAGAATGAATCGAACATATCAAGAAATGATAAATGTTATGTTAATGCATTCCAAATTTCCACTTAATTTGTGGGGTGAAGCATTATTGTTGGCATGTCATATAATAAACAAGATTCATTTGAAAATAGTTGGTATTTCTCCATATGAGATATGAAAAGGAAGATCACCAAATATCAATTATTTTAGAGTGTGAGGTGTGTAGAATATTACAAGAATATGGATCCCAAAAGAACTAAATTAGGTCCTCAAGGGATCATATGTGCTTTCATAGGATATGCACCCAACAACAAAGTATATAGACTTTTAAATCTGGAGTGTAATGTAATTGTTGAATTCTGAGATGTGGAATTCTTCGAAATGTTATCACAAGGGATAAGGAACCTGAGAATCTCACAAATAAAGAAACTCATGAGAAATATTCTTCATCGATTGTTGAAACACAACTCGGGGCTAGGATAAGCAAAAAAGCCCGAAAAGCTAAGGATCTAAAGACCAAATGAAATTGATTCTCAACTTATTTCCTTTTATCTAGTTGAAGAAAATTTCAAGAATGATGTTCATGAGATTCCTATTATTCTTCAAGGGGAGGATGAACCTAAAACCTATAAAGAAGTAGTAGCTTCAACGGACGCTTTCTTTTGGAAGGATATTATCCAAGACAAAATTGATTCAATCATGTCAAATAATACTTGGGAAATTGTCGACCTTCCCAAGGGATCAAGACCCATTGGATGAAAATGAGTGTTTATAAAAAAAAAGTATCATTGTAATGGTACATTAAACACCTACAAGACTAGTTTAATTTAAAAAAGGGTTTAGACAAAAGGAATGTGTCAATTACTTTGACACATATGCACCAGTAGCAAGAACTATGAAAATTAGAATATTGTTTGCACTAGCTTCCTTGAATAAACTTTTTGTTCACAAAATGGATGTTAAAACAACATTCCTAAATGGAGCACGGGGCAACCAGAAGGCTACATGCTTCTTGAAAATGAACAAAATGTGTGCAAACTTGTTAAATCCTTATTTGGTTTGAAACATGCACCAAAATAATGACATTAAATGTTTAACTTCGTCATAATTTCAAATGGGTTTATTCCAAATCCTTGTGACAGATGCTTGTACACAAAGGTGCGTGGAAAAATTGAATTATTTTTGTGTCTATATGTTGAGGATATGTTAATCATTAGCAATGAAATTAATTGAATCTTAAAACTCAAAGAGATTTCTAACTTTCACATTCAAGATGAAAGATATTGGGTTAGCTGACACTATATTATGGATCAAAGTAAAAGGAAATAGTGGGGTTGTGAACTTAATCAAACACATTATATTTAGAAAATGTTGGATAAGTTCAAACACATAAACTTTAAGGAAGTAAGCACTCCATTCAATCCTATTGTCAAACTTCAAAATAATAACGGAAGAACTGTGGCCCAATTAGAATATACAAGTGCAATTAGATGTCTAATATACTTATGCAATGCACCAGACTTGAAATATCATTTGTAGTTAGTAAGATGAGTAGATTTACTAGTAATCCAAATGATGAACATTGGAAGGCCATAACTAGGATTTTTCGGTTATCTTTTAAAATTCTGGTGCCATCATACAAACGGACAAGGTAGAACATACAATTAACAGTGCAGGAAACAAAAGAACACAAGGAACTTTTCACCTAGTTCAGTTCTAACCAACCTACATCTGGGGGCATACCAAGCCATGAATGAAGTCCATTATCAGCAGTATTAATTCAGAGTTAAACCTCCCTATTTGCACTCCTCACTTAATCCCTACCCAATTTCCCTTCTACCTAAGTTACCTCCCTTATATACGAGAACCCCTGCTCACTTTGTGATGTCTAGCAGTCACATCGCAACAACTGCATCAACAACTTGGCTCCTACAACACATAATAGTTTGAAGATACCTCACTCCAAACACAAAACGGTGAACTTGTGACACAAACAAACTTGGAATTACTTCACAGTTTCTTCCAAGAACACAACTACACTCATTGCTTCACAACTTCTGAGTAAGTAAAATAAACCTCTTTCCTACAGGCTTCGAGGCACAAATCAGTGACCATCCCACAATCCGAGTGGTTCACTTACATGGCTAACCCTAAAGACTACATCTTTCTAAAACCGGCTAGCTTTCTAAAACTAGATTACAACTTCTTATTTATAACCTATTACCCAACTGGATTTGGGCCTTCAAATAACAACTTTGAAGTTGTAACAAACTTCTGCAGTAACAAACTTTACAGAATTAAATACACAGATAACTTATACTATAATCAAGGTCCTTGCTGATCTTTCTCCTTAGCTCTTGGACCTCCACAAACACCTTAAATTACGCGCTACATATGATGCATAATATTCCCAGAATATTCTGCACTAATTAAAACAGAATTGAAACAAACTTAATAGTTTTTGTAGCGTGATGTCCTGATGTCTAATGTTTTGACATCTCATTCGACATGTTGTTCCAGTTGTTGAAAGTCTTCAACACAACATGTTCAGGAATTCTAGATAGGATTATAAGTTAGAAATCCTATTGTACAAAATATTGTTGCTGCTATTATTATTTGTTTTATTAAAATTAAGTCAATTCATACAAATCAGGAACTTACATCTTTTAAAGACCAAAAACCTTGGCCTTCATTATGGTAGGATCACTTCCATACTAGAAGGGTATACCGATGCAAGCTGGATATCGAGTGCTGGAAATTATAAATCTACAACTATATGGATATTTATATTAGTCAGAGGTGAGATTTCTTAGAAGAGCAAGAAACAAACAGGCATTACTCTCTCAACCATGGAACTAGAGTTTGTGGCTCTTGCATCCGCTGGACAAGAAACAGAATGGTTAAGGGACCTTATGTTGGAGGTCCCATTAGCTAAATAAAATGTTTTAAAAGTGTTGATACATTGTGACAATCAAGTCACCATATTTAGAGCATTCAGTGAAGTATACAATGGAAATTCTAGACACATAGGTCTTAGACACTCTCTCGTGAGAAATTTAATTAAGGATGAGATTATTTTATTGACATATATACAAACAAGTTATAACTTAACTAATCTATTTACTAAGCCACTGGCTAGAGACTTAGTAAAGACTACCTCAAAAGGTATGAGATTGAAACTCCTTGAATAAGGGTACTGACAATGATAACAATCCAAACTGAAGTTAACAAATCTTAACCTACAATTCAATGGTCAACAACAAGTCTTTGGTTTAGATGTTTGTGCAACATTTTGTGATAATGTTGACTATTACATATTGAAGGTGTTGATTTTCACAAAATCACAATGCAAAATGTTATGTAAATTTGTGTAAGATTGTATGTGTAAAATTATGACAAATTTTTTTATGTGTGCTTGAGATTAAGCACAAAAATGGATGAAAAACTTTAGTTAGATTCGAGTCAAGCACATTTCGTGATTTGAGTCAAATGAGCAAGTAGAGTGAAACAATATCTCGTGAAGAAAAGTGGCCCATTTACATGTGATTTGAATCAGGTTAAAAGTGTGATTCAAATCACACAAGGTCATGATTTTATTCAAGTGTTAACAATGATTTGAATCAGACAAGTCAATGGGTGCCAAGATGATTGTGATTTGAGTCATACACAAATTGTGATTCGAATCACAGAGTTACATGATTCGAATCAAGTATAAACTGTGATTCAAATCATACATATCAAAATTTTCCTTTTCACCACTATTTTGCTTGATTTGAATCATGGGTTATGAGTGATTCAAATCACCCACAAGAAATCTCAATTTTTCAAGTTTTTCAAAATGGTTTGAGATTCCATTTCCCACATGACTTGAATTGATATCACCTATGATTTTTGTTTTATTAACTTAAGTAATTGACTTAAACTATCATGATCAAATCTTAAACATAACAATTGATTTATGGGTGCTTAAAAAGTTAATTGATTCAAACTTGGTTCAGAGATGTGCAATTAGAAAGGAGACTTAATAAACAATATTCTCTCCATTTCAAAATGATTGTCGTTTTAGAAAATAAAATTTATTTCAAAATGACTGTCATTCTCGCTTTTGAATGTAGATATCATTGTTATTTTTCCAAATATGTCCTTTAACTATTACCTTTTGCACTTCTTCTAATAAATTAATAAGGTTACTTTGGTAAAAATAGATGACATCATCATTTTATTCCTTAATCAGTGTGCAAAAACTTTAAACGACGCTTATTTTAAAACGGAGATAATAATAAATAAAAGTGATAAGACAAGCAACAATAAACATAACGAAATGCAATTAGATTCAACTCCTTAAATCTCTCTTACTCTCCCAAAAATTCAAATCAAACTCTAATACTACTGTTAGAATTTTACCTCATATTTGACACAACAACAACAAATAATCTTTAATTTATTAAATTGAAATGAAAACGTTATAAATTGATAGTAATAATAATTTATATTTGTTTCTAGAGAAAGACTTTTGTCTATCGAAGTTATACAAAGTTATATGATGAAATATTTACTAGTGAATTTACCCATTTTACACGAAAGAGGGAAAATGTTAAATTAATATCCAAAACTATTAAAATAATTATCATATCTATTTATAATCTATTAAATTAAAAGCGCACATTTTGGTATTAACACATCAAATTTTTTTAGTCATATTCATGGGCGGACACATGTAAAGGCATGGTGTGGCTAAAGCCCCACCAGAATTTTTCATTTTTTATATTATACATTTATTGAGATAAGATGCAAAAGAAGTGATATAAAATTAGTACATTCTCATCTCTCTCTCTCACGGAACAATGGGTATGATATATATAAGTAACATCATGTTATGTGGATTGGCGTCAGAAAGAAACACCATGCGGCACCATAATTTTTTTTATATTATATATAGACAAAGAAGATAGATAAAGTTGTAAAAGAAAAAATATATATATCTATTAATTCTCTCTCACATAAGATTGTTATTATAGTAACCCCACTAACTCATTTCACTCTCCCTCTCAAAGCTCACTAACATTTCACTCTTTCTCTCATTGTTAATCCATCATTTTTTTCCTCCAATTTTTTTTTTGGCTTGGATATATCTATTCATTGGTGATTCAAAATCTAAGGTAAAGTGAGTATTTTAACTTTCCTTATTTTTTTCTTATTTTTTAGTTGAACCCTAAAACCCCAATATGTTAAAAAATTCAATTTTCTCCATTTATCGTAAATGGTTTCTTTCATAATCAACTAGTTTAAATGTTATCTTTATATTATTAATATGAATAACTATTTTAAATGGTTTCATTATTCTCTTTATAGGATGAAGAAATTTTTTCTGGTACTTTCTAGAGACAAATCTACATCTTTGGCTAATCTAGAATCATCGAAAACTCGACATCTAAGTGAGAGTATCAAAGTTGTTGATTATGAATTGTTGGAGACGGATCCAAGAATTGGGCCTTCAATTTCAAGTACCATCCTGACATCCAAAATAAGGTAAAAAAAAGCTTATTTAAAAATAGGTCGCCATCAACCTCCTCACAATTTTGTTTACCCTTGGTCTGTTCAAGGTAAACAAAGACGTCGATTTTGCAAAAACTCGTTTGATTTGTATGACTGGATTGATTGTAGTGAATCTAAGGATCTAGCATTTTGTTTTCCATGTTTTTTGTTTAAAAATGCCTCTAAATATGGGAGTGATCACTTTGTGGGGAAATGGTTTTGGTGATTGGAAGAATGCTCAAAGATTGGTTAATCATGCTACTTTTTGTAATAGTCATGTTGATTGTGTGCATATGGATTATGCTCTCATGAACCCAAACCAAAGTATTAAGGTCGCATTTGTTAATCAAACTAAGCAAATGAATGTCGAATATCGTGTTCGTGCAAACACGTACCTTATAACTATTAAGTTTCTCTTGAGGTGTGGCATGCCATTTATAGGGAGTGATGGGTCCCTTAACTCTTTATTTAAGGGTCCATTTCTTGAGTTGGTTTACACTTTAAAGGAATTTAACCTAGAGATAGCTAGTGAATAGATTGTGCCCCGGGAAATAATCTTATGACTTCCCATAAGATTCAAAAGGATCTTGTTGTTGCTTATGCATGTGAAATAACTCAACAAATTATATGTGATATTGCAGGTGATGTGTTTTGTGTTTTGATTGATGAATCTGGTGATGTTGGTGGCAAAGACCAAATGAGTGTTGTTATTCGCCATGTTAATAGTGAAGGTTTGGTAAAATAAAGGTTTCTTGACATTATAAGTGTTAAAGAAACAAGTGTTAAGTCACTTAATGTGGCACTTGAGAAGTTGTTGTCTATTAATGGCTTGAGTTTATCTAGCATTAGGGGAAATGGTATGACAGAGCTAGCAATATGAGAGGTAAGTTTGGAGTTTTGAGAACTTTAATCCAAAATGAGAACCCATCTGCTTATTATGTGCATTGGTTTGCCCATTAACTTTAATTGGCACTTGTTCCATGTGCTAAGACTCACAAAGATGTTAGTGGTTTTTTTGGTAAGGTCAATATACTTGTTAATTTCATACGATCTTTTAACAAGAGACAAGAATGACTACGGGATAAACAAGTAACTCGGTTTTCTAAATTGATTGAAGAAGGCCAGATAGAGACTGGTAGTGGATTAAATCAATAATCACCTATTGCTAGAGCAGGTGACACTCGTTAGGGTTCCCACTTTAGAACTCTCACTAGTTTGATGACTTTCTATGGTGCCATTATTGGGGTACTTGAAGAAGTTGGGAATGATGGTTGAGATTTTAGGATTTACAAATGATATAAGTACAGCGTTACAAAAACGTGATCAAGATCTTTTGAATGCTTTGTCACTAGTCAGTGCTACCAAACAAGAATTACAAGAAATGAGGAATGATGGTTGGAAGAACTTATATCTAAGGTTAAGGAATTTTGCAATAAGCATGATATTGATGTGCCTGATATGGATGCATCGTATGTGCAAGGGATGAAACCTAGGCGAATTGCTACAACTTCTAGTGTTTCTAATTTACATCATTATAAGCATGATTATTTGTTTAATGTTTTAGATTTGCAGTTGCATGAGCTCAATGCTAGGTTTGATGTGAAAAAATTACTAAGGATGGTTGAACTTTATCCAAATAATTTTGTAGTTGTTCCAAAAGTGGTGGTGTGACATCAACTTCAAAATCATGTTAGAAATGTTCGATGTCACCGAAAATTTACAAAGTTAAAAGGACTTTCAGATCTTTGTGCAAAACTTGTGGAAACAAATAAGTGCAACACATTTTATATGGTTTACAGGCTTCTGAAATTAGCTTTAGTCTTGTTGGTAGCAACTGCAAGCGTGGAACGTATTTTTTCAGCGATGAAGTTTGTGAAAAGTCAATTATGTAACAAAATGAGTGATTAGTGGTTAATTGACTGTCTTGTAACTTTTACCGAAAGAGATGTTCTTGAAACAATTAACAACTATGTTATTTTACCTCATTTTCAAAAAATAGATGGTAGACGATTTTCAATGTAATATATTACATTTTTTATCCGTCCCGGATCATATTATTCATATTTTTGTGTGAGTACCTTTCAAAAACTCATTTTCACTTCACAAAAAACAAAATACATATTTATTATCTATAAAGATCCGTGTTCAAACTCTAACAAAGACAAAATTATACTAACTTATCAACTTAATTGTGTGGGTAATAAGTTCATATTTTTGTGTGGGTACCTTACAGAGACAAAATACATATATATATATATATATATATATATATATATATATATATATATATTGAAATTCCTGGCAGAAGATACGTGATGTCACAGAGAATGTTATGACACCGTATCTGACAAACTGTTTAACAATCCACACAGTAATTTAAAACAGTAAAGAACACAATCAATTGTTTACCCAGTTCAGTGTGTAACTACACCTACATCTGGGGGCTACCAAGCCAGGGAGGAAATCCACTATATGCAGTATTAATTCAGGTATAAACCAACCAGTTTATTTCCTTCACTTAAGACCTACCCAATGCAAATTCAATCTAAGTCCTACTTAGACCTGAGTTCCTACTCACTCCCCCTCAATCACAGCAGTGATATCAACCTATTGGTTAATTGAATTGTGAAGACACTCTTCAATAAACATACTTGATTTTGCTTCAAAGCTTTAATCAAGAGACACAACACTCGTGCTTCAAAACTTTGAGTGATAAACAACCCTTACAATCAAATCCTAGTCCAAGGCACTTATCAAATGATAATTGCTTGGCTCACAAGAATAACTAGAATACATAAATTAACAGTCTGCTTAATCTTGTACACAGTAAAGGCGCAACTCACAGAATAAGGGTTTGTTCCATATTATAGAAGCAGTGAAGTCTTCAACTTGGGCTTCCATAATTATAGCTAGGGTTAAACAAAGTTAACCTAAAGACTTGGTCTTTTCAACATAACAATTAGGGTTAAAACAAAGTTAACCATCAATCCACGTGAGCATGAGATCCAACATAATAATCCATAATAAAACAGCTCAACAAAATCCTGAAAACTCTCAGGAAAAGTAAATCTGCATAACAGCAAATGTTGCACAGAATGTCATAACATTGGTCATGACATCAGTCATTCTTCTTGCAGATTTCCAGCATAACAGTTCACAACCAATCTGAGTTGTACCTGTATAATTCTTCTTCTGCAGAATTTATCTTCAACTCTGAATGTCATGGCATCAGTCAAGACATTGACAAAAACTAGTTTTACCAAAAATTAAAGCCAACATAAAAACACTTACAAACTCCCCCTTTGGCAAATTTTTGGCTAAAACAACTAAGCTATCAGAGAACTAATGCAGCAGAAATTAAAGTAAACAACTAAGCTACTAAGCTACATACCTAGAGCCTAATAAAGATAAATTCATCTCAAAATTTCCCATAAATTCTACTCCCCTTTTTTAGCCACAAAGGGGCCAAAGGTTCCATTACATAAGCCCAAAATTCATGAAATATAAGTAGCAGAAGAGTTAATTATACAACCAAGCAAAATCAACAAATCAACAATCAAAAGCAGCAGCAGCAACAAGTAATCAACATTCAGGTACTTTCCTCTCCTGAAGAAGCACTATGAAAAGTAACTTCCTCTGAAGAACTGCTTTCAGCACCAGCTTCTTGCTCTTCTTCAGCATCCTCATGCAAATCCTCTGCAGCATCCTCATCTATTCTTTCATCCTCAACCTCAGTGTCTTCTTTTTCCTGCTCCAAGGTAGAGATCAGCTCCTCAAGAGTGTGCTTTCTTGCCTCAAGCTCCCTGCAAGTTTCCTTTAGCATAGCAATGACATCATCCTTTTGAGAATTAGCTTTGGCATTTGATGTCTCAGCAGATGTCATGACAATGTCAGGGACATGTTTCCCCTGAAACAACTTGTAGTGGAAACCAAGAGCAGGAGCCCTTTTACAAATAGAATCTTTATCTACCAGGATATCAGGGTATTGGTCAGTGATAATATCACACAGGAGGGAGGGAAAGGCTATGGGACCTTTGATTGCATAGTTGTCTGCATGCTTCAAGGTTTGCTCAAAAATATAACTTCCACAGTCAAACTTTGTTTTGGTGCCAACAGCATAGATAAATCTTCCTAGACCAGTGGAGATGGTGGACTTGTGATTTGTGGGAACCCAGTTAGCTGCACCAATCTTGTGCAGAATGGAAAACTTGACACTTAGTTTGCTAGCAGTCAGCTTCCCTTTCAAGGGCCATTGCTTGACTTGCTTGGCAGTGATGGTTTGGCACACCTGGTTGTTTGTAACTTCAAGCTCAGGCTGAGCGTCATCAGACCTTCCCAGAAATTTGTTGATCACAGTAGGAGAGAACTTCACCTTCCTTCCTCTCACATACACACTTTTAAAGTCAGCTGACTTTCCATCAGCACACCCACCTGACAGATTTACTATAAATTCCTTGACCAAAATATCATAGTAGTTGGAAAACTTAACCACTGTTTTCATCAGGCCAGCAGCCTTGATGTGATCCATGACTTCCTTGCAATCAAGGGCACTTCTGTTCAGCTTCCTCTCTAATGCAATCCTTTTCAGAAACACATACTTTCACCTGCTTGCATTTTCTGGATGGTGAAAGGAGATGTTGTCTATTGCAACCTCAGGAACCTTAGGCAGTTTTCCAAAAGAAGGTTTCTTCCTGAGAGGAATGTCTGGGACATTCCCTTCAACATCAAAATCTGATTCCTCATCAGATTCAGAAGGTTCAGGGAACCTTTCTCTTCTTAGAAATTGGAGTTCTCTTTGGTCTTGAGATACCCCCAACCGACTTCACCTTACCCTTCCCTTTGGAATTTCCAGCCTTCTGATCCTTTCCAGCTTCTTCTCTAGCCTTGTTCTCAGGCCTGGGAGTCTCATGAACAACTTTAGGAGCCTTCTCTTTGGAGGGGCTTTGAGCAACACTCTGCTTTTCTTTTCTTGACTTCATCCTTCTTGCTATGCTAGGGTTGACACTAGCAATTAAGTCATTGTCAGAAAATTCTTCATCCACATCAATAACAAGGGGTTCAACATCCTTATCAGTGGGGGTTTGGTGATCAGCAGTTTTCTCTGGAGATTTTTCAAGATTACCATCAGTAGGTTTCTCTGGAGATTTCCTAGTATTGTCATCAACAGGTTTCTCATGAGATTTCCTAACATTGTCATCAGATGTCTTGACATTCTGAGTGACATTTGGATCAGTTGCTAAATTAGGGCTAGCAGTTTCTTGGTTCAATGGAACAGATACCCTAGGTACATAATGATTCTCATTAAGAATCCTAGTTACTAATCTAGCTATGGCTTGATGAACATATGCAGAACCCTCCCTATTGGCTATCTCAGGAGTAATATAGGAAGATGGTTCAGCAGTCTTACCAGATGGAGAGGCTTGTGATCTTCTTGCATGTCTGGTACGAAGCTTCTTGATCTTGCCAGGATCAGTTGCCATGGCACGAAGGGGAGTAACCTCCAGTACATCAGCATCAATGGGGTTTGCAGTAGCCCTAGGTCCTGAGTCAGTGGGAGAGGGAGACACGGTTGCCTTTGAAGCAGATAATGATTCATAATGTTGAGACATCTTGAGAGATTGAGAATACAAGGGACAACAAGTTTGCAATTTTCTGTTGAAAGAGTAGAGTAATGCAGAAGAAGATATATATATATATATATATATATATATATATATATATATATATATATATATATATATATATATATATATATATATATATATATATATGACTTTTCCTCTTCTTAAAATTTTGGAGAGAGAGAGGAAAACAATAATTAGCCAATCGAATTAATTTGAATAAAGTATCTTTTCACTCCTTGTATTAAGCAATATTAATTGCTACATCTCTTCATATTGACAAATACCGGTTTGCTTAAATTTTCAAACGATTAGCATCAAATGCCTTAGTAAAATGTCGTTGTAGTTCAGTGGCTACATGCTCCAACTTAATCACCTTCTCTTCCACAAGATCCCTGATGAAATGATGTCTAATGTCAATATGCTTAGTCCTGTTGTGCTGTATAGGATTCTTGAAAATATTAATAGCACTCAGGTTGTCACAGTACAATGTCATGATATCTTGTGTGACATTGTACTCAGTCAACATCTGCTTCATCCAGACCATTTGAGAACAACTGCTACCAGTTGCTATGTATTCAGCTTCAGCAGTAGATAAAGACACACAGTTTTGCTTCTTGCTGAACCAAGAAACAAGATTGTTTCCCAAAAAGAAGCATCCTCCAGAGGTGCTTTTTCTATCATCAGCACTACCAGCCCAATCAGCATCACAATAACCAGACAAAATTGGTTTACATCCATGAGAGTATAGCATGCCATAATTGTAAGTTCCACTCACATACTTCAAAATTCTTTTCACCTAATTGATGTGACTTACTTTGGGTTCAGCCTGGTATCTTGCACATACACCAACAACAAAGGCAATGTCAGGTATGCTGGCTGTTAAGTATAGCAGACTTCCTATCATGCTTTTGTACAAGCTTTGATCCACATTTGTCCCACTTGTGTCTTTGGACAATTTTAGATGAGTAGGTACAGGAGTCCTTTTATGACTGGCATTCTCCATCCCAAACTTCTTGACAATATTCTTTACATACTTACTTTGAGAAAGGAAAGTTGAGTCTTCCATTTGTGTGACTTGTAGTCCAAGAAAGTAGGTTAATTCTCCCATGAGGCTCATTTCAAATTCAGATTGCATTTGGTTGGCAAAATGTCTAACCATTTTATCTGACATTCCTCCAAACACTATGTCATCAAGATAAATTTGAGCTACCATTATCTTTCCTCCTTCATCCTTGACAAAGAGAGTTTTATCCAAACCTCCTTTCCTGTATCCTTTGTCAGTGAGGAACTTTGTCAACCTTTCATACCAAGCTCTAGGAGCTTGTTTCAGACCATATAGTGCTTTCCTCAATTTGTAAACATGATCAGGACAGTTTGGATCCACAAATCCTTTAGGTTGTTCCACATACACTTCCTCATTTAAGTATCCATTTAGGAAGGCACTTTTCACGTCCATCTGAAATAGCTTGAATTTCAGAATGCAAGCAACTCCTAGTAGTAATCTGATTGATTCCAGTCTGGCCACAGGAGCAAAAGTCTCATCAAAATCAACCCCTTCAACTTGATTGTATTCTTGAACAACAAGCCTTGCCTTATTCCTGGTGACAACTCCATCAGCATCTGACTTGTTCTTGTAGATCCACTTTGTGCCAATGATGTTTGTTCCTTCTGGTCTAGGAACTAACTCCCACACTTCATGTTGTTTGAACCGGTTCAATTCATCTTGCATTGCTCCAATCCAATATTCATCAGTCAGAGCCTTTTTAACATTCTTAGGTTCAACCTTAGACACAAAACAAGAGTTTGAGATGATTTCTCTAGATCTTGTAGTGACTCCACTGTTAGGATCTCCTATGATGAGTTCCTTAGGATGATCTTTCTGAATTCTGATGGAAGGATCCTTGTTAGCTTCTTTTGATTCAGATTCTGATGAAGTAGGATTAGGCACATCATCCTTTTTAGACACATGTGTTGATGTCTCAAATAATGTCTCAACATCATATGGGACATTTGTTTCCTCATGGTGATCATCAACTATGACATTTATAGATTCCATCATAACTTTGTTCCTGGAATTGAATACCCTATATGCTCTATTTTTGGTAGAGTATCCCAGGAATATTCCTTCATCACTTTTAGAGTCCATCTTTCTCCTTTGTTCATGATCTGTCAGAATATAACATTTGCTCCAAAGACATGGAAATACTTCACAGTAGGCTTTCTTCCTTTCCATATTTCATAAAGGGTGGAAGATGTTCCCTTTTTCAAGGTGACCCTGTTGTGGACATAACAGGCTGTATTCATAGCTTCATCCTAAAAATGAATAGGAAGCTTCTTGGCATGTATCATTGCTCTGGCAGATTCCTGTATAGTTCTGTTTTTCCTTTCCACAACTCCATTTTGTTGAGGAGTTATAGGTGAGGAGAACTCATGATTGATTCCTTCTAAGGAACAGAACTCATCAAACTTACTATTCTCAAATTCCTTTCCATGATCACTTCTGATTCTGACAATGCATCCTTCCTTTTCTCTTTGAAGTCTTTTGCACAATTCCTTAAAGACATCAAATACATCAAATTTTTCCCTAATGAAGTTTATCCAGGTGAATCTGGAAAAATCATCCACAACAACATAAGCATATCTCTTTCCACCAAGGCTTTCCACCTGCATGGGACCCATTAGATCCATGTGCGGAAGCTCTAGCACCTTAGAGGTGGTCAGATGTCTTGACTTTGAATGTGACATTCTGGTTTGCTTTCCAACCTGACATTCACCACTGACTCTCCCTTCATCAATATGAAGTCTTGGAATCCCTCTGACAGTCTCCATAGATATGATCTTTTTCATCCCTCTAAGATGCAAATGACCAAGTTTTTGGTGCCACAGTTTCACTTCCTTTTCTTCTTTGGCTGTAGAGCACACAGAAGAGAGGTTAGTGTTCTCAGACTCCCACAAGTAATAGTTGTCTTTTGATCTGACTCCTCTCATTACAATTTCTTGTTTTTCATTGGTTACAAGACATTCAGATTTGGTGAAGTTGACCTTGAATCCCAGATCACACAGTTGACTGATACTTATGAGATTGGCAGTCAAACCATTTACCAGCAACACTTCATTTAGGTTTGGAACTCCAGGGCAGTCCAAGTTTCCAACTCCTTTGATTTCTCCTTTAGCTCCATCTCCAAAAGTAACATAACTAGTAGTAAGAGGTTTGACATCATTCAGCAGGTTCTTGATTCCAGTCATGTGTTTGGAGCATCCACTGTCAAAGTACCAGTCTTCCTTGGCAGAAACTCTAAGGGAGGTGTGAGCTATCAGGGTTGTTGTCATTTTCTTCCATTGTTGAGTATATGGTGCCTTGTTGGTCTTAGGCTTGACATATGGGATCTGATTAGGATATCCATATAATCTGAAGCAAAATGGCTTTATGTGCCCAAACCTGCCACAATAATGACATCTCCATCTTTGAAACTTTTTCTTCATGTTTCTCTGATCTTGATGTTGAGCCCTATGTTGTGACATCTGCTTTGACATTTGTTTATCAGGCTCGTTCTTCTTCTTGTCACCAGCAGATTTCTTTGCAGCCACATATCCTAGACTAGACATATTTCCTGCATTTTGTCCAGTCTGAAGGATTTCTTCCAACTTGTCAGTTCCAGTTGTTAACATCTTGACAGACGTAGTCATCTGATCAAGTTTAGAATTCAACACTAGAACTTCACCTTTGAGATGACTTATAGTAGCAGTGCCATCCTTCTTCTCAGCCTTCAACTTCACAATGAGCTTTTTCTGTTTCTCATTTTGCTGACAGACTTCAGCACTTCTGATACACAGCTTCTTGTAAGTGTCAGCAAGTTCTTCAAATGTCACTTCCTCATCACTAGAATCATTATTAGAATTACAAACACTAGATAGTGCAGTAACTAGTTTGGCAGATTCTTCTTCAGAATCACTTTCTGAGTCACCATCAGACCAAGTGACAGACATTCCTTTCTTTTGTTTCTTTAGAAAGGTAGGACATTCAGCTCGAATGTGCCCATATCCTTAACATCCATGGCATTGGATTCCTCTGCTTTGATTTCCCTTTTCTTCAGACTTAGTTCTTCTGCTGGAGTCATAGGGGCTACTAATGTCAGAGGGGATGCTCTTGACATTTGACCTTGACTTTGGGTCAATTCTCTTGATGAGTTTGTTGAACTGTCTTCCAAGCATAACTATTGCTTCTGATATCTTCTCTTCATCACCCTCCTTGCATTCCTCTTCAACATTGGATACAAGGGCTATGCTCTTGTTTTTCTTGTCAACATTGTCACTGATCCCCATTTCAAATGTCTGAAGTGATCCAATGAGTTCATCAACCTTCAAGTTGCAGATATCCTGAGCTTCCTCTATAGCAGTCACTTTCATTGCAAACCTTTTAGGCAAGGATTTGAGAATCTTTCTCACCAGCTTTTCTTCTGACATTTTTTCTCCCAATGCTCCTGCGGTGTTGGCAATCTCCAAGATGTTCATGTGAAAATCATGAATGGTCTCATCTTCCTTCATCTCCAGATTCTCAAATTTGGTAGTGAGCATCTGAAGTCTTGACATTTTCACCTTGGATGTACCTTCATGAGTGGTTTTGAGAGTGTCTCAAACATCCTTGGCCAGTTCACACTAATGTACTAGTCTGAAAATATTTCTGTCAATTCCATTGAATAAGGCATTCAATGCTTTAGAGTTGCCCAGTGCTAGCTCTTCTTCTTCTTTGCTCCATTCTTCCTCAAGTTTCAGGCTAGTAGTCCCATCTTTCTCAAGTTTGGTGGGATGTTTACATCCTCTGTCGTGACTCTCCAAGCTTTATTGTCCATGACTTCAAAAGGCAATCATACGAGGTTTCCGATGTCATAGTCGATCCATCCGAATAGGTGGTGCGCTCCCGAATCATAGTTTGATCCATCCATAAGAAAAAATATCCCTAGATCTCACCGGAAATAACGGGGTGTCGCTCGATGCCAATTGAAATTCGGCAGCGGATCGTGATGTCACAGAGAATGTTATGACACGTATCGACATCTTGTTTAACAATTCACACATAATTTAAAGCGAGAAGAACATAATCAATTGTTTACCCGTTCAGTGTGTAACTACACCTACATCTGGGGGCTACCAAGCCAGGGAGGAAATCCACTATAAGCAGTATTAATTCAGGTATAAACCAACCAGTTTATTTCCTTCACTTAAGACCTACCCAATGCAAATTCAATTTAAGTCCTACTTAGACCTGAGTTCCTACTCACTCCCCCTCAATCACAGCAGTGATATCAACCTATTAATTAATTGAATTGTGAAGACACTCTTCAATAAACATACTTGATTTTGCTTCAAAGCTTTAATCAAGAGACACAACACTCGTGCTTCAAAACTTTGAGTGATAAACAACCCTTACAATCAAATCCTAGTCCAAGGCACTTATCAAATGATAATTGCTTGGCTCACAAGAATAACTAGAATACATAAATTAACAGTCTGCTTAATCTTGTACACAGTAAAGGCGCAACTCACAGAATAAGGGTTTGTTCCATATTATAGAAGCAGTGAAGTCTTCAACTTGGGCTTCCATAATTATAGCTAGGGTTAAACAAAGTTAACCTAAAGACTTGGTCTTTTCAACATAACAATTAGGGTTAAAACAAAGTTAACCATCAATCCACGTGAGCATGAGATCCAACATAATAATCTATAATAAAACAGCTCGGCAGAATCCTGAAAACTCTCAGGAAAAGTAAATCTGCATAACAGCAAATGTTGTACAGAATGTCATAACATTGGTCATGACATCGATCATTCTTCTTGCGATTTCGGCATAACATTCACAACCAATCAGGTTGTACTGTATAATTCTTCTTCTGCGAATTTATCTTCAACTCACGAATGTCATGACATCGATCAAGACATTGACAAAACTAATTTTACCAAAATTAAAGCCAACATAAAACACTTTTATATATATATATATATATATATATATATATATATATATATATATATATATATATATATATATATATATATATATATATATATATATATATATTTTATAAATTTTATAAAATATTATTTATATGTATCTTACAGTAATTTTTATAATTAAGAAAATGAGAGAAAATAAATTTTAATATAGCTTCTTAATTAATGTCTCTAAAATAATTTTAAAATATTTTACTTAAAAAAAGTAAATGGTATAATGCTTATTCATCATATCATTTACAACAAAGATACTATTATACAAAGTTGATTGTTGGATTTAATGTTTTATTTTAAAATTACATTGCAAAAACTTATAAATGATATTATACTAATATCATTTCTCTCACCCTAGTTTCAGCCATCTTTATTCATCATCTAGCTAAAACTAAAAGTTGACTATAAAAATAAATTTGTAGATATTAAATTTTTTATTTTAAAATAATTATAAATTAATATTAAATTTTATTTAAGCCAAAAAAATAAGTACATATGATTTAAAATTAAATATCTAAAGCATAAAAAGATATTAAAAAAAAACATGAGAATCAAAATAAAAAGTAAACCACTATTAATATCTTTTTGATTTTTTTTAAATTTGCAAACTTAAGTATTAGATGACACTCTCAATTTACAAACATATGTTTTTCTTTTAAATAAAATATACATTTTTATTTATGAGTATTTTATATTTTGTCTCAAATATAAATAGTATTATAATATAAATTTACTTATCATATTTATCAAAATCATTAAAATTTAGTATAAAATAAATTAAAACTAATTAAGAATGCAAGTCTCAATCTAATTTGTTTTTAAATTATATCCACCACGTACATCTCTATTAAATGTCACAATCACTATAAAAATCTAACCAAATATATAGTGCTTTGTATTCTCCTCCCTCCTTAATATTATCAACCACATAAAATCTACCTTCCACTAACCAAACACACATTTCTTCTCTTGGTTATTTTGTGAAAATATCACTATACGTAGATCCTTAAAAACATATTTAAGGATCATATCCTTTAATGATGTTTGTTTCATTTTCAACATAAACAAAATTTTCTTAACTAACCACACCTATTATATAACCTTGTCGGTTGTATAGTTTACACAAGTCTTTCTCAAACACAAAAACCATTGCTTTTGTCCAAACCACTACTCTCATCTTCCATTGGTAGATCTTGTTTTCCTCTCTTAAAAAACCATTTCTAGTATATACATATATAACTTCATTCTTTTTTTCAAACCAATCAATCAAAATGCTTTATTTTCTTATATCTTTGGTATCCTTTCTTATGATCCTTTCAAAATCCTTTACAAATAAACCACTTTCATCAAATGGGACAAAACTTGTTTCATATGTTTTTTGTGTAAAGCTTTTTAGTTTTCTAGCTTCTAGGATCAAAACAAGAACTAGTTTTCTTGCTTTATCTCTTTTCATTCAATCACCAAACAAGAGTTTGGTACTATCTAAATTTGAAGAGAATCAAAGGAAAGTTTCTCTCTTGGATTTGCATGATTTACCACTAGATTGCATCCTTGAAAAGCTTTCACCAAATGAATTATGCAATGCGGCAAAAGTTTGTAAGTCTCTTAGAAAAAGTTGTAGAAGTGATTATTTATGGGAGAAGCATATGAAGATGAAATGGGGTAAAGTGTTTGGTGATGCTGCTTATAGAGAATGGAAATGTTATGTAGCTTCAAGGAATATTGAGAAGAGTTCAAATCAACACAAGATTCAGAAAAACATACTTCATGATTTTCTTCACTTGTTTTGGATTAAGTCAAAAGTTGAAAGAGATATGAAGTTAAAGCTAGATGATTCTATTGCTTCTCTTTATCTTTCTCTTGAGAATGGAAATTTTTGGTTCCCTGCTCAAGTTTATAACCGTGAGGTAATAATTGGTTGCATGAAGTTAATATTTTGCATAGTGATTCTGATTTATAAGATTTTGCTGTGCAATTGTTTGACACTTTAATCACTTTTTTCAGAATGGTCATGCTGGGTTTATGCTCTCATGTTATGAGGCTCAACTTTGTTATGACTCTAGAACTAATACTTTTCAAGCAAGGTATGTGAAAAAGTTGACTCATTCAATTGTTAGTTGAGTTTAGGTGTCAATCTAATTGTTTTTCTACTTGTACTATTGTCCTTTTGTTTTTAACTTTGAAGTTATAAACCGATGTTTTAAAAATCAAACCGAAGATTGAATCGCGTGACTTTGTGGTTAAGGTTGAATCAATTCAATTATGATAAATTTTTGACATGAATTCATGTTTTTTTGTTACAAGGTATTCCCCTCATGGTAGATGGACAATAGAGGAAAACATAAAATGGGAGAGGCTAAGAGTGCCACCTATTGACTCTTGTTCACATGTTCTTCATATCTCTGATTGCTTACATGATTTAAGACCTGGTGATCATGTTGAAATCCAATGGAGAAGAAACAAGGAGTTCCCTTATGGTATGTCACGCACATGTCCTTCTCACATTTTCAACTTCATTCTTTCTCGTAGAAATTGAATATTCTTTGCGCGCAACTGCAGAGACTAATTTCTCGAATCGTAAAGAATGATAATAAACGGCAAAATTTTCTCTATAAGAAATTTAATACTATTAAATACTCAAAGTTTGGTTCAAACTAAGTCATTCTCCGAATAAACAATTTAGTTTAATTAAGTAAGTATAACATAAGCACTTGTCAAAATAAGTTATTTTGCATAGATTATGTTTGATTATCATCATCATGCACTAATTTTTTTTTAAAAATGTACTGTTGTAGGTTGGTGGTATAGTGTGATTGGTCATTTGGAAACATGTCAAGGACAAGGAAACCATTGCCAATGTCACAATAAAGGTAAGAATATACATCCACTAGCACACATTTTAATTCTTGTGCTTTTGATTTTTCACTTTATTGTATCTTTGTAGCACTAAAATAAGAGTGTTAATTAACAGATAAGGTGATCTTGGAGTTCAGACAGTATAAAGCTGGTTCAAGATGGAGACAAACAATGATAAACAGAAAGAATCATAGAGAAGAAGGAAATGGGATTGAAGGTTTTTATGGAGGGATCAGAAAGTTATATAGCAAGGAGGAAATTACAAAGTGGAAGAAACTTTGGCCAATAAAAAATGTGGAATAGAATGAAGTTAATCAACTAATAATAGCTTTAGAACTTTGTAAATCAACTAATCCAAATTCCTAAAATGTGAATGTGAAGATTTGAAGGATTAGATTTTTCAGTGAATGGTAAATGGTGAGGGAAAAAAGATTGGGGCTTGAAATTTGCCCATGAGTTTAAAAATGTGATTAAAAAATTGTCTTTTAATCTAATAACAACAATTCCAATGTCCATTAACAACATAAAATTTTGAGAGGACTATACTCTTATATTTCAAGTCTTCATCAAGAGACCAATATCTAATGGTTCAATAAGATAGTTAATTTTCGGTTGTCTATAATTCGGGAGAAAAACACCATTATTTGAGGAGTTTTATTTTTCATTCAAAAATCTATTCAGAATATAGATTACACATTTATATATATATATATATATATATATATATATATATATATATATATATATATATATATATATATATATATATATATATATATATATATATATATATATATATATATCTTATTCCTTTTGTTATATAACTCAAGTGATTGTTAACAAGAGTTGAGTCCGACAAATCTATCAATTAAGAATCTAATAGGATTGAACTTGAATCCTAAATTCATTTATTGAGTCCATTTGTAGGAATCAAAACATTTTATTCTCAAAAGACTAACACTCTAAGTGGGATATAGTTGAGATAGTTCGTATCAAAGTTTATGTAACTTATGATATAAAATTTTATAATAGTTTCTTATAGAAAGAGAAATGTCACTTAGGTTGATTATCAAAATAACAATAATAATTTGAATGAAAAGGAAGTTAAGATTGTTAGAATAACATAAAACATAAAACTAGAGCTTTGAAGGTAGTAACATTGGTGGAAAAAAACTTGATAAAGATAAGATGAGAGAGAGAGAGAGAGAGAGAGAGAGAGAGAGAGAGAGAGAGAGAGAGAGAGAGAGAGAGAGAGAGAGAGAGAGAGAGAGAGAGAGAGAGAGAGAGAGAGAGAGAGAAATGGCATTAACATTGAATTGGGATTACAACAATGTATATATACACACGAGAGAATAGTACAACTAATAACCAAAACCAACTAAAGTGTCATGTTAAATTACATTATTTTGAAAAAGCATTTTTAACACTACAACACACCACCTCACTTTAGTTGCTCCAAGTTCATCATGCTCAAGCTCTTCATCTCTTGAACACTTCATTTGTCACACCCTTGGTCAACAAATCCGCAACTTGGTCCTCGCTTCGGCAATAGCTCAATCTAAGCTTTCCATCACCAACCAATTCTCTCAAGTAATGAAACCGCATCTCAATATGCTTGCTCCTTCCATGTGCAATCGGATTCTTCGCAAGATTTATCGCGGAAACATTATCCACAAACAGTGTGGTGGCATCATCATCACCACATCCCAATTCCTTCATAAGATTCACTAACCACATAGCTTAACAAGCACTCAATGATGTCGCAATGTACTCGGTCTCACAAGAAGAGAGTGCTACAACCGGTTCCTTCTTCGAACACCATGAGATTGGTGTAGTACCGAACATAAAGATGTAACCCGCCGTAGATTTCCGATCATCTTTATCTCTGCACCAATTAGAATCGGTGTAAAATAAAGTACATTTCGACCCATATCCGATGTGGAAACAAAATACCACAACCAAGAGTACCTTTCACATATCTAAGGATTCTCTTGACCGCCAAGTGAGACACCTTAGGTCTCTCCATGAATATACTTAATACCGACACTAAAAGCCAAATCCGGTCGAGTATTGCACAAGTACCGTAACGACCCAATCAAACTCCGGTAAAGTGTTGGATCCACATCATCCTCATCATCACTTTTGGACAGCTATACTCTAGCCTCACAAGGTGTAATAGAAACATTACAATGCGCTATCTCACACTTTTTCAAGATATCTAGAGCATACCTCCTTTGATGCATAAGCAACCCCATTTTTGACTTGTGAAATTCTATGCCAAGAAAGTAACTCATGACACCAAGGTCTGTCATCTCAAACTCACTCATGAGCTCCACTTTGAACCTTGAAATACTCTTGTCATTGCTGCCCGTAATTAAGAGATCATCAACATACAAGCAAAGTATAATAACACCATCAATAGTATTCGATCTCACATAAACACCATGTTCGGATACACACCGTTTGAAACCGATGTCAATAAGAAAGTTGTTTATACGTTTGTTCCAAGCTCTCGGAGCTTGTTTCAAACCATACAACGCCTTGTAGCTTGTAGTACTTCTTCTCTTGATTTTTGATCACGAAACCGGTGGCTGTCCCATAAACCTCCTCATCAAGAGGACCATTCAAAAACGCAGATTTCACATCTATTTGGTAAATCACCCAATTGTTACTATGCGCGATTCCAACAACCAAACGAATAGTCTCCAATCTAGCCACCGGTGCGAATACCTCCTCGTAGTCTATGCCTTCACGTTGCAAGAACCCTTTCGCCACTAATCGAGCTTTGTGCTTGATTACTTCACCTTTAGGGTTTGCTTTAACTTTATAGACCCATCGCACACGGTTTCTTTCAAGTGGTAAATCGACCAACTCCCAAGTACCATTTTCTCAATAGATTTCAGCTCCTCTTTCATTGCACATATCCATTTAGGATCACTTAAGGCTTCCTCCTCATTTACCGGTTCGGATTCGACCATAAGCGCGAAATGAACAAGATCACCATCATTATTCACTTCGTTATCTTGGAACCTTTCGCATCTCGAGTCTATGAGGCAAGGCTCTTTGCCTCACTTTGTGCCATTATTCACAACATCATTTTTGCTACTATAGGTGCAGGTATAGCGACATCGGAATTCTCCGGATCAAACAAATCAACAAATTGCTGCTTTGTTCGGATGTAGCGATTAGCAACAAGCTGCATTGTTGTTCACCCTCTTGTTTCAGATTTTATTTCATCAAACTGCACATCCCGGGTTATCACGATTTTCCGATTCCTCTCATCAAATAGCTTGTAACCTCCCGTAGAGTGATATCCAACAAATATCAATTTCTCACATTTACCATCCAATTTCTTTCTAAGTTGATTCGGTACATGACGATATGCAATCGATCCAAAAATGCGCAAATGATTCACACTCGGTTTAAAACCACTCCAAACCTCTTCTGGTGTAATTTTCTCCGACTTCTTAGTAGGACACCTATTCAACAAGTAGGTGGTACACCTCACCCCACAATTCTTTAGGTAACTTCTTCCCACAAAGCATACTCGCACCATGTTCATTGTTTTTTCCTTTTGTTGAGGCGTATATGGAGGCACCACCTCACGCACAATACCTCAAGATCACAAAACTTCCCAAACTCACTAGAGGTATATTCACCTCCACCATCCGTTTGAGAATTTTGAGCTTCCGACCGCTTTGACGCTCCACCATGGATTTGAAACTCTTGAACACTCCAAACACCTCATCCTTTCTCTTGATAAGATATGTCCAAAGCTTCCTACTAAAATCGTCAATGAACGTAACAAAATATCGATTGCCGCCATAAGTCTCTACTTGCATCGGTCCACAAACATCGGAATACACCACCTCAAGTAAGCCTTTGGTTCTTCGACCCGCATCCTTGCTAAACACATTCTTGTGTTGCTTACTCTTCACACATTCCTCACATAATTCAGCCGAACACTAATATGTGGCCCGTTACCATTTCACTTTGTTGCAACATTTTAAGATCCCTAAAGTTTAGGTGACCAAGACGGTAATGCCATAACCATTCATCTCTACTTCCCGCGGTAGCTAAACAACGATTCTCCATAACCTTTAACTCAACCTTAAAAGTTCTATTGGCAGCCATCGGCGCTTTTAGAATCAACACACCGTTTGAATCTAAAGCGTAACATCTTGTTCTCCAACGAATTAAGTACCCTCTTTCAAGTAATTGGCCAATGCTTAAAGATTGCACTTAATTCCGGTATCTGAGACATCTTTGATCCTAGAGTGTCCACCATTCTTTCTTCCGATCAAAACATCTCCTACCCCTTCGGCTCTTAAAGTGGTGTCGTCGGCAAACTTGACTTTACTCTTTGTCGCTTGATTGATTTGCACAAACCAATCCTTTCGACCCGTCATATGTGTTGAACAACCAGAATCCAAGTACCACTCATCTTTACTTTGAACTTCATCACGCATGGTAAGTAATGCATTTCGATCCGAATGCATTTTTCCACTTTCCGCTACACTGTCCCGATTGTCACCACATATTGCTGCCGAACATCAACAATGCCATAATTCTCTTCGTAATCATCACAAGAAGGGTATCTTCATCATCTACCTCTTCCTAGCAACCTTAGCCTCATCGCATCCTTTTCTTGCGTTTTGAGCGACATTCTTTAAAATGCCCAAGCTTTTGACAATTATAACACTTCACGAACTTTTGTCAAAGCGGTTTGTGGGCTTTGATTACCATCTTTGGAGCTTCCTTCACCCTTTGAATTTTGTGGATATTTTCCACCAAAATTCTTCTTATTACAAAGTCCACTTCCCTTCGATCTATTGTTCTTCTCATGTAAACGCGCTTGCAAAGCGATCTCCGCTTTGGCTTTGTCAGCATTTCTCTCATCCATCCTTTGTTCATGCGCCTCTAACAAACTTTGCAACTCATTTTTGCTCAAAGTTGTTAGATCCTTTGACTCCTCAATAGCCACGACAATGTTATCGAAACGTGATGTTAACGAACGCAACACTTTCGATACAACATTCTGCTCAAGGATCGTTTTGCCACATGACTTGATTTGGTTGACTAACCGGGTAATGCGCGTGATGTAATCGTTGATCGTTTCTTTGTCCTCCATTTATGTTAACTCGAATTGACGTTTATAAGTTTGTAACCTTACCACCTTCGCTTTGACGGCACCGACATACGCTTTCTCCAAGATTTCCCATGCTTGCTTCGTGGATTCACAATCACCAACCTTCTCGAAATTGTCGCTATCAACACAAGAGTGAATCAAGAATAGGGCTTTGTAATCCTTTTTCTTTTCTACCTTGTGTTTAGCCCTACGAGCATCGGTAGCATCTTCCCCTAACGGTGTAACTCCATTGGTGACGATCTCAAGCACCTCTTGATAACCAAACAAAACCTTCATTTGTTTCGCCCATTTGTCGTTGTTCTTCGAATCAAGAATTGGAAGATTGGTGGGAATTCGATCATTGGAAACGGTAGCCATTGTTGTAGTAGATTAGGATCAATAACTGGGGCTCTTGATGCCAAATGTTAGAACAACATAAAACATAAAACCAGAGCTTTGAAGGTAGTAATAATGGTGAAAGAAAACTTGATAAAGATGAAATGAGAGAGAGAGAGAGAGAGAGAGAGAATTAGGGTAGAGAGTAATATTGGTGAATCAAAAAAATGGCATTAACATTGAATTGGGATTACAACAATGTATATATACACACGAGAGAATAGTACAACTAATAACCAAAACCAACTAAAGTGTCATGCTGTTAAATTCTGTTATTTTTGAAAAAACAGATTTTTAACAACTCACAACAAAGATGCCTAAGCATGATGAAATCTATAACATCGATTTAACTTTGATTTCCATTATCAATTAAATACAACTCAACCTTATAGGAACCCTTCATATTTAAAGGTTATATGTTCGTTGACATATTTGAAGGTGCAAGAAATACAAGAAAGGGGATTTGAATTGGGTTTCTAGAAACAAAATCTTATCGAAACCAAAAACTTGAAGTTAACACGAGAACAAAAATAAATGAACACAATTATTTTTATCTTGGTTCATTGTTAACGAAGTTAATCCAGTCCATCCACCTAGGTGATTATCCTTTCTCAATCAAGAACTTAATGCACTATAACCAAATTGATTACAATCTACAAAGACAAATTGTCAATGTCTTCTTGAAAATCCTGACTAAACCCTAATCTCTCAAGGAACAACAACTCAAAGACAAACTGTCAATAACTTCTTGAGAAATCAAACTAACACTTAGTCACTCGAAGAATAATCAACTCACTATTGAATACAAGTTTCTGTGTTTACAATATTGCTTCTTAAAAGTATATTACATAAAAATGAAGAACAAATACACAACAATGTTAAGAAAGTTAGCGAACAACAGTTCCTTGCTAACAAGTTAACGAAACAAAGTTCCTTGTTTTATAAAACTTTACAAATTTATTTTGGCAGCATTTTAGCAAATTAAATTAGCACAAAATCGTCATCTTACAAGTCTTCCTTTTATAGGCCAATAGAAATCCATTGGATGGTAGAATAGGAATACTAAAATTTTAGTTGTCTTCTTGCAACGGTCAGTGTGAGTGGTAAACAATATCGTGCCAATACTATAGTTCTTGCGCCACAAAAACATGGTAGTGGTTTGAGGTAACCTTGTACTATTTCTCACTAAAAACCTTTTATATTCTCTTCTAATTATTCAGATGCTTCAGAGCATGTAAGAATTGAAGCATTCTTATAAGGATCAAAAACTACCTGAACCATGTCTTCAGAGTCTCCGGAACTTGTTCAGTAGAACCTTGTCTCCAGAGTCTTCAGAACATTGGTCTTTAGAGTCTTGTCTTTAGGATCTTTATAACTTATTCAACAGAAAACTTCTCTCAGAATCTTCATAACAATTGGTCTTCAGAGTCTTCAGAACTTATCCAACAGAAGCTTGTCTTTAGAATCTTCAGAACCTTTGAGCACGAGAGCTTGAAATCTTCAGAGCTTGAGAATCCTTTATAAGCTCTACTGTCAGATTCACATTTAGAAGCAATAAAAATAATGTTCATAAGAACCATTTTTTTAAGAAGCATTCTAAGCAATGACACACGCATTTGTATCTCTTAGTGTGTTAAGTCCAGAATCTGATGACGTCATACATCAAATCTTCAGAGTCAGAACCTATTAGCAGAAGATACACACTAAACAAACCATTAGGGTACTAGATGCAGAACCAAATCTTGTTCTTACAATCTCCCCCTTTTTGATGATGACAAAATCATGTATTTTGATAAACAAATTATACTGGTTTAATCACATATACATAATTCAAACTTAGCTAAACAGCTTGATAACACCCAAACATGTTGTATATTTGACTCGATTTTCATATGTTTTATTGTTGTTGTATCTCTATTTCTTGTATTATGTTGGTATTTTTTCTGTATTTCAGGTATTCGGCCAAATGGGAGTCATACACGAAGAAATGAAGTAATTCAGATGAAAAATGGAGAAGAAAATGAGCATATTACACTCAAGGCAACCACCATGACGTTCACCGTAGAGGTGGCCATAAGTGGTCCACACGCCAATAGTCACAAAGACTGAGTCATAGTCGTTTTGTGAGCATGGTGTTCGCCACACCTTAAAAAAATGTAGCAGTTACAAATGGGCTTAGCTTGGTCTACCATTCACTCCTATTTCTTCTCCCATGAATCCAGCAACTCCCTTGAGATATTTTAGGACTTTGGAACTCTATAAATAGGTTTAAATCTTCACTTTTTCACCTATCCAAGCTTAGTATAAACTTAAGCCATATATTCTTGCATTTTGTTAGCTTTAGCTCTTCACATCAGAGAGTTATAACATCATTGATTGAGACTGTATCAAGTTTGGAGCAACCCCTGTAGAAGTTTAATTTTTCCACCATTTTATTTCATGCATTCAAGTTTTTCCGTTGACTTACTTCCTACACTAGATTATTGTCTCTTCGGAGTAGGTTTTTATTTAATCACATTACTTTTATTTTATCGTATTTTTATTAATCAGCACTTAATTTGCTTCAACTTAATTTCTATTCATTGCATATTTACAACCTTACTTTCTATTTCTATTATGTTTTATTCCATGACCGAATTAATCATTTTTTCATATGTTATAATCATATCTAATTGAATTATAAGTGTTGGAATATGAGGACCGATGATTCAACGATATTCTAAATCGTTGTTCTTTGAGAAAAACTTATAGGGATGTTTTAATTTTATAACAACTTTTTTAAATTTGGTTTGTTGCTACGAAAGTAGAACCATTTATATGTCGAGTAAGATCGAAAGTCGTCAGATACTAAAGATTAAGGTTGTTTAGATTTTAATTGATAAATATCGCAAAAGCTCTTTGTTAATTAATTAAGTATTTTTAGAAAAGTGTTTTAAACCCATTTTCAGTTGTGTTTATGAGTTTAAGGTACGATTGACCGAGCGAACACCAAGAACCCTTTAAAGTCTAATTTTTGAGTTAAAACTACTTTTCATCTAAGCAAAAGAAACTTATTTCTAAAAAAGGAATTTACTTCTTTAAAGCAAAACGCGTCGGGCACACGATATTGAACGGTATAAATTAGAGGGTAAAATCTGGTTTCGATTACGCGACAGTGACAATTCCTGTTTAATTAGTTCTTTTTCAAAGAGGAAAACATTGTCCCATAGGTATTCCAACTTAGGAACAATAAGAGTATCAACAAATTGATGAGACCCACATTCTAGCATTGCATTTCTGAATTAATCATTTTATTCTTTTATTCTACTTTATTTTAATCGCCTTAGATAAATATCGTAGCAATAGAAAACAATAGTTTGACTATTAGGTCTTTGTGGATTCGACACTCTTTATATTACTTTGATATTTTGTGTGCACTTGCAAAATACTCCATCAAGTTTTTGAGCAGACGACATATATTAGGAGTGTGTCATTGAAGAGGAGGTTGAAAGTATTATAACTCATTGTCACTCTGCACCTTATGGAGGACATGCAAGCACATCTAAAACTTGCACAAAGATCCTTCCAGTAGACCTATATTGGCCAACCCTTTAGTGTAACATTCATGCTTTCATAATCAAATGTGATCGGTGCTACCGCACTGGAAACATTTCGAGACACAACGAGACGCCCCTTATGAATATTCAAGAATCAAATGTGATCGGTGCTACCGCACTGGAAACATTTCGAGACACAACGAGACGCCCCTTATGAATATTCAAGAAGTATAAGTCTTTGGCGTCTAGGGAAATGACTTTATGAGTCCATTTCCATCGTCCATGGGAAATAAATACATATTAGTTGTTGTCGACTATGTGTCTAAACGGATCGAGGTTGTTGCCTCACCTACAAACGATGCACGAGTAGTTATCATGATGTTTAAGAACTATATATTCCCAAGATTCAGAGTTCATCGCCTTGTCATAAGCGATGACGAGTCTCATTTCATATCAAGGATTTTCGAGAATCTCTTAGCAAAATATGGCGTGAAACATATGGTAGCAACACTTTATCATCCACAGACCAATGGACAAGTTGAAGTGTCTAATAGGGAAATAAAACAGATCCTAGAGAAAACGGTCACCATCTCTAGGAAGGATTGGTCCTATAGACTTCAAGACGTATTGTGGGTTTATAGGACTACCTATAAGACCATATAAGGACAACCCACTTTAAGTTGGTCTACGGAAAATCGTGTTACCTACCTTTCAAACTAGAACACAAAGTTTATTGGGCCATAAAAACCCTAAACATGGATTATTTAACAGTTGGTCACAAGTACATATTAGACATCTATAAGTTAGAAGAAATCTGGCACGATGCTTATGAGAATAAAGCATAGAAGTTTACCCTCAAAAGAGAAAGTGCACAAGTAAGTGAAAACTCAGAACACCACAATTCATGGAAAGTTATAGATCAATTATATCAATGTCAGTGAAATACATAATCATAACAAAATAGGAAATGAACTCAATGGTGAGAATAAAGAGACTTGAGTCGCATGGGTAATAAACTTTAGTCATGTATAACAAAGAAATATGTATGAATTTCTTTTTTTAAATCTATTGTTAGAATAAAAATAAAAAGTCAATGAAGTCATCATTTTCAGATCTGTTTGGATACTTTTAAATTTGGTCTCCTCTATTGAATCTTTATCTTTTATTGTTCCAATCTTACCTTTGTAATTTGCAATTTTAAAAAAATATAAACACCAACTCCAAAGTGAAGTAGCAGTTTTCATAATTTTTTTAGAAGTTACAATTTTGGTTCTGCTTTTTATCTACAACATCGTCTATTTTATACCTATTTATACTATCTATAAAAGGGATACACACTTATAAAATGGCCTATTTTTTTCATGTTTTCCCTTTAACAACAACTGTTTTTCTCTCACACGTCGCAGTTACACCATACTTGGGTACCATTATCAACAAACCAAAAAGCGTATCATATTTCGTTTCAACATAACTTACTAAAACTGCTTTATTGCGTCGACTGAGACATAAATTGGTTATCAAAATTTTAAAACCACAAAAAATAAAATTACTAAAGTAATTCTGTGCAATGACTCTACGCCTGAGCAGATTTCACTCTGAACAGCAGGAACCTATTCTAGAGGAGCTACCACAATAACCTTGAATATGGCCCAACTCCTCCACACTTTTTCCAAAACCTGAACCAACTTTATATTGGACAATAGACACATATGCAAGGAATTCATACACAAACCTAATATGATAGTCCTAATGTTTTCACATCTAACAAAATACACATATGCAAAGAATTCATATACACATATGCAAGAAACTCATATACAATTTGTGTAATTTTGTGTGGCCTTAATGTTTTCATATCTAACAAAATACATTTAATTCTCAAAGTTATGTACAAATATATTAATGTGAAGTAATAGTAGTGGAAAATTCTATCAAATGAGATATGGATTTGAATACATACATTTGATCGGTTACAAAGAAGAGAACAAATACTTTCTTCCGATCAGCTGAGTAACCCCATTTATTCAGCTCACTTATCTGCCATCAACAAACCAATTTAATAAGCACAACTAAATCTCTTTAACAAAAAGAAAATTAATAAAATGCCTCAATAGCTAACATATCAGATAAACTATTATATAACCATATAGAAATTTTGCAAGCAACAACCCCATGCTTGTTAAAAAAAGCCCCTGGCCTCTACCATTTCAAATCGAAATTCATGAAGCCTTTAGGGCCTACTCTACTTAAGTGAAGCATGACACTCAACCCTTACAGTAAACATCTCCATAAGATTAACATCACAAGATTCAAAAGAAAACTTTCACAACTCAAAACTAGACAAAACAGAAAAGTCTTTGGTATTTTTGCAGCCATGAAATCATTGATGTAGTGTTAGAAACTATCATAAAATCATTGATGCAGAGTTATAAAAACTGCTTGACGGGGAAAAACACGAAAGTCTTTGATATTTTTGCAACCAAATGAGATAAACTATTTACAAGACTTAGAGAAACATAAATATGAAGAATTATGTATTCATATACATGCATCCCTGGATCATGTATTTCCAAAAGGCACTACAACATAATTAGAATTTCTATAATCATACAAAAAAGTAAGCATATAAGTCAAACATAGTCCAATGTGACATTTCACCGAACAATTGATATGCGTGGGAATTGAGGTTATATACTTATGAATCAACCAACTAGAAAGATAATTATCTTGTATTTGAATATGAAATTAAATAATAAAAAACCTAATCTTAGATTTTGGGGTCATCTAATTAAATTTCCTTAACTCTTAATATCGACTATTATAGTTAAATAATGTAAACATTTTGCAAGATTTCTTATGACAGCAACCATAACTCCGCCAAAATATGAATAAGAAAAATAAAGTTTCTGGGTTTAGTGAAAGAAAAGTGTGGTTCCTTTCCCTCTTTCAGTCACAGAGCACAGTGACCGCGGTGTGGTCCCTTTCCCTCTTACAGTCACAGAGCACAGTGACCGCGGTGTGGTCCCTTTCCCTCTTTCAGTCACAGAGCACAGTGACCGCGGTGTGGTCCCTTTCTCTCTTACAGTAGCAGAGCACAAGTTTCAGAACAAAACCCTAAGCATGAAATATATTGAAGGTGTAAATAAGACTCCTAAAAGCATAAATCTGAGAATAAGAAAAGAGGGATAGAATGATACTTAGATTTTAACATAAATCAAAATGAGAGGGATGAAACGTTGAGTAGTGACATGGATGACATGAATGGGAATGATGAATCGTTGAGCTTTGATATGGATGGACGATAATGGACGCGGAGGTGATAACAGAGGCGGAGGGCAATGACGGAGGCAGAGAACGAAAAGGTTGTGATCTTCTGCGTTTAATTAAGGGAATTAGGTTTACAAAATATTTACTTAATTACTATTGTTAAAATAAATTACTTAATTATTATTATTAATAATTAATAATTATTATTATTATTATTAATTGATAATTGAAAAAAATATATTTATGAAAAAATTAAAATCTGGTTTTTGGTTTTAATATATCTTTATATTTCTCCAAAAAAATTGAAAAATAATTATTATTATTATTATTAACTAATTATTATTATTATTAATTAATATTTGAAAAAAAATATTTATGAAAAAATTGAAATCTTTTTTTTGAATTTTTTATTTTAATATATCTTTATATTTCTTCAAAAAAATTGAAAAATGATAATAATAATAATTATTAATAATTGAAATACAAAATATTTACGAAAAAATTGAAATCTAGTTTTTGGTTTAATATATCTTTATATTTCTCCAAAAAAATTTTGAAAAAGAATAATAATAATTATTAACTTATTATTATTATTATTAATTGAAATAAAAAATATTTATGAAAAAATTAAAATTTGATTTTTGGTTTTAATATACTTTATATTTCTCTAAAAAAAATTGAAAAAAAAAAAAAAAGATGCAGTATCTCTCATATAGCGTTTATTTTAGCATTTAAAATATTTATGAAACTAACGGCGGTTTAAATCGCCTTTATTTGCCTTATTTTTCCGTAAATTGTGAAAGTTTTCAGTAAACGCCATAATAAAACTGTCGTAATTCACACGTTTTTTTGTAGTGAGAATTGACACTAGAGAATGTTGTTAAAAATGATAAGATATAAGCTAGAACAGTTAGAGATGTCATTCAAGATATTGACGAATCAATTAGGATTAGAATGAATATGTGTCAATTTCATTGATATTACGCTTCTAGTGTTAGTACTTTCTCTAGCACTAAACACTCGGCTGCCAGACAATCAACTGATTCTACTATTAGAATCAATTTGGTCGGTGTAGACTTCAATCTTGACGTCTCCATACCAATTTATCAATAAGAAACCTCTAGGTAACCTTCACCTACTCCTTTACAAGTTTTAGGTACCATAACTAGAGAAGACCCATTCATCATAGATAAAATGTAGATTAGAGATGAGTTTAACTAAGATTACAATACATAAAATAAGGATTAGTATTTCTCTTTTTTCAATAAACCATTAACAAAATTATATTTAAAAAATTTGTATAAATTTTTAAATTATCATAAAATTAATACATATTATTTTACTTGGTTTGAATTATATTGTTTAGAAGAAAAAAATTAAAAATTCCTACATTAATAAAATGTTTTTAGACGTTAATATCAGGCTTACTACTCAGAAGGACCTATAATGTCTTGAGTTATAATTCTCAAATGAAACATTTTTGGGCAAAGCTTGTGAGATACAAAGTTGTAGAGAATTGAATTCTCTTTGAAATGAGCTTTGATGGAAAAATTTCTGATGAAGTATGTGAAAGTTATGCTTGGTCAAAGTTCTGTTGACTTTCCCTTAAGAAACCCTAATTTAGAAACTTTTGAATTTCGATCATTCTTTGAATTTTCTTGATGAATCATGATCAACCCTTGATCAAATGATGAATGTGACTTCAAAATCTTGATGTTGACCAAAAATAATGAGGTTTGACTGTATGTTGACCATAATTGACTTCTTGTCCAATATAGCTGATTTTCAACCATCTGAGCAATTGACTGAGCAAACTTAGGTTATAAGCCTTAAAACTTGACATGGTGATTTGATGCATATGAGGAGTCATGATAATCACTTGATCCATTAGAACTCAACCTTGACTTGAGAGAAGCAAAACTCTGGTTATGGGTTGATTGCTTAGGAGAAGGTTTGTCTGATCAACCCATGAGGAATTCTTGAGTATGGAGATATGTCTTGACATCAAAAATAGGAGAGCAAATTTTGGGGTATAACATGTTTCAATCTTCTCGCCACATTGATAAGGGCTAGATCTACTTTTTCAATCTATTGGTATTTGAGTTTGGGGTATTGTAGGGCATTACTCGTGAAGTATATGGGTTTCTGCTAGGGGTGGCAAAACGGGCCCGGACCGCGGAAAAAGCCCGTTTAACCCTTCATTTTTTGCGGGCCGAGTCTCAATTTTGAACCCGCATATTTAACTATGCTCGCCCTGCCCTACACCGCAAAAAAATGGGGCGGTCACGGACAGCCCGCGGGCATAATGTATTTTTTTAATTTTATTTTATGAGATTCTTATCATCTTATGTTACTTTATGATCCATTACCAAATAAAAGCCCATTACTTATGCTTGTTTTGATGTAATGTTTGTTGAACTATTTATGTTTATTTTGATGTAATGCTTTTTGATATAATGTTTGTTGGACTATTTATGTTGAACTTGAACTTATGTTGAACTACTAAATTATGTTGGATTTAATTATTGGATTTGAATGTAGGATAATACAAGTGTGTTTTAATATTTAACTATATTTTTTTATTAATGATGTATGTTTTTAATTTATAGCATGAGTGGAAAAAAAGTTTTTTTAAAGAGTTGTGGGCATGCCCGCATGTTCGCCATTAAGTGGTGTGGGCCTAGAAAATGAGCCAGCGTCTACTCCTTTGACCGCCCTGCCCCGTCTTATTTTTTTGAGGGCTTTCACGGGGCGGGCATGCCCGTTTACCATCCCTAGTTTCTGCCCCTCGAGGGTCTCGCGAATGAGAGCCTCGATATTAGCCTCAGTCGTTACGACGAGGTAGAGAATGAGAGTTCCTCATTATATGGCTACGACTGGACCTGTGTTTGAGAGAGATATTGTTTGAGGTGGATGAGAGCTTGTTCTTACTCGGTCCTTTCGAACGTTGCCTCCTTGTAGAGAAGTTTGAAAAGGGGAAGTGTGTCTTGAGCAGACTTTGCTACGAAGCGAGATAATGCGACGTGCATCCCATTTAGGGATTGGATTGATTTCTTCGAGTTTGGTGTTGGGAATTCAGAGAAGGCCCTACATTTGTTGGGGTTCGCTTCGATTCTCTATTTAGTTAGATAAAAGTCAAGGAATTACATGCTCGAACACAGAAGGTGTATTTCTCGGGTTGAACCTCATCATGCATCTCCTTGCTTGGTCGAAGACTCTCTTTAGGTGGAGCATGTGGTCAAATTTTTCTCGGGACTTCACGATCAGGTCATCCATGTAGACTTTGATCATATCTCCAATTTCACCTCGTAAGACTTTTTTGATCATTCCCTGGTACGTGGCACCAACATTTTTCAAGTTGAAGGGAAGTTATAGTAGAAGTTCCTTGACTTGGTCATGAAGGTTATGTATTTTTTTGTTGCCCTTTGCCATGGGGATCTGGTTGCGTATTGAGTTTGCATCCATAAAAGACATTAATTAAATCCAATGGAATTATCGACTACTCTATCTATGTTAGGTAAAGGATAAGCATCTTTCGGGTAAGCCCTATTGAGATCGGTATAATCAACACACATTCTCTATTTTCCATTAGATTTTTTCACAAGCACAACGTTTGAAATCTAAGTTGTGTACTGGATTTCCGAAATAAAATTTACATATACGAGGTCTTTTATATCATTTTCAGTAGTCTTCACTTTCTCAGGAGACTGCCTACACCTATATTGTACTATAGCCCTAGCAGTGAGATCAACTGTTACCTAGACGTAAGCCACTTCAGAATCCAGTCTTGGCATCTCAGTTGCACTCCACACGAACAAATCAACAGTATTTAGCATACAGACTTTCAGTTGCGTCCTCGCGAGGTCGAGGAAGCTAGTGCCAATATTCACTCTTGTTTAGGTCGTTGTCGAGGAGGATAACTTTGAACTTGCCGTCAGGAACAAGACGCCTTGGATGGGAAAATCCCGTTGTTGTCTGGTGTTGAAGAGTTTTTTGCTGCAAGTTAGGCTTCTCATTATTTCTTATTTTTCTCCTTCAAGTAATCCTTGGAGAAGCGACTGTCATGGTTCATTAAGTCGATGTGAGATATTGTCTTTGGCTCTACCAAGCTGCTAGGTCGTGCTAGCATATCAACAGTTTTGGGCGGCATGTTGATGGAGTTATGCCCTTTTAAGGCCGCTTCAAAGCATCTCCTTACAACTTCTTTGTCCCCGTAAAAAGTGGCGGTGAGCCCCTTGGGTATGTAGTACTTCATATTTAAATGAACGGTGGAGGGTGAAGCAACTCGATTTTCAAAAATCATTTAAAATGAATTTTCAAAAACAATGAAATCGCCACCTAATTTTATTTGTTCTAGAAAGAACGGGGAAATATAGATAAAACCCACAAAATTTGGATAAGGCGGTCTACAAGACCAAGAAAGCATGGATTCGGGAGTCGGTTACGCAAGAGGAAGGTATTAGCACCTCTTACGTCCATCGTACTCGATGGGACCCATTTAGTTCAAAATGTGTTTCTGTGTGTGTAATCGCTAATTTCTAAGTCATGAATAAATAAAAAAAGAAAATGGATTTGTTTGTTATTATTTTGAGTTTGACACGGTTTCGAAACCGCGTGCCTACGTATTCCCTCGTGCAATGGGAAAGTCAAAACTCCGTAGTTCCTCTAGAAAATGATTGTTTGTTGATTGATTTTAAATGAGAAGACAAGTCGTCATTTTTAAAGGAGAAGACTCGTCTAACGTCCACAAGGTGTGATAAAGAATAAAGGACTACGCACCAACATGAGGGAGGGTTTGAGAACACCTCTAGTACTCAAGTGGAGAAGTCGAAAACCTTGGGAATAGAGGAAGAAGCATCTCAATTATAAATGAATCATGTCTAATCTTGAAAAGGGTTTAAAGGTAAATGGTGCTTGGAGCACACAAAAGATATTGAATGTGTTGGAATTGATTTTAAATTGTGGATGACAAGTACCAAAACGTTGGAATATCCTCTAACGATTCAATACTCGAGATTGGTGATTGAGGTCAACCGATCATCTCTCATCCAAAATCTTTATTATGAAAAGAGTGAGGTGAAACAAAGTTCACTTTTATTAAGTGTATGGAATAAAGTATTTAAGTCATTGGGTTACCCTCTAATGGCCCACATACTTTACATTTTAATTAAATCGTCGGGATATCCTCTAACAATTTAATTAAATACCATAGCACCATGTTTTTTATTTTAGAACATGGATTTGAAGTTTCTCAATTTATTGGGTTTCCCTCTAATCAATTAGAAACTTCGATTTGTTTTAATCGTTGGGCTAACCTCTAACCATTAAAACAAATCTTATCAAAGTGTTCTTTTTTTTGTAGAAATTCATTTTTGAAAATAACTCGACGTTGGATCGAGGTTTGAGAAGAAGACTCATCGAGTTTTTTATTGAAAAGTGTTTTAAGTACTTGGTGAATGGAGAAAGAATCAGGATCAAGATAATTGTAAATAACAAATAAAATCGACAAAGCCCATACAAGGTGGCCAACCTAAGTATAAAAATAATTAAATTACATGTGTACTAGCAAAGTGGGCTAGTCTACTATAACGACTAATTGGAACAATTAATCGAAATAGGCTCACTGTAAGAAGGCCCAGGATCAAGCGTACATGTGTGCATGTGTGGTCATCGCGACGCTTCGTAGCTTTGTCGACTTACGGGTTTAAAAATGATTTACAATTATTAGTTTAAAAAAAATGATTTTTTTGGTTTTTGTGTAAGTGACAGTTAAATTAAAATAAAATAAATGTTCACTGTATAATTATTACAATATTTGTTTTTTTGGGAGAGGGATACATGAATTATAAATGGGGATTAAACGGTAAAATAAAATAGAAAGCGGTAAAATTATTTACAACGCATCAAGGGAATTGGGGTACAATTGTACGAATGGGGATAAAGATAAATTAAAGAGAAAACGGTAAATTGATAAAAACATACAAACAGAAATTAAATGCGGTGAAACTTAAATATTAACTATTATATTTTATTTTATTAATTAGACTAAACTATAAATATTAATTCTAAGAAATAAATATAATTCGAACTTATTATGAATTAATATGATAAAGTATAATAATGATAGGATGTATATAATATATTTACACTACTAAGCATAAGAAATAAAAATAATATGTATAAATACAATAATAAATATAAAAAATAAAAATAATATGTATAATTAAATTTACAGTATAAAAATAAAATACAATGTGTTTTAGATACACATTACTGAATATTAAATAGTAGCATAAATTAAATAAACAGCATATGTAAAAAAAATGTATATAAATGCAAACTGTAAAAAATGTATGTTTGAACCACATCCTTGAATGTCTACACAAATAGAACACACATTAGTAGCATGAGTGTGAGATGAAATAGAAATAAAATGAAATTGCAATAAATCGGAAAATAGTTAGTAATTACAAGCTATAGAATCGAAAATGAAACTAGTATAAAATGTATATGAACGGAAGGATTAAAACAATTAAATATGCAAGTAATTCGATTTACAAAGGAACCAAAACCAAAGAAACATACACTATTATTCAATTTAAAATCGAAACAAACTAAAAATTAAACCGAACAAATTCGGACAGCAACTATATATACTTAATAATGCTCAAGAATTCATCTCGAAATGTGTTCAAAACAAATAAAAATGCAACGACATAAACAAACGGATGCCCCATAGTTTCTCGGTTAAATTCACACGCAAGAACGCGGCATAATCATTAAACCGTCATTGAAACAAATTAAATAAATACCAAACGGTTTCTCGGCTAAATCGTACGCGGATAAACGCGACATCAATATCAAGCCATCATCGAAACGAAACAAATACGTCTTTACCCACAAACTTCAAGCGAAATAAAAATGAGAGAAATGCAATATCTTAATGGCTTCTCGGCTAAATTGTACGCGGATAAACGCGACATCAATAATAAGCCATCATCGAAACTATCTATCAAACCCAAACGAAATTAAAGATAAATGAGAATAACATAATACACATTGCCACAATGGTTTCTCGGTTAGATTTACACGCGAGTAGACGCGGAAACAACATAAACCATCATCGAAACAAAACAAATAAATGCCAAATGGTTTCTCGGTTAGTTTCTACGCGAATAAACGCGGAAACAACATCACCTTCATCGAAACCAAGTCAAACTTCAGATATCCATCAATCGTAAAACTTCAATCGAAATTTAAAAATGAGAACAACACCATAATATGATATCCCAACAGTTTCTCGTTCACATCCTATGCCTATGAACGTGTCAATGTCGAACTCTCATCGAAACTATACACTAACGTTATCCATCACAACTTCAATTGTTCGGAACAAACTAAATAAAATGTACTTTCCGACTCAAATTTAAAGCAATTACAAAGTAGACCGGCTGCCCGAACGGTTTCTGGGTTATATCCCATGCGAATAAACACGGCGATACTAATCCTTCATCGAAACCAAGCACAAATACCATTCAATCACGAACCTTAATCGGAATTGAAATGGAAACAAGATAATATAATGGTTTCTCGGTTAAATCGTTCGCGAATAAGTGCGACATTGATATCAAACCTTCATCGAAACTTCTTTTAAATTGACTTAGAAACATGACATAGCATGGAAACCCAATGATTTTAATCCACAAGAGTACTGTCAAATTCAAGATAAAAATTGACCAATAACAGAACAGCATCATCTTTTTTTGGGTTTTCATTATAAACTCAAACAGCCTAACAGTTAAGTATCAAACTAGATTCACATGTTATCACATTTTCGACAGCATAACGGCAACAAATTCATGATTCACAGACAGCCATATCAACATAATCGCTATTCAGAAATCGAATGTATACAAGTAAAGTCAGTTCAACCAATATTTCACAAGAGATTAACATTTTAATTAACAAAAGAAACAAAGAAATCATGAAATACCGAATGGGCTGAAGCTGACAGTGAACTGCAAACTGAACCGGAACAGGCCGTGGAAAATGAGGGGGATGGAAGGAGGAAGCTTGCAGTTGGAAACAGGAAATGGCGATTGGAGGAGGCTGCGAAGAGAACACGGTTGGGGTTCCGATGAGGGTTTCACGATGAAGACAGGGGCGGCAAATGGATGGAAAGAGGGCTGTGAGAGCGGAAAGGATGAAGATGGTTTACGGTGGGGGTTCCGGGATGGTGAATAGGGGTTTCGGTGGAGACAGCAGGGAGTGTGGGGTTGCAGAGAAACCAGCGACGAATGTGAAGGGATGGTGATAGCGATGAAGAAGTTAACGGCGAGAGAGGTATGGCAGCGGACGGGACAGGGAGAGAAAAAGCGAGTGATACGGTGTGAAGAGAGACAAAGGTAGCGAGGGTGAAGGAGGTAGCAGAGGAGATGAGGGGCGAGTTGTATTGTGGGAGAATGAAGAGTAGAATGGATGATGAGTGAGGTTACGGCGAGATTGTGAAGGTGATGAATGAGTAATAGAGGGGTAGCAGAAGGAAATGGCAGTGAGACCGTGAAGGTGGTTCGGTGATGTAAGGTGTGTGAAGAAGAAGATGAGAGTTTTTTTTTATAATTTCTTTTTGTTTTCCGCATCAGCCGTTTTAACTCTTTTTCAAAATTGGCCTCTCTTGTAACAAACACATGTGGCATATATATATCCATAAAAATAGGGTTTAACAATTTTTTAAAAATGCCTAAAATGCCCTCTTCATAAAATGGGCCTAAAAATTGGAACTAGTAAAAATAAAAAGCCCAAAAGTATTTTGTTTTGATTTTTTTTGAGATAAAAATTATACACCTAAAATTGTCAAAAATGGTCAAAGTTCGGACAATAAATTATCCGAAAAAATAAAATGAGTAAATTAAAATAAATTACGAGTCTTGTAAATTAAAGAAAAATTATTGAAATGGTTAAAATTAAAATAAAATGATAATAAAGAATATCCGATTTTAAAATACTTACGATTAAATACGAGTCTTCAAACGTATCGAAAAATTAGGAGAACATTTTTCATGATCTACGCGACACGTAGATTCATAAAGCGATGAGTAAAAATGAAAACTTGAAATATTTTCTCCGCTAATTTTATACGATGTCAATTGCTTTTAATAGTCCGTTTATAAAATCGAAATATCGATATCACCGACATATAAATAATTTAAAAATCAATGCAATAAACAGAGAGACAGATAAAAATGCATGAAGTAACATAACAGGTATTTTACAACTAAAAACGATGCAATCATCAATTTAAACTAACTTTTGGTCAATTTAAATACGACGAAATGATGCAAATGCAATGTGTGAATGACTGTTTTTTTTTAATTTTAAATATAATGCAAGTAGAAAAATAGCAGGGTAAAATTTGGGGTGCAACAGAGGGCACGACGATTAGTTCGGCCAGAGTTGGCCTTCCTAGGATACACTAGTATAAAGATGGGCAGTATATCACTAGAAACTAGAATTTAATTGATATTGAGGTCTCAACTTCTTCAAAAGTGACAATTAGCTCGACATATCCACATGGCCTTGTGGTCGCGTCGTTGAAGCCTTGCTGATCGGAGCCAACGTAGGGTGTCAAATGCATTTCGTCGACCTGTAAATTCTAAAATATATGGGCGTGCATGATGTTGACTGAACTCCCATGGTCGACCAAAATTTGGCGAACATAAAAGTTTTCCATTCGTGCTCTCATGAGCAGGAGGATGCTGGAATTGGGGATCCACCAGGGAGATCCTCGCGGTGGAATATGATAGGAGTTGAGTTTTTTCGACATTTGTCAAGGGTGGAATTCTAGATTGAGCTTGCATCGATAAGTTCTTTAAATTTTATTTTCATTGAATCTACTGTGAGTTTGTTGAATCATTCCCCATATATGACCATGGTAGAGAGAAAATTCTCTCAAGTGTTGTGTGTTGCAAAGTACAGGAGGTTTTTGGCCTCGTCAAGGACGTGTAAGTCCTCAGGCCGAGAGATGTTCATGAAAATCTGTAGGTTGGCGTCATCAGAAGGTGGCTTTTCCTCCTTGACCTTCTTCGTTTCCCGGGTGTCTTGCCAGGTAGCTTTTATTTTCTTGTACTGCTTGAGGTTCCCGTACCTGATGAGGTTTTTAGTCGCATCCTTGAGGTGGATGCATTCTTCGGTAACATGCCCATGGCTCTTGTAGAATTGGTAGTACTTGGTCTTGTCTGTGTTAAGTTTGGGAGATGTCTGTCTGAGAAATTAGACTCCTGCCTGGAAGAGTTCTGAGTTTGCGCACTCAAACAAAATATGCTTACGGGAAACGATCAGCGGCGTGTACTCAACGAAACATCCAGCAGGTCCTTTGTATTCTCGGGGATCGTGATGCTTGTCATACCCCAAATTTTGACCTAATATACCACCTTACATTTTGCATCATTGCATAACTAACAGCTCAGACAGCATTAATCGGGTGTAGATTTCACAGGTCGAGATTAGGGTTTCATCAGATCTTCATCTGATTCAAGAGGCAACCAATTAGGGTTTGAGTTTTTCTCACCTCATTTGATCTATCTTGATCAAATATCAACCTTCAATCTTCAGATATCCATTTTTTCTCACAGATCAATCAAGGATCGACCAATTAGGGTTTTGATCGGGCATGAGTTTTCTCTGACTTTTTGAGCAAGAAATGACTTTTTTGGATAGAGATTGGTCATTATATCTTAGATACAACATATTGACCTAATTTTTGGATTCAAAACATCACAGAAGTTCACAGACTTCATCAGTCAATTTCAGAAACATCTGATGAATTTTCATCTGCACTGAAAAGTCAAACTTTGACTTTTGGTCAAATTTTTCAAAACAAAACTTTTTCAATCATCAAAATACTTCAAATGATCCATCATGATCATAAAAAATCAAAGAATTTGAAAAATTCAACAAAAAGTCAAAAGTTTTCATACTTAGAAAATTTTCTAAGTGTTGGAATTTCTTATTTTTTCCAAACTTCATGCCATTTTTTCACCTAGTTCCAATTTGAATTGAAAAAAACTCAAAACATGAAAGTTGTAGCTTGTGAAACAAGCTTTCCAAAATGTCCATGGAGTCTAGCTATACTTTTAAAATTGAAACATAAGGCTCCATGAACTTGATTTTTCAAAGTTCAAAACATCAAATTATAGGTCATTTCTTGATTTCTTCTTCTAGAACACTTGCCACCTTGACAAATTGGGATAAGAACTGATAAAAATCAGTGAGAAGTAATAATTGAGGATTGGATCAAAATTGGAAAAAATAGCACATGGTAAAAAAGGGAAGCTTCCTTTTCCTTTGTAAAAAGCCTTTCTTACCCCTTAAGGCATCTTTGGTTTTCCAATTGCCATGTACTTGTGCCTAACAATTTCAGAACCTTTGGCCTATAAATGGATCACAATTTCAAGTCAAAACCACACCAAAGCAATGCAAATCCATGTTTTCACTCCACTTTCTTGAAAATCAAGCAACATAGTGCAAAAGTGAGAAATATTGCATTTTTGAAATTCAGTTAAAATCATGATGAACTTTGGTGTCACACATGCTTCAATATCAATATAAAACTTGTTTAGAACTTAAGATCATAAGAAGAACAAGTAAAAATCAGAAATCACATGCCATGCTTTCAAAATTGTCCAAACTGCCATAACTTTCGAATTCCATTCTAGGTTGGATTAATTTGTGTTGTGATCACTCTAACACCTTCCATGTACCTCATGTATATGATCCAGATCATTGGCAAGCAACTGTAACAGGTTTTACATCAAAATCGAGCTTCCATTTTTGAACTGTGCAGGTGAACTTGTGTAGTATAATCCAGGCAAGCTCAAAGCAAGCAGACCATTCATTTAGCTTCCATACATGCCGATGGTGCTGTAGCAATCAAGAAACAAGTTCTAGAAACACGTTTACACCTTCTTCGATCTCCACTTGAACAGGTATGAACATGAACTTGGATATCCTAATTCTTTGAACTTAAACAAAAAAACTCTTGGCCAATCTCTTTCTGCACCTAACACGATCATAAACCCTCAAGAAAACTGAAAAATCATTAACTACACATCATTTAATTTGAAAAATTCAATTTTAGGGTTCATCACGATTCCCAGAAATTTAAGCATGCTAGGTCAAAAATAAATGCAATTAACATCTGCCATCATGTTCGTTGTTCAAAACCGAGCAATTTTGATTTTTATTTCATTGAATTTCATTGAAAAATGAAGATTTTAGCATAGATTCTTGAAACTGAAAATAAAAAAAAAACGAAGAACAAGCTTCGCGCGTGTTCTTGAGTTTAAATTTTTAAATTTTCCAATATCATGTTTACACGTGTTTCTGATCCACTAACACCAAAACGCGTTTGTCCCAGTGGTAGCTTGCTTGCCTTTAAGTCTCCTTGCCACGTGTGCTACCCAATGGTCATGGGTTCAATCCCTCTCAAGACCATTCTTTTTCAAACTTTTCCATATTTTCATGTTTTTTTTACAAAACTTTTACATTTTTTTTAACCAATCAAAACTCCTCATTTTGAGGTGATTTTTTGAACACTTGTCAATAAATACATCTATTTTTTGATAGTGCAAAAATTTTCAGAAAAAACTTTCATCTGATTATATTTTAATCGAGCCGAAAACGACGTTCTGAGCACTTTTTTTCAAAACACTTTAAAAGGTGAATTTTTCATAAATGAACCTCACATTTCAAAACATTTTCAAAATCATTTTTCAAAACATTTCATCAAACTTACATCTTTTACCATGATCGATCCGATTTAAACGATAAAACCGAATTCGTTTTCGCTCGAATTTCTCAATCGATCATGGGCCTCCCTTACGGTGTAAGTCCCAATCCTTTTTTGTACATATTTAATTTTATTTGTACATACTCAAATCATCATTGTCAATATTCAAACATAAACAAATTTCTTTCGTTTGTTTTCATTCGTTTGTTTATACACCGATACCATTGGTATTGAAAGGAGCATTATTCCTGAAATCTTTCAAACCAATGGGCCTCCTCACGTGTAAGTCCCATAACATTCTTTTGTGTACATAATATTTCTTTGTACATATCAAATCATTTCAAATACATACAAAATTTTCATTTGTACATAACATGTATACTTTTTATACTCAAGTGCGACAAACTTGATCGTTTGTTTTCACTTCACTTGTGTATACACAAACCAACATTCTTTATGTACATACCTTTTCCTTGTACATATCAAATTCTTTTCATACAAACTTTCATCGTACATAATGGACACTTTTCATGAGATAAACTTCGATCGTTCATTTCTTTCGTTCAGATATACATGAATACCATTGGTATTGAAAGGAGCATTATTCCTGTGAAACGCTTTCAAACCAATGGGCCTCCCTATGGTGTAAGTCCCAACCCCTATGTACATCCATCTTTCTCTGTACATAAATACTTGTTCGTGTACATATTCACTTACCTATTCAAACTTGTAAATAATCAAGTTACGCTCGTTTTAAACGTTCGTTTCACAGACACTTGTTTATATTTCATAAGTTTCTTGTAAATAAACATCATGCATTGTTTATATTTCCTTCATAAACTCCTGTGAGTACATATCACACACACACACTTGTTTATACAAGTGTCTAATTATAACATAACAATTTGTCTAACCAATAGGTTCCCCATAGTTGTAGCCTCCGCTTGGGCTTTATACAAGATAATTCATCTCCAGCATGAATTTAGCCTCCGCTTGGGCTTTATACAAGATAACTCTCCCCACAGAGTTAGCCTCCTCTTAGGCTTCATATATGAAAACTCATTCATCTGAGTTTAGCCTCCGCTTAGGCTTCATATAAGACAACACTCCCCTGTTGAGTCAGCCTCCTCTTGGGCTTCGTTCAAAAGAACTCCTCATTGAGTTTAGCCTTCTCTTGGTCATCATACAATGAAAGAGACAGGAAATCTCTTAACAGCCTCTTATTGGGCTTCCAATACAAAGAATCACCCGCGCTAAGATAGAACCCTGAAAGGATGGTTTCCCGGTGAAATCACTTTCAAATCCCGAGTAAAATTTCTGGTGAAATTGCTCTTAATTCAAAAGGATGGTTTCTCGGTGAAATCCTTTTAACACAAAGCCACCATACCCTATAGCTTCCTCTTGAGCTTCATACAAGGACCCTCGATGACCCTCGATGACCCTCGGAATGCCTCCTCTTGGGCTAACAATACAAGGACCCATGGGCTTCTTAAAAGCATCCCTTAATCCAATCAATTTCTCCTCGAGATTTAGACATTTATCATCTCTATGGAAGAAGTATCTCATCTATCATATCACATACAGTTAAAAACTTTTCAAACTCTTTTCAAACTCTGTTCAAACAAAACATCTCTTAATTGTAAGTGGTAACGCTTGTACACTCAAGCAAAACACCCAATACTTACAGTTAAAAGATTCAATCTTTTTTTCAAACATCTTTCTTAAACATGTAAGTGGTAACGCTTGTACACTCAAGCAAAACACCTAATACTTACGACGAAAGATTTTAATCAATCAAACTTTTCAAAAATGTATGTGATGAAATAGATTAGATACATTTTTCATTAAGATGACATTTGTCTGTCTCTTACTAACATCCTGTTGCTTTCCACTAGCATAAGTGGGAACTACGATTGCTCTGACTTTCTCAACATCCTTTTGAGAATACGTAGGCACAAGGTCTCATCCTTGCCGAGCAAAATTTCTTTCTCCCTCAGACCAAACAAACCATAGATCCCTGTAGATCCGAGCTACAAATGCTCGATTCCCACTAGGGATATGTATGCGAAAGATCCATGATCTTTGCGAGCATAATAATAACAAACACTAGGATCCCACATAATCTATCTTTCTTAAAATCCCAAAGGAGAAACTTTCCCAATCATAGAAATAGCAATTAAAACGCACAAACATATCAAACATATTCATATATAAACTATAGATAACTATATATATTTAGGGTGCTCCATCTATTCCCTTTATATAACAATCCCCCTTACTCAGAATCTACCCAATGCGTTGCGTCTAGTTTACGCTAGTCGTTACGCATACCAATATCAATTGAGGGTATTACTTTCCCTTTTCATAATCATTAAATCATCTTTCTTGTGTTGAAAATAATAAAGCTTGATGCTCGCATCTTTATAAACAAATCAAAAGAGTAAATCGTTTGAGCCGGAGAATCGAATTCACGTTCAAATCCTCTAGCGTCACCTTTAAACAGGAAAAATGGCGACTTAGGGAGTTTGAAACTTTGATTTTCAAAAAATGTGACTCGCCGAGAGCACCAAGCTTTTGTTTTCAAAAGAAAAGAAAGGGATAAGCTTTCATATTATGCATATGTCTTTTTCTTTATTGTGTGTTTTCGCGATTTCATCGATGGAAAGAAATCTAACCGGATTTAAGAAACATTTTTAGATCTAGGTGGAGGTATTAATACGTGAGAAGTTCAATGCTTACGGTTAATATCTCCCGATGGAGGTTGTCTTGGGGTATTGTGTTTAGCAAGTATTTGCGAAGATATTTTGCTTTCAAGGGAACTCGAGAAGTCGAGTGGGCTGTAGAACACATAACCCATCCCGCCATTAGGATGTAGTGCGAGAGATTATTCGGTGTAAGCCTAGAGTAATTGTCATGCGAGACTACGATCAAAGAGTTTCTCTTGAAAAATATTATTGGACCATCGAGTATTCAACAAATCCGATAATATTTCAAAGAGGAGTGTTGAGTCTGTATTATCAGTAGAACCCGTTTCACAGATGAATAAGCCCTTAGAACTTAACCACGTTGATTCTTATCGTTGGCTTCATGCTCGTGACTTCGAACGCTTGCCCGTGTGTATAACTATTAACCATGTTTGTCGCATTCATGCATGCATTCATTCATTCAAAAAAAAAAAATTCATTTCGCTTCCCATTTCCAAAGAATTTAGAGATTTTTCTTTGTAAAATATTTTAGGTTAGAGTGATGGATGTCAGAGGAAGATTCACCAAAAGATACAGTTTTAGAATTCCTGACGTAGGAAAGTTGAAAGAGTTAGCATCCTTGGTAGAAGATCCCTCGGATTTCAGAAAACGCTATGGAACTCTTTTAACTCTTCTGAACGCTAACGTTGATGAAGGACTTCTCAAAACTTTCGTTCGGTTTTGATCCGATCCTCATTGTTTCACTTTCCCTGATTATCAATTGATGCCTACTTTGGAAGAGTACGCGCATATCCTAGGTATCTCAGTATCAGACAAAGTGCCTTTCAATGGTTTGGAAGCCATTCCCAAGTCACCAGTCATTGCAACGATGACTCACTTAAAGAAATCTAAGATAGACAAAAACCTAACTACCAGAGGAAAACTCTTAGGACTGACTTCAAAGTTCCTAATGGAGAAGGCTCTTAAATTCTCTGCAGCCGGTAGTATGGTAGCCTTTGAAGCTATTTTAGCTTTACTCCTCTATGGATTGGTGTTGTTTCCCAACGTCCCAAATTTCGTTGATATTAACGCCATAAGGATCTTTCTGATTGGAAATCCCGTTCCCACCCTGCTTGGTGATACCTACGTCTCTATTCATCATAGGAATCGTCAAGGAGACGGAACTATCGTGTGTTGTGTACCTCTGTTTTTCAAATTGATTGTATCACATTTGCCTAAATCTCCTATCTTCCGCGAAAACAAAGATGAGTGGCATTGGTCTCGAAGACTCATGTCTCTTACAAACGACGATATCCATTGGTATACCTTGGCAGACAATGAGATGGAAATCATTGAGAGCTGTGGAGAATTTGCCAACGTACCTCTCATTGGTACGAAAGGAGGAATCAACTACAACCCTTTCCTGGCGAGACGTCAACTCGGATACGCAAACTCTAGTAAACCTCTTGGTTTCACTGTAGAAAGTTACTTCTATCATGAAGGAGAGGATTCCCAAGGATTAAAAGCTAGGATGATCAAAGCTTGGCATCACATCCGAAGGAAAGAAAAAGGGAAGGCAAAGAATTGTGTAGCCATGGAAACCTACACTTCTTGGGTAAAGAAAAGAGCGAAGGAATTTCGAATGCCTTACGCTTATGAGGATCCCATGTTCTCAATCGCTTCCAAATCAACAAATTTTCCCGTCAAAGCTGTGGGAGAATACCAAGAAGCCTTGACCAAAATAAGGTTTGAGAAAGAAGCTTTGGAAAACAAATTCCTTAAGACTAACCTTGAGAATGAGAAGCTCAAGAAGCAAGTCAAAGATCATGAAAAGATGCTTTACTTCCAGGATGAATGGCTCATGGAGAAAGATGAGAAGATTCGCCAAAAGGATAACGCAATCCAGAGATACGTCAAAGAAAGGAAAAGAAAGCTTGAGGAAATGACAACCAGCGATCCTACTCCTAACGAGTGGAAGAGAGTCATCAGCAAGCTAAAAGCGAAAGTGAACTAAAAGCTCGCTATGGAAAGGAATCACGAAGTTGAAGCTGCATCAAGCCTTTGGATCTTCATCCGACGAAGACGTTTAATTAGTTCAATTTAGTTTGTAATTTTATCATTTAATTTATCATTTGTATGAGCAATGCTCCAACAAAAAAAACAATATTGTTGTAATCTTCTTCCATTTAATCAATAAATGTGTGTTTTTTTTCTCATCCAAATATTTGCCAGAAATATCTCTTTTAGCATTAAATTCTTTGGAAATTTCTTTTCTTTACAATCATAATCATGCATCATACTTTGCATTTAAGTATATTGTCTAGAGTCTGATACTTGAACAGTTTCATGCTTGAACAGCTTGAACAACTTGAACAGCTTGAACAGCTTGAACAGCTTAAACAGATTGAACAGATAGGAAAAGATCGTTGTCGTCGTCTTAGAGTTTCTCGACCGTCCACGACCAACTCGAACATACGATACGAGATCAAAAGAAGAAAAGTAATGGAAGGATTTGAGCAAGAGAACGTTGAACTCCGTAGCACGGTAACAACATTGCAAGAAGAAGTGGAGAGACTCACATCTTTGGTCAACTCATTTGCCGCAGCGCAAAGTCAACAAGCAGCATCGAGCAGTCAAAACCAAGCAGCGACTTCAGAGGATACTACTACTCCAGTTTCAGCTGTCGCAATCAGTAGTTCACCTTTCAGTATGCCAGAAGGCTATCCATGGGGCATGCCTTTCAACTTTGGCATCGGATTTCGCCAACCGACTTCTCAAACAACCTCGCTTGAAATACATACTTTGCAGCAAAACTCTACATTTACTCCGCAACGTGGAGTAACTCTTCCACAAGTAACAATGCCGGTTTCTCAACCGATCATGACGAACTCAGCTTCCGTAGTACACACTACCTTAGACGAAGAAGTTCATCATACTCCAGGCAGTAACTCAAATCCACGTGGTTCAATGGAAAATCTCCAGGAACAACTCCTCAAAATGCAGCTTGAGATAAAAACAATTCGTGTGAAAGAATTGTTTGAGAAAAACGCCCAAGATCTGTGCTTAGTTCCTCGCGTAAGAATACCCGCAAAATTCAAAGTCCCTGATTTTGAAAAGTACAAAGGAAACTCCTGTCCACAAAGTCATCTCACGATGTATGCCAGGAAAATGTCTACGTACAATGAGGATCATCAGTTGCTAATCCATTACTTCCAAGACAGTCTCACCGGTGCCGCACTGAAGTGGTACATGGGTTTAGACAACACGAATATCCAAACATTCAATGACTTAGGTGAAGCCTTTGTCCAGCAATATAAGTTCAACTTGGATATGGCTCCTGATAGGGATCAACTCCGCTCCATGTCTCAAAAGGAAAGAGAGACATTCAAGGAATATGCGCAACGATGGAGGGAAATTGTTGCCCAAGTAAACCCACCATTGGAAGAGAAGGAGATGACTAAGGTATTCTTGAATACTCTAGGCTCATTCTACTATGAGCGAATGATCGCTAGCGCTCCCGGAGATTTCACCGAGATGGTGAGCATGGGAATGCGATTAGAAGAGGGGTTCGAATCGGACGCCTGACCAAGAAAGCAGGATCTTCTAGTGGAACAAAGAAGGTTGGGACCAGTTTTCCAAGGAAAAAGAGCATGACATAGGAATGGTATCCCGAGGAAACCACGTAAGAATGTCATTCAACAACGATGTAGGCCATAGCACCATCAACACAAATCAAACACGTGAATTGCTCCACAATTCCAACAAATTCAACAAAATCAACAAACTCAATAGCGTCAGTGCTCAAGAATCAAAATGCGACTCGGGTTACGCAATTCAACCCGATCCCAATGACGCATACGTAACTTTACCTGCGCTAATAGAAAAGAATCGACATGCATAAGGTCACCACCTCGGTTCAGAAATTACCATGGTGGTACAAAGCAGGCGTATCTTACCCTTTCCACCAAGGGGCACCGTGCCATGACCTTGAGCATTGTATAGCATTAAAGGCGTAAGAGAGATTAGTGAGATCTAATCTTCTTTCCTTCGTAAATACAAGTCCGAATGTACAAGCCAATCCGCTTCCCACCACATGGGCACTCAATGAGTTTATCTTGAGTACAGACGGTATCTCGTTACAGCATAAACCCGATCGGAGGAAACTTGGTGCATCTCCATGAAGCATACAAGACAATGAGCACCTTCGCTAAGCACAATTACGCAGCCACATCGCTCCAAGAATATTCAAGGATGTTCCACCATAAGAGCGAGATATCCAGCATTTGTTAGACATCGGTGATCTGATCTGAAAGAGATGACCATGACGTAAATACGGTGGGCATTTTCCGCATGAGCTTTTAGTCTCGGATATCAACTCGGAAAACCCAAGTAAACGTCATCATCCCTTGTTTCAACATACCCAAGCATGTGGAGATTGAATGCAACATTCCGGCCCGAGTCTCCTTTGGTAATTTGCCTACCGGTCTGCTCCATACAGTTCTACCAAAGCAATTCCTTACCAATACAATGCAACCCTGATAGAGGATGGGAAGGAGAAACCCATGCCTACTCTTCCAGCTAATGTCAATATAACAGAAATCGGACGAGTAACACGAAGTGGACGAGTGCACACTCCATTGCCACCAAGACCGCCTGCAGTTCCTGTTGTCTGAAAAAATCCGGTTAACATATCTTCCGAGAATCCTGCAACGATTCCCACTGTTAACCCAAGCACAAATGTTGGTCCTCCTGATAGAGCCAACGTCAACGCAGATTTTGATGAAATACTGAAGTTAATCAAAAAGAGCGAATACCGAGTCGTGGATCAGCTGATGCAGACTCCTTCCAAGATTTCAATACTATCTCTACTCCTCAACTCCGAAGCTCACCGAGAAGCTTTGATGAGAGTACTAGACCAGGCTTATGTGGATCACGATGTGACTACAGACCAGTTTGGAGGGATCGTCTCCAACATAACAACTTGCAATAATCTAAGCTTCATGGCGAACTTCCTAAGAAGGAAAGATCACAACTTGGCCCTCCACATCTCAATGATCTGCCAATCAGATTCCCTGTCCAATGTATTGGTAGATACAGGTTCATCTTTGAACGTAATGCCGAAGACGACACTCGCTCGTTTGGCTTACAAAGGGACGCCAATGAAGTTCAATGATATAATAGTAAGAGCTTTCGATGGGTCAAGGAAGTCAGTTATTGGGGAAGTTGATCTCCCGATGACAATTGGCCCGCACACTTTCCAAATTACTTTCCAAGTCATGGACGTACCAGCTCCTTACAGTTGTTTACTAGGAAGACCTTGGATCCACGAGGCAGGAGCAGTAACTTCTAATCTCCATCAGAAATTAAAATTCACAGTAAATGGAAAGTTGGTGACCATCAGTGGTGAACAAGCTTTACTTGTAAGTCATCTATCCAGTTTCTTTCATCACACTATGACATTGAAGGGACGATCTCCCGAAATCCGTTAGAAGATGAATCTACCAACAAAAACAGATCATCTATCTCTTCGTATAAAGAAGTCGCACAAATGGTGAAAGATGGCAATACTAAAGGATGGGGACAAGTTATCAAACCCACAAGAACGAAACAAAGTCGGACTCGGGTTCACACCGTATTCTCCAAAGACAAGCAAAGGATGAAACACTTCGTCCAATCAAAGAAGTTTTCAGGGGGGCTTCCTAAATCCTTTCTCCAAGAGGTTAGCGTTGTAACCATCAAAGAGGATGAAGACGATCCATCTGAATCTGAAGAATGGAGCACTTATTTAAACAGCCCTGAGTATGTGTCTCAAGAGGAGTCATATGCGCCAACTAATCAATTCAAAGGCACGTCCCTACAAAGGCATGAAAATCCACCTGTCCCTGCTGAAGTTTGGGATACCTTGGGAGAACCAAGTGGCAAATTCGACTACATGGTGAAATACACTGCGCCAGAAAGCTCGAAAATCAGAATCGAAGATATCCAACCCACAGGATGGGGTGATTCTTTTGATTATCCTAGTCAAACATAAGAGGTATACTCGTCTTCTCAGTCTAATCAGCCAATCGATATCCCCAATGAAGATCTCTGCTTCAACACCCCTGTGGAATTCACTAAACCAGATCCTGGTTATCACTACATCAACATGATCACTGAAGATCAAGAGCACAATTCAGGATACGATTTGGAAAGTGTCGCCGACAACGAGTCTCTTCACTCAGAAGATTGGAGGATACATCCCCAAAATTCAACACATAGATCAACAGGAAGCACATATGCTACATCTCATACTTCCCGATCTGTTAATCAAGAAGATTGCTTCAGCACCACAAAGGGCAAGAGCTATCGTCCAGAGTCTTCAAAGCCTGCTCAAACAGCAACCAAAGTCTACTCAAGGGTTAAACCAAGTGGAAAATTACCAAAGTACCTTGACTTCCAAGGAGTTCGTCACTACTGGAAACCCGTTGAAGTTCGGACTAATGTTCATAGCTCTAAGTAGTTTATCTTTGCTTTTGTTTTGAACTCTCACTTCGCCCAAAGTGTAGAGATGTTTTATAGGGTTTTATCTTTTAAATAATTTCTGTTCGTCTTGCCCAAGGCGAATGAGTTTGTGTTTTAGGGCTTTGTTTCATAGTGTGAATTATAAATAAAACGCGTTGTTTTGTTTCTACACTGTGTGTTTATTTTCATTTTACCCTTTCTTGGAAATGATAATCCTAAAAAACACATAAATAAATAAAAATCTTCAAAAAAAAATTATTAATCTGCATACACTTTCACGTTGACTTTTTCTCAAAAAAAATGATGACAAAGAGTTAATTAATCAAACATAAATCAAAAATGCAGATTAACAGATGGACAAATCCATTGAAAGCAATAACTCTATGCTCTCTCCCAACTTTGAAATCCCCTGTGAAGTCGCCGAGGAAGAAGTTGAAGAAGAGATCCCAGATGAAATTTCTAGACTGCTAAAGCACGAGGAAAGGATAATTCAGCCTCACAAAGAACCTCTAGAAACAATCAATTTAGGTTCCGAAGAAGAGAAAAAAGAAGTAAACATCGGAGCTTCACTCAGCAGCAGTGTCAAAAGCAAACTGATAGATCTTCTCAAAGAATATGTTGATGTGTTCGCTTGGTCCTACCAGGACATGCCGGGTTTGGATACCAGCATCGTGGAGCATCACCTGCCGTTAAAACCAGAGTGCCTGCCACTTAAACAAAAACTAAGGAGAGTTCACCCTGAAATGGCTGATAAAATCAAAAAGGAAGTCCAAAAACAGCTCGACGCAGGTTTCCTCGTCACTTCTGAATATCCTCAATGGCTAGCCAACATAGTGCCTGTCTCCAAGAAAGATGGAAAGGTCAGAATGTGTGTTGACTACCGGGATCTGAACAAAGCAAGTCCAAAAGACGATTTCCCACTACCGCATATCGACATGCTGGTGGATAGCACTGCAAAATTCAACGTCTTTTCCTTCATGGACGGTTTCTCTGGTTATAATCAGATCAGAATGGCTCCTGAAGACATGGAGAAGACATCCTTCATCACGCCATGGGGCACTTTTTGCTACAAAGTAATGCCGTTTGGATTAAAGAATGCAGGCGCAACTTACCAAAGGGCAATAACTACTATCTTTCATGACATGATGCACAAAGAGATCAAAGTCTACGTGGACGACATGATAGCAAAATCTGACACTGAAGATGAACATATAGACTATCTCTTAAAGTTGTTTCAACGACTAAGGAAATTTCAGCTCCGTCTGAATCCTAACAAATGCACCTTTGGGGTAAGATCTGGAAAACTCCTAGGTTTCATCGTCAGTCAAAAGGGAATTGAAGTGGACCCTGACAAAGTCAAAGCTATTCAAGAGATGCCTACGCCACGTACGGAAAAGCAAGTAAGAGGATTTCTTGGACGATTGAATTACATCTCCAGATTTATCTCTCAGATGACTGCTACCTGTGGGCCGATATTCAAGCTTCTCCACAAAGATCAAAAGGTTGTGTGGACAGCCGATTGCCAAAAAGCATTCGACAGTATCAAGGAATACCTGTCAGAACCACCAATACTGATCCCTCCAGTTGAAGGAAGACCGCTAATCATGTAACTTACCGTACTAGAAGAGTCCATGGGCTGCATACTTAGACAGCAAGATGACACCGGTAAGAAGGAGCATGCCATTTATTATTTGAGTAAAAAGTTCACACACTGTGAAACTCGTTACTCCATGCTCGAGAAAACATGTTGCGCTTTGGTGTGGGCTTCAAAACGTCTCCGCCAGTACATGATCAATCACACGACTTGGTTAATCTCCAAAAATGGATCCAATCAAGTACGTCTTTGAAAAGCCTGCCTTAACCGGAAGAATTGTACGATGGCAGATGTTGTTATCCGAATATGACATCCAGTACCGCGCTCAAAAAGCGGTCAAAGGAAGCATTCTCGCCGATCACTTGGCTCATCAGCCGCTCAACGAATACCAATCTCTCAAATTTGACTTCCCAGACGAGGATGTTATGTACTTGAAGATGAAAGATTACGATGAACCGCTACACGGAGAAGGACCAGATCCAGAATCCAGATGGGGCTTAGTCTTTGATGGAGCAGTAAACATTTTTGGCAATGGAATTGGGGCAGTCATCATCACTCCCGAGGGTTCTCATATCCCGTTTTCCGCCAGATTGCTATTTGATTGCACCAACAACATAGCAGAATATGAAGCATGCATCATGGGTATCGAATAAGCCATTGACTTGAGGATCAAGATCCTTGATATATATGGAGACTCAGCCCTTGTGATCAATCAAATCAAAGACAAGTATGAAACTCATCATCTTGGTCTAATTCCTTACAGAGATTATGCGAGGCGATTGTTGACTTTCTTCAACAAAGTTGAACTGCATCATATCCCTCGAGATCAGAATCGAATGGCAGACGCCTTGGCTACTTTATCTTCCATGTTCAAAGTCAACGATTGGAATGATATGCCCAAAATCCGTATCAGACTCCTTGAAAGACCTGCATACGTATTCGCAACTGAAGTAGTCTTCGACGATAAACCGTGGTTCCACGACATCAAACGTTTCCTTCAAACACGAGAGTACCCGCTCGGGGCATCGTACAAAGATAAGAAAACTCTAAGGAGGCTTTCCAAGAATTTCTTCCTGAACGAGGATGTGCTATACAAAAGAAACTTCGATATGGTTCTTCTCAGATGCGTCGACAGACAAGAAGCAGACACGATTATCCATGAAGTGCATGAAGGGTCCTTTGGAACCCATTCAAATGGGCATGCAATGTCTAGGAAAATCTTGAGAGCAGGATACTATTGGATAACAATGGAATCTGATTGTTGTAAACACGTCAAAAGATGTCACAAGTGCCAGATCTACGCAGATAAGATCCATGTGCCACCAACTCTACTCAACGTTCTCTCATCTCCGTGGCCTTTCTCCATGTGGGGCATCGACATGATTGGGATGATTGAACCAAAAGCGTCCAACGGACATCGCTTCATTCTAGTAGTCATTGATTACTTCACCAAATGGGTCGAAGCAGCGTCTTACGCCAACGTCACAAGACAAGTGGTTGTGAGGTTCATCAAGAACAACCTCATTTGCCGATACGGAATTCCAAGCAAGATCATTACAGACAATGGATCTAACTTGAACAACAAAATGATGAAGGAACTGTGTGAGGAATTCAAGATCGAGCATCATAACTCATCTCCTTACCGCCAAAGATGAGCAGCGCCGTTGAAGCGACCAACAAGAACATCAAAAGATCGTCGGAAGATGGTCATCACTTACAAAGGCGGCAATCGCCATTTGCTCTGCATGGGTATCGTGCTTGATGCGCACTTCAACAGGGCAACTCCTTTTTCTTTAGTATACGGCATGGAAGCATTGCTCCCCGTAGAAGTTGAGATCCCATCAATGAGAGTTCTCATGGAAACTAAGCTATCTGAGGCCGAATAGTGTCAAAGCAGATACGACCAACTGAACTTAATTGAAGAAAAGCGCGACCGCTCGTGTCATGGACAACTCTATCAAAGAAGAATGAAGCTTTCGATAAGAAGGTCCGACCTCATGAATTCCGAGAAGGCGACCTCGTGCTTAAAAGATTACATCTTTTAAACCGATTCTAGGGCAAATGGACTCCTAATTACGAAGGCCCATACATCGTCAAAGAAGCTTTTCGGCGGTGTTATGACTCTCACAACCATGGACGGTGATGAACTCCGCATCTGTCAAGAAATACTTTGTCTAAAAAACAAAAGAACAGCTCGGTAAGTCGAAAACCGAAAAGGCGGCTTAAAAAAGCGTCTCGGTGGATTGAAAACCTAAAAGGCAATCCAGGCAAAATTAGAGACAATAAGCGAAAATATCACGATAGATTGGAAACCTAAAAAGCAATCTAGGCAAAACAAGGATACACAAAATGACAAAGTAATGTCATCCCTTCGTCAATCTAAAGAATTTTCCATCAACGGGTCTTCAATCAACTCTTCTGAAGCGACGAGCACAGTTGGAATTCAAAGTTGTTAGGGATAATAGCGGTTATTTGCTTTCAATGTAGCCTTTTCCCCATAAATTATCATTTCCAACTTTTGTAAACAGCTCATGGAATCACGCATTTGGCTGATTACCATTCTATTCAATAAAATTTGAGCCTTGTACTTTTTGTTTGCAATTCATACTTTATTCTATTTTGCAAAATAACGCTTTTTATTGTGAAAATCACTTTTTGAAACTAAAACGTTTTTAAATGAATTTTTACTTCAAAATTTTGAAATAAAAGCGGAAATGTTCCTTTGAACTATGGACACAGAAAGAACTTCAACGGTTTTCTCCGTAAGTGTTTCAATCTCCGAAGGATAAAAAACAACTGCTACAGAAGTCTTTTCTCTTCAGCAAAAAATCATCGAAGGACGGTATTCTTATCCCAAAAAGAATCCCTGGCCAAGTTGCCAATGAATTTCCTTTCTCAGAAAGTTTAAAGCATGCAACTCAAATTCTTCGCCAGTCAAACATCTGCACCATTGTTGCAACTTTCACCGAATATTTGTTCGAACTGTGACGTGGTCCTTTTCCCAGATATCTCTTTAGTGTCTTTGTCAAGTATTGTTAGCATGCATATAACATTCATGACATTCATACATAATAGCATCATTTATGCATTTTTGCATTCCTTGAAATGTTTGCTTTCATATCACTGGTGTAAATCACGCTTACTCATGTAAGTACAAGTCATCCCAGAATATCTCCAAAGAAAAAATACATCTTTTTCCCCAACGAGTATTCCCAAACAGAAATACATTTTCTTCTCTCCACCACATTCCCAGTGAGATCATTCCTCATTGGGAATAATGTCTTGATTGACTTTTTCTTTCCGGTTCATTCTGGATAGAACACATCTATAATCAACAAAGCAATAAGCAATAGCCTCATCGTCGAGCCGCTTATCTTTCTCTTCATTCATAAAATTGTCATAAAAGTTTGTCTTCTCAACAAGGTCAAAATCATGACTATACGAGAAATTTCCAATGATTGTCTTTCGTCTAAAAGAAAACATGTGTCTTCCAATCAAAATGCCGCATCTTCTCAAAGAGATCCTCGACAAGATTGTATCCAAAAGGCAAAACTCATTTGAGTTCATTTCTTTCCGTCTGTTATTCACAAAGTGAATATCTGAAATTTTCTAGAGATTTGCCTTGTTATAGTTATCACTTTGCTGATAATTGGTAATATCTTTAAAGCCCATTTGAAATCTGTTTCTTTCATTTGTCCGTTATTCACAAAGCTGAATACATAGCAAAAAATTTCTCAAGATTTACCTTGTTATAGTTATCACTTCGCTGATAATTGGTAATATCTTCAGAGTTCATTACCATGAACTATCACAAAGCTGATAATTGGTAATATCATTTCCACTTACCTTAAACATTGTCACGAGGCTGACAGAAGGTAATCTCTTTGTTTCCCCAAAGTGAAAACAGATATTCACATATTTTGCGAATCTTTCTTTCCCCAGCAGGGACGTATTCACAAATTACCCCCCACTATGTCATTTCTTTGATATTTCTCTGGGTGGAACTTTTTCAATCATTTTGCATCATCCGCATCTTTTGGTATCTTAGGTCCAAAATTTGCGTATTCTGATATTTAAGTCTCTTTACACCTATCAAAAAGAAGATATTCATCTTCATCTCTCAGGTTAAAGAAACTTAAATAGGGGCATCTGTCATACCCCAAATTTTGACCTAATATACCACCTTACATTTTGCATCATTGCATAACTAACACTTTAATCGGTGTAGATTTCACAGGTCGAGATTAGGGTTTCATCAGATCTTCATCTGATTCAAGAGGCAAACAATTAGGGTTTGAGTTTTTCACACCTCATTTGATCTATCTTGATCAAATATCAACCTTCAATCTTCAGATATCCATTTTTTCTCACGGATCGATCAGGATCGACCAATTAGGGTTTTGATCGGGCATGAGTTTTCTCTGACTTTTTGAGCAAGAAATGACTTTTTTATATAGAGATTGGTCATTATATCTTAGATACAACATATTGACCTAATTTCTGGATTCAAAACATCACAGAAGTTCACAGACTTCATCGGTCGATTTGAAACATCGATGAATTTTCATACTTTGAAAAGTCAAACTTTGACTTTTGGTCAAATTTTCAAAACAAAACTTTTTCAATCATCAAAATACTTCAAATGATCCATCATGATCATAAAAAATCAAAGAATTTGAAAAAGTCAACAAAAAGTCAAAAGTTTTCATACTTAGAAAATTTTCTAAGTGTTGGAATTTCTTATTTTTTCCAAACTTCATGCCATTTTTTCACCTAGTTCCAATTTCAATTGAAAAAAACTCAAAACATGAAAGTTGTAGCTTGTGAAACAAGCTTTCCAAAATGTCCAAGAACTCACAAATCCATGGAGTCTAGCTATACTTTTGAAATTGAAACATAAGGCTCCATGAACTTGATTTTTCAAAGTTCAAAACATCAAATTATAGGTCATTTCTTGATTTCTTCTTCTAGAACACTTGCCACCTTGACAAATTGGGATAAGAACTGATAAAAATCAGTGAGAAGTAATAATTGAGGATTGGATCAAAATTGGAAAAAATAGCACATGGTAAAAAAGGGAAGCTTCCTTTTCCTTTGTAAAAAGTCTTTCTTACCCCTTAAGGCATCTTTGATTTTCCAATTGACATGTACTTGTGCCTAACAATTTCAGAACCTTTGGCCTATAAATGGATCACAATTTCAAGTCAAAACCACACCAAAGCAATGCAAATCCATGTTTTCACTCCACTTTCTTGAAAATCAAGCAACATAGTGCAAAAGTGAGAAATATTGCATTTTTGAAATTCAGTTAAAATCATGATGAACTTTGGTGTCACACATGCTTCAATATCAATATAAAACTTGTTTAGAACTTAAGATCATAAGAAGAACAAGTAAAAATCAGAAATCACATGCCATGCTTTCAAAATTGTCCAAACTGCCATAACTTTCGAATTCCATTCTAGGTTGGATTAATTTGTGTTGTGATCACTCTAACACCTTCCATGTACCTCATGTATATGATCCAGATCATTGGCAAGCAACTGTAACAGGTTTTACATCAAAATCGAGCTTCCATTTTTGAACTGTGCAGGTGAACTTGTGTAGTATAATCCAGGCAAGCTCAAAGCAAGCAGACCATTCATTTAGCTTCCATACATGCCGATGGTGCTGTAGCAATCAAGAAACAAGTTCTAGAAACACGTTTACACCTTCTTCGATCTCCACTTGAACAGGTATGAACATGAACTTGGATATCCTAATTCTTTGAACTTAAACAAAAAAACTCTTGGCCAATCTCTTTCTGCACCTAACACGATCATAAACCCTCAAGAAAACTGAAAAATCATTAACTACACATCATTTAATTTGAAAAATTCAGTTTTAGGGTTCATCACGATTCCCAGAAATTTAAGCATGCTAGGTCAAAAATAAATGCAATTAACATCTACCATCATGTTCGTTGTTCAAAACCGAGCAATTTTGATTTTTATTTCATTGAATTTCATTGAGAAATGAAGATTTTAGCATAGATTATTGAAACTGAAAATAAAAAAAAAAACGAAGACCAAGCTTCGCGCGTGTTCTTGAGTTTAAATTTCTAAATTTTCCAATATCATGTTTACACGTATTTCTGATCCACTAACACCAAAACGTGTTTGTCCCAGTGGTAGCTTGCTTGCCTTTAAGTCTCCTTGCCACGTGTGCTACCCAATGGTCATGGGTTCAATCCCTCTCAAGACCATTCTTTTTCAAACTTTTCCATATTTTCATGTTTTTTTACAAAACTTTTACATTTTTTTTAACCAATCAAAACTCCTCAGTTTGAGGTGGTTTTTTGAACACTTGTCAATAAATACATCTATTTTTTGATAGTGCAAAAATTTTCAGAAAAAACTTTCATCTGATTATATTTTAATCGAGCCGAAAACGACGTTCTGAGCACTTTTTTTCAAAACACTTTAAAAGGTGAATTTTTTCAAGTTTTCGACTTCCGATTCTTTTCAAAACTTCTCATAAATGAACCTCACATTTCAAAACATTTTCAAAATCATTTTTCAAAATATTTCATCAAACTTACATCTTTTACCATGATCGATCCGATTTAAACGATAAAACCGAATTCGTTTTCGCTCGAATTTCTCAATCGATCATGGGCCTCCCTTACGGTGTAAGTCCCAATCCTTTTTTGTACATATTTAATTTTATTTGTACATACTCAAATCATCATTGTCAATATTCAAACATAAACAAATGTCTTTCGTTTGTTTTCATTCGTTTGTTTATACACCGATACCATTGGTATTGAAAGGAGCATTATTCCCTGTGAAACTGCTTTCAAACCAATGGGCCTCCCTCACGGTGTAAGTCCCATAAAATTCTTTTGTGTACATAATATTTCTTTGTACATATCGAATCATTTCCAAATACATACAAAATTTTCATCTGTACATAACACAGATACTTTTTATACTCAAGTGCAGACAAACTTCGATCGTTTGTTTTTCACTTCACTTGTGTATACACAAACCAACATTCTTTATGTACATACCTTTTCCTTGTACATATCAAATTATTTTCATACAAACTTTCATCTGTACATAATACAAACACTTTCCACAGATAAACTTCGATCGTTCATTTCTGTTTCGTTCGTATATACACTGAATACCATTGGTATTGAAAGGAGCATTATTCCTTGTGAAACTGCTTTCAAACCAATGGGCCTCCCTTATGGTGTAAGTCCCAACCCCCTATGTACATCCATCTTTATCTGTACATAAATACTCGTTCGTGTACATATTCACTTCCTTGTACACAGTTCAAACTTGTAAATAATCAAGTTACGCTCGTTTTAAACGTTCGTTTCACAGACACTTGTTTATATTTCATAAATTTCTTGTAAATAAACATCATGCATTGTTTATATTTCCTTCATAAACTCCTGTGAATACATATCACACACACACACACACACTTGTTTATACAACTGTTTAATTATAACATAACAATTAGTCTAACTAATAGGTTCCCCACAGTTGTAGCCTCCGCTTGGGCTTTATACAAGATAATTCATCTCCAGCATGAATTTAGCCTCCGCTTGGGATTTATACAAGATAACTCTCCCCACAGAGTTAGCCTCCTCTTAGGCTTCATATATGAAAACTCATTCATCTGAGTTTAGCCTCCGCTTAGGCTTCATATAAGACAACACTCCCCTGTTGAGTCAGCCTCCTCTTGGGCTTCGTTCAAAAAAACTCCTCATTGAGTTTAGCCTTCTCTTAGGCATCATACAATGAAAGAGACAGGAAATCTCTTAACAGCCTCCTATTGGGCTTCCAATACAAAGAATCACCCGCGCTAAGATAGAACCCTGAAAGTATGGTTTCCCGGTGAAATCACTTTCAAATCCTCAGAGAGTAAAATTTCCCAGTGAAATTGCTCTTAATTCCAAAAGGATGGTTTCTCGGTGAAATCCTTTTAACACAAAGCCAGCCATACCCTATAGCTTCCTCTTGAGCTTCATACAAGGACCCTCGATTACCCTCGATGACCCTCGGAATGCCTCCTTTTGGGCTAACAATACAAGGACCCATGGGCTTCTTAAAAGCATCCCTTAATCCAATCAATTTCTCCTCGAGATTTAGACATTTATCATCTCTATGGAAGAAGTATCTCATCTATCATATCACATACAGTTAAAAACTTTTCAAACTCTTTTCAAACTCTTTTCAAACAAAACATCTCTTAATTGTAAGTGGTAACGCTTGTACACTCAAGCAAAACACCCAATACTTACAGTTAAAAGATTCAATCTTTTTTTCAAACATCTTTCTTAAACATGTAAGTGGTAACGCTTGTACACTCAAGCAAAACACCTAATACTTACGACGAAAGATTTTAATCAATCAAACTTTTCAAAAATGTATGTGATGAAATAGATTAGATACATTTTTCATTAAGATGACATTTGTCTATCTCTTACTAACATCCTGTTGCTTTCCACTAGCATAAGTGGGAACTACGATTGCTCTGACTTTCTCAACATCCTTTTGAGAATACGTAGGCACAAGGTCTCATCCTTGCCGAGCAAAACTTCTTTCTCCCTCAGACCAAACAAACCATAGATCCATGTAGATCCGAGCTACAAATGCTCTGATTCCCACTAGGGGATATGTAGGCAGAAGATCCACAGATCTTTGCGAGCACAATAATAACAAAAACTAGGATCCCACATAATCTATCTTTCTTAAAATCCCAAAGGAGAAACTTTCCCAATCATAGAAATAACAATTAAAACGCACAAACATATCAAACATATTCATATATAAAGCTATAGATAACTATATATATTTAGGGTGCTCCATCTATTCCCTTTATATAACAATCCCCCTTACTCAGAATCTCCCTAATGCGTTGCGTCTAGTTTACGCTAGTCGTTACGCATACCAATATCAATTGAGGGTATTACAACTTTCCCCTTTTTCATAATCATTAAATCATCTTTCTTGTGTTGAAAATAATAAAGTTTGATGCTCGCGGCATCTTTATAAACAAATCAAAAGATTAAATCGTTTCGAGCCAGAGAATCTGAATTCACGTTCAAATCCTCTAGCGCGTCACCTTTTAACGCGAATAATGCTTATCCTCTTTTTTTTCTCCCCTCCTTGGCGAGGTGCTGGAGGGTCATCATGCCTCGAAACCACGATGTTCTCCTGGTGTCATGAGTCTCGAGTATTGTTGGAAACTTCTTTCTCCTTGTACGGGATGTAAGCATGGGCCTTGAGGAGAAGGTCATCCAGTGAAGCGGGCGTTTCAATGCCAAATGCTTTGGCAAAGTAACTGCAGGGTTGCAATCCCTGTTCGAGTAAGGACTTCTTCATGTCGTCAGTTATGGAAACCTATAAAGCTTCACAATTGAACCTCTTGATGTAGGCTCAGAGAGATTTATCTTTCCCTTGCATAATTTCCTTGAGCGTCGCCTCAGACTTTTGGTGGCGATGAGACGTAGTGAAGTGCCTCGAAAACTGCCACCCTAAGTCTTTCCAGGAGATGATGAACTCGTCAGGGAGGCATTTGTACCATGTTATGACACCCTTCCTCAGATGTAGTGGGGAAAAACATACATTTGATTGCGCCCCTGACACCACGGTAATCGAGAAAGGCATTGATGTGCTCGTCGGGGTATGCTGTTTTTTTGTATGTTCCCAAGTTTAGCGGTTTTTCCAGCCCGACGGGAAGAGGAGCCTTCTTGATTGCTCGAGATAATAAGTCGGGAGGGTCGTCATCGTCATTCTAATCTGGGGATCATAATGGTAAATAGTTGTTCATCTATCGACGAGGGCTGTCATCAATGCATGGAAGTGAGTTCTTTGAGCAACCCTTCGATTTATGTGAAGGCGAATGATGATTATCCATGAGTCGAGTGACCTTGCTCTTCTTGGCAATCAGGGATCGCCAATCTTTGCAGGGATGAGTACGGTTACACTTCTTGACAACCATGGATTGTGGCTTTTCCAAAGGTGGTCGACAAGCTTGTCATTGTGGCGATGGGCTTTAAGACTCATATTTTGGGTGTCTCTGCAGGCCCAGTCCACAACAATATTTAATGTGCATGTCTAGTAAGTTGTGTGTTTACTGCAAATTGAAAGTGCCACTTTGGTTGTTGTTTTGAAATCGTGTAAGAGTAAAGCAGATTTACTTGCAGGTAGACAAACTCATCCATTTTTCATGCACATTGCTTCACTCACATTCAGTGGTAGAGCCAACGCCTAGCCAGGTAGGGTTGTTTCCTAGGCTCAACCGACTCGAATCACTTATATGGAACTCTTCTCTCCCTCAACACAATGAACAAGATGATAACTCTTTTTCACTCTTCATCGGCTCCAATGAACTTGATAAATCTTTTTCATTCTTTACGATTTGAATCTTGCTTAGAAGGTGTTCGATAAAACACCTCAACTGTATCTCTTGATTCTTTTTTGCTTCAATTATTCCACTTCATGATGCTGAGTTGTTGTATTGATGATATTGTTGATTGATGATCATTTGTGGTGTCACCAACTCGTCGTTGCTACTGTTTTACAACTCGCACGTCACATGTTCGACAAAATGTTACAACTGATTCCTTTCCTCTTTTTGGTTGAATCATGAAAACTAACCTCAATTTTAAGCTTCTTGTGAATGAGGAACTTATATGAGACAACAATGTTGCATTTCCCGAACCTTGTATAGATCGCCTTGTTGATACTGTTGGAAAGGTAACTAATTTAAATGTATAGATGTAATTTATTGAGTTATTATTAATTTATTATAATTTCAATATGTGTAGTTGATGATTTTTGCTTTTGAAAACTAGTATGGGGCTTTGACTTGGCTATGTGGAAGATTGAGCTGTTTTGGGGCTCTGGAATTATTGGCTGTGTAGGATGATAAAGTCTCCAAAACACCATTTGTAAGTCAACTTAATAATTCTCTGAACTGTTGGAATTTGATTCATATTACTATGGATGTTTGCTGATTTCAATTCTTTAATATTGTTCATTAAATGTTATGCGTATAAGGTTGAGTGTGATCCTCGTTGATGAATGTTGAACATGGATGTATTTTAAGCTTGTTGGATGTATTTGGAGTCATGTATTATTATATTTTGTTTTGATCCTTTGGGTGTAGTTATTTATGGTTATTATTAGGCAAAATATGTTGGGTATCAGACTAACATGAAATAATTATAACATAGCTAAAATATAAGAGAAAAGTATATAAATGAGAAGAAACACAATTGAATAATTATAGGATGATGCATAAACAACAATATGAGTTCTCTATATATAAGAGACTCATGTACTAAAATAAGTTGATACATATTTAGTAAATTATGCTTAATCTTCTCTTTATCATAGAAATCAGTGATTTCTAATGAATTGACATTTTCTACAAAACAAATGACTTTATGTTGTCATAATCTCCCACTTAAAGTCATTTTGTTTGTTTCCAAAATTTATATCCCTGGTTAATTCCATGTTGCTACGTCTTAGATAGGCCATAAGAAGAAATCCACCAATAAAACTTGTCAGCGTTGACCGGCTTTGTCATAACATCTGCTAGGTTGTCTTTTGTGTGAATCTTCTGCATGTACACACTCCCTTCCTCTACTACTTCACGAAAGAAATGATATTGGACTCATATGTGCTTTGTCTTGGAATGAAAAGTTGGATATCTTGCAATGTGCAAGGCACTTTGATTGTCACAATACACAATAATTTTTGGTTGTTTGTATTCGAGCTCTTCCAATAACCTTTGAATCCATATAGCTTCCTTGCATGCTTGGGTAGCTTCCATATACTCAGCTTCCGTGGTAGATAGAGCTACAATAGTCTGCAATTTGGATAACTAGCTTACCGCTCCTCCTGCAATTGTAAACACATAGCCTGTAGTAGATTTTCTTTTGTCAAGATCACCTGCATAATCTGAATCAACATATCCTCTGACACCAAACTCCAATCCTCCAAAACATAATGCAACATCTAAGGTTCCTTTAATATATCTCAAGATCCTCTTCACAATATTCCAATGCTCTTTACCAGGATCTGCCATAAACCGACTGACTGCTCCCACTGCTTGTGCAATGTTTGGCCTTGTACATATCATGGCATACATAAGGCTTCCCACTGCTGATGCATAGGGTACTCGAGACATTTCCATCCTCTCCGCTTCATTGCTAGGATTCATACTTGAGGATAATTTATAATTGATATGAAGTGGGGTAGATATTGGCTTACAGTCTTGCATGTTGAAGCGCCGCAAAACTTTTCGTAGATAATTTCTTTGAGAAAGACAAATCTTCCTATCTTTTATATCTCGGTGAATTTGCATCCCTAAAATATTGTTTGCTGGCCCTAAGTCCTTCATATCGAACTCCCTAGCCAATTGTGCCTTCAATTCTTGGACTTGATCTTTGTTGGGGCCTACCACCAACATGTCATCCACATACAACAACAAAATGATGAAATCATTTTCCTCAATTCTCTTGTAATATGTACAATGATCTGAGCTCAACCTGTTGTATCCAAGGCTAATAATGAAAGAATAAAATCTCTTTTACCAACACCTCGGCGCCTGCTTTAAACCGTACAAATATTTGGTCAACCTGCAAGCCAAGTTTTCTTTTTCTTTTTCTTCAAAACCTTCTGGTTGTAGCATATATATTTCTTCTTCAAGTTCTCCATGAAGAAAAGCAGTTTTTACATCCAATTGTTCAAGATGTAAATCATAAGCAACACACATAGCTGACACTTCTCTGATAGTGGTAAGTCTAAGCACCGGAGAAAATATTTCATTGAAATCAATTCATTCCTTTTGAGCATATCCTTTAAGCACAAGTCTTGCACGATATCTTTCCACTTGATCATTACCATCACGCTTAATCTTATAGACCCATTTGTTGTCGATGGCTTTCCGACCCTCTGGAAGTACAACAAGATCTCATGTCTTGTTTCTATGTAAGGCTTCCATTTCTTCCTGCATTGCTGCCATCCACATAGAATCACTTGAGCAACTCACAGCCTCTTGAAAGGTTGATGGTTCTCCATCTTCTGTTAGAAGACAATATGCATCATGGCTTGCCATAACATAGTCTGACTGCCAATTTGGTTTCCTTTTCTGACGTGTTAGTCGTCGAACTTCAATACCATCAGGTTCCTCTAGTTCTTATACCTCATTCTCTGGTTCTTCTTCAAAAGAATCATCTTCTACAGACTATCCATCTATATGAAAAGTAGTGATATCTTTAGAAGTACTATCATTTTCCTGTTCCCTTTGCAATTCATTCTCTACAAAGATTACATCCCTGTCGATAATAACCTTGTGAGAAGTGGGATCCCACAGGAGATACCCCTTGACACCGTCAGCATAGCCCAAGAATATGCATTTCCTGGATTTTGGATCCAGCTTAGTTCTTTCTTGGGAGTTGTACATCACGTACACAGGACATCCAACCACATGTAGAGTAGAATACTCAGCTGGCTTTCCTTTCCACATCTCCATCGGAATCTTTAAACCAATTGCACCTGATGGCGATCTATTTATCACATAACATGCAGTTTTCATGACTTCTGCCCAGAATGACTTAGTTAATCCTGCAAATCGCAATATAGCTCTAGTCCTTTCTAGGAGAGTTCTATTCATCCACTTTGCTACACCATTCTGCTGAGGCGTATGAGCAATTGTAAATTGTCTCATTATATCCTCTTCCTTGCAAAATGTGGAAAAAAAATCACCATCTGTATATTATCCTCCATTGTCTGTCCTCAAGCACTTAGTCTTCTTTCCAATATTAAGCTCAATTAATTCTTTGAATTGCTTGATTATTGAAAACACATCTGACTTCTTCTTGATTGGGTATACCCACAATCTCCTGGAGTAATCATCAATGAATGATACAAAATATTTTTCTCCTCCTATGGACATTTGCGGCGACTCTCACACGTCAAAATGAATCAAGTCAAGTATGTGTTTGCTCTTAGTAGTTGATCTATCAAACTTCAACCTATTTTGTTTGCTTACTACACAATGCTCACAAAAAGGTAGACTTACTGATTTGAGCCCAGGTAAGATCACATTCCGCAAGAAATTCCAAGCCTTGTTCTGACATGTGGCCCAGTCTGCGATGCCACATTGTCGTTGAGTTTTCTTGACTAGTTGATGCAATTGACACATCACCTTCTTGCAATCTCTCTCCCATAATAATGTACAGATTTGCAGATAACTTTTCTGCCTTCATCACTACTAGAGCACCTCTCACCACCTTCAAGATCCCACCTTCAATATGGGTCTTGCACCCGAGGTCATCTAATTGTCCAATAGACAATAAATTCTTCTTCAACCCTTTCATATGTCACACCTCTTGAATTGTGCGAATTGTACCATCATACATTTTTATTTTGACAGTACCAACACCAGTAATTTCCAAGGCATAATCGTTTCCCATGAACATTGATCCTTCTGAGATAGGTCAATAAGTGTAAAACCAATCTCGTCGAGGAGTCATGTGCCATGTTGCTCCTGAATCAATTATCCAAACATCAGTGAGCTGTTTACTACCTTTGGAATTAGTTGTTGCTCCACTATATAGAATCTCTCCATCATCCGAGGTATTGGCAATACATCATTGAGATGAACTTGCCTCAGAAGACTTCTCACCATTCTTATTAAACCAACAATCTCTTTTCAAGTGCCCTTTCTTGCCACAATTGTAGCATCTCACATTCATCTTACTTCGAAATTTTGATCTACCATGATTTTGGCTCCCATTGGGGCCACGTTCCACTGATCTACCTCTTGTCATTGTCAAAGCTTCTACTTATTTTGAGTTTTCTTGACGGTCTTCTTTATTTATACGCCTGAACTCTTCCTCAAGAATAGCTCCGGCAACATCATCAAAGTATAGACGATATGTACCATTATTATTTGTTAAGTTGACGACAAGTGGATCATATGAATCTGGTAAGCTCTGAAGTAGAAGTTTTGTACGTTCATTTACTTCTATGATGAGATTTGTCGATGTAAGTTGAGCAAACATCATATTAAGAGTGTTGATGTAATTTGTCACGAATGTAGATTCACTCATTCGAAGAGTGTAGAGTCTTCTCTTTAAGAAAATTCTGTTTTGAAGTGACTTGACCTCGTACAATTTGATGAGAACATCCCAAATCTCCTTTGCAGTTTTCTTTTCGGCAATGCTAGACAAAACTGAATCTGCCAGTGCTAAGTGCAAGTTGGCAACAACGTTGTTATCCATCTCATTCCACTTCTCATCAGATATTCCCTCAGTTCTATCTTCAATTGCTGCTAAGCAATTATCCTTCCTCAGGATTTCCTTTAACTTCAATTTCCATAGGGAGAAATTACTCTCATTGAACTTCTCAATCTCAAATTTTGTCGTCATGGTAATTTCAATTAAACCGGCTTGCACAGTTTCACCGTGAATAATATTTGCAGCGAAATATGGACCAACACCAAATGCTCTGATACCACTGTTGGATATCAGAATAACATGAAATAATTATAACACAGATAAAATATAAGAGAAGCGTATAGAAATGAGAAGAAACACAATTGAATGATTATAGGATGATGCATAAACAACTATATGAGTTCTCTATATATAAGAGACTCATGTACTAAAATAAGTTGATACATATTTAGTAAATTATGCTTAATCTTCTCTTTATCATAGAAATCAGTGATTTCTAATGAATTGACATTTTCTACAAAACAAATTACTTTATGTTATCACAAAATATCCTTTGGGTGCAGTACTTTGCGTCCAATTTTCTCAAACGGCGTCAACTTTTTAATTTTTGTCTAAGATTGAAATCGAACGTAGGCCATCTCCTTTGCAAGCACAACGAACAACCACTACAACACTTAACAATTGAAGTTAATTTTTTCATTAGGTTTATTATAAGTTGTTTGAGTTTATTATTCAGTACTTAATATAAAATAATTGAAAATATTAATAATTATAATAGTAATGATAAATATAATTAAATAATAATATTAAATATAATTGAAAATATTAATAATTATAATAGTACTGATAAATATTACTAACTAATAATATTAAATATAATTGAAAATATTAATAATTGAAAGTTTATACCGTAAATAAATTAATTTCAAAACTTAGTATATAATAATTGAAATTATTAATAATTATAATAGTAATGTTAAATATAATTAACTAATAATTAAAATATTTTTTCAATATAATAGATATAATGTGTGTGTATATATATATATATATATATATATATATATATATATATATATATATATATATATATATATATATATATATATATATATATATTTTCTATTATTATATATTAAGTATTGAATTAATATATTTACTATATAGTTTTAAATTAATAATATTTTAACTATAAATATTTTATTAATTAATATAAACTATTTTCAATTATAGTTATTTTAGTTATTAGTTAATTATATTTAACATTACTATTATAATTATTAATATTTTCAATTATTATATGCTAAGTATTGAATTAATATATTTACGTATAATCTTTCAATTATTAATATTTTAATTATAAATATGTTAGTTATTATAACAAAATATTTTAATTATTATTTAACTATATTTAATAATATTATTTAATTATATTTAATATTATTATTTAATTATATTTATCATTACTATTATAATTATTAATATTTTCAATTATTATATATTAAGTATTGAATTAATGTATTTACTGTATAATATTTTAATTATTAATATATTAACTATAAATATTTTATTATTATTTATTTATATTTAACATTATTATTATGAGATTAAATTAAATTAAAATACATCAGAATAGTCATGTGTTCAATATGTGGCTGGATTGTCATACATCTTCCCTAAAACTGAAACAAGTTATAATAAATCGAACGAAATAATTAACATCAATTGTAAAGTGGTGTAGCGGTAGTATCTTGTGCCTCCAAACAATATTGCCTTGGTTTGATTCCAGCCTATGACAAATAAAATTGAATGTTTTTCTAGAATTTTAATGACCTTAGTACGCCACGTCAAATTTCATGCGTATAAATTTAAAAATTTGAATGTTTTTCTAGAATTTTAATGACTTTATTTTTAATAAGCATACGTCACGTCAAATTCCATGCATATAAACTTTGCTCCGAAATAAACTTAAGGAACTAAAAAGAATATTTTGCCTTATTATTGTTGAGTAATGACATTAAGTGGTTGACGTCAAAAGGCTTCACTAAATATGATAAATCCACCAGATAAAATTTATGTTAGACATATAGATATGCTCATTAGTCATTAGTGAAAGTAATTCTAAACTAATGACATTCACCGTTTGTTATCAAAAGTCATGGCCTAATGCATAATTAGGATGGCTCATAATAGGATTAGAAAATTGAACTGAACTAAATTAATATTTAAGGTCATCCAAATCGAATTATACCGTTTCAATCTTTTAGAATTAAACTGAATTAGAATTTTTGATTTGATATAACGGTTCGAAATTCTGAACTGTTACAAATTATTAGAAGATAATATTTTTCAAATCAACCTATTTATTAATGAACCGAACCGTTATACTTGATTTTGATTTTTTAATCATATTTCTCCAATTATTTCATTCTAAATTAATATTCCAGTTATCAATTTATCACATAATTGAACTACTTTCTAATTCTTTCATTACATTTAAAATTTTAAATATATTAAATTTTATTATAATTACATTTAAAATCATGTTTATAAATAATTGTAGTAAACCATAACAATTAAATTTACATAAATTAAATGATATACTAAATTATACTTTTTCATTATAGAAAAAAACCGGCATTTTTATTTTTGAAAAAATCAAATTATTTATTTTTAAAAAATTCAACTTTTTATTTTTTCAAAAATTATTTTTTTTTTCGGAAAAGATATACTTTTTTATTTTTGAATTTTTTTTATTTATTTATAAAAAAGTCAAGTTTAATGAATCATTATTAATAGTTAGTAAATTAAATCATTACTAATAATTTTAATCGAACCGTTTAATGATTAATCAATTTTAAATTAATCCTGAATCGAATCGTTAGCTATTTAAGTTTTTAAATTAATTTTTTCCAAATTACTGTAATAGCTGGTGGTGGTTAGTGAATTGATTATATTGGATTATTTCAGAAATATTTACTCTCAGATAAAGTAATATATAATATGACAAGGAAAGGTGGCATTTATGTACATTGCATATAACATTTTATTATTGATTTCTCAACCCACCTAGTGGATTTCTTGTTTACTTCCGGTGAAAACCTAGAAATACCTTCATGTTTCGTAAGTATATTTACGAATTTATCTTGAAGGTGAACTTCGCAAATGCACTTACGAAATAAACCATAATTTTTTAAAAATAAGGTGAATTCGCAAGTGCACTTACGAATTCACCTTATTTTAAAAAAAAAATCAGGTGAATTCACAAGTGCGAATTCACCTTATTTTGGGAATTCGCAAGTGCACTTACGAAGTCTGCGTGTTGTTTTAGAAAAACACGCAGAATAACCCCCAATAACCATTCATTTCGAAACACTCAAATTTCAAACTTTCTACTCCAAATCCTAACATTTCTACCACTTCAAACTCACTCCATTCAAGTACATCTTCTCATTTCAACTCATTTTAATTCATTTCAACTCCTCCAAAATCAACTCCAAGCTCTAATTTGTGCAAGTTTTCTTCACTTTTTTTATTCAAAATGCAAATTTTTATAAGATTATTACGTTAGGTTGTAGAAATTAAATAGTATATGAAGTAATAGTAGGTAAATGTAGTTTTATTGATGAAAAAAATAGAAATTTTGGGTGTTTTGGGACTGTTTTTTTTCTAGGTTTGGAACTTTCTGCACGAAGGGGTTTCGCAAGTGTATCTGCAAAGTGACCCTAAAGGGACTTCGTAAGTGCACTTGCGAATTTACCCAGGATGGGTGAATTCGCAAGTACACTTGTGAATTGTTGTCTGAGTTGTTTTTAAATTAGTAATCTAACCATTGTAATGGTTTATTTCAGGAAAATGGCAGAGAACCAAAATCAGATGGCGCGTTTGAGACACGGCCGGCCAAGCCAGACTGCGTCGGCTCCTCGGGAGCGAGAGCAAAGGGAAATGGCACAACTAGAGATAGCTTCACCTTCCACACCGTCACTGAGGAGTCGTCTCCATGAGGCATCTATCTCTGGTGTACATGAGGAGGTACCTGATGAGCAGGTACCAGAGGTAGAGGTACCATAGGAGGAGGCCCAGGATGTTCAGACGGATGACGTCGAAAACATTGAGGTCCCCGACGATGATGTTGAGGAACCTGCAGAGGTGGAGGAGGATGGCTATCCAGGAGGGCCATATGACACATCCCTCCTGATTTATTATCAGGATCATGTTGCTCGTTATGTCTAGGGTGGACCGGTATTTTTTTGGTTCCACTTGAGTTATTTCGTATTATAATTTTTATTCAAAAATATAGTTCCCGTTGATTTATTTTCGTTGAATTCTTATGTTTGAGGAAAGGAAGGCTTTAAAACATGTCAACCACTTTCGCAATTTTTTTTATAGCTCAGTGGTTCCACAATGATGTCATCGGGTCCGGTCTTTCCGGATTGTTTGGTACTGATTACAATACCATTATCACCGACATTCAATGTGCTTTTGCTAAGAGGTGGCATAAGGAGACGTCGTCTTTCCACTTTTCAGTTAGGGAGTTGACCATCACGCTTGATGATGTTTCTTGCTTGCTCCAACTACCTATCAGACGTAGGTTACTCAACCATGTCAAGATAACCAGAGCTAAGGCAGTTGAGTGGATGGTTGAACATCTAGGAGCTGATTCGTATAGGGTTGCTCAGGACTACGACAACAGAAACGGGCGCACGTGAAGTTCTCCGACCTAAAGGAGATATATGAGGAGCACTTCCGTCAAGCAGCACGTGCAAAAGGAAATACACAGGCAGCTGAGGGAGTCTGTGGACGAGGATATTTTTGTTCAGTTTCACCGTGGTTGTGCCATCCGGTGTTTTTTGATGTACCTGGTAGGAATGTTTGTCTTTGTGGTAACGAGTGACCACTACACTGATGTGGCCTACCTAAGATATTTTATGGACCTGTCTACAGTTCGTGACTGGAACAGTGGTGCCGCTGTTCTGACCTACCTCTACCGAAAGTTGAATGAAGCTTCCAGATGGAAGGCAAGGGTGCTCACTGGCTCGTGCACACTCCTCACTGTATGTTTTAATTTTAACGATAAATTTTAATTAGTTTTAACTTATTTGTACTTACACATTATGTTTTTGTTGATGCAAAGCTGGATTATATCATACTTTCACCGCATCCATGGTTACACCGAAGACCCCAACTATCAGGCCTTCATGACAAGGGCTTCCAAGTTTATTATGAATAGAGGCAACCAAACTGTGCATGTGTTCCTTGATCTCACCAACCATGACGACATTGATTGGACGTCGTTTGCGTACTACATGGAGGTTATTGCATTCGATACCATCTCGTTATACTTTGGATGGCTAGCTTGTGGGTCGAACATGATGGTCAGGTATCTGCCCGAGCGGTGTATGCGCCAGTTTGGCTTTGTGCAAATCATACCTAGATCTCCTTTTTAGGCTGCTCCCAACACCATGACACAGAGGGATCTCGATGACGTCTTCTAGGATTGGGAGAATAATCTCGTGCCAGAGGAGTATCGGATGATGCGGGCATTGTAACGCCCGTTTTTATTAATATTATATTATATTAATATTTTCGAGTTACCGATTGATATTTATTTTGCGACGAGAATATTTATATTAATCGTTATATCTATTAATATATTTGACGACGTTTCGATTCGGTCCGGTAAATAATATTAGTAGATATTATTAGTGTGTTAATTTATAAGAATAGATGGGGGTGTGAGGATTAATTTAGTAGAAGTGGATTTTACACCCTTGGTTGCTAGTAAGGAAAACAACTTATAAAACCATTTTCCTCACTTTCTTTCCATTCATAAAAACACTCCCCTTTGTTTTCTTTCTATTTTCCTCACAAAAGCCAAACTTAGAACTTGGAGAGAAAAAGAGAGGGTTTTGGGAAGAAGAAGAAGAGGAGCAAGAGGAAGCTTGAGGTTGGAGTTGTGGAATCATCAAGAATCATCTAAGCACTAAGGGGGAAAAATTGATAGGTTGATTTATGAGTTTGGTTGGTGGATTGTTGAAATAGTTTAGAAAGGTTGAGTTAGGAGTATGGATTATTGGGTGTTTACTTGTTAATTTATAGATACTAGAAGTATGAAATGGAAAGGGAAAGAAACTGTGAAAAACCAGAAAAAAGAATAACAATGTCTGTTAGAAAAACTAGTTGTAGGGAAGAAGGTTTATGGGAGATGTCACTAAGGGGGAGGCGCCCACCTCTGGCTATGGGGCGGTCGTCCCCCTTCATGAGACCCTCGCCTCCATTCATAAACAAGGAGTGGGACGTGCGTCCCACATTGCAAGGGAGAGATACCATTTTTCTTGCTGTTATGCGTTTCTGTGGGTTACGTTTCTGTTTTTCTGCAGAATATATTTTCCTGCATAATTTTTCCTGTTTCTGTTTCTGTCTAAATTCCAAATTCAACATACCACAAGTTAGTGATAATAAAATATAATTAGGACATAAGTTAGCCGATTAAATTTAGTACCCGATTATGTTCATATTTTCTGATTTCGGTAAATTCGACGACGAAGCAAGTTGCTCCGAATTCAACGAAAATTGAAGTGCTAGCTAAGTTCGACGTGTAGAACGTAGTGGTGAGGCTAGTTTTAGAAATTACGAGTTTTTACGAGATGACCCGAAATAGGCCAATTTACGGTTAAATTGAATCAGATTGTGTTTTCGTAGATTTAAGGCACGTATGGATAATCCGATTACGATGTTGAGGATTATAATTAATGCCGGTTATTAGGAATGGCTTTCGCGACGATTATAGGTGTTTGACTATTTTCCATATTTGGAATTTAGTGAATGAATCGATAACGATGTGGGGTGGTTAAACATAATGTTTGCGATGATGTATTAATTAATGAATACTTGTTGATATGCGATGCGATGATATATGTCTTTGTACATGATGATGTGATGATTATATTGATGTTGTTAATAAATGCTTCTGATTTATGAATGCATGACTTTTGACAATGATGAATTGTTTGGTGATGTTTTGCATAATGTAAATATGATGCGATGATATATTTATCTTGATGTGGATAAATTATGGCGAAGTGGACTTTATGCCAATTTTGATGAGCGATGATGATGTTTTTGTTGTGTTGTTTTATTGTCGAGTCACATACATTGCATTGGCGACGATGAGCTTTTATGCCAAGCGACGAGGCTTTTATGCCAAGCGACGAGGCTTTTATGCCAAATGTTCCTAATTATGGACAAAGCGACGGGTACCACATGCATAACATAGTCGTGTCTCATGGAGTCGGTTATGTTTATATTTGAGTTGTTTGGCGTTGAGTTTTAATTGATTGATGATGTTGAATTGCAATGATATATGATGCTTTGCTTGGTGATGATCTTTATGATGAACATGAAACAAATATAACTTGATAATTTCATGATAACTAGGCTATGAATATAAATGATGAGTTTTGTGATAATTTACTTTTGATGAAATGCTTAATGCAAATATGATGTGATGATGTTTGTGAAGATGGGCTTTTATGCCAAGCGACGATGGGCTTTAGCCAATTTGTGATGATTTTATTTACGTTGCTTATGTTATTAGCATTGTTTGACGTTGTTGCTTGATGTTGTTGTTTATGATTGCCGTGTTGATTAGTGACGTATTAACTTGTGACGATTTCGTGGTGAGGAACGTTTATGTGTTGTTGTGACGGTTTATGTTAATGAGGTTATGGAGATAAAGTGTAGATGATACACATTAGAATGACGATTAAAGTAAGTGAGTTTTGATTACGTGTTGGAATTACACTTATTAATCTATACCCTTTATAATTCCGAAACTATATATATATATATATATATATATATATATATTATCATGCCTTTAATTATATGTTTTGGAGTATCTCACCCTTTACTTGTTTCGCCGTTACCTTTATATTGGTAACGTGCAGGTTATGAAGACGGAGTTTATAGTTGTTGTTAGTCGAGTCGGTGTCGCTCTGATACGTAGCACTCGGGGGGAATATTTATGTTGTCTTTGTTGTTGTCCTTTGGTTGTTTTCTTTTTGTAAATAAGAATCATACTTTATGAAAACATGATTTGATAAGGAAGTTTAATTAAGAAGATGTTTTGCTTTTTATGAATCAATTCATGATTTCCAACGATGCTATGTATCCGAGATTTATACTTTACAGCAAACTGTTTAAAGTGATTTGATTTTGAAGGCGTGATGCCTCAGTATTGAATTTATGAAATTTTAATTTACTCTAATTTTTGCATATTAAACTTTGGGTAATATTGGGGTGTTACATTAGTGGTATCAGAGCAGGTCGGTATGTCGGCCAGGTTATTAATGTGTTTAACCCTTTTGTATGCGACATGTGTGTGAAACACTGTCGGTACTCGCTTGTTTCTATTTGTTCGTCTGCTGGGATGAGTGTGAAACAAGTGGGGGAGAAGTTTTACTTCTTGGTGGCGCTTGTGGCTTAGAGATGGAGCCTCAAGCAGTGTTACACTTTGGTAACTTGAAGCGTAAGTTTGAAGACGCTGTTGTAGTTTGGTAAAGATGGTTTATGTCACCATCATGATTGTCGACTGTCTATTGACAAATTGAGGAACTGATCACCCTTAATCTCTTGTTGATAGTAGTCGGGATTTGTTAATAGTGTATGAAGCAGATGAGTTAGCACAAGGTGGTGCATGGTTACTTGAGTTATGGGCGAATTTGGATTTTGGTGAGATACAAGATTTTGGCAAGCGAACTTCTTGTTGTGATTCTTCCGAAGCATGTTGTGAAGATGTGAGTGAATTACCGCCGTGGTGCGAAGTGAAGTTTTGATGGATTTAGTTTCTGGAACTAGTTATGATTTAAAGTATCCTTGGGGGATGTCTGCTTCTGAGCTAGAGTTGAAGAGGCAACTTGAGGATTGGTTTGAGCAGAGTTTGTTTATTCGAGCGGGTCACCGTGGAGTGCTACCGTTGTGTTGTTCGAGAAGAGCAAAGCTTTCCCGAGTTGGTGTGTCGTTTGTAGTCAAGGAACAAAGTGGATATTGCGGACAAGTGTCTACTTCCAAGGAATGATGTGGGATGAATCAGTCATTTGGAGCTTTTGTGTTTAGTGAGATCGATGTGAAGTTTGGCTGTCTATGGGTTAGTGTGTGAGCTGAAGACGTTTAGACTATGCTTTTCAAGATAGTGTATGGTCCTGGCGAGTATTTGTTGATGTCATTAGTGTGAATAATGCGTCAGGTATGATTTTGGAATGTTCAGACAGTACTCTCATGAGTAGCTGTAAGAGTTATTTCGTGTTCATGGATATTAATTGATTCACATCAAGTTAAGGAAATTTTAGCAAGCATCTGATCTTTGTGTTATCAGTAGTGAAGTTAGACCAGTGCATGTCGAGTACTCTAAAGAGAAAGTTTTGAACTGTTGGACGTGAGTGCCTTAAGTAAGCGACTTGGACGGTGATATTTTGGACAGTTCCGCGAAGATTTGATTTGTATCTTGTAGAAGACTTTAAGGGGTTATTTCAGAGCTTAGAAGTTCTTTTGTTTGTATGGTTAGCTTTGTGAGTTTGATGGAAGATCTTTTTATAAGTTGGTATTGATCGTGGGCACTTTGACTTGAGATGATTGAGTCGTTATTTGGACTTCACTATGGTAAGCGAATTAATTCGAGCCAGTAAAAGTTTAGCGAATGCTTCGATTTTGGCCTTGTTTTGTACTAGAGAACCTTGTACGGTATATTGTGATATTTCATTTTAGACTTAAGATGTATTTCGTCATAGAGTTGGAAGAGTGTATTGCTACCTTGGAACGATTTGATTTTTATAAAGAAAAATTTGTCTGACACGTCAGTTAGAGTTTGATGCGGTTCTGCTCATTTGGAACCTTAAGGGTGCAGATGTTAACGACGAGGAGATTGGAATTGTTGAAGATAATTCAAGTTTGAGTGCAATCTATAAAGAGACTTCGTCTGCTGTGAGTTTAGTAAGTTGATATCGCGGATGACCCAAGAATATCTGATTTGGGATTTGTTATTTTGAAAAATGTGGCATGTTTGTTTTGGGACACTTGTTGAGATTAAGCTCAGAAAGTTATTAAGGATTTGTTCACTACTATCATATGGATTTTGTTGGATACAAATAGTCGTGGTGAATTATTAGATTGCGACTAATACAATTCTTGACGGTAAAGAATTTTGTGACTAAAGTCGGTTGTGACGGTGTCCTTGTTGGATTCCATAAAATTGATGTTGTGGTTCTAAGTCCAAGCTGTTTTGTAATTACAGGAGTATGAGACGACGTTGATGGGTTGAGTTCTTGAGAGAGTGTTTTGGTTTGAATTACCACTTTGGGAGATTGAAAATTATGAAAGATGTTTCGAATAAGAAACCTGTGTATTGATCGTTGCGACGATGCGAGGATGGTGATTACTTAGTACAACTTGGGAATTGAATTGTTATAAGGGGAGACTTCGTTGAAGTCAAGTGTATACGTCGAAGTTTCACAAGTGAAATATTTGGACGATACTTGAAAAGGTCAAACTATGTCATGTATTTTAGAGATCAATGGACGTTGATCAATCAATATTGAAAGGGTGATTTTCAAATTGATAAGACTGATGTTACAGGGTGTCCTGATGGGGATACGCTTCAAACGTATCCATTCAGAGTAATTGTGAAGTGGAGGATTAACCAAGTTGTTTTACGGTTGGCATCATATGCATAAAAGTGACGCAACATGGTTTAGGTATCGAGCACTGAATTGTTAGCGAGTATGCGAGATTGTTGGGTTTGGACTAGTGAGTTATAGTCGCAAGTCGTCTGTATAAGCCCTAGAATGAGTGGTGTATCGTAGTTCGGTTATGTTTGAGTAATCTACAAGGATGATGTGACCTTGTGATCCCCTGGAATGAGAGCGATAACTGCAAGTGTAATTCTTGAGTTCGTACTTATGCGTGAAGGAAGGCATCTTTTTCGTGTTTGCGTAACACGCGTGGTACTATCCTATTCTGATTGTTTCAGTTTTGGTTTGTATAACCATTTTGTTGTTTTCGTTTTAGCGATGGAGTCGGTGTTGTGTCATAGGACTTTATGTTCCTATCTTTGATGACTCGTTTCCGAGGTGTCGGTTCGAGTGTGCGACTAATTCTATGGTTGAGGCGTTAGGATGGTATCTATCTTGTTTGTTTAAGTTCCCGAGTGAACCGGTGTGTCTGCGACTTGTTTGGTTGTTGAGTGTTATTTGGTTTTCGAGTGCATTGTATGGGCTTTGCATCTCGGCATGGTTGTTCTTGTCTGGACGTTGTGGTTAGGGAGATACCCTTGTCTTTTGTATATGTTGTATGTTTTTTTATTGACGCGAGGATTGAGCTGACGAATGCGTAGGCATGTCCCGATTTGTTCGTTTTGGTCGAAATTTCGAGGACGAAAAGTTTATAAGTGGGGGAGAGTTGTAACACCCGTTTTTATTAATATTATATTATATTAATATTTTCGAGTTACCGATTGATATTTATTTTGCGACGAGAATATTTATATTAATCGTTATATCTATTAATATATTTGGCGACGTTTCGATTCGGTCCGGTAAAATATTATTCGGATCCGATATTTAATTCCCCGGAATTGTTTTAATTGATTGAATAAATAATATTAGTATATATTATTAGTGTGTTAATTTATAAGAATAGATGGGGGTGTGAGGATTAATTTAGTAGAAGTGGATTTTACACCCTTGGTTGCTAGTAAGGAAAACAACTTATAAAACCATTTTCCTCACTTTCTTTCCATTCATAAAAACACTCCCCTTTGTTTTCTTTCTATTTTCCTCACGAAAGCCAAACTTAGAACTTGGAGAGAAAAAGATAGGGTTTTGGGAAGAAGAAGAAGAGGAGCAAGAGGAAGATTGAGGTTGGAGTTGTGGAATCATCAAGAATCATCCAAGCACTAGAGGTAAGGGGTTTGATTTCTTCATCTTATATAGTTAAGGTTTTGGTTGATATAGTTTGGATTTGGGGAAAAATTGATAGGTTGATTTATGAGTTTGGTTGGTGGATTGTTGAAATAGTTTAGAAAGATTGAGTTAGGAGTATGGATTATTAGGTGTTTACTTGTTAATTTATAGATACTAGAAGTATGAAGTGGAAAGGGAAAGAAACTGTGAAAAACCAGAAAAAATAATAACAATGTCTGTTAGAAAAACTAGTTGCAGGAAAGAAGATTTATGGGAGATGTCACTAAGGGGGAGGCGCCCACCTCTGGCTATGGGGCGGTCGTCCCCCTTCATGAGGCCCTTGCCTCCATTCATAAACAAGGAGTGGGGCGTGCGTCCCACATTGCAAGGGAGAGATACCATTTTTCTTGCTATTATGCGTTTCTGTGGGTTACGTTTCTGTTTTTCTGCAGAATATATTTTCCTGCATAGTTTTTCCTGTTTCTGTTTCTGTCTAAATTCCAAATTCAACATACCACAAGTTAGTGCTAATAAAATATAATTAGGACATAAGTTAGCCGATTAAATTTAGAACCCGATTATGTTCCGATTTTCCAATTTCGGTAAATTCGACGACGAAGCAAGTTGCTCCGAATTCAACGAAAATTGACGTGCTAGCTAAGTTCGACGTGTTCAACGGATTACCGCTGACAGAGGATTGCGCGGAGGGTTAGATTAGGCATACAGAGTAGCCTTATGTTTTGTTATTTTTATTTGTAATAATTTGATCGCACTTACTTTTGGAACAATTTATGTAATTTGATATTTTTGACAATTTTTCTCCCATCACATAGTAATATTTACATGGTTTGCGTATATAGAATGTTCCTTATTTGAATTTCTGAAAACGGAAATATAATGCGACTTATAGTGAAAATCATTGTAGTTTTAAACATAGTTTAACACATTCAGGAAAGGTTTCGTAAGTGCACTTACGAAACCTTTCCTGAATGTGTTAAACTATGTTTAAATGAATAAAACGTACAAAATAAGGTGAATTCGTAAGTGCACTTACGAATTCACTCAATAAGATGAATTCGTAAGTGCACTTACGAAGAGTATTGAAGAAAGAAATTCACATTATCGATTATACAAAATATGTTCTGTTTATAATATTTGTCCATAAAACCTTTTTTAATTCATTCATTAAAAGTATATAGTTATAGAGTGATGCTATATCTTACTAAATAAGCCTAGCAAGAATAAACAATGGCAATCAATAATATTTCATTTGTCTCACAATGAATGACTCGTTTAAAATAATATAATATCTTAAAATAAATGATTCATTTTAGTTTTCAATATATCTTTTCTAATTCTATTTTTTAATTAATAAAAATTTCATCATTTTTACGTGAATTTTAAAAGGTAAATATAAATAGAAATAAAAAGTCATATGGACAGGGATTTGGATCATCTCAAGTAAATATAGATGAAAATAAAAAGTCATATGAAATAGGTATCTGGATCATCTCATGCTCTTTCTCTCATGTTTATGTCACACTCTCATCTCAACCATTATTGCATTCATTAGATTACAAAAAGGAGACAGAGCTGGATCAAAACAACACGAGAGGATCCAAATTCCTAAAAAAAGTTCTTACAAGAGATATGTCAAAACTCGCTAATATTACATGACCGCGAGATATATTTAACTCTATAATATATTTTGTATATGATAGCTATATTAATATGATAAATATGTCATATTTGATGATAATTGATAAATATTATCACAAGTACATAAAGTAATTAAATACATGAATAGTTAAAAGATTGAATATTCAAAGTTTATTAAAGTTGAAAAATCTTACAATTCTTTAGCGAAAAGATGGATAAATATAGGATGTATTTGGATATAATTGAATGCAATGAAAATATCATTAGGATGTCGAACAAGCTCATATATAATTAAGGAAATTTCTTAACTCACACCATAATAGAGTGAGACACCCTATAAAAATTCGAAAATATCTTTCAAAAAATCGGAAATGCATTTCCGGTTCGCACCCCTTTTTACACAAAACATATCAATTGTAGTTTCACCTTTTAAAATGTAAAAAATGATACCGAAAATATACTTCCAATATAAAACAAAACTACACTTCCGATTTGCAATTTTGTAATATTAAAGTTTTGTACTAGTAGCCGTTTGCATTATATTTTCTTGAACGTAATTACAGATCTTCATTATGTTAGCATATATGCACTAGCATCATGTTACCTATTACACAGAAAAACTGACAATGGTTATAGAAGATTTTCACTTATATCTTGACATATGTCACGTGAATTTATTAAGTGAGCCAAAATAAAAGGTAGTTTGCACTTAACACAAAATCGAAAGTGTACTTCCGATATTATAGCGGAAGTGTATTTTCGAGAAAATTTTGTTGTAAAAAAGTAAATCTAAAAAGCGAATGAATTCGTGCGCACCGAAAGTATATTTTCGATTTTTAGGGGTATTTTTATAATTTCACGTGGTGCCTAAGAAAAACACGAGGTGAATTAAGAAATTCCATATAATTAATCACGATAGTGGAAATGCAACTCACATTTGATTAACATCAAATCTTGAGTTCAATGAACATCACAATGAATACAAATACTTGAACCATAAAAATAAGTATGGTAAGACGAAGTTTTCCTCTTAATAGACATGTAACATATGTTTGCAGGAATGCATAATTATATGTGCATTTTGATATAGTTTATCTATATGAGAATGAAGTGGTGTCGCTTCATAAACTTCAAAGCTTGACTCTTAATTTTTCACATAAGAGATATGTGACATAAGTCTTTATTTGAATTGTCATATTGCTAATTCGATCAATGGTACTAGAATTTTATGTGTCAGTTATGTACATTTATTCTAATGAATAACTGTTCAAAATTTGTCTATTAATCTATTCAAAAATGAATGCAAACACAATTTACTAAATAATGATTCAAATCATAAGATACTATCTAAAATTATGAAATTTCTTGAATAATAAATTTAAATATATTTTGAAAATGATGGAGATTGTTGGTCAAATTTCTAAATTATTTGTTTGATATATAATCCTTATTAAATATATTTAATGGAAATTTTGGATTACAAATGATCATATTGGTTCTTATTTAATGTGCGAATCATTAGATATGCCCACTTGCATCCATTATTTAAATCGATAGGTACGAATTAAACTAAAATTTAGTATTATGACACACTTTAAAATTTATATGGTACAACTTTCGTCATCTTGTTTAAATTTTGCTATAGACCCTAATACCCTAATACAAGATCTAACATAAATAAAATTTCAAAAGTATAATCAATATATTTGAAAATTTGAAAGTTATTTTAGTATAAGAAAACTGAGTATAAACTCATAAGACATTACATTACAACCATGCTGCCCTTCAACACAAATGAATTGAAGATCAAAGCAAGACACTCATCAATATCATTACAATCCGCAACTGCCAATTTCAATGGCAAGCTAAATGTTTTTGAGGTGTATACATCCATATAACGACTTCAATTAAACCAACTTAAAAAATATTTGTAAGTAATTTTCTGCAACATTAAGGTTAACCACGACGACAGCAGAAACTTTAAACTTTGTTGTACATCACCACATGAATTCCGTCCCTCGATACTGGATTGCAGAAACTTTGAGGGCTTTGGGAACCCATTTCCTGTTTCATACAAAATAGCCAACAGCAGAAAGTATCTCAGATATTAACAACACAAAATCATCATAAGTACAACAAATTCTTCACTCTGTAACAGAATACAATGAATTGTTCACAATCTAAATTCAGTTATGATTCACAGAGGGACTTACGCAAGACAATTTAAATGTTTTTCATAAGAAAAATAGATACGTTCGTACCTTAAACTTATGCGTTTGTTAGAATAGAAGCAAGTCCACCAAACCAGCATAACAGCCAAACAGAACCAGAAAGGTCGTGAAATCAGAGCGGCTTGAACAAGGGAAGGAAGTTTGAAGAAGAGCCTATCTAATATCTAAACTCACACAAAGAGAAAGAGGGAATCAATAACAACATAATAGTCCAATTCCATTCATAAATCCTCCATGCCTAAAGGATTCGCAAACCAAACAAACCAAAGAACAAACTGAATGAGACTTTCTCATTCTTTATTCTACTTAAATACATTGCATTTAATTAAATAATTTCGGCCTAACTTATTTGGCCTTGCGCCTACGCCTAACATATACATTAGTAATGGGAGGTCTACTAACAAAATCTTGTTGTATATCACCCAAAGGAATTTCGTCCCTCGATACTGGATTGCAGAAACCTTGAGAGCTTGGGGAAGCCATTTCCTGTTTCATACAAAATAATCAATAGCTGAAACTATCTCAAATATTAACAACACAAACTGAAGCCATTTCCTGTTTCATAAATATAAGGATATTCACTCAGACAAAGAGAAAGACGGAATTAATAACAACATAATAGTCCAATTTAATTCATAAATCTCCCCTGCCTCCTTGCGTTCATAAAACAATATGCACAGAGAAACCATTGTTACTTACATTTCCATCACCACTAGAAACAATTATATTCTTATCTGGCTCAGGGCAGTGCTTTGTCTTTTCGTCAATTGGCTCATCATAGATTAAATAAACTGTTGTCTTCTTCACAACGATTTTGCTCCCAAAAACAACAATAACCTTCATTATGTCACCTGGTTCAGTACTTGATACTACTTTCTGCCACTCCTCTTCATCAAAGGAGCCTAATAATGCGTCTCTCTTATACAGCTGAATGGTCTTCTTTGTGCAATTTATCAGCATCAAAACTTTGAGGTCTTCCTCTGCTTCTGATGTAATATCATCTGGAGAAGAAGAATAGACAATGCACATAATTGTTTTCAAACTACGCTCATGCATTTGAGGTACTTCAAAAGTTACAGAGGAACCATTTTCCTTGAAGGCTAGCCAATCAGGATGATTATCACCGGGGAGTAAACCAGATCCATTGGGTGGTATTTTCTGTACATTCCACATATGTGAAAAAAGAAAAATTATTCAGCTACATTGGTTCTTCTAGTTATAATCTTAAATAGTATGTGAGAGGGAGAAAGAGAGAACCTGTAAAATGTTTTCTCTAAGAGTATTAGTGACATGGCAGTTCATTCCCATTTGAATCAAAAGCGATGCCAAGGATTTTTGTGAGCTTGAAGTTCGAACTTGACTGAAATAATGAGTTGATTCCGAAGTCACAAAATGTGAGGATTGTGGTGTGTCTTGCATTGCTTCCAACTCCTCACAGCCTTGGGTATGTGAGTTATCGAGAATACTTGCTAGAGTTTGATTTAGTTGAGTGTCTGACTCGCATTTCAACCAAAGACGTTGAAGATTCGGAAGTTCTTTAAGAATAGATGGCAGACCATTGAAACTATCTTCTTGTTCATCTAAAAATTCAAGAGATGATGTGCCTGCAAATGTTTGAACTAGGGACAAGATACCATTTGTTGGAGACATCCAAGACTGAATAATTGAAGGAAACACATCACGCGAGGATCCTTTGAATCCACACAAGGATATATATGCAATGCCTTTTAATCTTACTACAGCAAAGGGTACTTTTGTTTGAGCAGTGTTATCCGCTACCAGGGTGGTCAAAGATGTCATTTGTTCTATATCCTCTTCCAACCTGTCAATTTTTTTACATCCAGACAAAATGAGAGTTTTTAACGACTCTAATTTATAGATGCTTCTTGGAAGTTCACAAAGACCTGTACAGTCTTTCAAATTTATCCAAAGAATTTTCTTGAGAAGTCCTATACTAGGAGAAATTGAGGACAAACTTGAACAATCTTTGAGCATCAACTTTTCAAGATTTGGCAAGTTTGAAAAGTCTGGAGTTTCTCTCAAGTTATGAGAATGACTAAGATTAAGAAATTTCAGCCCCTTCAGAAACTGTAAGAAATTAAAATTTGAAGACGTGTATTAGAGAAGAAACCTCAAACAATAGATAGAAACAAATAAAATTGATAAGAGAAACTATTAATATAAGTCTTCGCCAATGAGAATTTTACTACTCCATCCATAAGAGAAAATATTAATATAAGTCTTCGCCAATGAGAATTTTACTACTCCATCCATAAGAGAAACAGTTAAGTAGATATGCTATGAAACACTAAATGCAGGTCTGTTACTTCTAAAAGGAAGATTAAACGATAACTCTAGAAACTAGATCATGAAGAAAACTAAAGTTGTACCTGGGACTTATTCCATACATGCAGATTGGAATATTTGAAGTCAAGAGAAACTAAACGTTCTTGATGAAAGTCTGGTGGTGTATATTTTAAAGGAAACCCATGCCAACAAAGCCATCTAAGTTCTCTTGAAAGAGACTTGTAATCTCCATTAAATTGTACGCCAGCAAGTTGAAGTAATTTAAGCTTATCCATCTTCTCAAATGTCTTAGAGTCCAAATAAGTTGTGGAATCCATTCTTGACATCTTCAAAGTCAGTCCCTTGACATCTAAAGTTCTCTGTCAATCAAAATGAAAATAAAAATAAAAAACGGTTTAAGAGGTAGTTTGGATCTATTTTGAGTAAATAGGCAATTTTAGTCCGTGAAATTGCAACAATTGATCAATTTATGTTTAAAATTTAAAAATATCAATCCATTTAGTCAATTATTTCAAATTTCGCACCATAACTTGGAAGGTTTTATGCTTCCTTTAATGCAGTAAAATACTATTACATCAAATGTATATGTTGTATTTGCTTTGATGAATGTTTAAATAAAAATATTTGGATTGGAGAAACTAAATTGATCGACATTCTTTATATTATGGGACTGATGTGCGATTTCTTAAACTTGAGGGAGTAGATTGATCTGGGTTTACAATTTTAAGATTAAAATACCTATTTACTTTATTCGTGCCTTTGTGCGCCTTTGTGATGACAAATATATATAGTCAGGAACAAAACACAACGCAACAATTTTAGAAACTAAAAACCAATAAGAAGATCTTACAGTATCCTTTGACAACAAGGAATTCACATCCTCGTTACGCCATAACCTACTAGGATCCTTGTTTCCCTCTCTTGATATCTTACCAACGATCTCTCTTCCCATGTCTTGTAGCAAGTCATGCATTCCAATCTTGTTCTTGCTATCAACAGTTACAAGACTTCTTTGAACAAGGACACTTATTCCAATACCTGCATAATGCCCACAGTCTTCCAATATTTTAGTCACATCTTCTTGGTCCATCCCAATAAAGAAAAAAGCAATATCAAGGAATATTTCTTTCATATCATAATCACTTAAACCATCAAAACTTATTCGAAGTTTTTCTAACACTTTCTTATCGGGAATGAGTTTGAGTTTCTCCAATACACTCTTCCAGTCTTTTTTTCGTCTCATAGTCATCAAAAAGGATCCAATGACTTCAAGAGCTAGCGGCAATCCCCCACAGTACTTAGTAAAATCTATAGAAAGGCCAGCAAAACCATCAATAGGACCTGGTTCCTTGAAGGCATGCCAACAAAAAAGTTGAAGAGATTCATCATCGTTCATTTTTTTCATTCTATGCACATGGTCCACCTTAAGCCTGCGAAGTAAATCACCATCTCTTGTAGTGATGATTATTCTACTTCCTTGGCCAAACCATTCGTGACTTCCACACAAAGCATTCAATTGGTCTAGTTTATTCACATCGTCCAACACAAGAAATATCCTCTTTTGTTGAAGTCTTTTAGGCAGTATCGTTTTTCCCTCTTCAACTGTATATATCTTTATTTTGGTTGTTTTGTAGATATCAGAAAGAAGTCGTTGTTGTAGAGAAACTTGACCATTATCATGTTCCCAAAATTCTCTGACATTTGGGAGGAAGCTCTTTGCCTCATAATCACGACGAACTTTATTATAAGCGGCTTTAGCAATGGTTGTTTTTCCAATCCCTCCCATACCCCATATCCCAATCAGTAGAGTATCTTTTGATTGTTGACTGTTTAGTAGTTGAATAACATCTTCTACACGAGATTCAACCCCCACAGGATGATCGGCAACAAATAAGTCTGTTCTGTCTAGTAACTCAGTAACATCATTTACTACTTTCTTGATATCCTCACTTTCATTCCTACAAAATATGAACCCAAAAGTAAGTGTACGAACGATTATATAACCATACCATTATACAACATTTATGTGTATGAAAGAAGAGGATGAACTTTTAGTGAAAGAACGATAATTGTGTCAAACTCAGAAAAGCTTAGGCTTGAACCTGTGTTCTCTATGAGATTTTTCATATAAATTATATTTATTAATACATTTGAAAGCATCAAAACGACTTGTAACTATCAAAACGACTTGTATTAAAAAACAGAGGTAATAGTTATTACTTGATTCTGTCTTTATTTTGTGTTATTTTAGATTTCTATTTATGGTGGTGCTGGTACATTCAATCTTGGGAGGTGGTGGTCAAAATAACTCACTACAGATAAATGTTCAGTGTATGAATGACTCAAATTACACAAAATGGTCCCAAAATGTTCTACTCATTTTAGACATGCAAGGAAAAATATGATTTTCTTAACGAAGAAATCCCGGAACTTCCAGAGGCCGATAGAGCCTATAGGTTTTGGAAGTCTGGAAACTCTTTGATCATGTTTGACTAATTAATTCTAATAAAGGAGGAATTGGAAATCCTTCATGTTTCTGCCCACAGCAAAACAAGTCGGGATACTGTGAAGGATACCTACTTTGATATTCAGAACTTGTTTCAAATTTATGGTCTGAAATCAAAATTGTGGAGGTGGTAGGGGTGTGACTACCTACCTACTATATTGGAATGATGACTTTTTGGCAAGAATTAAATCTCTATTATGAGAAGTGTACTGAAGATACTGCTCAGTTTATCAAGGGCCAAGAAAACGATAGTGGTTTTATTTTATTTTTTGTGCAAGACTAACAAGGACTTGATGGAGATTAGCACATATCAAATTATAATCATTTGATTATGATTTGTCTAGCTGTTACAAAACGGTGGTGTAAATAGATTTATTATCTATTATTGTTCTTTCCTTGTTTAGGTAGCAGCAGTTATAGGAAATTATTTCTTTGCTTATTACCAAATTAGTGTACATCTATTTAAACCTCAAAATGTAATAGTTCCATAGACAAATGAAATATACAATATATTTCTACATGGTATCAGAGCACAAGATCTGAACCATCCTAAAACCTTGAGCACCACCCATGGCAGATACTAAAGCAGAAAATTCAGCCAACAGTTTGGCTGAAGGACATGCTCTTCTTATAACTGGTCACAAATTGAATGGCCAGAATTACAATCAATGGGTGCGCTCAGTCAAAATCTACCTTCAAGCAAAAGGGAAGGAAGGTTATATCACCGGAGACTCCAAGTGTCCAGAAAAGGGGGATTCCAACCTCGAAAAATGGCAACTAGAAAACAGTGTAGTAATGTCATGGCTGCTAAACACCATGACAAATGAAATTGGAGAAAATTTCATGTACTATGACACTGCCAAAGAGATGTGGGATGTCGTAAAAGAAACCTACTCTAATGTCGACAATACATCTGCAATTTTTGAAATCAAGAGCATACTCCATGATTTGCGTCAAGATGACCGCTCAGTCACAGAGTATTTTAATACTCTCAATCGTCACTGGCAGTGAGTACTATAATTCTACACTAAGCTCATACTTTACGCAACATGGATTAATACACCAAACCTCATGTGTGGATACACCTCAGCAGAACGGTGTTGCCGAGAGAAAGAATAGACACCTCCTAGAAGTAACCCGATCTCTCATGCTAGCTACAAATGTACCTAACCAGTTTTGGGGAGAAGCTGTCCTCTCTACAACCTATCTTATAAACAGAATGCCTTCCCGGATCCTTAACTTTCATACGCCTTACTCCACTCTCCAAACCTTATATCCAACCAATCGTATCCTTACATCTATTCCTTTGAAAATATTTGGATGCACAACCTTTGTCTATAACCTTGATCCCCAATGCAGTAAACTTGACCCGAAATCCATTAAATGCATATTCCTCGGCTACTCTTCTCACCAAAAGGGATACAAGTGTTATTCACCTCAAAACAAAAAATTCTACCACACCATGGATGTAACCTTTTTTGAGAATCAACCATATTACCCCAAAATTGGCATTCAGGGGGAGAACACCTATCCAATTGAAGTGGTAGAATCCCAACTTTTGAAACTTGAGCTAACTGAACCTAAACTCACTGCAGAGGCATCAAAACCTACACTGGAACCAAATGAAAACACAACAGAAATTGCAGAACCTACACGTGGACCAGAAGAAACTATGTCAGAAAATGTAGAAGAAGTTAGTAGAAACTGCAGCCCCTACAACTGAAACTGCACCAGGAAACAACTTGAAAGTGTACTCCAGGAAGAGCAAGAAGGGAATAGAGTCCTGCACAACTCCAAGGCAAAACCAAGAAACCTCCAAGGCTCTAGAAAATGATGTTCCCTCAGGTAATACTGCTCCTAACTCTGTGAACGTTGATGATATTGATATTCCCATTGCTTTGCGAAAAAATGTAAGATCGTGTACTAAACATCCCATTGAAAGATTTGTATCTTATGGAAAATTGTCCCAGAGTTACAAGACTTTTGTTACAACTGTTGACAATACACATATTCCAAGCAACATCCACGAGGCACTCCAAGATTCTGAATGGGCAGCAGCCGTAACTAAAGAGGTTCAGGCCTTAATTAAGAATGGCACTTGGGAGATCACAAGCCTACCTGTAGGGAATAAGCCGGTAGGATGCAAATGGATATTCTCCATGAAGTATAATGTAGATGGGAGTGTAAATCGGTACAAAGCTCGACTTGTAGCAAAGGGATTTACTCAATCATATGGAGTAGACTATGAAGAGACTTTTGCACCGGTGGCCAAACTAAACTCAGTTAGAGTTATTCTCTCTTTGACTGCAAATTTAGATTGGCCACTCCATCAATTAGACATCAAGAATGTCTTCTTAAATGGCGATCTAGAAGAGGAAGTTTATATGCAGATTCCTCCTGGACTTGAATCATCCAGCACCGCAAATATGGTGTGCAGGCTCCGAAAATCCCTCTATGGCCTCGAGCAGTCTCCAAGGGCGTGGTTTGATAGATTATCTCGAGTTGTCAAGAAAGACGGGTTCAACCAATGCCAATCAGATCACACTATGTTTGTTAAACACTCCATGGAAGGAAAGGTAGCTTTGTTTATTGTTTATTTTGATGATATCGTTATTACAGGAAATGATTATGATCATTTAAAGGGACTCCTGGCAAAGGAATTTGAAGTTAAGGACTTGGGACAACTTAAGTATTTTTTAGGGATGGAAGTTGCTCGAACAAAGGATGGTATTTATGTATCACAAAGGAAATACACCCTTGACTTACTTCAAGAAACTGGAATGTTTGGGTGCAAGGCAGCTAATACACCAATAGAACAAATAAAAGGAAGAGAAGATGAAAGTCCACCGGCCGACAAAGATAGATATCAAAGTCTAGTTGGGAAACTAATCTACCTATCTCACACAAGGCCCGACATTGGGTTCGCTGTAAGCTTGGCTAGTCGCTACATGTCAAATCCAACGGAGTCTAACATGAAAATGGCGAATAGAATCCTCCAATACCTCAAAGGCACACCAGGCCGAGGCCTCTACTTCAAGAGGTATTCAAACAGGGACATTGAAGTTTATACAAATTCAGATTGGACAGGGTGCTCCACAGATAAGAAATCGACTACAGGCTATTATTCATTTGTGTGGGGGAACCTAGTAACTTGGAGAAGCAAGAAACAATTTGTAGTGGCGAGGAGTAGTGCAGAAGCAGAATTTAGAGCTATGGCCCTAGGTATTTGTGAAGGAATGTGGCTTAAGGGCATGCTAGATGAAATCAAAATTCAGGTGAACCATACTGTGAGGTTACTATGTGATACAAAGCTGCTATAAGCATTGTAAAGAACCCAGTCCAACATGATAGAACAAAACATGTGGAAATTGACTGACACTTCATTAAGGAGAAAATTGATCATAAGATTATAAGTATTGATCATGTCCATCATGCAAGCAAACTGCATATATCTTAACCAAAGCTCTTCCAAGGAATACTTATGAAAATATCAAATCCAATTTGGGTATGATAGACATCTACCACCCAGATTGAGGGGGAGTGTTGAAGATTAGCACATATCAAATCATAATCATTTGATTATGATTTGTCTAACATACAAACATGGTGTAAATAGATTTATTATCTATTATTGTTCTTTCCTTGTTTAGGTAGCAGCAGTTATAGGAAATTATTTCTTTGCTTATTACCAAATTAGTGTACATCTATTTAAACCTCAAAATGTAATAGTTTCATAGACAAATGAAATATACAATATATTTCTACAGGACTCAATGAAGTAAGTGGTAAAATTCTCGAAAAAAACCCAATGCCATCTATTCAGAATACTTTTCGAAGCGGGAGGAAGAAGCTAGACAAATTATGATGGAAAGTTGACCTCTATTTTAGAAACTGACGATTCTGCTCAATTTCACTCAATGTGAAGAAGAAAGGTAAAAGTCGTGCACTTGAAGAAGGCAAGAAATCTGAGAGTCCGCGGTGTGACAATTATAAACGTCCATCGTACATTCCCAAAACTTATTGAAAACTTCATGGGAGACCACCTAATGTGAAGTAGAAAGGTGAAAGTCATGCACTTGAAGCTACTACTACAGATTTCAGGGACAATAGTCTCCCTCAAACTCAGTTTCACTCCCTAAGGAACAACTAGAGCAACTGAAAACTTCTCGAGTCTCAAACCTCTACTTGTTCCATAATCCGGAAAGAGAATTTTTTAACGCCGACTCTTCTTAAAGTCAACCCTAGTCACACTTAGATTGTTGATTTAGGTGCAATTGATCACATGACGAGAGTCTAGTTTATTTTCTACATATAGCTCATGTGCTAGTAACTTGAAAATTAAGATTTTTTATGGCTATGTAGAAATCAAATTTGATTTCAAAGTTATTGTTGATATTTGGAAATATATTTAGAATAGAATATTCCATAGTTCATTCTCGCACTTTGCTTTCAAAATTTTCCAGTCATCACCGCCTCTGCCATTGTCACCAATTCAAGAGAGTCACCCCCACCATCCAAATTGCGTCCTTTGATCCGGTTTGTCCTCTAAACCTCACAGCCATCAATCATGAGTTAGGCCAAAAACTATAATTCTAATATGGTATTAGAGCCTATCAATCGGGCAACGGGCCACCCACGGCCCACCGTTTATATTCAGGCACCAAGCCCAATAGTGTTGGATGTATTGGGAAAATTTCAAATTCCTCTATAGTTGGACGTATAGCTTGGAGATCAACTTTTGGAGCTGCCCACTTCTTTGGAGCAAACCTCATTTCTAATGGTGATCATGCCACTACAGATATTCTTTAAGTTCAAACTCTCTTACAAAAGCTATCTTTTCTCTTTTCTCCTCCACTTATAGTGATAATCCACCAGCTGTCCTACTTGCTCATAATCCCATTTTACATGCAAAGAGTGTTGGCCAAGCAACTCATAGCAATGGACAACCCTTGTATTCATCAATGGGCTGATATCCTTACTAAGGTCGTCTCCACAGCCAAGTTCCTTTTCATGTGTTCCAAGCTCACTGTGACTTACTCTTCCACATTATGTTGTCTATAGTGCTATAGCATAGCGATGGTAGGGTTCAGCGCGTCACTTTTCCGGCAAAACTGCAACCCCAAACGCTATCACTATCGCACCGGCTATTGGCGTTTCAAGGTGAAATTTCTCAAAGCCTTTTTTAAACCCTTGTCTATTTTAAGGGTGAAAATGTTAATGCAGACCCTTTTAAAGAGTAATATCATGTTATTCATTCTGTTATATTCTTTTTCACAGACAATAGTTATGTTTTTCCTACCTTTAATTCACATACTGTTAATTTTTTTCTTCTCTATTTAAATTTTATTGCTCAATAACTTATGTTCATTAATTATTAAGTACAATGGTCTTTTTAATTGTATGTATTTTTCTATCTATGTGTGTTTAGGTTTACTCTGTACCCTGATTTTTAGTCTTTGCAATAGCAGCTATCCCACTATTTGTCATAGCTTTCACAAGTCACCCACTTTATGCCTGAAAGGGATGTATCAGAGAAGTATTGTATTGGTTACTACACATGTTTAGTTATTGTGCCAGCTGTTCTTGACAGCTGTAAGTCAGTTAGACCTAACATGTGCACAGGATTACAACTAACTTGAACACGTGTGAAGTATTAGAACCCCTATATAATGATGTAATCATTCACCCTTATGAATCAATGAAAACAGAATATTCCAAAGCAGAAATCTGTTATGAATCATTCACAAATTAACAAGTATAGATTATTTTAACAAATCCAGACAAATTTAAGTTGGTTTGGCAGGGCGTGCTACTTTGGTATGGTCTTAATTCTCCTATTGGTCAATGAAGTGTAGAAAAGACAAAGCTACTATTTCTGCTTTACAGAAATATCAATTTCATTTGACAAGAGAGGAAACCAAGAACTACATGAGGCCTTTCGAATTAAATGTGAGGCAATAATAACATTGCTCTCTCCATCTTTAAGAAAATTGTGGAATCGACAGAATGTTAAATGGTAACTGTAAGCTGCATTCCTTTCAGAATTTTGTTTGTTAAGTTACATGTTATACACTTAACAACTGTTTGCTAACAGCAATTGGAGTGTCTTTAGAAAATTTCTAGATATACAGAGAGATACATATACAACAATAATTAAGAGGTCAGGAAGTCAAAGGTCATGAGCTGACAATACTAAAAATAAATAAATGAAATTACCTGGAATTTATGACGACAACTCCCGATGTGCCACCAACTTCAAGGAGTGCTGTTTTCCAATTCATCTTCCTATTGTCATCCACTGAGATTCTTGAGATGAGATTTTCAAAACCTTGTCCGAACTTGCCAGTTTGATGTCGTACTTCTGAGGGATCTACCTCATAGAACACTGGTATAACCACCAGACTCTTGCTTCTGCCAATTTCCATGATGTTCTGCAACTCTAGCATACACCATCTTGAATTAGCATAGTTACTAGACAAAACAACGATACAGATTCTAGACTTTCCTATTGCTTCCAAAAGTGAGACTGAGATCTGATCTCCTCGTTGAATCTCATCATCATCTTTGAAAACATAAATCCCGGCATTTTGAAGGGATGTATAAAGATGGCCAATGAATTTTGCACGACAGTCTTCCCCTCTGAAACTCAAGAAAACATCGTAGATCCTTTCCTGAAAGTTGAAAAAAAAAGTAAATTATCATGGGAACTTTTTGGTACATTTAGTTATTTAAATTTTATTTACAATCTGACAAACTTGGGAAAAACTAATTAATGTTCACTTTGCTTCCCTAAAAGATATTTATTATTTACTAAAAATACAAAAAAAAAAAAAAGAAGCCATACGTTAATGAAAAATCAAGTAGAGCCTTGAAAAACCATATCTTACCTTATCCACACTCATTGAATTTTCCCTTATGATATCTCCTCCCATTTCTCGTAGCAAATCATGCATTCCAATATTGTTCTTCCGATCAACAGTTACAAGGTTTTGTTGTACAAGGACACTGATTCCAATATCTACAAAATGCCTAGATTCTTTCAATATTTTAGCTGCAGCTTTCTGGTCCATCCCAATAAAGAAAAGGACAATTTCAAGGAATATCTCTTTCATATCATTGTCCCTTAAACCATCATAACTTATTTTCAGTTTCTCAAATATTTTGTCATTGGGAATGGATTTTAGTTTCTCCAATACACTCCTCCACTCTATTTTGTTTTGCTTAGTCAACAAAAAGGACCCGATGACTTGAAGAACTAGCGGATGTCCCCCGCAGTACTTAATAAAATCTCTAGAAAGATCAGCAAAACCATCCATAGGACTAGGTTCCTTGAAGGCATGCCAACTAAAAAGTTGAAGAGATTCATCGTCGTTCATTGGTTTCATTCTATATACATGGTCCACCATAAGCCTGTGAAGTATATACTCATCTCTTGATGTGATGATTATTATACTTCCTTGACGAAAACGTTTGGGACTTCCACACAAATCATTCAATTGGTCCGGTGTAGCCACATCATCAAGCACAAGAAATATCTTCTTCAGGCTAAGTCTTTGCTGCATTATGACATCTCCTGTTGAAACCCTATTTTTTATCTTTAGATTTGTTGTTTTGTCGATATCAGAAAGAAGTTGTTGCTGTAGAGAAACTTTTCCATTATCTTGTTCCCAAATCTCCCTGACATTAAATAGGAAACTCTTTGCCTCAAAATCATGACGAATTTTATTATAAATAGCTTTAGCAATTGTTGTTTTTCCGATTCCTTCCATGCCCGATATTCCAAGCAGTACAGGGTCTTTTGATTCTTGACTATTCAATAGTTGAATAATATCTTGAACACGAGAATCTACCCCCACTGGATGGTCAGCGACGAATAAATCTGTTCTGTCTAGCAAACTAGTAACATGTTCAACTACTTCCTTCATATCCTCACTTTCATTCCTGCAAAATATGAACCCAAGAGTAAGTGCGTAAACATCTATTCCCAAACAGAGAGAGTGAGATGTGAGAAGAAACTGAGGGCATCCTTCTATCTAATTGGAAATTTCAACATCAGAGAATTTAAAATTACCTGGAATCCACATCAAATTCTCTGGAATTCATATATTCGCACATCGACTCAACTATATGGTAATAAGCTCTTTCAAGTGTACCTTCCTCATGGTGGAACACAGTCACAACCATCTGATTTGTAGTTCGGTAACACTCCATTATTTTCTCCAACTCTTGTATACACCGATTTGAATCAGCATAATTTTTAGAGAAAACAACAATAGAAATTCTAGACCTTTCAATTGCTTGCAGAACTGAGGGTGTTATCATCTCATCTTCATTTCTAAGCTCGTCGTCATCCCTGAAAACAATTATGTCATCCTCACTGAGAGCAGTATCAAGATTGTAAGCAAAAGATTTAGCGGCGTCCTTATCACAGAAACTCAAAAACACATCATAGATATAGCTTGGATTCATATCAATGTGAGATATTGATTCAGAATCCTGGTTCGTGGAAGAACAAGTGCAGGAAGCCATGAAGATAAGGCGAGTGAAATTGAATGATGGAGCCAGACAGCTCTATTATTTTTGCATAGTACGTTTATTGAACATCTAAGGGGCTGAGTTAACCACTTATTCATTCTCCTATTTTTTGAATTATTAATATGTTATGTTATAATTTTTCAATTTTTAATTATTGGTTTTTGTGGCTTCAGATCTTAATTATTTTGGTGCTTGCACTTTTTTCTAAATGTGTTTGTAACGTTTGAGAAGCCTATAGTTGTGTTCCCCTCGCTATCCACTGCTGTCATTTTAATGCGGTAATTGGACGTCGGGGAACTAAATTTTTAACTTATTTGAAATTTTTTAATATTGTAACTATTGTAGATAATGGAATATTTTACTACTATGCCACTGTTTGGAAAAAAATACACCATAGTGCCACCTTTCTAAAACAAAATATTAAAATGTCACGAAAAAAAGACATGCAATAATGGGTCATCTCACTGCTGGACGCACGGACCCACTTTGAACCATGCATGCACCGGTTCGTCCAAGGGAGGGACGACCGGGTTAAGTTTTTTTTTTTTTGTTTTTTAAAAAAAATTATAAATATGAATTTATTTAATTGATTATTATTATTTTAATTGATTATGATATATTATGAATTTTAATTGATTATTAATTGATTATTTAATATGAATTTTTTTTTGTTTTATATATATTATTTAATTGATTAATATTATTTTAATATATTAAAAATATTTTTTTTGTTATTATATTTTTAATTTGTATTAATTATATTTATTTGTAATAATATAATTAAATATTTAAATAATAACATCCAACAATAATAAAATTTTATTTATTTAATAAAGATGTATTACATAGTTCACTTTCACTTTCTTCTTGGTGGTTGAAAAACATGTGAACCTGTGTAGCATCCAGTTGGAAATTTTTGGCGGCGTCCTCTTCCACGCGGTTCTGTTGGAGGATCATCTTCACTTGGAGGAGTATTATCGGATGATAAATTTTCTTCCTCTTGGTTTGATGGACCTTCTTCAGTACCACGTTCAATGTCATCAACACCAAAGTCCGACATACTCAATAGTCATCTGTTAGATCAAAGTTGGAGATGTGTTGAGGCACCGGTATGGTTGAGAGTGGAACATTAGATTCAAAAGGTGGACGATATACATTTTCAAACGATGGGTTGTAGGTTGGTTGTTGGAATTATGAGGATGGAAAGTCATAGTTAGGTTGAGAGGAGGATGGGGTAAAGGTATGTTGTTGAGAGTGAGAGTGAGTGTAATCGAAGTTTGGTTGAGGGATTGGAGAGTACTGGTAGGTTGGTCGATTTGTGGTTTGGAAGGGTTGATGTGGTGGAAACGGATTTAGGGGTTGTTGTGAAGAAGTGGCATAGAATGAGTTGTGTTGTATGGTTTGGGTGTGATGATATGTTTGTTGTTGGAATGGTGATGTTTGTGGTTGGAAAGGTGATATATGTTGTTGGAAAGGTGGGGGCATTGTTTGTGGAATATGTTGATGCATGTTGGGTTGTTGGGTTGGATAAGAGGCAAATTGATGGGGGTCGTTTAAAAATTGTGGTTGAGAAGGAAACACAAAAGGAGTACTTCTAAACCAATTAATATATTCATTGGTATGGATGAATTCTCCATTCAAATGGTTCCCATTCAAAACCAGATTTCTTCTATTGTTCCACTCTTGATTTTCTTGTTCATTGATGGTACTCTAGTGGACACCCCAATTGGTTTGCATGTCGGTATCGTGTTGTTCTATCAGACATCTTGGTTGAGAAGTGATATCTTGCTCAAATCTAAACATGAATTTAACCTGATCTGATTGATGCATCTCAATAAAGTGAAGACATATAATCGGAGTCGTCGCACTCCACACACGCCTATCAGCACGAACAACTTCTGGATATGCAGGGTATGGCCTCCATTTAAACTGTTAAAGAAAAAAATTAATTAAGTGTTCTAATACATATAATTAAATAGTTATTTTGTGGTTGTACGACTTACATCAGAAGGAATCATGTGATCAAAATGATTTCGATATCCACGTAAAAAATTACGGGGATTTGTTTCGTACTCCATGCCTCTTTGAGCGAACCTAACATTTTGAAAACAAACACATGTCAAAAATTATCCATATGCATATAGAATTTTGTGTATTAAACTATGAAAATATAATTTAAAGTTACCTAGTGGCGTATGGATATTCGGGTACTTGGTTACTCATAGGAGCAATGAACGGTATATGCCAAAATGTCCAAATGTTCAAGAGGAGTACGCAACCACCAATGCTTTTGACTCCTTTATAGGACGCTTTGCACATACACCTATACAAGTTAGCCAAACATGCAAAGCCCCAACTATAATTATTGCATGTTTCTAAATTCCCAACAAACTGTATCCAACAACAATGCATCAAATTTTGACTTTTGTTAGGGAATAAAAAACAAGAAATAAGAAGTAAAATGTAGATTTTTGCGTGGAGGATATTTTCCTCTTCGGTAGGTGCTTCCCTATTTTTTAGATAGGCTAACACCTCTTGTAACCATGTTATTTTTACTTGATTTTTCACTCTATCTTCGGTCGGCGGTTCTATACCCAAGTGTTCCATATATACACTTCTCCCAAGTTGTGTTGGATCATTAACAGCTTGGCCATCAATACGAAGACCAAATAACATACGTACATCTTCCAAAGTGATGGTAGATTCACCCGTTGGAAAACGAAACGTATGTGTCTCCGGTCTCCATCGTTCTAACAGAGCAACAACAAGCTTTGAGTCCACCTTAGTTGTGTGGATTTTTGCAACGTCGCCAAATCCGGCTTGATTTAAATATGGAATGATACGAGCACTAGGTGCCTCAAGACAATGAGAATGAAGTCTAAACCTAGTGTGACCTTGTTCCTGTTGAAAAAAATGTTTAAAAAAATGCCTCAAGACAATGATATATATAAATTCAAACCTCATTGATAATTTAAAAAACTTACGTATTCGGCGACGTTAGCGGGTGTTCCACGGTGTTTATCTCCCATCCATAACAATTGCTCCATTGAAATAGTTAACAAAATAATAAAACTTGAATTTAAAGAGTGTATGAGAATATAATGAAGAGGAATGGTTGTGTGATTGATTATAGTAATGAGGAGGCTTTTTATAGGAAAAAATTCCTAAGAATGCATGCAAAAACCTACTGTGTATTAACATGTTTCTCAGACAGATTGGACAATACGTAGGTTTGCAGGATAATGCATGGGAAGCTTAAAATTGCATGCTGGACATTAATGGGTCGTCCCACCCTAGGACGCAAGCACACTGTTGACCGCAGGGGATCGTCCCACCCTAGGACGCATGCACACTGTTGACCGTAGGGGAAGTATAGAGGCACCTTGTTGATGGCTGTCGCACGAGATGGGAATGGTAACATTTTTCCAATAGCTTTTGCAATAGTTGAAGGTGAGACAAAGGATGCTTGGAGTTTCTTCTTGAGGAATTTGAGAAGGCATGTGACACCTCAAGCCAACTTGTGTCTTATATCTGACAAGCATGCATCAATCAAGAGTGCATATGAAAACCCTGAAAATGGATGGCAACAATCTCCAACTACACATGTGTACTGCATAAGACACATAGCGCAAAACTTCATGCGTGAGATTAAGGACAACGAACTTCGCAAAAAATTTATCAACATGGGTAAGAATCTACAATTAAACTTACTACTTGTAGTTCAATATTTTGGAAATTTTTTTTGACAATTGTTACAACAGGATATGCGTTGACGGAGGCATCATTTAATTACTACGGAGGTGAAATACGTAGAGCAAATAAGGATGCCATAAGGTGGATAGGCAACATTCCCCGAGATAAATGGGCAAGGGCATATGACAGTGGACAACGATGGGGACACATGACAACTAATCTTGCAGAATCATTGAACTCGGTTCTTAAGGATACTCGTAATCTTCCAATCACAGCTTTGGTTAAGGCAACATACTTTCGAATGGGATCTTTGTTTGGGAAACTAGGTCATCAGTGGACACAACTGTTGGCTTCTGGTCAAACCCATACAGCTACATGCATCAAGGAATTGGCACAAGAAGTTATTGAAGCAAACAGTCATAATGTCATGCAATTCGACCGTGAAAGATTTTATTTCAGTGTTGATCTTAGGAAGCGAGTATGTGATTGTGGAAAATTTCAAGCTTTTCACTTGCCCTGCTCCCATGCTATCGCAGCATGTGCTAGTATACGACAATACTACACCATGTACATACCTGAGGTGTTCACAATTCTTAATGTTTTTAAATTCTACCAGGAAAGCTTCCTTGGACTACCACATGAGGAAAATTGGCCACAATATACAGGACTTACACTCTGCCATGACGATAATATGCGAAGGAAAAAGAAAGGTCGCCCAAATAATACTCACATTAGAACTGAAATGGATGAATGTGAAAAACAAAAGAGGTTGTGTGGGATCTGTCGTGAAGTAGGTCATATACGTAGCAAATGTCCGAATGTAGCTGGCCCGTCTAATAGGCCTTAGTGTTTTCATAAATATTTTATCAATGTAATATCAACCAATGTAATGTCATGTCTTTATAATGGTTCCTTTCATTTCAAATTCAAGAGACAACAAACAACAAGAACAACAAACAACAACAACCTAAGAACAAATAATGACACAATAAACTGATAAAACGACCAAGAACACAACAGATCTACGCGATTACAACAATCAACACAATCGGATCCTCCGGTGTTAGCATCATCATAAGGACACAGGCGTCGTTATGCACAAGTCTTAACGACGAAGTTTCTCCATTTGGGCCGGCAACCATAACTTTCCTCTCAATTTTAACGATCTTCTCACCATCAGCAATCTCTCCGTCTAACCAACGATTCAATTCCCTCTTCAAATGCTCCAATGTCTGCGTGTTCCAAAGCAACATCTTCATCGGAGGCTTTATTGGTGAATAAATCACATAAGCATCTCTTTTCATGAACGGAAAAATTGGAAGTGGTTCCTCTGACCCTGATGATGGACGTGTTTGTCTCAAGAATTCAGACATACTTACAAGCGAGATAATTATTTTGGTGCGAGAAAGAGATGAGCACGCTTGACCTCTTTATAACAAATAAAAATATATTAAAATATTATTCCGTTCGTCCGTTGGATGGGCGAACCTGACACACTTTTTTAAATATGTGGCATTTTCGTAAAAAAATTTCAAACTGTATCGAAATAATAATATAATAAATAAATTATTTTTTAAAAAAAAATATTCTTTGAAATATTCAATTAATTATATATTAAAATATTATTCGGTTCGTCCGTTGGATGGGCGAACCTGACACACTTTTTTCAATATGTGACATTTTCGTAACAAATTTTCAAACTGTATCGAAATAATAATATAATAAATAAATTATTTTTTTTAAATATATTCTTTGAAATATTCAATTATATTATTACAAATAAATATAATTAATATAAATTTAAAATATAATAAAAAACTATTTTTAATATTTTTATTATATTAAAATAATATTAATCAATTAAATAATATATATAAAAACTAATTTAATTAAATAAATTCATATTTATAATCAGAAAAAGAAAAAAAACTTAACTCGGCCGTCCCTCCCTTAGACGAACCGGTGCATGGTTTAAAGTGGACCCGTGCGTCCAGCAGTGGGACGATCCATTGCTGCTTGTCTTTTTTTTCATGGCATTTTGATATTTTGTTTTAGAAAAGTGGCACTATGGTGTATTTTTTTCCAAACAGTAGTAGCATAGTGGTAAAAATTCTAGATAATGAGGAAGATAAGTATATAATCCAACACTTGATCTGATTTTTTGTGATGCTAATTATATTATAAAGGTTCTGAATCTACAGTTGTGAATTATTGCCCAATAATTGTAATTGATATATTAAATTAGGGTTAATACCTATTTTCACCCGTGACATATGGGGTGTATTTGAAAAACCCCCTGCCAAAAAAAAAGTTCCAATAGTTACCTTGACAAATTTTAAAAGTTTCATTTTTTACCTTTAGGATGCCACATCACCTAAAAGGCTGATGTGGCTTATTTTTTTGTTACATTTGTATTTTTTGGTTATTCCACATCACATAATTCCCAAGCAAATGACCAGAATGCCCTTAGCTCCATTTATCTTAAAATCCAAAATTATTTTGCATTCTCCATGTTTCAATTCGGACCTACGATTAGGGTTTGCTTTCTTCATCTTCATCCACACAAATACCGTTTGAACAATCCACAAACCCCACAATCTCCTCTAACACCAAAAGTTTTCCCATTTTTCCAAACAAACCTTCTCATTGGTCTTGCAAACAAATTCGTCATCCCAAAACATGCTGCTATTGTTCCTGCTGTTTGTAGCTTCACCCCAAATTTGTCATAAAAATATTGTCCTATTATGTTATCTGTTGTCATTTCAACCCCAAACGAGAATCCATAAAGGCATCAGAAGTTGAGTGGCGCCGGAGCCTATGTTTGCCCAGCCAGCGGAGAAATCATTGGCTGAGCCAACAACGGATTCAGCGAACATATCCAGATCTGGTTCGCTACGAAGTTGGCGAGAGAGAAGCCCACCAGGAAACGAACGGCGATGAACTGACCGGGAGTATAGGCAATAGAGGTGAGGAGGATGAGAGGTGCGGTTATGAGAGAGAGAATACCAGAGGCTCTACGGGGACCCACGAGGTCGCAGATTGGACCCATGAGTAGGCGGGAGAGGATGAAGCCGAAAAGCGAGCCTGCTCCCCTATGTCACCGTGAGGTTGAGGTCGTGGCGGATGATTGGGAGGAGAGGAGGGATGGAGAAGGTGGTGAAGAAACAAGAGAAGAGGTTGAACCATTTCCTTGAGATGAAGCTGTGACCACTTTGCAAGGATGAAGATGAAGAAAGCAAACCCTAATCGTAGGGTCTGAATTGAAACATGGAGAATGCAAAATAATTTTGGATTTTAAGATAAATGGAGCTAAGGGCATTCTGTCATTTGCTTGGGAATTATGTGATGTGAATAATCAAAAATACAAATTTAACAAAAAAATAAGCCACATCAGCCTTTTAGGTGATGTGGCATCCTAAAGGTAAAAAATGAAACTTTTAAAATTTGTCAAGCTAACTATTGGAACTTTTTTTTTGGCAGGGGATTTTTCAAATACACCACATATATCAGGGGTGAAAATAGGTATTAACCCATTAAATTATTGCACCATTTGATGAGTTTGTTGTGTAGGAAGGTGTCCTAAGATTTATTCCAAACGTTGTGGATGAGATGAACTTTCCTTTCTGATGACCTACATAATTTGAATTATCCTTTGTTCATTATTAATTATTTAGTAGTTTTCGTCTAATTCGATTGAATGTTTTTATAGGTTTCTACATTGATTCATGGGAGGCACAAGCCATCCAAGTTCTCTTGAAAGAGATTTGTAATCTCCATTAAATTGTACGCCAGCAAGTTGAAGTAATTTAAGCTTATCCATATTCTCAAATGTCCTAGAATCCAAATAAGTTGTGGAATCCATTCTTGACATTTTCAAAGTCAGTCCCTTGACATCTAAAGTTCTCTGTCAATCAAAATGAAAATAAAAATAAAAAACGGTTTAATAGGTAGTTTGGATCTATTTTGAGTAAATAGGCAATTTTAGTCCGTGAAATTGCACCAATTGATCAATTAGTCCTTAAGTTTAAAATTTAAAAATATCAATCCATTTAGTCAATTATTTCAAATTTCGCACCATAATTTGGAAGGTTTTATGCTTTTTTAATGCAGTAAAATACTATTACATCAAATGTATATGTTTTATTTGCTTTGATGAATGTTTACATAAAAATATTTGGATTGAAGAAACTAAATTGATCGACATTCTTTATATTACGGGACTGATGTGCGATTTCTTAAACTTGAGGGAGTAGATTGATCTGGTGTTAGCTGGCAATTTCGAATAAAGAATAATTGGATATCAAAACAATGTTTCGAATAAGCACATAAAGAGGTTGATATTAATAATGAATATTGGTTGGAAATATAGAACCATTATTCTAAAGAACTCTTCGATTTCCAGTGATAGATGATGGATTTCGATTTGAGATTTCTAACATAAGGAGTTCCTTTGTGCGAATGTACCAGAATTGGAAGTGGTTCAAGCAAGTGATTTGGTTCGAATCGAAGAAAACTAGCAAAAAGCTTCGCTGGCACAGGATTCAAATTTCAAATAAGGGCGCCATTCTTAGAAGACGCGTGGAAGTTAGTAAACGTAAGAAGCCTGAATGCTTCGAACGTGGCATGATTTTAGAGTAGGACCGTTAGGGTCAAGACACTATAAATAGGTGTTTTATGTTAGATTTAGTGTGTTCATTTCATGTACTAAAAAATCTCAAACACTCAAAATACCGTGATTTAAGGGAAACGAGTCAGAAGACAAAATGTACGTTCTGAACATCATAGTTCTTTATAATTTCAATCCAAGTCTTTTTATATTTCTTTCACTTTTAGAGTATTTCTGCTCTTAGAATATTTCGATTTCCCTTCATGTTCTTATTTTACTTGTCTTTAAACACATTTGTTTCCTCAGAAACTTTACTTTTACTTTGTCCTTTCATTCAAATACTTTCCAGAAACTTTTATATTTTCAGAAACTCTTTATCTGTACATTTCAAGTGTTAAAATCTAAGTTTAATTCGAAGCCTTTTCCTTTATACATTCTGTCAGCATATTTATATAGACAATCTTAGAGAAATCTCTTAAGAATCTTACATTCTACATTCACACACAGTATAAATTTATTAAGATAATGGGTTTGAACATGGAAATAAGTTATGACACATGTGTCCTAGGATCAATCTAGTCGATCCTGCAAGTAACTAATAATAATCAGTAAATTAGAAGACTAGCGGTTGTTTACTAGAAATCACTGTAAACAAATTGGCACGCCCAGTGGGACAGTGTCATAATAAAAAAAAATTCTATAAAACCTGTTTGAAAATTTTAAAATCTTCTGAGTTTGGAGTGTGTTTTGGTATATGAACCTTCGAAGTGGCAAAATAAAAAACAATAATCCACATATACCCAGAAGACAACGTACCAAAACAATGGTTAACACAACTAAACAAGATAGGGGACAAAATCCCCCACAGGGGGCTGCAACAATCGTTTCAAGTTCGATTGATGCCTCCAATGCCATCCCTGTTGGCAGTTCGAATACGGTCCCAGTAAATACATTAGAAATACCATCTAACATGTCATCAATGCAAACTATGCCACACATAGGGAATCAACAGTATTCGACCCCTACTAGGCCTCCAGGCTTCGAGCCTTTGAGACCTAGAAACCCTCCATACGGAATGCCACTTTCGTTTATGGCAGGTTTACATAATGCATCGACTTTGTCCCCAGGCCAAGGGTCTGGTTCAGGGATGAATAATTTGGGTACAAATTCCCAGAACCTAGGAAATCTTGCCCAATTGCCTACCCTTACAACTAATAGTCAGGCAACGCTTAGGAAACAGATGGATGATAGCAATCATGATATGGTAGGAATCCTAGCCCGTGAAATTAATGCTATTTTTGGTCCCCTAATCCATAACATAAATAGAACGAACCAAGAAAACGCAGCCCAGATGGCAAGAATAGCAGATTTCTTTGGTGCCCCTGATACGCCTGCAAGACGTAGGCAAAACCTAGTGGGGATTCGAAACAAAGAACCCACAATCGAACAGATTCGACCCCCTATACAAGTGGTCGAAGAGAGAAATATAGGGGTAAGATTAAGGAACCAGGAAGTTCAGAAAGTTCAGGATGAACAGCCTAAACCAATAATGATGGTGAATAGGGACCAGAATGTAGATGAAATTGTTCATAGGATTAGAAATGACAACTTAGTGGCAGAAAATAACCTAACCACCATGATCGAAAGAATAATGGCCCAGAATGGCCTAAATTCAGGATTTAGGAGGCCAAATTTGCTGGCGACACGAGTGAATCAACAGTGGAACACATAACGAGATATTTAACTGAAGCAGGAGACATAGTGAATAATGAAAATCTTAGGATAAAATACTTCCCAAGTTCTCTAACGAAGAACGCTTTTACTTGGTTCACCACCCTACCCCCCGGATCTGTGGACACATGGCCTTATTTAGAAAGACTTTTCCATGAACAATTTTACATGGGTCAGTCTAAAATTAGTCTGAAAGAATTAGCAAGCATTAAGAGAAAATTCACGGAACCAATAAATGATTATTTGAATAGGTTTCGTCTGTTAAAATCTAGATGCTTCACAGTAGTTCCTGAACACGAATTGGTCGAAATGGCCGCTGGGGGATTATATTATTCCATTCGAAAGAAATTGGATACACAGTATCTTAGAGATATGGCCCAACTGGCAGACAGAGTTCGTCAGGTCGGAAGATTAAAAGCTAAAAAGGCTAGGGCTAGTAAAAATCATAATAAAGAAAGAATAGCCTACATAGAGGCTGAAGGGGAGAACATGGATGATTCTCAAGACCCCTATGATTTCGATCAGTTCGAAATAGATCTTGCAGAACTGAAGGAAGTACCCCCTTATGCTTGCAAAGTTCTGCTTCCTTCTAATGGAAAGGATCCTGTCGAAAGTGAGAGGAGTGATAAATTCCCTAAGAAAATCTATACTTTCGATATAACTAAATGTGATGAAATATTTGATCTGCTTGTTAAAGATGGCCAGTTAATAGTTCCTCCTAACCTTAAGATTCCTCTATTGGAACAAAGGAAGAAGAGAGGCTTTTGTAAATATCACAACTTTTTAGGCCATAAAACCTCACAATGTTTTCTTTTCAGGGATCTGATACAAAATGCAATCAAAGATGTCAGGCTGAAGTTCTCAGATAAGGGGAAGAATCCAATGAAAGTTGATACGGATCCGCTGTTGATGGCGGAGACCAACTATGCTGAGCCTCTGGATATCAATGTAGTGGATATTGCTGAGAGGAAGGTTCAGTCGAAAGTGGAATTCGAAGAGGATGGGGATTTCGTCTTGATTAGGAATGAAATAGAGGCTACTGATGACCTCCCAAAGGTACTCAAAGCAAAAATACTCCGTGAGGCAATGAAGGCTGCTGATGGCCAATTGGCTGCTGACAAAAATTTGACTGAGGCTACTGAAGGTCTCAGGATGAAGTTCGAAGAGGTTAAAGTTTCTGGTGGGCAGACGTTGGGAGTGAATATGGTGAATTTCGAACAGCCCAACGTTGAAATGGAAGAAGTGGAACGCTGTTTGGAGAAAGAGAGAGAGTAAAGAAGGGAGAACTTACCCAGGAAGGACGCGAGTCTGTGCGAATATCTTTTTCACTGTCATAAGAAGAACCAGGATAAGTTGTTATGCCCAAGGTGCAGCATCATCTGCAACCCCATAATTGCTGCTGAGTTCGAAAGGGCCTAGCACAAAAGAACAAGGGTCAACTAGAGGCAAGACAACCAACTGTACAGAGTTTATCCCAAAGCTGATGAGAGTCTGCTCGAATTCTTGGTTCGTTGCCACAAGATTGGAACAAAGTGTCTAATTTGTCCCAGATGTGCAGCGGTATATGATAGAGAAATGACTATAGCGTTCGAGAGAGTTCCTTTTGCATCAGGCTGGGGGTGCCAAGGTGGAATGCCTTCGAATCCTGCTAACACTAGCAGAACCATGCCAAGAAGGCTAGACAGCCCTTATCCCAGGGGAGCAAAGAGAGTTTCTTTCAAACTACCCTGCAGAAATCCCCACTGACAGATGGCTGCAGGTGAAGGCTGATAAGGGAAAGGGGAAATGGTGAAGCTATGACCAAGGAGGTAAGACTGCGATGGCTTACAGGAAACAATTCAATTCAAACAGGAGGGAAGAAATAAGATTGGAGAATTACAAAGGCAAAAATCCAATGTCTCGTTCTCAATGGCGCAGACACCAGCGAAACAAAAAAGCTGAAAGGGATTCGAAGCCTATGGAGATAGGAGAATCCAGTACAAATAATCTAACATCAGTAACCCAGACTGGGGGAAAACCCCCAGTGTCCAGGAAGCTATTTTCACCAAAGAAGGACACTGAAGAGAATAAGACACAGAAGGAGGCTGCAAACGGAGAGGATTTGATGACAGATGACTTCAAATCGGAGGGGGAATCCTTCTTTAATGCAAACTGCAACATGGTTTCGGTGGTGCCTTGTGAGTACAATCAGGATACAGAAGTTTACGCTGGGGACGAGACTGATGAGGACGAAATGGCCAGACACAGGCCAGTGTGTTATTACGTGATGAACAATGGAGCGGTCGAAGAATAAAACGCGTTCTTCGAAAAGCCAGATGAAGGAATGAAAAATCACCTAAAGCCTTTATTCATCGGGGCAAAGGTAGAACAACATGGTGTGAACAAAGTTCTGGTGGATGGTGGAGCTGCTGTTAATTTGATGCCTAGATTCATGCTAAAAAGGATAGGCACGCATGATTCTGATGTCAGACCTCACAACATGGTGCTTTCGAATTATGAAGGAAAGGTTGGTAAGACTTTGGGAGTAATACAAGTTAATTTGACAGTGGGTTCCCTCACACGACCCATATTGTTCATGGTCATAGTTGCGAAGGCAAACTACAATTTAATGCTTGGCAGGGAATGTATACATGGAATTGGAGCAGTGCCTTCTTCGATGCATCAAAGGTTGGTGTTGTGGAGAGACGATGGAATTGTCGAAAACATAGAAGCAGACCAAAGTTATTATATGACAAAGATCAACAATGTGGATAAAAGAAACTTCGATCGAAACATGGCCAACATAGGGCCATGCCACCCACCTGAGGAATATTTCGAGCCAAATGAGAACGCTTATTATTCTTTAACCCTACGTCCCAATGGATTCCAATGGGATAGAGAACTCATGTGGGACAGACAAGAGATTGAGGAAGAGGGAGAAACTTCGACGATACGGCCAACTGGCTGGGGAAGCGAAGATCAATATGACTGAATCAAGTTACTACAAAAAGATTTTGGCCTATCTGGATGAGAACAAACGAAAGATGGCTCTCGAAGCCAAAATACAGAACATGGCTGTCGAAGCCATAGATAAAAAAGAACGAAACAAAAAAGAAATAACAAGTCCTGAGGTAAACTACTCACCCCCACCCTGTGATGGACAAACCTCGGCACCAGTGGATCAACGACTAGATGCCATTTATGATCAAGAGCCCTTGGGGTTCGAAAAGGATCCGAGTCAACAAATGCTAAAATGTTGGCACAAGACCCATTAGAGGAGGTTGATATTGGGGATGGTGTCGAAAAAAGAGTTACGTACATCAGTGCGAAACTCAGTCCCAGTCTAAAAAGCAAGGTGATCGAAATGCTCAAACAAAACAAAGATTGCTTCGCCTGGGACTACGACGAAATGCCTGGTTTAAAGAGGGAACTGGTGGAACATAGGCTTCCAATCAAGGATGGCAAGAAGCCCATCAAACAGATGCCTAGACGATTCGCCCCAGCAATCCTTTCGAAGATAAAGGCAGAGGTAGAACGACTCCTTCGATGCAAGTTTATCAGGACCACAAGGTACGTCAAATGGCTTGCTAATATTGTACCTGTTATTAAGAAAAATGGTTCTTTATGAATTTGCATAGATTTTAGGGATTTAAATACAGCAACCCCAAAAGATGAATATTCCATGCATATAGCAGAGATGTTGATTGATTCTGCTGCGGGTTTCGAATACCTGAGTATGTTAGATGGATACTCTGGGTATAATCAGATCTTCATTGCTGAAGATGATGTTCCCAAAACTGTGTTTAGATGTCCAGGCGCCCTAGGCACTTATGAATGGGTAGTGATGCCCTTTGGACTAAAAAATGCCGGGGCAACATATCAGAGGGCAATGAACACCATTTTCCATGATTTCATTGAATCATTTATGCAGATTTATATAGATGACATAGTAGTCAAATCTGTTTCTGATAAGGATCATTTAAACCACCTTTGCCAATCATTCGAAAGAATGAGAAAACATGGCTTAAAAATGAATCCTCTTAAATATGCTTTCTTTGTGCAGGCTGGGGATTTCCTCGGCTTTGTGGTCCACAAGAATGGGATTGAAATTAACTTGAACAAAACGGCGACCATTATGGAGACGAAACCTCCATCCACAAAGAAAGAGTTGCAATCTCTATTGGGTAAAATCAACTTTTTAAGGAGAGTCATATCCAATTTGAGTGGGCGAACTCAGGCTTTCTCTCCACTCCTTCGTATCAATCAAGGGAATTTCGAATGGACGGCACAACATCAGGAGGCATTCGAGAAAATCAAGGCCTATTTGATGCATCCTCCTATACTTGCACCTCCTTCTAAAGATAAGCCAATGAGACTGTATATCTTTGCCTCCAATGTAACTATAGGTAGTATGTTGGCCCAAGAAAACGATGATGGCGTCGAAAGAGCCATCTACTATATTAGTAGGGTCTTAAATAAAGTAGAAGCTAGATATAGTAGTATAGAAAAACTATGTCTCTGTGTGTATTTCTCTTGTACAAAACTCAAATATTATATTAAACCAGTTGATGTTTACGTTTCATCTAACTTTGATGTTATTAAACATATGCTTTCAAAGCCAATTATGCACAACAGGATTGGTAAATGGGCTTTAGCGCTCACTGAGTATAATTTGGCCTTCAAGCCTTTAAAGGCTATGAAAGGGCAAGTTATTTCAGATTTCATAGTGGATCACTCTGTGAGTGAAGATTTCGCGTTAGATTATGTTGAGATCCAGCCATGGAAATTATCCTTCGATGGGTCAACACATAAAAACGGAAGTGGGGTTGGAGTACTTATCATTTCTCCTGAAGGAATTCCAACAAAATTCAAGTACAAGTTGGAAGGCCCTCCCTGTTCGAACAATGAAGCTGAGTATGAAGCGTTAATTGCTGGACTTGAAGCTTTGTTGGAATTGGGGGCAACCAGAGTCGAAATTAGAGGAGACTCAGAGTTGGTCATTAAACAAATAACCAAAGAATACAAATGTATCAAAGAAAATTTGATCATGTACTTTGTTATTGCTAACAGATTACTCAAGAAATTTGAATATATGGATATAAAACATATTCCCAGAATTGATAATCAGGAGGCAAATGACTTGGCTCAAATAGCCTTAGGGTATAAGACATCCAAAGAAAAACTCCAATACCTCATAGAGACAACAGGTAGAATAATGGCTACTAAATTATCACCATTAGACTTAGAAAATTCGAAACTTGGCTATGCAAGTCAAAAAGAATTCGAAGTGTTAAGTATAGATACTTTGACGGATACTAATTGGCAAAGTCCTATAATAAATTACTTGAAAGAACCTTCAGTAAGTATAGAGAAAAAGATCAAATACAGGGCATTGTCTTATGTGCTAATAGGGAATGAACTTTTTAAGAAAACCCCAGAAGGAATCTTACTCAAATGTTTAGGAGAAAACGAAGCATATTTAGCTTTGTCCAGTGTGCACAGTGGGGCATGTGGGGCACATCAAGCAGGCCACAAAATGAAATGGTTGCTATTTCGATATGGAATGTATTGGCCACCATGCTCAAAGACTGCATAGAATTTGCTAAAGGATGTAAAGAATGCCAAGTTCATGCAGGCATTTAGCATGCTCCTGCAAGTGAGTTACATTCAATTGTTAAGCCTTGGCCTTTTAGAGGATGGGCATTAGATCTAATTGGTGAAATACGACCAACATCATCCAAAGGACATAAATATATCCTTGTGGGTATAGATTATTTCACAAAATGGGTCGAAGCAATTCCTCTAGTGAATGATGATCAAGAGGCTATTATGGATTTTATCCAGAAGCAAATAATTTACAGGTTCGGAATACCAGAGAATATCACAACAGATCAAGGTTCAGTCTTTACGGCGCAAAAAATGCAAGAGTTTGCACAAGAAATGGGATTTAAGTTACTCACGTCAACGTCTTATTATGCTCAAGCAAATGGTCAAGTGGAAGCAGCCAATAAAGTCATAATAGAGTTGATAAAGAAACATGTAGGGCGAAAGCCAAAGAATTGGCACAAAACTTTGGACCAAGCTTTATGGGCATATCGAACATCTCCTAAAGAGGCAACAAATACTACTCCGTTTCGACTTACATTTGGACACGACGCAGTGCTGCCAGTCGAAATACATTTATAGTCAGTTAGAATCCAAAGACAAAATGAGATACCAGCTGACCAATATTGGGAAATGATGATGAACGAATTAGTGGACGTAGGGAGGATAGGCTACATGCTTTAGAAGTTATGAGGAGACAAAAAGAAAGAGTAGCCAAAGCATACAACAAAAGAGTTAAAAGTAAGTTGTTCTCAACCAATGATCTGGTATGGAAAGTTATATTGCCTATGGATGAAAAGAATAGATTCTTAGGTAAATGGTCACCCCATTGGGAGGGACCCTTTCGTGTTTTGAAGACATTTTCGAATAATGCTTATGAAATAGAGGAATTAGCAGAAGATAGAAGAATCTTAAAGGTAAATAGGAAATACCTAAAAAGGTACAAACCATGCTTGCAAGAGGTTCGAATTACTACAGAATAATAAAAGTAAAATAGATATTAAAGCCAAAATGGTATTACATAAAATGCCAAAATGGTTGTGTTCAAATTATAAAAGTACATAATAAATATCCTTAGCAGTAAAAAGCGTTAACAAAATACATTTGAAAATCAGAAAGGGGCGTTTCGCTTCAGCTTAGCAAACTTGCTCTTGCATAAGTTGATCTTGCATTGGGTAGCATTCTTGACTTTTTCGATCCCTTTGATCTCTTCGCTTATGCCTTCAGCTACCTCCATCTGTTGAAGACTTTGTGTGACAAGATTTTCAAGCTCTTTGTCATCAACGGGCTTCAAAGCTGCCTGCTCATTTCAAGCACCCTCGATCTTCTTTTTAAGTTCTTCAATCTGGGACTCCCAGAATAAGATTGATCGAGCCAAAATGTCATGTTTGTCTTTAGCCTGGATTTTAGCACGCTCCAATGTTTCTGCTTCTTCAGAAAGTTTCGAGGTTTGGTCATAGGCTTTAGATAAAGCTTCTTGTTTGGTTCGAATCTTGGCATCAATATCATTTGCCCTGATATATTCACCACTAACCTCATTAAGCAAGATTTGCAGATCATATATGGTTTCACCTACTTCTGATGGACAGATACTGAGATCTATTTGAGAAAGCAACTTCTTCATCGAAAAATAGGCTGCAGTGTCTTCTTTCAGAATAGTAAAAACATCAGCCTCAAGAATAGCTTGGTTGACTTGTTGAAGAAGTTGGTCGATAGAAGTAAGAGGGGAATTATCCTTCGTTTGGCTCGAATCCTCAGATTGATTTTTGCTAGAAGAAGAATCCCGTTGAGCTAGCATTAACTTGATATATTTAAGGAGATTGCTTCTTTTCATTTCTTCTTTCTGTCCCTCAGTCAAAATTGGAGGATCTGGGTGTTTAGTGAAAATGGTTCCAGCAGGAACGGGAATTTCCACCTCCTCTTGCATAACCTCATCTTCCTCACCATCTGCAAAGTAATGACTCACAGTATGTGCTTCGCTTTCCTCGTCGGATTGATCAGCAAAATGCACCTTTCAGGGAGAAGAGTCACTAGGAATTTCGATAATAGGCATTTCGACCGCTTGTTCGCGTTAAAAAGTGACGCGCGAGGGAATCGAATCTGAATTCAGATTCTCTAGCTCGAAACAATTTACTCTTTTGATTTGTTTATAAAGATGCCGCAAGCATCAAGCTTTATTTTTTCCAACACAAGAAAAATGATTATGAAAAAGGGGAGAGCTGCAATACCCTCAATTGATATGATATGCATTATGAGTAGCGCGAAATAGACGCAACGCATTGGGGAGATTCCGGGCAAGGGGGTTTGTTATATAAAGGTAATAGATGTGGTACCCTAAATATATATAGTTATCTATAGCTTTATATATGAATATGTTTGATATGTTTGTGTGTTTTAATTGCTATTTCTATTGTTGGGAAAGTTTCTCCTTTGGATTTTAAGAAGGATAGATTATGTGGGATCCTAGGTTTTGTTATTATTGTGCTCGCAAAGATCATTGGGATCTTCGCATATCCCTTAATGGGAATCGAGCATTTGTAGCTCGGATCTAAAGGAACTATGGTTTATTTGGTTTGAGAAAGTTTTACAAGGATGAGACTAATTCTATTTCATCACATACATTTTGAAAGGATTGATTGATTGAATCTTTCATCGTAAGTTATAGGTGTTTTGCTTGAGTGTACAAGCGTTACCACTTACGAGTTTAAGAAAGATGTTTTAAAAAATGATTGAATCTTTTAATTGTAAGCATTGGGTGTTTTGCTTGAGTGTACAAGCGTTACCACTTACGATTAAGAGATGTTTTTGTTTGAAGGGTGTTTGAAAAGTATTTGATTGTATGTGATGTGATAGATGAGATACTTCTTCCATAGAGATGATAAATGTCTAAATCTCAAGGAGAAATTGATTGGATTAGGGGGATGCTTTTAAGAAGCCCGGGGGTCCTTGTATTGTAAGCCCAAGAGGAGGCATTCCGAGGGTCATCGAGGGTCCTTGTATTGTTAGCCCAAGAGAAGACATTTTGAGGGTCATCGAGGGTCCTTGTATGAAGCTCAAGAGGAAGATATAGGGTATGGCTGGCTTTGGCTTTAAGAGTGGTTTCACCGGGAAACCATCCTCTTAGGATTAAAGAGTGATTTCACCGAAATCATACTCTGGTTCTATCCTAGCTGGTGATTCTTTGTATTGGAAGCCCAATAGGAGGTCATAAGAGATTTCTGGTCTCTTTCTTGTTTGATGCCCAAGAGAAGGCTAAACTCAACGAGGAGTTCTTTTGAACGAAGCCCAAGAGGAGGCGACTCAAGGGTGTTGTCTTATATGAAGCCTAAGCGGAGGCTAAACTCAGTAAATGAGTTTTCTTATATGAAACCTAAGAGGAGGCTAAACTCAGATGAATGAGTTTTCTTATACAAAGCCTAAGAGGAGGCTAAAGGGTACCTAGTTGTTAGACTAGTTGTTATGTTATAACTGAACAATTATATGAACAAGTGTGTGATATGTATTCACAGGAGTTTATGAAGGAAATATAAACAAGTGTATAAAACGAGCGTTTAAAGCAAGTGTAACTTGATTATTTACGAGTCTGAATGTGTACAAGGGAATGAATATGTACACGAAGGTGTATTTATGTACAAGGAAATGAGTATGTACATAGGAAGGTTGGGACTTACACCGTAAGGGAGGCCCATTGATTTAAGAGGAGTTTCACCGGGAATAATTCTTCTCTTAATACCAATGGTATCGGTGTATAGACAAGCGAATGAAAATAAACGAACAAAATTTGTTTATGCTTGAATATTTACAAAGATGATTGTATATGTACAAGGAAAATTGAATATGTACATAAAAGGATTGGGACTTACACTGTGAGGGAGGCCCATGATCAATTAAGAAATTCGAGGAAAAAACTAATTCGGTTTTATCTTCAAATCAGATCGATCATGGAAAAGGTGTGTAAGTTTGATGAAAAGTTTTGAAAAGGTTTTAAAATGATTTTGAAAAGTGAAGTATATTCACAAGAAGTTTTGAAAAGATTTGAGTTTTGAAAGTTTGAAAGAAAACATCTTTGAAAAGTATTAAGAATACTTAAAATGTTTCATTTTTGACTTAATAAAAATATAATCAAAAGAAAATATTTTTGGATTTTTTTGACATAATCATAAAATAGGTATATTGAATGACAAGTATGCAAAAAATCATCTCAAAATGAGAAGTTTTGATTGGTTTTTGAAGTTTGATAGAAAAGGTGAAGAAAACAAGTGGTAAAAATTTGATTTTGGTCCTAAGGAGGTTTGAACTCATGACCTTTGGCTTGGAATTGAAAAGTTTATCACTAAGCCAAGTGTTTATCTTGTTATTTACACGCTTCCAATTGATTATATTTAAAAACAAGTCTTTGAAATGTTTAAAAAATGAAGGAATGTGAAAAAATGACAAAATGGTCTCAGGGGGATTCGAACCCAGGACCATAGGCAAGGCAAGGAAACATGAAAAACGTGCTGGCAACCGCTGGGGCGGAATACATCCGTTCATTTATTTACTTCCATGTTATAATATTATAAACGAATCATTTGAATTTCTGGAAAAAACCAAAAACACGCGCGCAATGTTCTTTTTCTTCCTCAATCCTCATCAATCCATAGATTCCTCATTTCTTGATGAAATTAAAAGTTGTAAACATCAATCTTGCTCGATTTTTAACCAGGAACACGATGGTGATGATTAATTTCATTTATTTTCAGTTTAAGATGGTTAATTTGAAACGTGACCAGATGAACCCTAATTCTTAAGAATCAACATGAAATCATGTATGGTTATGGAATTAAGCAATTGATTGAGGGTTAATGATCAGTGAAGGTGCAGAAACAAAATGCCCAAGCAGTTTTTGAACTGGAAGTTAGAAATTATAAAGTTCAACGTTCAAGTTCTTACCTCTTCAAACTGAAATCGAAATTCCTTTTAGAGTGTTTCCAGTTGTATTTTGATGATGGCTATAGCTTCACTGGACCCTATGAAAGGTATATGGATGCTTAGCTTGAATTGAAATGGCCTGGATCGTTCCACCCAAGTCCAACTGCAATTTCTTGAAGTGAGTTCTGATTTTGATGTTGGAGATGTTACAGGTCAGGGATAATGATCTGGATCACTTATATGAAGTATGTGGATGATGTTTGAAGTGTTAAACCTTAGCTAGCTCGAGCAAATTAACAGTTTGGATGTTAAGGCACAAATTGCAAGCTTTTGGTTTTTTGATTATGTTTTTGAGTTTAATCAATTCTTATGTTGTTTTTAATTTTTAGACAAGTTCTATTTAGTGTTTAGAACATGTTAGACACCTAATTTCTCTCAGATTTTGCAAGATTTGCAAATTGCAAAAATCCCTCACTTTGAACTATGAAACTTGAAACTTAAGCAAGAAAGAAGGAAAACTTAATTTTGGATAGCTTTGGTGTAGTTTGGAAATGAGGAAATAACCTCTATTTATAGGCCAATAATTTTGAATGATTTGGCAAAGATACCATTGAAGGAAACTTGCAACTTGGTTAAGAGGTAATAATGGAATCTTTTGCATTTAATGCAAAAGTTACTTTCTTAACCATGGTTAAGTTTTCCTCTTTGATTCAATACACTTCTCAATCATTCAAACTTATATTTATCAGTTATAACACACCTCTAATTGATGACAAGGCTTCTAGAAGGAGAAATTGCAAAAATGACCTATAATTTTGAAGCATGTACTTGAAATTCCATGGTTTTTGAGCTCTATGTTTCAAAATCAAAAGTATAGCTAGAAAAAATGTTTTTGCAAGTTCTTGGACATTTTGGAAAGCTTGTAACAAGGGATACAACTTTCATGTTTTGAGTTTTTTCTGAATCCAAATGGATCTAGGTGAAAAATATCCATGAAAGTAGGAAAAAATCATGTTTCTTAACACTTAAATTTTTTTCTAAGTGTTAGAAAATTTTCAAATCTTGACTTTTTGTTGACTTTTTCACATTTCTTGATTTTTTATGATCATGATGGATCATTTGAAATTTTTTTATGATGGAAAAAAGTTTGGTCTTGCAAAAGTTGACCAAAAGTCAAAGTTTGACTTTTCAGAGCAGATGAATTTTTATCAGACGATTCAGAATTTGTCTGATGAAGAAACATGGATTTTTGTGATGTTTTGAATCAAGAAATTAGGTGAAGATGTTGCATTGAAGATGTTAAGATCAATCTCCAAGCAAATAGATCATTCATTGATCAGAAAATCAATGATTCACTATCCTCGATAAAAACCCTAATTGGTCGATTCATGATAGATCATGAGAAAAAATTGGGAATCTGAAGATCAAATGTTGATGATTGATTAATATAGGTCAATTGAGGTGATTGGAAACTCAAACCCTAATTGATCACATCCTGAACAGATGAAATTTTGAAGAAACCCTGACTTTGACTTCTAGAAGTCATGCACGATCTTTTCTATTCTGAAATTGTTAGTGATGCAGTGATGCATATGTGAGGTGGTATATTAGGTCAAAAATTGGGGTATGACAGATGCCCCTATTTAAGTTTCTTTAACCTGAGATATGAAGATGAATATCTTCGTCTTGATAGGTGTGAAGAGACTTAAATATCAGAATACGCAAATTTTGGACCTAAGATACCAAAAAATGCGACTGATGCAAAATGGTTGCAAAAAGTTCACCCAGGAGATATCAAAGAATGATATGCTGGGGAAAGATTGTGAGGATGACTCAATCTGTCTAAGAAAGGAGAATCCTGTTTTTTGGGAAACAAGCAATATGTTTCACTGGGAAAATAGATTCACGAAGCATGTGAATATTTGTTTCGTTTTGGGAAACGAGGAGATTACCTTCTGTCAGCGTTGTGACAATGTTTAAGGTATTGAGTTCTGAAGAAATTACCAATTCTCAGCAAAGTGATCACTATAACAAGGTAATTCTTGAGAAAATTACTGAGTATTCAGCCTTGTGAATAACAGCCGATGATGGAAATAGATCTCAAATGAGTTTCTATTTTCACAACTACAATCTTGCCAGGGATCTCTCTTTGAGAAGATGCAGACATTTTGATTGAAAAGACACAGGTTTTCCCTTTTTTAGACAGAAAGACAACTGTGGGGATTTCTTGAACTGTCATGATTTGAACTTGCTGAGAAGAACAATCATTTTATGACAAGTTTCGAGATGAAAAAGAAATAAGCAGCTCGGATGTCGAGGCTATTGCTTATTGTTTGTAGGTAGATTTTTCTATGAAATCTAATCCTGAATCGATCAAAGACGAGGTTCTATCCAGGAATGAACTGGAAAGAAAAGGTCAATCAAGACTTCGTTCCCAATGAGGAATGATCCCAGTTGGGTAACAGGAGAGGAAAAATGTATTTTTCTGCTTGGGATAATCTACCGGAGAGATGACATACCCACATTTGTTTTTGGGAGTAAATGCAACCTAAACCAGTGATGTTGAAGCAAACATTTGAGAAATGCAGGAATGCATTAATGATGCTATTATGTATGAATGATGAATGTCATATGCATGCTGACGATACTTGATAAGACAACAAAGAGGTATTTGGGAAAAGGACTACGTCACAGTTCAAACAAATACTCAGCAAAATCTGCAGTCATGGTGTAGACATTTACTAATGATGACTCTGAGTTGCATGCTTTAAACTTTTCTGAAAAAGGCATTTCTATGGCAACCTTGTTAGGGATTCTTTTTGGATAAGAATACCGTCCTTTGATGATCTCTTTTTTGAGGAGAAGAAGACTTATTTAGCAGCTGTTTTATCCTTCAGAGATCAAAACACTCATGGAGAAAACTGTTGAAGTTCTTTCTGTGTTCATAGTTCAAAGGAAAATTTCGCTTTTATTACAAAATTTTGAAGTAATTTTCACAAGAAAAAGAGTTATTTTGCAAAACAGAATAAAGCAGGAATTGCAAACAAATGGGCACAAGGCTCAAATTTTATTGATAAAATGGTAATCAGCCAAAGGCGTGATTCCATGGACTATTTACAAAAGTTGGAAATGATAGTTTATTGGGAAAAGGCTACATTGAAAGCAATAACCACTATTATCCCTAACAACTTTGAATTCCAAATGTGCTTATTGCTTTAGAAGATTTGATTGAAGATCCATTGATGGAAGATTCTTCAGATTGACGAAGTACAGACTTATGCAGTTACTTTGTCATTTTGATCCTTAATTTTTGCATAGATTGCCTTTTTCAGGTTTTCAATCTATCAGGATAATTTCTGTTTATTGTCTCTAATTTTTGCATGGATCGCCTTTTCAGGTTTTCAGTCCACCTAGATGCTCATTTTTGCCTAAGCCGCCCTTTTCGGGTTTTCGACTTACCGAGCTGTTCTTTTATTTTTTAGACAAAGTATTTCTTGACTGCATCAGCATTCACAGGATGCGGGAGTTCATCACCGTCCATGGTTGTGAGAGTCATAGCACCGCCAGAAAAGCTTATTTTGACGATGTATGGGCCTTCGTAATTAGGAGTCCACTTGCCCCTAAAATCTGGTTGAAAAGACAGAATCTTTTTAAGCACGAGGTAGCCTTCTTGGAATTCACGAGGTCGAACCTTTTTGTCGAAGGCTTTCTTCATCCTTCTTTGATATAGTTGTCCATGACACAGTGCGGTCAGACGTTTTTCTTCGATTAAGTTCAGCTGGTCGTATCTGCTTTGACACCATTCGGCTTCAGATAACTTATCTTCCATAAGAACTCTCATTGACGGAATCTCAACTTCTACGGGGAGCACTGCTTCCATGTCGTATACTAGAGAAAAAGGAGTTGCCCCTGTTGATGTTCGTACTGAAGTACGATACCCATGAAAAGCAAATGGCAGCATTTCGTGCCAGTCTTTCATCATTTTGTTATTTAAGTTCGATCCATTATCTGTAATGATCTTACTTGGAACTCCATATCGGCAAATGAGGTTAATCTTGATGAACCTCACAACGACTTGTCTTGTAACGTTGGTGTAAGATGCTGCTTCGACCCGTTTGGTGAAGTAATCAATAGCCACTAGAATGAAGCGATGTCCGTTGGACGCTTTTGGTTCGATCATCCCAATCATGTCGATGCCCCACATTGAGAAAGGCCATGGAGAGGAGAGAACGTTGAGTAGAGTCGGTGGCACATGGATCTTATCTACGTAGATCTGGCACTTGTGATATCTCTTGACGTGTTTAAAGCAATCAGATTCCATTGTTATCCAATAGTATCCTGCTCTCAAGATCTTTCTGGACATTGCATGCCCATTTGAATGGGTTCCAAAGGACCCTTAATGCACTTCGTGAATTATCATGTATGCTTCGTGTCTATCCACGCATTTGAGCAGGACCATGTCGAAGTTTCTTTTGTATAGCACATCTTCATTCAGGAAGAAATTTCTAGAAAGCCTCCTTAGAGTTTTCCTATCTTTGTGCGATGCCCCGAGTGGGTACTCCTGAGTTTGAAGGAAGCGTTTGATGTCGTGGAACCACGATTTATCATCGAAGACTATTTCAGTTGCAAACACATATGCAGGTCTTTCAAGGCGTCTGATACGGATCTTAGGCATATCATTCCAATTGTTGACTTTGAACATGGAAGATAGAGTAGCCAAGGCGTCTTCCATTCGATTCTGATCTCGAGGGATATGATGCAATTCGACCTTGTTGAAGAAAGTCAACAAACGTCTTGCATAATCTCTGTAGGGAATCAAACCAAGATGATGAGTTTCATACGTGTCTTTGATTTGATTGATCACAAGGGCTGAATCTCCATATATGTCAAGGATCATGATCCTCAAGTCGATGGCTTCTTCGATACCCATGATACAAGCTTCATATTCTGTGATGTTGTTGGTGCAATCAAATAGTAATCTGGCAAAAAACGGGATATGAGAACTGTCATACCCCAATTTTTGACCTAATATACCACCTTACATTTGCATTACTGCATCACTAACAGTTCAAAACAGAATAAATCGGGTGTGGCTTCTATAAGTCAAAATCTGGGTTTCATCAATTTTTCATCTGTTCAAGAGGTAATCAATTAGGGTTTGAGTTTCTACTCACCTAAATTGATCTATCTTAATCAATCATCCACAGTTGATCTTCAGATTCCCAACTTTTCCTCATGATCTATCAAGGATCGACCAATTAGGGTTTTCATCGAGGATAGGGAATCACTGACTTTCTGATCAATGAATGACTTTTTTGCTTGGAGATTGATCTTTATATCTTCAATACAACGTGTTGACCTAATTTCTTAATTCAAAATATCACAGAAGTTCACATTTTTCATCAGTCAATTTCTGGATCATCTAATGAAATTTCATCTGCACTGAAAAGTCAAACTTTGACTTTTGGTCAACTTTTTCAAGATAAAACTTTTTCAATTATCAAAACACTTCAAATGATCCATCATGATCATAAAAAATCAAGAAATATGGAAAAGTCAACAAAAACTCAAAATTTTCAAGTGTTAAAAATTTCATGTTTTTTCCTACTTTCATGGTAATTTTTCACATAGTTCTATTTGGAATTAGAAAAAACTCAAAACATGAAAGTTGTAGCCCTTGTTACAAGCTTTCCAAAATGTCCAAGAACTTGCAAAACCATCTTGTCTAGCTATACTTTTGATTTTGAAACATAAAGCTCCAAAAGCCATGGATTTCAAGTTCATACTTCAAAATTATAGGTCATTTTTTGCATTTTCTCCTTCTAGATGCCTTGTCATCATTTAGAGGCAGCTAGTAACTGATAAATATCAGCTTGAATGATTGAAGATAGGATTGGATCAAAGAAGGAAACTTAACCATGGTTAAAGAAAGTAACTTTTGCATTAAATGCAAAAGATTCCATTATGACCTCTTAACCAAGTTGCAAGTTTCCTTCAATGATTTTTGCCAAATCATTCAGTTTTCTTTGCCTATAAATAGAGGTCATGTTTTCAAATTGAAACTACACCAAAGCTATGCAAGATCAAGCTTTCTCTCTTCTTTCTTGAATTTCAAGTTTTATGGTTCAAAAGTGAGAATTTTGTATTTTTCAAATCTTGTGAAACACTATGAGAAACTTGGTGTCTAACATGTCTTAAACATCAAATACAACTTGTTTGAAGCTTAAAATCAACTTAAGAACAACTAAAAATCAGAATCATTGTTCAAATTTCCAAACTTGCAAAAAACTGCCTTAACATTCAAACTGATAATTGGCTCGAGCTAATCTTGATTTTATCATTTGAACATCATCCACATGCTTCATATAAGTGATACAAAACATCTTCCTTGAACTGTAACACCTTCAAGCTCGAATTCGAAACTCATGCCAAGGAACTGCAGTTGGACTTGGTCAGAGTAATCCAGGCTATTTTAAAGCAAACATAGCACTTCCACACGTTTCATGAGGTCCACTGGTGTTATAGCAATCATCAAATCAACTCTATAACACCTCCTTCGAAGAATCAAAGTCCAGCTTCAAGAGGTAAGAACTCGAACTTTGAACTTCATAATTTCTAACTTCCAGTTCAAAAATGGCTTGGCCGTTTTGTTTCTGCACCCTCACTGATCCTTAACCCTCAAACAATTGCCTGATTCCATGGCCATACACGATTTCACATTGATTTTTAGGAATTAGGGTTCTTCGTGTTTCTGGAGAATGTAATCATCTAAAACTAAAAATAAATGAAATTAACCAGCACCATCATGTTCCTGGTTAAATTTCGAGCAAGTTTGATGTTTACATCATTCATTTTCATTGAGAAACGAAGAATCTGGGATTGGATGAAGGATCGAGGAAGAGGAAGAACAGTTCGCACGTGTTTTTGTTTTCCAGAAATTCAAATTTCATTTTATAATATAATTAAATAGAGTAAGTTATATAAACGGATGTATTGCCGCCCCAGCGGTTGCCAGCTCACTCTTAAGTCACTTGCCTTGCCTTGCCCAATGGTCCCGGGTTCGAATCCCCTTGGGACCATTTTGTCAAAATTTTTTGCTTTTCCTTCACATTTTTTTCAAACTTTAACACTTTCAAAACCCAATAAAAACTCCTCATTTTGAGGTGATTTTTTGCACACGTGTCATTTAACATACCTATTTTAGGAACATGTCAAAAAAATCCAAAAATATTCTCTTTTGATTATATTTTTATCAAGCCGAAAACGAGACATTTTAAGTACTTTTCAAAGTACTTTTCAAAGACATTCTTTCAAACTTTTGAAACTCGAATCTTTTCTAAACTTCTTGTGGGTATATTTCATCTTTCAAAAACACTTTCAAGATCTTTTCAAAACATTTCAAAACATACTTACACACCTTTTTTCCATGATCGATCCGATTTGAAGATAAAACCGAACCCGTTTTTCCTCGAATTTCTTAATCGATCGTGGGCCTCCCTCACGGTGTAAGTCCCAATTCTTTTTATGTACATAGTTATTTCCTGGTACATATCCAATTCTTTTATGTACATATCAATTTTACTTGTACATAATACAAGCATCTTTGTAAATATTCAAGTATAGCAAACTTTCGTTCGTTATTCACTTGTTTATACACCAATTCCATTGGTATCAAGAGAGGAATTATTCCCGGTGAAACTTCTCTTAAACCAATGGGCCTCCCTCACGGTGTAAGTCCCAACCCTCCTATGTACATACTCATTCCCTTGTACATAAATATCCATTCGTGTATATATTCATTCCCTTGTACACAATCAAACTTGTAAATAATCAAGTTACGCTCGTTTTAAACGCACGTTTTTTACACACTTGTTTATATTTCCTTCATAAACTCCTGTGAATAAACATTACACATTTGTGAATAAACTTCATATATTTGTTTATATAACTGTCTAGTTATAACATAACAAACTAGTCTAACAATTAGATCCCCTGCAGAGTTAGCCTCCTCTTGGGCTTTGTACAAGATAACTCATTCATCTAAGTTCAGCCTCCTCTTAGGCTTCATATAAGAAAACTCATTTACTGAGTTTAGCCTCCGCTTAGGCTTCATATAAGACAACACTCTGTCATACCCCAAAATTTGCCCTCCATCTACTCAAAAGATTTCATACATCTATGCTCAAGGATTCCTCAAGAGTTGATCAGACAAACTCTCTCCTAGACAATCAACCCAAACTAGGGTTTGGTATCTCTCAAGTCGAGGTGGATTTCCAACATCTCCAAAGGCCTCCATGCCTCCTCATATGCTTCAAAGATTCTCCATGTCAAGTTTCAAGCTTCACAAGTCAAGTTTCCTCAGACAATTGCTCAGATGGTTGAAAATCGGGTGTATTGGACAAAAAGTCAACTATGGTCAACATACAGTCAAAACTTCTGATTTTTGGTCAACATCCTCATTTTGAAGTTACATTCATCATTTGATCAAGGGTTGATCATGATTCATCAAGAAAACTCAAAATTTGCCCAAAAGTCAAACTTTCTAAATTAGGGTTTCTAGATGAAAAGTCAACTGAACTTTGACTGATCATAACTTTCTCATACTTTCTCAAAAAAATTTCCACCACCTCTTGTTTTGAAGGAAATTCAATTCTCTACAATTTCATGTCTCACAAGAATGTCCAAAAAATGCTTCATTTGAGAGGTATAGCTCAAAACATTACAGGTCATTTTCAAAGTCAACAAAAAGTCAACTTTTTGTTTTGAAGATATATTGAGCATGGTAACTCCAATTGAGATGAGACCAAAGACATTGTTTAGAGGACTCTTAGAGCTTTCCAAAAAGTCCAAGAACACTCAAAAATGTGGAAAATTGAGCAAGTTACACCATTCACAAGTTGGGCAATTTTGGAAGAATGCACAAAGAGAGATACTTCAAAAATCAAATCTTTTGCAAATGGGCCTATTTTTTCTTCATCCTAACTTGTTCCTCATGCAATTAGGAATATCCAAGCCCAATGCCACGAATTTTTGATTTATTTTTCTATTTAATTTGTAATTTATTTATTTAAATGCAAATTAAATCTTAAAATAAATTATAAAATCAAAATTAATTGGAAGATTGATTTTTATTGCTTTCTTGTGTTCCAATCAACCCATAAATGCCAGCAATTTCGAAATTAGATCAAATTTGGCAAGATTGGATTGAAATTGGACAAAATTTGAAAATTTGATTTCATGAGAATATCAAAATTTGATTTCCATTGAATGTTGATCAATTCTTTCCAAAAACCATTCCAAATCCATCCAGTATAAATATATGGTGCATACCTATCAAGAGAGGAAAAAATTGCTCCAGAAACCCTAACCTAAAATCAAAATTTCGTGTTCTTGAAGCAACTTGCAATTCTAGTTCCAGCCATCCACAACCGATTTTGAGGATTCCATTGCATTCCTTGAGGTCTTTAGAGTCGATCCAGACTCTTATATCATTCAAAAACATCAAGAATCGAGCAAATCAGATTTCGGTTTGTCAAACTTTTTCCAAATTCGATTTCTAACATTCATGCATTATTAACTTGTTTTGATTGTTTGTTTGTGATTAGAATCAAGTTTCCAAACTTTCTGGGAAATCCAATTGAATTTCCATGGCCGGAATCGTGTTTCACCATGATTAGGGTTTATAAGCTCGATTTAGGGTTTGGCTTATTAGGAAAAATTGGACAACGAGACCCATACTGTGTTCTAATGCTTCAGGAATCGAACCATGCCTTTAGAATTAATTTATATTGTGTATTTGCGTTTATTTAGCGGGCACAGCGTCAAGAAAGACCGACGCTAGCTTCAAATATTTAAAACGAAGAAGATGATGAATTGGCGGGATGAAGGCGTGAAGTGACGTGTTATTTTCAAATCGATCTGTTTCAAACACGCGTTGGCTCATTGGTCAAGCATGTGGATCTTAAGGTTTGAAAGGGATGTCCCTTCGATTCTGGTTCGTATAATCCCTTTTTCACTTTTACAAAACTCTATTTTCCTATTTTCTAATTATTTCAATATTTTCATTCAATTTTAATTCTTTTCATTTTTTATTCTGCATTAAAAATTACCAAAACATTTTTCTTTTTACATTATTTTCATAAAACCTTTATTTAATTTAATAAATTAAAAATATAATTTTTGCATGCATATTTATTTTATTTTTATTTTAGCATTTAAATCACTTTTAATTGCATTTTAATTATTAAATCTTTTCTAAAAAATCCCAAAAAATTATTTTAACTTATTTATCTTATTTCCAGCATGTATTAATTTTTCCATATCAAAACTTGCATTTTTCTAACATTTTTTCTCTTGTTTGATTCATATTGCATTTTCCGATTTTCTTATCCTTTCACAGGTTGATCCGATTCAGACGATTCTTCCGTTTTTATTTTACTTTTCAATAATGTAATTGATCATGGGTTGTAATAGTTTAATTTAGGACTTTTACTTTCCGCACTCCTAATTATGTATCTGCCCCAAAGCCATGTAATAGCGTAGGTTTACCTTCCGCATTTTACATTCCGCATTTTAATTTCGCACCCTATAAATGTTAGTAACTAGGCGTGTATGGCAAGATAATAATTGGACATAGCTCACACTAATCTTCAAGATAAAAATCTGAATTTGACACACTTCTCTCACACGCACCCTTAGGTAATTCTCTCGATGCCTTTCGATTCAAAATGGTCATGTTCCTCGAACGTAGAGTATTCTAGCACCGCTGTTGTCCAAACAAATCATCATAGTCCCTTCGATACAAAGATCATAAGACCCACGATGTCGCCCGAATACATAATCTTGACCCTCGATTGTCGCCACGAAAATGATGATAGTCCTTCGATATGTGCTAGGATACTTCCTACAAGTTGCTTTCTATGACCATCCGATGTCCCTTCGAATGTCCCGCTTACATCCAATGAATGGAGCTACCTACTAACTAATGGTATGGTTAGCGCTATTCTAAAGGAATGTAGAAGTACAACAAAACGACCAATTCTGAGTGGGTAAATAAGTCTCTTAGTTGCTTGCTCTATCAAATGCTTTCCACACCACACACTTTTTTCAAAGTTCAAATTCTTTTCAAAACGAAACATTTCCGAACACCTTGTATACACTCCTACATGAGTCATTACAAAGTCAAAGCGAAATGCCTTTTCAAAACATTTTTGTCAAACACACAAGAAAGCAATTTTAAAAAAGTGATCTAGAGCAACTAAGAGCCCGTAGAATAAACTGCGGATGGAAAGGGGTGCTAATACATTCCCTTTTCATAACCATTCTCCGAACTCGAATCTAACGAAGGTCTTTTTCTTACTTTTACCTTCCCTTAATTGGATAAAATAAAAGTCGGTGGCGACTCTTGCTATCCGCACATTTGGATACAAAATCCTACAAAGTCGGTTCACCGATCACACACTCCCTCGAGTCGACCTCCTCTTGGGCTTCGCTCAAAAGAACTCCTCGTTGAGTTTAGCCTTCTCGGCATCAAACAAGAAAGAGACCGAAATCTCTTAACCTCCTATTGGGCTTCCAATACAAAGAATCACCCGCGCTAGGATAGAACCCTGAGAATATGATTTCCCGGTGAAATCGCTCTTGAAATCCTAAGAGGATGGTTTCCCGGTGAAATCACTCTTAAAGCCAAAGTCAGCCATACCCTATAGCTTCCTCTTGAGCTTCATACAAGGACCCTCGATGACCCTCGGAATGCCTCCTCTTGGGCTAACAATACAAGGACCCATGGGCTTCTTAAAAGCATCCCCCTAATCCAATCAATTTCTCCTAGAGATTTAGACATCTATCATCTCTATGGAAGAAGCATCTCATCTATCACATCACATACAATCAAATCTTTTTTCAAACTCTTTTCAAATAAAAACATCTCTTAATCGTAAGTGGTAACGCTTGTACACTCAAGCAAAACACCCAATGCTTACAATTAAAAGATTCAATCGTTTTTCAAACATCTTTCTTAAACTCGTAAGTGGTAACGCTTGTACACTCAAGCAAAACACCTATAACTTACGACGAAAGATTCAATCAATCAACCTTTCAAAATGTATGTGATGAAATAGATTAGATACATTTTTCATTAAGATGACATCTGTCTTTGTCTCTTAATAACATCTCGTTGCTTCCACTAGCATAAGTGGGAACTACGATTGCTCTGACTTTCCCAACATCCCTTTGAGAATACGTAGGCACAAGGTCTCATCCTTGGCGAGCAAATTTCTTTATCCCTCAAACCAAACAAACCATAGATCCCTTTAGATCCGAGCTACAAATGCTCTGATTCCCATTAAGGGATATGTATGCAGAAGATCCCAATGATCTTTGCGAGCACAATAATAACAAAACCTAGGATCCCACATAATCTTCTTTTCTTAAAATCCAAAGGAGAAACTTTCCCAATCATAGAAATAGCAATTTAAAACACACAAACATATCAAACATATTCATATATAAAGCTATAGATAACTATATATATTTAGGGTGCTCCATCTATTCCCTTTATATAACAAACCCCTTGTCTTAATCTCCCAATGCGTATGCCTAGTTCACGTTAGTCGTAATGCATATCAAATCAATCGAGGGTATTACCCCTTTTCATAATCATTTTTCTTGTGTTGGAAAAAATAAAGCTTGATGCTCATGTATCTTTATAAACAAATCAAAGAGTAAATCGCTTCGAGCCGTAGAATCTGAATTGATTCGATTCCTCGCCACTTTTAACGCGAACAAGAACACTCGGGAGTGATGATGATTGCCCCAATTCCATTTCCAAAAACATTAACTGCTCCATCAAAGATTAAGCCCCATCTAGATTCTGGATCAGGACCTTCTTCAGGTAGTGGTTTGTTACAATCTTTCATCTTCAGGTAGTGGTTCATCGAACTTGAGAGATTGGTATTCGTTGATCGGTTGATAAGCCAAGTGATTGGCGAGAATGCTTCCTTTGACCGCTTTTTGAGCACGGTACTGGATGTCATATTCAGATAATAGCATCTGCCATCGAGCAATTCTTCCTGTTAAGGCAGGCTTTTCAAAGACGTACTTGATGGGATCTATTTTGGAGATTAACCAAGTCGTCTGATTGATCATGTACTGGCGGAGACGTTTTGAAGCCCACACCAAAGCACAACATGTTTTCTCGAGCATGGAGTAACGAGTTTCACAATCTGTGAACTTTTTACTCAAGTAGTAAATGGCATGCTCTTTCTTACCGGTTTCATCTTGCTGTACAAGCACGCAGCCCATGGAATCTTCTAGCACGGTAAGGTACATGTCCTAATTCTTAAGAATCAACATGAAATCATGTATGCTTATGGAATTAAGCAATTGATTAAGGGTTAATGATCAGTGAAGGTGCAGAAACAAAATGGCCAAGCAATTTTTTAAATTGGAAGTTAGAAATTATAAAGTTCAAAGTTCAAGTTCTTACCTCTTCAAATTGAAATCGAAATTCCTTTTAGAGTGTTTCTAGTTGTATTTTGATGATGGCTATAGCTTCACTGGACCCTATGGAAGGTATCTGGATGCTTAGCTTGAATTGAAATGGCCTGGATCGTTCCACCCAAGTCCAACTGTAATTTCTTGAAGTGAGTTTCAATTTTGATGTTGGAGATGTTACAGGTCAGGGATAATGATCTGGATCACTTATATGAAGTATGTGGATGATGTTTGAAGTGTTAAACCTTAGCTAGCTCGAGCAAATTAACAGTTTGGATGTTAAGGCACAAATTGCAAGCTTTTGGTTTTTTTATTATGTTTCTGAGTTTGATCACTTCTTACGTTGTTTTTAAGTTTTAGACAAGTTCTATTTAGTGTTTAGAACATGTTAGACACCTAATTTCTCTCAGATTTTGCAAGATTTGCAAATTGCAAAAATCCCTCACTTTGAACTATGAAACTTGAAACTTAAGCAAGAAAGAAGGAAAGCTTAATTTGGATAGCTTTGGTGTAGTTTGGAAATGAGGAAATGACCTCTATTTATAGGCCAAGAATTCTGAATGATTTGGCAAAGATATCATTGAAGGAAACTTGCAACTTGGTTAAGAGGTAATAATGGAATCTTTTGCATTTAATGCAAAAGTTACTTACTTAACCATGGTTATGTTTTCCTCTTTGATTCAATCCGCTTCTCAATCATTCAAACTGATATTTATCAGTTATAACACACCTCTAATTGATGACAAGGCTTCTAGAAGGAGAAATTGCAAAAATGACCTATAATTTTGAAGCATGTACTTGAAATTCCATGGTTTTGGAGCTCTATGTTTCAAAATCAAAAGTATAGCTAGACAAAATGTTTTTGCAAGTTCTTCGACATTTTGGAAAGCTTGTAACAAGGGATACAACTTTCATGTTTTGAGTTTTTTCTGAATCCAAATGGATCTAGGTGAAAAATGTCCATGAAAGTAGGAAAAAATCATGTTTCTTAACACTTAAAATTTTTTCTAAGTGTTAGAAATTTTTCAAATCTTGACTTTTTGTTGACTTTTTCACATTTCTTGATTTTTTATGATCATGATGGATCATTTGAAATTTTTTTATGATGGAAAAAAGTTTGGTCTTGCAAAAGTTGACCAAAAGTCAAAGTTTGACTTTTTAGAGTAGATGAATTTTTATCAGACGATTCAGAATTTGTCTGATGAAGAAACATGGATTTTTGTGATGTTTTGAATCAAGAAATTAGGTGAAGATGTTGCATTGAAAATGTTAAGATCAATCTCCAAGCAAATAGATCATTCATTGATCAGAAAATCAATGATTCACTATCCTCGATAAAAACCCTAATTGGTCGATTCATGATAGATCATGAGAAAAAATTGGGAATCTGAAGATCAAATGTTGATGATTGATTAAGGTAGGTCAATTGAGGTGAGTGGAAACTCAAAACCTAATTGATCACATCCTGAACAGATGAAAGTTTGAAGAAACCCTGACTTTGACTTCTAGAAGTCATGCACGATCTTTTCTATTCTGAAACTGTTAGTGATGCAGTGATGCATATGTGAGGTGGTATATTAGGTCAAAAATTGGGGTATGACACCGCTGTGTTTGGTTTGCCCGCTATAAGATTTTCTGTCGGAGGAGGTGATGTTGCTTGTTGGTCTAGAGCTTCGACCAATGGAGGTGAAGTTGCTTGTTGATCCAAGGCTTCAACAGTTCCTGCGGGAGTAGCAGCAGTGGACGAACCTTTGTTTAAAACAGCTTCGTTTAAACATTCTGGTTGAGAAGAGGCTGCAGGTTTTGAAGCTTGGCCTTGAATGGTGGGAGTATCAGCAGGAGCAAAGGGGACGCTCTGTGTAGAAACAAAGGGTTAGCATAAAGAAGGTTACATGGTCAATATAGAAAAGCATTAAGTGAGATTTACCTTTTGTTCATCAGAAGTTGCATTGCTACCAATGCGTTTTGAAATTACGTTCTTCGTAGATTGAGACTTCGAAGGTCCTTTGGATATAGGTTTGGGAGCAGTTGCAAGTATTTCGCTGCCAGAAGGATTGGCAAATTGAGAGTCTTCGCCAGACTTTTTGGTTTTCTTTTTCTTCTTTTGTTTCAGAGGAGAAATATCTTCATCCTTTTCTGATTCGTTCCCAGCACGGTCACCATCGCGTCTTCGTTTCTTTGGAGACTTGGGAGGTAATCCACTTGCCTGAGAAATGGAAAAGATGATTAGTCAATTTAAAAAAGTAATTTCGACAATAAGAAAGGAGTGAGTGAAGTATTACTTTTTTATTTTTCTTTTTTGGAGATTCATCTTCTTGTTCAAGAGGAGGATTTTCAGTAGTGGTCATTGGCGATTTCGAAGTAGAGGTTGAGCCTACCTTGGGTACAACTTTATCCTTCTTCAAGGATTTCAGATTAACAGCTGAAAAGAATTTGAAACAGTTAAGTTTAAAACAAATTTTAGAAAGAATAAGGGAACTTCGAATTTCTTCAGTTCCGCACCTTCGCCGTTTCGAGACGTGATAGACATGGCTGACAATTCATAGCGAAGGTGCCCCCTGAAATTGTCTAAATTATGTTTAGCCCACTTATCCTTTGGGCAGGTTTTTTGGCATCATTTTCGTATCTACGAAGAATGTCCCTACAAACCAACCACCAGGGATATGGTGGAAAAAAGGCCAAAGCCAGCTCTAAAGTAGGTAAGTTTGGAAATTTTTGTGGCTGATGTTTAAAAGCCCACCAATACCTATCTTCAGGTTTTACATAAGGAGGAAATCGAATTTTTGAAAGTTGTTTTTCAAATTTTTCTTTCAAAGTTCTTGTTGCGTCGCAGACGGTTCGATGTATCTCCATAGGACTATAGACAATTTCGAAATATTTTTTAAAGGCTCGAATTTCATTGACATGAGTAAGTCTACCTTTTTTGACATGCTCCTGCACAAGGGAAAAAGATGTCGTCAGTTGTTGTTGAATTTGGATGGTGCTAAACATATCGTTCGAGTAATAGTTCATCCACCAAGTATAGAAATCTTTTTTCATATAAAAGGAAGGAGTAAAGAAGATTAGTGAAAAGTCAGCAAAGCCAGCATATTGCTTCTATCGAGTTTCAATTTCTTTGAAAGAGTAAGGTACCCCTGCCAGATATATCTCCCTTTTCTTGTTAAAGAGAGGTTCAGGTAGAATTTGGCATAGGCCGAATTGACGGGCTACGAAGTTGGGTTGATAAGCGAGGATACAAACTTGGCTCTTCACAGCCGTGATCCTAGAGATGATGAGCCTAGGATTCAAAAAGGCACACCAAATGTCCCTGATTACCACTTCTTCGATGGCTTGTTCGAGGGGCATGGTAAACCAAGTTGGACCACAGTTTCGATTGGCAAAAGGGGCCATTGAAGGATCGAACCTATGCCTCTTAGAAAAAATCATCATGTCGTTAACAAAACATGTCTTGAAATTTTCTCTTTCATCGTTTGGGGTTAGTTTTAACAACCTAGTACCCTCGATGCTGCGATTTACAACGTCAGGATGTTCTTCATGGATAACCCCAAAGGTCGAAAGAGATGGTTCGAAGGTGGCATTTAGCCAAAGTTGCAGTAGCCAGAAGGGACCAGCAAGAAGCAGATTAGTTCCAGCTTCGTAAGTTTTCAGTTTCGAAACTACAACACCTATGCTTTCATATAAACTTGTCAGCAGTAATTCACTGATGCACACCCTTCGACCATGGTGAATTGGTTCGCCAGAGTGATGAACCTGCTAGCAACTTATAGAGACTTGCTGTAGAAGACATATTTTGATAGCCACAGTTCCAGGAAAGCTATATGCTCAACCTCAGAAACTTCTTCTTCAGCAGAGTGGTAGAAATTGATGTACTTCAAAAAGCTGGCATTCTTAACATCGAAATCGATGAGGTTGTCCGCATCCTCATTTGGGTCAAAGGTTTCTCCAATAGGAGAAAGTCCAGTGATAGCAGCGATATCAAAGAATGTAGGTGTTAACATTCCACAAGGGAGGTGGAAGGTGTTGTAGGTGTTATCCCAAAAGTATAAAGAAGCTAGCAAGAAAGGTTGCTATAACTAAATCCTAATTTTGACATTCGAATTAGATTTAGGATGCCTATATTTCCCATTCTTGGGATTTCTTATTTTCAATTTTCGAAAGCCAACCTTGGTATAATTGATCTGATGAGGGACATGAGTGAAAGGGTTTAAAGTTCCCAGTGACGTAACAACAGATTCATCTTCCTTAAGTTTCAGAGGAACAAATTTATTAACAATGGGTTTTGTTTCGGAATAGGTTGGAAAAAATCCCTTTGTCTTTTCCAGGCATTCTGTAGAAATTAAGGGACCCATAACCCCTAGGGTTTTTATCAAGAACAGTAGTAGGAATGATTACCTGGGATGCATAAATGGCCTTCTGTTCTTGAGTGAGTTTGGGAGTTGAGATGAACTCCTGATTATCAAGATTGATAATCTTGCTTGCTGGTTTGAGACTGGAAGAAGGAACTTGTTTAGGTTTTCCAGATTTCTTGGATGAAGGAGATGGCGCTGAAGGAGAAGACATTGTGGAAATCAAATGTTTTTTCTGGAAAAAAATGAGAAATTTGGGTTGTCTGAAGGTTAAGAGAATTTGGAAAAGTTTGATTTGAGAAGATGAAGTGCTTTTATAGCCTTCTTCAACGGTTTAAAAATTTTGACCTTTGGAAAAAAGGTAGAATACGTGTAACTTCCTCATTGGCAAGGAAAGAGGTGGATTTTTAAACTTCCTAGGGAAGTGACATTTTGCTGCTAATTATTAGCTATAACTGCTGTGATTGCACGTTTAAGTATGATGATTGAACACTTACTCTGACGTCGTGTGCAGTATTGTCATCATGAGTTTTGATACTTTCGAAATTGCATGGGTAATTCAAAAACAAGTATTTCTTTATATCTATCGAAATACATGTTCTTGAGGGGCAATTTGTTAGCTGGCAATTTCGAATAAAGAATAATTGGATATCAAAACAATGTTTCGAATAAGCACATAAAGAGGTTGATATTAATAATGAATATTGGTTGGAAATATAGAACCATTATTCTAAAGAACTCTTCGATTTCCAGTGATAGATGATGGATTTCAATTTTAGATTTCTAACATAAGGAGTTCCTTTGTGCGAATGTACCAGAATTGGAAGTGTTTCAAGCAAGTGATTTGGTTCGAATCGAAGAAAACTAGCAACATGCTTCGCTGGCACATGATTCGAATTTCAAATAAGAGCGCCTTTCTTAGAAGACGCGTGGAAGTTAGTAAACGTAAGAAGCCTGCATGCTTCGAACGTGGCATGATTTTAGAGTAGGACCGTTAGGGTCAAGACACTATAAATAGCTGATTTCAAGTTAGATTTAGTGTGTTCATTTCATGTACTAAAAAATCTCAAACACTCAAAATACCGTGATTTAAGGGAAACGAGTCAGAAGACAAAATGTACGTTCTGAACATCATAAGTCTTTATAATTTCAATCCAAGTCTTTTTTATATTTCTTTCACTTTTACAGTATTTCTGCTCTTAGAATATTTCGATTTCCCTTCATGTTCTTATTTTACTTGCCTTTAAACACATTTGTTTCCTCAGAAACTTTACTTTTACTTTGTCCTTTCATTCAAATACTTTCCAGAAATTTTTATATTTTCAGAAACTCTTTATCTGTACATTTCAAGTGTTAAAATCTAAGTTTAATTCGAAGCCTTTTCCTTTATACATTCTATCAGCGTATTTATATAGACAATCTTAGAGAAATGTCTTAAGAATCTTACATTCTACATTCACACACAGTATAAATTTATTAAGATAATGGGTTTGAACATGGAAATAAGTTATGACACATGTGTTCTAGGATCAATCTAGTCGATCATGCAAGTAACCAATAATAATCAGTAAATTGGAAGACTAGCGGTTGTTTACTAGAAATCACTGTAAACACCTGGGTATACAATTTTATGATTAAAATATCTATTTACTTTGTTCATGCCTTTGTGCGCCTTTGTGATGACAAATATATATAGTAGTCAGGAACAAAACACAACACAACAATTTTAGAAACTAAAAACCAATAAGAAGATCTTACAGTATTCTTTGACAACAAGGAATTCACATCCTCGTTACGCCATAACCTACTAGGATCCTTGTTTTCCTCTCTTGATATCTTACCAACGATCTCTCTTCCTATGTCTTGTAGCAAGTCATGCATTCCAATCTTGTTCTTGCTATCAATAGTTACAAGACTTCTTTGAACAAGGACACTTATTCCAATACCTGAGTTATGCCCACATTCTTCCAATATTTTAGTCACGTCTTCTTTGTCCATCCTAATAAGGAAAAAAGAAATATCAAGGAATATTTCTTTCATATCATAATCACTTAAACCATCAAAGTATTGAAGAGTAATTCAATATTCAGAAGCTGCGTCCAAAACTTCTGGTTGCGTTCAGAAGTTCCGATGCTCTGGAGTTGAGTTTGCCAGTGTAGCTGTTAAGTTTAGTTTAAAGGGTAATTTAGTATTTCCTATTTATGTACCTTTTATCTTGGTCACTAAGTTTACTTTATTAGGGCCTATGTGGTAATTTTATCCTTGTATAAATAGACTAGTAGTAGATGTCATTTATAACAATAATCCTTATTTCTTTCATACTTTTGTAGCCGTCATTCTCTTATTATTTTTCCATTATTCCAATCATCTTTGATTCTTGTGCACCAACAAATTGGTATCTAGAGCTCCGGTTAGAAACACAGGGAAACACGAGTGAACATGAGTTTGTGTTGTGTGATTGATTTTGCTTCTGGGTTCACGTTGAATCTTGAACAAGAATCACATTTTTTTTCCTGATTTTGTGGGTTGGGAAACACTGTGTGAGTGAAGATCTGAGTGTACCGTATAAGATAGAAGATGAACGGAAACGACAATATGAGTGCCAAACTTCCAATTTTTGATGGCAAGAACTTGAACAGATGGATGATTCAGATGCGCGTGTTATTTGGGGCTCAAGATGTTCTGGAGCTTGTTACTTATGGGTATATTCCAGTTGTAGAAGATGCAACAGAAGATGAGAGAGAGGCGCAGAGAAACAAGAGGAAGAAAGATCAGAAGGCGTTGTTCTTCATCCATCAGTGTATGGATGTGAACGTGTTTGAGAAGATTGATGATTCGATGAAGTAAAAGGAGGCGTGGGACACACTGGTCAGATGTTACGGTGGTGACGCATCAGTGAAAAAGGTAAAGCTTCAGTCCTTGAGAAAGCAATACGAGAATCTCAACATGAAGAACAGTGAGAAGGTTTCAGAGTATATCTCTAGAGTGATTCTAATCACTAATGAGATGAAGGCTTCTGGAGAAACTCTTTCTGAACAAGTAATCAAAGAGAAGATATTGAGGTCACTTACTCCTCAATTTGATTACATTGTTGTAGCAATAAAACATTCTAAAGATCTGGAAACCATGAGAAAAGAAGAGTTGCAAAGTAGTTTAGAGGCGTGTGAGTTGCGTCTGACTGAAAGAACTTCTGAGAGGGAAGTTGAGCAAGCTCTGAAAGATTCTTTTGTCAAGAAGGACCAGAAGAATTCTTGGTCAGAGGCTAAGAATAGACGTGGTGATAGATTCTAGAAGTCAAAAACCTCAACTTCTGATGAGAAGAAACATAAGAAGGGAAAGGAGAAGAAGAAAGTTCAATGTTACTGTTGTAAGCAGTTTGGCCATTTTGCTAGAGATTGTTGGTCAAACAAAGAAAGGAAATAAGAAGAAGAAAACAGGAGATTCAGATGATGAACTTGTGTTATTGATGGCTTCTGAGTTTGATGGAAGATGTTTAGCAGATTGGTGGTATATGGACACTGGCTGTTCAAATCACTTGACTGGAAACAAGCAATGGCTGATAGATTTTGACTCCAGAAGGAGGAGAAAGATCAGATGTGTTGATGATAAGTACCTTAATTCAAAAGGTATGGGAGATGTCAAAGTCATATTGAAGAATGGGAAGAATGTTCTAATCAAGGATGTTTGGTATGTTCCTGGAATCAAAAGCAATTTGATGAGTATGGGTCAGCTCATTGAGAAAGGTTTCTCAATTGATATGAAAAATAATCTCTTGAAGTTGTATGATTCCAATCAGAAGTTGATTATGCAATCTGAACAGGGAAGCAACAAAACATTCAAGGTGAATGTAGAAACAGCTGAAACAGAGTTTCTGAGTGCATAAGGCTCTGAAAGAGATAGTAAGTTGTGGCACAAGAGATTGGGGCATTTGAACTATATAAGCTCAGGGCATCTAAGATCTAAGAAGCTCGTATATGGAATTCCGAATATTGTGAAGCCCGAGAAGTCATGTGAGGTATGCATGAAAGGAAAGCAACCCAAATTTCCGTTTGTATCAGAAGTTGCTCCAAGAGCAAAACATGATCTGGGGTAGTGTATTATGATGTTTGTAGACCATTTCCAGAACCTTCACTTGGAGGAAATAGGTATTTCATGTCTTTTGTGGATGATTTCACAAGGATGACGTGGGTAACACTCATCAAGTTTAAGAATGAGGTGTTTACAGAATTCCAGAAGTTCAAGGTGAAGGCTGAGAATCAAAGTGGTCAGAAGTTAAAGATTCTCAAAATGGATGGTGGAGGTGAGTATAACTCTACAGAATTCCAGAAGTTCTATGATGAGAATGAAATTGAGCATGAGGTTACTGATCTTTATACTCCTCAACATAATGGTCCTGCTGAATAAAGAAATCGTACTTTGCTTGATATGACGAGAAGTATGCTAAAAGAGAAGAAGCTTCCCCACAACTTATGGGGAGAAGTTGTTGCTACTACAACATATGTGCTCAATAGGTGTCCAATGCAGAAGCTGAAGGTAATTGCTCCTTTAGATAAGTGGACTGGAGAGAAGCAAAGTGTTAGTCATTTGAAGGTTTTTGGTTCTGTGTGTTACAAACACATTCCAGAAGCTAGAAGGAAGAAGCTGGATGATAAAAGCAAAGTGATGTTACTGGTGGGGTACCACAGTACAGGAGCATATAAGCTTTATTGTCCAGAAACTAACAAAGTTGAACTCAACAGAGACATTATTTTGAAAGATTCAGAAGTTTGGGATTGGAGTAAGTCGTAACCAACTTCTGATGTAGAGATAACTTCTAAAGATGAGTCAGAAGTTGTAACTTATGAAGAAGAGTCAGAAGTCGAAATTTCTGGAGAAGAGTCAGACTCAGAAGATGATTTTGAAAACTCTGAAAAAGATGATGATCCAGAATCTGGTGGTGGTCATGCTTCTGGAAGGGAAAACTGTGAAGACGTAGGTTTTGAAGGACAAGCTTCTGGAGATGATCATGTTTCTGAAGGTGGTAATTTTGAGGATAGAACTTCTGGACAAGGTCCAGAAGCTAATGTTGTTCCATCTTCTGGAGAAATTTTAGAACAAGGTCAGAGGCCACAAAGAATTAGAACTATACCTAGAAGGTTTGCATATTTTGACATGTTGTAAGACACCAAAGTTGATTCAGAGGGAGAAGTCATTCAGTGTGTCATGTTGGTAGACTCTGAACCATTGGGTATAGAAGAAGCACTCAAGAAGAAAGTATGGCTGAATTCTATAAAAGAAGAACTTGAGGCAATAAAAAGAAACAAAACTTGGGAGTTGACTAAGCTTCCGAAGAAGAAGAAAGCCATCAACGTCAGATGGGTTTTCAAGGTGAAGCTTAAGCCAGATGGATCAGTTGGTAAGCATAAAGCAAGGCTAGTGGCCAGAGGTTTTTTTCAGAAATCTGGACTAGATTACTTTAAGGTATTTGCACCTGTATCTAGACATGAAACAATCAAGCTAGTGATTTCTCTAGTTGCAAATAGAAATTGGCCTCTGATGCATTTGGATGTAAAGTCAGCATTTTTGAACGGTCCATTACAAGAAGAGGTATATGTATCACTGTCATACCCCAAAATTTTCTCTCCTATTTCTCAAGTCATTTCTCATATCCATACTCAAGGATTTCACAAGGGTTGACCAGACAAACCATCTCCTAAGCAATCAACCCAAACTAGGGTTTGGCTATCCTCAAGCCAGGGCGAGCCTCTAACATTTCCAATGGTCATCATGTCTCATCATATGCTTCAAAGGATCTCCATGTCAAGTTTCCAGCCTTACAAGACAAGTTTCCTCAGACAATTGCTCAGATGGTTGAAAATCAATTGTATTGGACAAAAAAGTCAATTATGGTCAACATACAGTCAAACTTCATAATTTTTGGTCAACATCCATATTTTGAAGTAACATTCATCATTTGATCAAGGGTTGATCATGATTCATCAAGAAAAGTCAAGATTTGATCAAAACTCAAAGTTTCTAAATTGGGCTTTCTCAGACAAAAGTCAACAGAACTTTGACCAGGCATAACTTTCTCATACTTTATCAGAAATTTTTCCACAACCTCTCATTTTGAATAGAATTCAATTCTATACAACTTCATGTCTCACAAGCTTGGTCAGGAAATGCTTCATTTGGAAGATATGGATCAAAATATTACAGGTCCTTTTCAAAGTCAACAAAAGTCAACTTTTTGTAATGAAGTGTTATTGAGCATGGAAACTTCAATTGAGATGAAACCAAAGAGGTTCTTTAGAGGACATCTAGAGCTTTCTAAAAAGTCCAAGAACACCCAAAAATGTTAAAAATTGGGCAAGATACACCTTGCACAAGTTGAGCATTTTTGAAGAGGTGCACAAAGAGAAATACTTGACAAAAGCCAAAATTTTGCAAATGGGCCTAACTTTTCTTGGTTTAAACTTGTTCGTCAGCTGAATCGGAACCTCCAAGCCCAAGGCCACGAATTTTATCTTTTATTTTCTATTTATTTTGGATTTTAATCATTTAAAAGCCAATTAAATTAAAATAAAAAAGGTAGAAAATTAAAATTAAATGCAAATTGGATTTTTCTCTCATTCTTGAGGTCCAAGCAAACCACACAAGCTGACAAATTCGAAATTGGCAAGGGAATTGATTGAAATTTGATCAAAAAGGCAATATTTGGTTTTATATCAAATCAAATATTTTTTCATTGATTGGGACATTTTTTCTTCATGATTCTTGACCTAAATCCATCCACTATAAGTACACAATGCATTTACATGAACAAAGGACGAAAATTCTGCCTCAAGAACCCTAAATTTTTTTCAAGAAAACTTGTGAAAAAAGCAATTTCGGTTTTGACTTTGCAGGCCAATTCAAGGAGTTTTGAGGATTAAACAAGCATCCTCAAGGTCCCAGTAAGCTATTCCAATCATCCCCACGCGTTGGAACATCCATAATCGATACATCCAGATCACGGTTTGCTCCAAGAAACTTGAAATCGGTTTCGTGCATACATTCATATTTAACATATTTTGATTGCATATTTGTGTTTCTAATGATGTTTCGAAGCTTTCTGTATAGGTTGATTTAAGTTTCAGTGCAGGAATCGAAATCTGCCATTGCTAGGGTTCATAGCTCTGATTTAGGGCTTTGCATTCTAGGAAAAATTGGACAAAACTAAGACCACCATCGTGTTCAGAATGAAATTCCCAGTCGAACCATGTACTCATAATGAATTTATATTGCTTCTATGTGATTTTGAAAATTTGCAGGGGCTTTAGCGACGAATAAGGTCGTCGCTATAGGTTTAAAAATTTAAACGAAGAAGATGAAGATCTTCGCGCGCATTCTAGTGGTCCAGGAGCTTATTTCGTTTATATTGTTTTTGTTTCATTTAACTAACACGATCTGCAGGATGGCTCAGTGGCAAAGGCGCATGTGAAAGGAAGGTCAGGGGTTCGATCCCTGGCTTTGCAAACATATTTTTACCACTTTTCCTAACTAACCTTTTTTTTTCTTTTTTTCTTAATATTTTCTTTTATAATTTAATTCTTTTCAAACAATTTTCTCATGCATTAAAAAAATCACCAAAAATATTTTTTTTTTGCATTTAGGTCAGAAAAATGTTTATTTAATTTTTGACATAAAAATTAATATTTTTGCATGCATATTTTAGTTAATTGTTAATTAACCATTAAATAAACTTTTAATTGCTTCTCCTTATCAAAATCGATCCAGAAAATTGCCAAAAAATTATTCTATCATCTAATTATCATTACTAACCCAAAGACCTTTTTTTCTACTAATTTCCAAAACATTTTGCTAACATTTTCTTATTATCCTGATTATCTATTTCTTATTTCGCATTTACAATTCTAGAAAGGATGTATAGGTCGCAAAGTTTTTATCATGTAATAGCGTAGATTTACATTTTCTGCCTTTACTTTCCGCACTCCTATATTATGTAATTGCCCCAAAGCCATGTAATAACGTAGGACTTTACTTTTCGCAATTTACTTTCTGCACCCTATAAACTGTTAGTAATTAGGTGTGTATGGGAAGATAAAGACGAACGTAGATCACTTCTAATTGCAAGATAAAATATCTGAATTCGACACACTCTTTTCACACATGCACCCCTTAGGGTAATTCTCTCTTGTTGCCTTCTATGACCATCCGATGTCCCTTTCGAATGTCCTTTTACATCCAACAAATAGGGTTACCTACCAACTAATGGAATGGATAGCACTATTCTAAAGGAAAGTAAGATAACACGAAAACGATCAGTCTGAGTAGGTAATAAGACTTTTAGTTGCTTGCTCAATCCAAATACTTTTCACACCTCACACTTTTATCAAAGTTCAAACACTTTTCAAAACAAAACATTTCCGAACACTTTGTATACATTCCAACGTGAATCATTACAAAGTCAAAGCGAAATGCCTTTTCAAAACAATTTTGTCAAACACACAGAAAGCAAATTTTTAAAGTGAGCTAAAAGCAACTAAGAGTCCGTAGAAAACTACGGATGGAAATGGGTGCTAATACCTTCCCTTTTCATAACCTTCTCCCTTACTCAGAATCTAATGAAGGTATTTTTCTGTTCTTTTCACCTTCCCTTAATTGGATAAAAGAAAAGTCAGTGGGGACTCTTGCTATCCGCAACATTTGCGATAAAAAGCAAAACAAATTCAAAAGTCAATTCTCCCACCGTATTACAGTCACAACCTCCTGGCTTTGTGAAAAAGAATCAGGAAGGGATGGTGTTCAAGTTACATAAAGCTCTATATAGATCGAAGCAAGGGTTTCAGAAGTGTGAGATGAAATATGGAGTTTACGTGCAACATTATAGAAGCAATATGATTCTAGCGTGTCTTTATGTTGATGACATATTGCTTACAAGGAGTTGTCCAAAAGATATAATCAAGTTCAAGAAAGTGCTGATGAATGAATTTGAGATGACGGATCTGGGAAATATGGTATATTTTCTAGGGATGGAAATTTTGTACTCAAAGGAGGGTATCATTTTGCATCAGCTTAAGTATGAACTAGAACTTCTGAAGAAGTTCAAGCTGGAGAGTTGCATGGTTGCTGTTACACCGTTAGAAACCAATCATAAATTGGATTCTAACTCTGAGGGTGAAGATGTCGATGCTACAATCTTCAAACAGCTGGTTAGTTCTCTAAGGTATTTGTGTAATACCAGACCTGATATTTCCTATGTAGTTGGATTGGTTAGTAGTTTCATGAGTAAACCTAAGTGGCCCCATTATCACGTTGTTGTTAGAATTTTGAGGTATATCAAGGGAACTTTGAATTTTGGAGTATTATTTCCTTCTGGAAGAAAGGCAGAATCAGAGTTAATGAGTTACTTTTACTCTGATTGGTGTGGACATAGAGTTGATAGAAGAAGTACTTCTGGATACTTATTCAAGTTTCTGGGAGGTTCTATTTCTTGGAGTTCCAAGAAGCAAGTTGTTGTAGCTCTATCAACGTGTGAAGCTGAGTATATTGCAGGTGTTGTAGCTACATGTCAAGCTATGTGGCTTCTAAGCTTATTAGAAGATCTGAACATTAAAGTAAATAAGCCTCTGAAGCTGATGATTGATAACAAGTCTGCAATCAATCTTGCCAGAAATCTTGTGTTACATGGGAGAAGCAAGCATATTGAGACTAAGTATCACTTCTTGAGAAGCCAAGTCCAGAACAGAACATTAGAAGTTGTGCACTATAGCACCCATAAGCAGTTGGCAGATGTTCTGACAAAGGCAATCAAGACGGATCAATTTCTCCTCTTAAAGGATGGAATTGGTGTGGTTAGTTTTGTTTAGGAATATGAATTAAGGGATGGTATTGAAGAGTAATTAAATATTCAGAAGTTGCGTACAGAACTTCTGGTTGCGTTCAGAAGTTCTAATGCTCTAGAGTTGAGTTTTCCAGCGTAGCTGTTAAGCTTAGTTTAAATGGTAATTTAGTATTTCCTATTTATGTACCTTTTATCTTGGTCACTAAGTTTACTTTATTAGGGCCTATGTGGCAATTTTATCCTTGTATAAATAGACTAGTAGTAGATGTCATTTATAACAACAATCTTGATTTCTTTCATACTTTTGTAGCCGTCATTCTCTTATTATTCTACCATTATTCCAATCATCTTTGATTCTTGTGCACCAACATAAGCTTACACGAAGTTTTTCTAACACTTTCTTATCAGGAATGAGTTTGAGTTTCTCCAATACACTCTTCCAGTCTTTTTTTCCTCTCATAATCATCAAAAAGGACCCAATGAATTGAAGAGCTAGCAGCAACCCTCCACAGTACTTAACAAAATCTCTAGAAAGGTCATCAAAACCATCAATAGGACTTGGTTCCTTGAAGGCACTCCAACTAAAAAGTTGAAGAGATTCATCACCGTTCATTTTTTTCATTCTATACACATGGTCCACCTTAAGCCTGCAAAGTAAATCATCGTCTCTTGTAGTGATGATTATTCTACTTCCTTGGCCAAACCACTTGTAACTTCCACACAAAGCATTCAATTGGTCTAGTTCATTCACATTGTCCAACACAAGAAATTTCTAATGTTTCCAATTATTCAGTGACAACCTTCCCAATTTTTTTCAGAACTAAAATTTTTTATGTTATTTTTTTTAATAGGCAATGATTCCATTAAAAGGAGTATAAGGGATACTCTGTCCGATTACAAATCGGAAAGCCCCTACATCCTAAAACAAAGGAGATGAGAGGTAGGGTATTCCAAACATAAAAGTTAATAGAGTCTACTAGTTTAAAAAAGGAGCACAACCACTTTCATGCATTAAGGACTATCTCTGTCATACACTCATCAAAGTTGAAGGTCTCTCCCTTGAAGATGATGGAATTATAAGACACATCAGAAATCCCACATATCACATAGCAACATAGCAACATAACAACATCAACACACATCATATGCACATTATAAGATCACATCATGGCATTTTTATTTCATCAACAATATCAATTTCATCATGCAATTCATCATGTTTTTCACTAAATCATCATACAAGCAAAACCCTACGAAAGAAACGTTGAATAGTTTGCTGCCTAATTCTGATAACAGAAGGGTGACAAAGATCAAGTTTTGGGAGGATTGAATTGATACAAATGAAAGGGTTAAATACAATCTAATCGAGTTGAAGAATGACGAAGATGTGAAGGCCATGTGGAAATCATTTTGCCGTGGATAACTAAAGGTTTGATCGAGTTGGACACGCAGATCCGAAGATCTGTCGACGACATAATGAAGATGTTGAAGCGTCCAAAGTCATCCGATAGCACCTAGGTTTTCATGTTTTGGAATACAGTTTATGTTTGTTGTTTGTCATCTGATGTTTGTTAACTATGTTTGTTTGTTATTCATGTTATTTTATTTTCTTTATTGAATCGAAACATGTACTCACAAAAAGATTATGCAATCAAAAAGATGTCTATTTGTCACAAAATATGCATATAATACAATCATAATAAAATAAATCTACATAGGCCCTTTACGGGCAATGTCGGCCAACCTAGTTAAACTAGTATAAACCTCATCATCATGGTTCACCAACCCCATGAGGTTATCTAAGTGAACGACAGTGAACTGTAGGCGGCTGTCCTGGTCACCTGCGGGAGGTGGTGGCTTAGAAGAATCCCTGGTACATGAAGGTCCCAGAACATTAGATGTTGCAGCTGGTGGTATGACCTGAGGGTGTGACACACTGTGGAATCACTCCAGGTATCCATCCTCGCACTGCCTAAGCTGCTGAATCTCAACGGCTGTATCAATGGTCTCATAGAGGGAGATGGGGATGCGACTATGAAACCATCTATCAATGCCGCCAACTGGAGCCGTTGGTGTGACACCCCCAATAATTCAATTATTAAATAATTGGAATTTTTAATTATTAATTTAATTGGAAATTTAATTAAAGGTGTTTTTGGATTATTGGAATTAATTTAATTAATTAAAGGAAAGAAGTGTTGGTGGTGTGAAGAGTGATTAGAGGGTATGAGGAGTAAAATACTCTACTCTTACTAATTACTAATTTAATTATTTTATTGGAATAATAAAAGGAGTATTAAAAGGAAAAAGAGAAGAGAAAGAGAGTTATTTGGAATATTCCGCATACGTGAAATTCAGAAGAGGAAAAGGAAGGAGGAAGACCTAAGGTGTCAGAATTTGAAGAACCCATAAGGTAAAGGGTGATTTCGATTAGTTAATTCATATTATCGGTTTAGATATTCAATAGTATGGATCATAGTATGTTAGGAATCCCGGTGTAGAATTTCTAGGGTTCCGTAGAATTGTCCCTATTGTGTCGGATTGTAGGTCGAAAATAATTAGAGTGTCAGATAATGAATAGGAATGATGGAATAATGTTGTTTGATGTTATAATGGTGCAAAATAGATGTATTTTGGTGTTTCTCATGTTGCAATTCGTATGGGAATGTTTGGGTTTGGTTTAGAATGAATAAATGCTGTCAAAAGTGCAGAATCTGACTCTGCAGGTCGTGGGAACCAGTTCCCAGTGGGGAGGAACCGGGTTCCACTGTGTGAAATTATGAAAACTGGCAAAAATGCACTCAGGAACCGGTTCCTGTATATGTCGGAACCGGGTTCCCATACATTTTTCCAGAAGCGAGATTTTGGAACCGGTTCCTGTATAGCTAGCAACCGGGTTCCACTGAAACTTTTTGAAAAATATCAAACTTTGAAAATTCATAACTTTCAAACCGTAAGTCTGTTTTGAGCGCCTCTGAAATTTAATGCTCTATTTTATAAAATGAAAAGATTTCCAAAAACTCAAAATTATTTTGAAAATGAGTCGAATTCCGAAATAGGTGATTATTGACTGACGCACATTGATGTGTATGTAGCAATGAACCTGTGGTGATGGATGTATGAGTATTGTGTGAATGTAAGGCGTGTTTATCTTCTTTTTATTTGTATGCATGATGGTTGAAATATCATGTTTTTGGTTTTGATTCAGTTATGATAAATTGATGTATTTCATAGACTGATTTGATGTTGCATGCTAGAGATGTGCGTGCATATGCATCGTTTGGTGAAGTTAATTCCCATTGTGCGGAATTTGACTTGGATTGCCGTTAACCGATACCGGTGATGATGGGTGGTTAGGCTGGATTCGTGTGTGTTTATGGACGAATCGATTGTTACATCCGGTTGATGATGGATCGTGTTGGGTGACTTGTTGGTACCACATGCATTGTGTGCATTTGTGTTGCATGGGATTGTAACATGTTAGGATGTCTTCCAGTGTTGCAATTCTTTTGTTGAATTATTGATTGTGCATAATGACTTGTATGATTGGAACTGTGTGTTGAATCTGAATTTATGCTTAATGGGTAAAATAATATGCTTGTGATATATTGTTGATTGAAAAGCTTATAATGTGTTTTAATTATGAGAAGTCTCACCCTTACTTTAACAATTTCAGATTAAAGTTAGCAGCTCAAGAGTTGGTGAGGATGCTCTAGAGCTTGTCTTTTATGTCCGCGTGTCAGTGTCATGCTCTGATTAGGTTGTAACACTGGGGAACGTTTAGTTGAGGAATTAGTTATTATTCAATTGTTTCTTTGAATTTCATTTGGGAATAATTATATTTTGGTTTATTCCGTTTTGGTTATGGTATTTTTCCGCTGTGTAAGACATGGTCTTAATTTGATTGAATTATTTGAATAAGGACCCTCAGTGTAGCATGACTACTGTTTTGTTGGAAGTTTTATTTTATTTCATAATTGTGACATCCTTTGTTCCGTGTTAACTCTGATGGAGTATGTCCTTTGATAATTGATATAATTAATATAATTCGGTGTCTTTTAGAAGGGGTGTTACAATAGTGGTATATGAGCATAGTCGGTCTTGTCTTGTGTCGTTATCCCTTTTGTATGCGACTAGTGTAAGATGACACTGTCGATACTTGTGTGCTGATGAGAGTGTTTTGTAATGTTACAGAACAATGGCTGGAAGAGGTAACGGAAGAAACGACGATGCTATTGCTGAAGCATTGGGAATGTTGGCTGGAGTGCTCGGAGGGAACCAGCAGGGAGCTGTGATTGGTGCTGACAGACAATTGGGGAATTTTCAGAGGAATAATCCTCCATTGATCAAGGGTGCACATGATCCCGAAGGTGCTCAGAAGTGGTTGAAGGAGATCAAGAGGATCTTCAGAGTGATTGACTGTGCTGAAGGGCTGAAGGTGAGATACGGAACTCACATGTTAGCAGAGGAAGCTGATGACTGGTGGGTTGCTACCAGAACTAAAATGGAAGAAGATGGTATTGCATTGACTTGGGCTGTGTTCAGAAGGGCTTTTTTGAGGAGATACTTTTCTGAGGACATCAGAGGCAAGAAGGAGATTGAGTTTCTGGAACTCAAGCAGGGTAACAAGACTGTCAGTGAGTATGCTTCGAAGTTTATTGAGTTGGCGAAGTATTATGCTCATTATACTAACGATGCAGATGGAGAATTTTCTAAATGTATCAAGTTTGAGAATGGTCTTCGTGATGAGATCAAGCAGGGTATCAGGTATCAGCGTATCCGAAGATTTTCTGATCTGGTTGACTGTAGTAGGATATTAGAGGAGGATCTTGCTAGCACTAAGTCGAATGCTCGAGGGTATGTTGATAGGAAGGGTAAGCAACAGATGGATCGTGGTAAGCCTTATGATAGGAGTAATCAGAGATCCGGTGGTTGGAAGAAGTCTGGTGGAGGAGATTTTGGTTCTTCCATTAAGTGCTACAAGTGTGGTGAGACAGGACATCGTATGGTGGACTGTAAGAGTAATGATAAGAAGTGTTTCAAGTGTGGGAAACTCGGCCATGTGGCAAATGACTATAGAGTGAGAATGGTGACTTGCTACAAATGTGGTGAAGAGGGCCATACTCGTCCTCAGTGCACAAAACCCAAGAAAGAGCAAGCTGGTGGTAAAGTGTTCGCATTGTCTGGATCAGATACTAAGCCAGATGATCGGCTGATTAAAGGTACATGTTTTATTAATGACATACCTTTGATTGCGATTATTGATACTGGAGCTACGCATTCTTTTATTGCTTTGGATTGTGCTAAAAGATTGAATTTGGAAATTTCTAACATGGATGGAAGTATGGTTATTGACACTCGCGTCGGTTCGGTGACTACTGTATGTTTGTAGGAATTGTCCTATTGTGATTTTGGTAGGGGTTTCGTATGGATTTAGTGTGCCTACCGCTAGAACAACTTGATATCATCCTTGGAATGAACGGTTGGAATTCAACGGTTCATATCAACATTTTAAGACGGTTATTTTTCCTGAAGAGGTTGGTGTCGAAAATGTGACTATGTCGGTTAAACAGATGAACTTAGCGCTGAAAGATGGTGTTGTGGTATTTATGTTGTATTCTGCAATAGAAGTGGAGGGAAAAGCAAAGAGTGATGGATTACCGTGGTGGATGAATTTCGGGTGTTTCCGAATCGTTAGTGAATTGCACGAGAGAGGTAGAATTTATTATAGATTTGATTCCTGGAACTAGTCCGGTGTCGATGGCGCCTTACCGTATGTCGGCATCTGAATTAACGGAGTTAAAGAAACAGTTGGAGGAGTTACTTGAGAAGAAGTTCATTCGTCGGTGTTTCCGTGGGTGCTCCGGTGTTGTTGGTTAAGAAGAAAGAAGGTTCAATGAGGTTATGTGTTGATTACAGACAGCTGAATAAAGTTACAATCAAGAATCGGTATCCTTTGCCGAGAATTGATGATTTGATGGATCAACTCGTTGAAGCTTGTGTATTTAGTAAGATTGATCTGAGATCTGGATATCATCAGATTCGTGTGACGTCGGAGGATATTCAGAAAACTGCATTTAGAACGAGGTATGGACATTACGAGTATTATGTTATGCCGTTTGGAGTTACTAATGCACCTGGTGTTTTCATGGAGTATATGAACAGGATATTTCATCCGTATCTTGATAAGTTTGTAGTGGTGTTCATTGATGATATTCTAATTTATTCGAAGAGCGATGAAGAGCATGCAGAATATCTCAGAGTTGTGTTGGAATTGTTGAAAGAGAAGAAGCTTTATGCGAAGTTGTCCAAATGCGAATTCTAGTTAGATGAAGTAAGTTTTCTTGGCCATGTAATTTCCAAGAATGGAATTGTTGTTGATCCTACGAAGGTAGAAGCAGTATCTCAGTGGGAAGCGCCGAAGAATGCTTCTGAGATCCGTAGTTTTCTGGGTCTTGCAGGATATTACCGGAAGTTTATTGAAGGATTTTCCAAACTAGCGTTGCCATTGACTAAGTTGACTAGAAAAGGGCAGGTGTTTGTTTGGGATGTTGAATGTGAGAAAGGATTTCAAGAGCTGAAGAGGAGGTTGACAAGTGCTCCGATCTTGATTTTGCCAAATCCGACTAAGTCTTTTGTTGTGTATTGTGACGCATCATTAATGGGATTAGGTGGTGTGTTGATGCAAGATAAGCAGGTTGTGGCTTATGCTTCACGACAATTGAAGGTACATGAAAGGAATTATCCGACTCATGATTTAGAGTTGGCAGCTGTTGTATTTGTTTTGAAGTTGTGGAGGCATTACTTGTATGGTTCTCGATTTGAAGTATTCAGCGATCACAAGAGTTTGAAATATCTCTTTGATCAGAAGGAACTTAACATGAGGCAAAGAAGATGGTTAGAATTCCTAAAGGATTACGATTTCGGTTTGAATTACCATCCTGGTAAGGCAAACGTGGTTGCGGTTGCTTTGAGTAGAAAGTCCTTGCATATGTCGATGTTAATGGTCCGTGAATTAGATTTGGTCGAGCAGTTCAGAGATTTAAGTTTGGTATGTGAAACCACTCCGAATAGTGTGAAATTGGGCATGTTGAAGCTAACCAGTGGTATTTTGGAAGAAATTCGAAATGGACAGAAGTCCGATGTTGGTTTAGTTGACAAGTTGACATTGATCAACCAAGGTCAAGGAGGCGAGTTCCGAATTGATGAGAATGGTGTTATGAGATTTGGTGATAGGGTGTGTGTTCCGGATGTTGCCGAGATTAGGAAGAGCATTTTGGAAGAAGGACATCGTAGCGGGTTGAGTATTCATCCTGGTGCTACTAAAATGTATCATAACTTGAAAAAGTTGTTTTGGTGGCCTGGAATGAAAAAGGAAATTGCTGAGTTTGTGTATGCTTGTTTGGTTTGTCAGAAGTCGAAGATTGAGCATCAGAAACCGTCAGGATTGATGGAACCGTTGTTTGTTCCGGAATGGAAATGGGATGGAATCTCTATGGATTTTGTGTCTGGTTTGCCAAGGACAGCGAAGAATTGTGACTCTATCTGGGTTATTGTGGATCGATTGACGAAATTTGCTCACTTTATTCCGATAAGAATGGATTATCCGATGGAGAGGTTGGTAGAATTGTATGTTGAAAAGATTGTGAGTTTGCACGGTATTCCTTCTAGTATTGTGTCGGACCGAGATCCGAGGTTTACATCTAAGTTCTGGACAGGATTACAGAAAGCTTTGGGTACCAAGTTGCGATTGAGTTCTACTTATCATCCTCAGACAGATGGTCAGACGGAGAGAACGATTCAGTCGTTGGAAGATTTGTTGAGAGCTTGTGTATTAGAGAAGGGTGGAGCTTGGGATAGTTATCTACCGTTGATTGAGTTTACCTACAACAATAGTTTTCATTCGAGTATTGGTATGGCTCCGTTTGAGGCATTGTATGGTAGGAGGTGTCGGACACCATTGTGTTGGTATGAATCTGGAGAGAATGCTGTGATTGGACCGGAAAATTGTTCAACAAACGTCGGAAAAGATTAAGATGATTTAGGAGAAGATGACGACTTCTCAGAGTCGTTAGAAAAGTTATCATGATAAGAGGAGGAAAGATCTTGAGTTTAGCGAAGGAGAACATGTTTTTATGCGAGTTACTCCGATGACTGGTATTGGTCGAGCTTTGAAGTCAAAGAAGTTGACTCCACGTTTTATTGGTCCGTTTCAGATTACCAAGAGAATTGGGAAGGTTGCGTATCAGTTGCTTTGCCGTCACTTGCAAATTTGCATGATGTTTTCCATGTATCTCGGAAGTACATTCTGATCCGTCTCATGAGATTCGGGTAGATGATATCTGGTGCGAGAGAATTTGATGGGCGACACTGCAAGGATAGAGGATCGGAAGTTGAAGCAGTTCGAGGCAAAGAGATCGCATTGGTAAGAGTGGCTTGGGAGGACCAGCGATGGGAATGTTACTTGGGAGTGGAGAGTCACCAAGGACTCGTATCCCGAACTGTTCGTCTAAGGTATGTTTTCGAGGACGAAAACTCTTTTAGTTGGGGAGAGTTGTGACACCCCAAATAATTCAATTATTAAATAATTGGAATTTTTAATTATTAATTTAATTGGAAATTTAATTATTGGTGTTTTTGGATTATTGGAATTAATTTAATTAATTAAGGAAAGAAGTGTTGGTGGTGTGAAGAGTGATTAGAGGGTATGAGGAGTAAAATACTCTACTCTTACTAATTACTAATTTAATTATTTTATTGGAATAATAAAAGGAGTATTAAAAGGAAAAAGAGAAGAGAAAGAGAGTTATTTGGAATATTCAGCATACGTGAAATTGAGAAGAGGAAAAGGAAGGAGGAAGACCTAAGGTGTCAGAATTTGAAGAACCCATAAGGTAAGGAGTGATTTCAATTAGTTAATTCATATTATCGGTTTAGATATTCAATAGTATGGATCATAGTATGTTAGGAATCCCGGTGTAGAATGTCTAGGGTTCCGTAGAATTGTCCCTATTGTGTCGGATTGTAGGTCGAAAATAATTAGAGTGTCAGATAATGAATAGGAATGATGGAATAATGTTTTTTGATGTTATAATGGTGCAAAATAGATGTATTTTGGTGTTTCTCATGTTGCAATTCGTATGGGAATGTTTGGGTTTGGTTTAGAATGAATAAATGCTGTCAAAAGTGCAGAATCTGACTCTGCAGGTCGTGGGAACCGGTTCCCAGTGGGGAGGAACCGGGTTCCACTATGTGAAATTATGAAAACTGGCAAAAATGCACTCAGGAACCGGTTCCTGTATATGTCGGAACCGGGTTCCCATACATTTTTCCAGAAGCGAGATTTTGGAACCGGTTCCTGTATAGGTAGGAACCGGGTTCCACTGAAACTTTTTGAAAAATATTAAACTTTGAAAATTTATAACTTTCAAACCGTAAGTCCGTTTTGAGCGCCGTTTTGGACGTTATTTCTTAAATTTAATGCTCTATTTTATAAAATGAAAAGATTTCCAAAAACTCGAAATTATTTTGAAAATGAGTCAAATTCCGAAATAGGTGATTATTGACTGACGCACATTGATGTGTATGTAGCAGTGAACCTGTGGTGATGGATGTATGAGTATTGTGTGAATGTAAGGCATGTTTATGCTGCTGTTATTTGTATGCATGATGGTTGAAATATCATGTTTTTGGTTTTGATTCAGTTATGATAAATTGATGTATTTCATAGACTGATTTGATGTTGCATGCTAGAGATGTGCGTGCATATGCATCGTTTGGTGAAGTTAATTCCCATTGTGCGGAATTTGACTTGGATTGCCGTTAACCGATACCCGGGTGATGATGGGTGGTTAGGCTGGATTCGTGTCCGGGTGTTTATGGACGAATCGATTGTTACTGTATCCGGTTGATGATGGATCAGTGTTGGGTGACTTAGTCACGTGTTGGTACCACATGCATTGTGTCTGCATTTGTGTTGCATGAGATTGTAACATGTTAGGATGTCTTCTAGTGTTGCAATTCTTTTGTTGAATTATTGATTGTGCATAATGACTTGTATGATTGGAACTGTGTGTTGAATCTGAATTTATGCTTAATGGGTGAAATAATATGCTTGTGATATATTGTTGATTGAGAAGCTTATAATGTGTTTTAATTATGAGAAGTCTCACCCTTACTTTAACAATTTCAGATTAAAGTTAGCAGCTCAAGAGTTGGTGAGGATGCTCTAGAGCTTGTCTTTTATGTCCGCGTGTCAGTGTCATGCTCTGATTAGGTTGTAACACTGGGGAACGTTTAGTTGAGGAATTAGTTATTATTCAATTGTTTCTTTGAATTTCATGTGGGAATAATTATATTTTGGTTTATTCCGTTTTGGTTATGGTATTTTTCCGCTGTGTAAGACATGGTCTTAATTTGATTGAATTATTTGAATAATGACCTTCAGTGTAGCATGACTACTGTTTTGTTGGAAGTTTTATTTTATTTCATAATTGTGACATCCCTTGTTCCGTGTTAACTCTGATGGAGTATGTCCTTTGATAATTGATATAATTAATATAATTCGGGGTCTTTTAGAAGGGGTGTTACAGTTGGAATCGGACGAGGGATGCCCTGTATATAACCATAATGGTGTAGACACATCTCAGATAAGTGTCTAGCCGCATGGCTCTCCCTTCTGACATACCCTGAATATAAAGTAGATATCTTAAATGGACGATGGGGGCGGTGAGAAGTATATGGTGTCCATACGACATCATCCAAGGTCAGAGCATCCAGTCTCCTCCTGTACTCCATCAAATCTCCTGGAATGGCCTTGGCCTTCCATCTCTTCGCACATGGGTCAGTAGCCTGAACACGCTGGATCCTCCGCTCACAGATGTGAGGAATGTGCTCGTATATCCAACATTACATAAATAAAAACCATCAAATAAATACGCCTAAATAATTAATAAAACCCATCAAATAAATTATAATATACCTGTAACAAGCGGAGGTAACCACAAGACATCCTCAACCAAGGCATCCGAAGGTGAAATCCCCGAATCTTACCAAACTCACGTAGCACCTCCAACTCAGAAACCTCCAAAGCATCCATAACCATGCGCCTCGTCAGCAGCTCGAGCTTCAGCGTCAACTCTATTGGTGGTCCATCCCGCAATAGAACTATCCCTGCCTCTGATCCTCACTGCAATATAAGAAAATATAAAATACATGAAATTTTGAAATTTCTGGTATTTAAAAAAAATTTAAATATCGAAAAAATTTAAATTTTCGATATGATATTACGCAACGGAAATTTCAAATTTTCAAGTATTATTGGTAAATGGAAATACTGGAAATTTTGAAGTTCCCAATACAAAAATACTGAAAATTTCACAAAAATACCGTAAATTCTTACTTGTTTCGCCAAAATTCTGGTACACCTTCGAAATTTTCGATATCGTCAAAAAAATTCGAAAAATTCGATGCTCTCCATAGATTTAAAATAATATGATAAATGAAATTGGCATGGACATTTTAGTCTTTTTATAAAATAAAGGGGGTGACATATATAATTTAAAAGGTGCAAGATAATTTCTCCTAAAGATGGATCTCTAAAAATTGAAGATATGTTTATATTTTCACTAAAGATTTATGAGAAGATATGAGGGTGGAAAAAGAAATTGTCATAATTTTAAAAGCTATTTAAGTAAGTTAAAAAACTAATAGACCACAGTGGAGATAAAATTTATGGAACATCTTAATGCACTATATGGATCTTTATCACACCCTAGTGAAATTTTTAATATCCTTAAATTTCTTAAATATATCTCCACACCTCTCAAACACATATATTTTAAAAATACATTGTCGAAATAGCTTAAAAACGAATAAAAAATAAGTACATGAGGTACTCCCAAAATGCATTTCTAGAAATTAGACAGCACTTAAAAGAAACTATAAATTATAAACATAAATAACAATTAATTGGAAGCATGGAAAACAGTAAAATATATTTCTAAAATAAACACTACCGCCATCTTTAACTATAAGACTATTAAAAAAAATTACTTTTATGATTTTTTATAATAAATTTCAAGATCCTATCCCGAAGTTTGTGCTGCAGAAAATAAACTCTACCTGCAGGATTTTCTAAAGGTGGGTTGAATATAATTAATCTTGAGGTTTGGAACAAGATTTCGCTACTCAAGCTCTTATGGAATCTCAGCAACAAAAGTGATTGCCTTTGGTTAAATGGATGCATATGTATTTTATTAAATTCGGTTGGAAAATAACACATTTGAAGAAAAAATAAATAAATTAAACACAATCAATAACATTAGAATATAACATGGAAACTCCACCGTTGTATAAATGGACAATTAAAAAATTATTATTATGTAAAAATTTTACACCACATAGACTTCTTTACTCTCACCCCAATCCACTAGTACACTCACACTCTTACAAAATATATATTTAAACTAAAAGTCAAATATAAGTTTAAAGTGCTATTGATTGGTATATCTAAAACCAAAGAACTTAGGTCCAATATATAGTCTTGGTCTCCCCCTTGCTTCACCACACTAAGCAATGTGGGACTTTTCAAAAAACTACTTTTTAACCACCTTCTTTATTAAAGAAATTAGGCTTACAATCAACCCCAACAATCTCCACCTTGATTGTAAAGGTCTTCAATCTTCATTGTTTACATCGACAATCATAATTCTTATTGTCTATACCGACAAATCAAATTATCATACTCCACCATAAAGAGTATACTACACTTGAAACTAAATCATCCCAAGAATTTTCTTTTCGCCGAAACCTTGCCGAAAGATTATGGTGCAACTCCCATGTTGGCTTTTAGGAAGTTCTTCAGCCATCGATACATCTCACCACACACCTTGCATCAATGTCAACCAACGTCTGTGTGTTGTTCTGAATCCGCTAGCAATGATTTATCCTTTTGCATCGTATAACGGAAATACCATAAGCACACACCTTATCTTCTAGAAAAGATCACCATCATCTCCCAAAACCAGAGAGGCGTTGCTAGCACTTGCCTCAAAGTCTTTTTCAGATACTGCTCCACTTGGACGATTTCTCTTTAAATGCCCAGACTTCCTACACTTCGAGATTTTGCATGAATCTTCTTCCCATTTGCCCCACTTCTAGTTACCAACGCCGAGCTTGATGAAGTACTTTCATCACTTTTCATCCTCCTTTCTTCAGAAATAATTTTAGTTGCAACTTCTTCAAAACTCAACTTTTCTTTCCTATACATCAAAACAGGTTTGAGATGAACATAAGAAGGTGGAAGGGACAAAATGAGCCTTAACGCTTTATCTTCATTATCAATTTCAACTTTAATAGATTTAAGCTCAGAAACAATATTATTCAAAGTACTAAGATGATCAGATATTTTTGTACCCCCATCCATGCGCAAAGTGTGAAATTGCTCCTTTAGCAACAAACAATTTGAAATGTCTTTTGCCTGATATAAATCTTCGAGCCTTTCCCAGAGTTCCTTGGCTAATGACAGATTTTGCACATTCGCAAGAACATTCTTTGCAAAATACAAACGAATTGCACTAGCAGCTCTCAAATCTAGTTCCTCCCACTTGTCAGCCTCCATGTTGAAAGTGTTTCCTTTTAGCGCCTTCTGTAATCCTGATTGTATCAACACATCCTTGACTTGTACTTTCCACAAGCCAAATTTGATTCTTCCATCAAACTTCTCTATGTCGAACTTCATTGCACTTGAATAAGACATAGAAGTTGCACGCAAACTGCAAAACGTGCACCAGGTAGGTTCCCAGGAAAGAGAGGTGTGTCACAATGGACACACTTAAATACCAAGTCTTTCCTTAGCAAGAAAATCCTTGAATAGCACTTTCACAATGCCACCCCTTATTCAGCACCTTCACAATATCTCAATTCTTTTCTTATGTGGAAGATCAGACAATGCTGTAACCACAAAAAATACTAAGAATTGTGATATCTCATCGAGCCGAAGCTCCGATACCACTGTTGGGAAATAACATAGCTGAAACAAAAAAAATAAACTAAACACAACCAAGAACACAAGAATATAACGTGGAAACTCCAAAACTAGAGAAAAACCACGACCGTTGTCTAAATAGACAAACAAAGAATTAGTACTTTTACAACACATAGTCTTCTCTACTCTCACCCCAATCCCCTAGTACACCCACACTCTTACAAAACAAATATTTAAACTAAAAGTCAAAATATAAGTTTAAAGTGATATTGATTGATGTATCTAAAAATAAAGAACTTAAGTCCAATAAATAGCCTTAGTCTCCCCCTTGTTTCACCACACTGAACAATGTGTGACTTCTCAAAAAGCTACTTTTTAACCTCCTTCTTTATTAAAGAAATTAGGCTTACAATCAACCCCAACAAATCCTCCGACATATTTTCCATGGATAACAGATTTATGATGGGTGACTTATATAGTGCCATGTTTAATGAGGATCCTCCTGTCAGCTGGTACAGTATTATTGCTGGAAATATTGCATGACCGCGTGCAGTGTTCTACCTCTGGTATGCTTGTCACATGAGGCTCCCAACAAAAGAAAGATTGGCAAAGTTCGGTGTGAATGTGGAGAAGACTTGTTGTTTCTGTTCGTACAGGAAAGATATAAACACATTTTCTTTGATTGCAGTACTATGAGGAAGATTTGGAGTGATGTCCTTAACTGGGCCCAAATTTGCCACCAACCTCTCAATTGGGAAGCGGAGATGATGTAGTTAACTAGATTCTGCAGCGGCAAAGGAAAAGTTATGGGGTTACTTAAGCTTGCCATAGCGGAAACTATTTATGGTTATTGGCAATTCCGGAATGAAGCTTGTTTTGAGCAAAATAGTGATAGAGATACGGATAGAATTGTAAAAAGAATTAAAGAGGTCGTTATAAATAGGGGGTGGTATAGGAAAAAATATAGAAAGTATATAGCTGCTCTTACGATACATTGATAGGTTGGATCCTTTTGGATCACCCTTGTACTTAAGATTGTTTTTTTGAATTTATATCATTTTTATTAATTTAAAATAATAATAATAATAATAATAATAATAATAATAATAATAATAATAATAATAATAATAATAATAAAAAATTCTATATTAAATTTCAAGAGAATTTATCTTGTTACTCTCTAAATTTTACCTGTCATCCCTAAGAGTATGATTTTATTATTATATCCTTGTGAAATTTCTAATATATTTCAGAATTTTAAAAAAAAAAATAAAAAAATTTATGAAATTTTCGATAAAAATACAGAATTTTTAAAAATAAAATAAAATGAATTTTTAATATAAATTTTTTTACTATATTTGAAATTTTCAATATTGACAAAAAAAATTCAAAAAAATTACCCAAAAATTAGTTGAGAGTATCAAAAATTTCAACAAAGAAAATTTTAGAATAAATTTTTTTGAAAGGTGACAGATATAATTTGAGGGGTGGCAAGATAAATTCTCAAATTTCAACTACATTAATTTTTTTTAAAGATAATTAGTTAATTATTTTTAAGAATATTTAATTCATAGTACACAAAAAAGATGTAACATAATTCGAAATAAAATTTTAAAAATATAATCAATATAATTGAAAATTCAAAAGATATTTTATATAATTAAAAAATTAAGAGCATAAATATAGAAAGACTCAGTCAAGAGATTACAACAATGCTGCCTTTCAACACAAATGAAATGAAAATCAAAGTAAGACACTCTCATCTATTTGATTTCTCTACCATTTCTGCTTGGCCTTGTTTTACACATCAATTTTTATTTGCAACCCTTGCTGTGACTTAAATAACAGGAATTAATTGTAAACAGTGCTAAGCTGATTAGCATCAACCCATCCTTCAAGCCCTTCACTTATTTAGTTTAAAATTTTAAATTGCATTCCGCAATTGCAATTCCACGTACCTAGCAATATTTGTAAGTAATTTTGTGCAGCATTAACCACGACGATGACAGCAATTTAAAATCTTGTTGTACATCCCTTGATACTGGATTGCAGAAACCTTGAGAGCTTTGGAAACCCATTTCCTGTTTCATACAAAATAGTTAATAGCACAAAGTATATCTCAAATATTAAAAACACAAAAATCATCATAAATACAAGGATATTCACTCTCTAATACAATAACAGAATACAGTGAATTGTTCACAATCTAAATTTGTTAAAATTAATGTGTTGTAACCACCACTATCTTTAGAAGCATTATGAGAGAATTGTAACCATCACACTATAATGGTTGTCTTTATTTAGATTTATGGTAGAGTTGTATCATTAGACATGAGAGAACCAAAGAGTCCTCATCTTGATTAGCAACCTATTTGTATTCTCTATCAGTTTCATTCAAGCCTATATAAAGGCTTTGTAATGCTAAGATTAAGATGTAGAAGTGTGTGGTGAATTCAATAAAAACAGAGTTTTTCAATAGACTTCCACCAGTGGAAGTATAGTGTAAAAGTGTCACTTTTCACAAATTGTTCAGTTTTAAGTAAGACTTCCACCAGTGGAAGTATAGTACAAAAAGTGACGAAAATTAGTTTTCCTCTGCAGAATCCTGCAACACTATAATTTATCACATACCACCTTTAGAATACCACCAACAGAGTGGTATCAGAGCTGCAGATCCTTGCAGCTGCAGCAAAAATAACAACAGTTATGGCTTCCACAAACAACCCTTCCGTAACTTACAGCAATGTCAAATTTCCTCTATTTGAAAGAGAGAACTATGATTTTTGGACTGTTAAAATGGAGACTCTAGATCCTTGCAGCTGCAGCAAAAATAACAACAGTTATGGCTTCCACAAACAACCCTTCCGTAACTTACAACAATGTCAAATTTCCTCTATTTGAAAGAGAGAACTATGATTTTTGGACTGTTAAAATGGAGACTCTATTCACATCTTTGGATGTTCTAGAGTATGTCAAAAACGGCTATGAAGAACCGGCGGTGACAGAGGGTGAAAAATCAAAAGAAAAGGCTGAAGAATCAAGCCAACGGCTTGAAGAATTGAAGAAGAAGAAGATCACAGATGCTGGAGTTCTCAGGATGATTCAAAGAGGGGTCTCTCTATCCATCTTCCCAAGGATTATGAGAGCTAAAACATCGAAGAAGCACGGAGTATCCTACAACAAGAGTTCAAGGAGACTCAAAGGTGCGAACGTGAAGCTTCAATCTCTTAAGAGATTATGAAAATGAAAGGATGAATGAGAACGAGCTCGAACGAATACTTCAACAGACTCTCCGAATTGGTGAATCAGATGAAGTCACATGGTGATACGATAGAAGATCGCAGAATTGTTGACAAAATTCTGATCAGTTTGACAGCAAGATTTGACCCAATGGTGGGGGTAATAGAAGAAACCAAGGAGCTATCAACCTTGACTGTTCAAGGGTTGATGGGGTCTTTGAGATCCTACGATCAAAGGATGTTACGACATTCTGAAAAATCAATCGAGAGTGCCTTTCAATCTAAACTCAACATTCAGCCCAACAATGGTGAAAATAAGCCCCAAATACAAACTAGAGGTGAGTCTTCTAGAGGTGGCAGATTTGGAAGAGGCAGGCGAGGTCGAAACTCACGTGGCGATCCGAAGAAGCACAAATGGCGGAAGATGGAATGGAGCATCAAACAAATGGTGCAAAATTTGTAACAGCGGTACTCATGACGAAAAGGATTGTTGGAACAAAGGTAAACCGCAATGCCACAATTGCAAGAGATTCGGGCACCTTCAAAAGGATTGTCTTCTTGCAAATCAACAACATGCTTCGTACGCAGAAGGAGAATCTGATGAAGGAAATTTATTTTTTGCTTGTCAAAAAGCATGGCATGAAGAAGGTAAAAAGTATGGTATTTGGACAGCGGCTGTAGCAACCATATGACTGGACAGAAGGAAGCATTTATAAACATTGATTCTTCATTTGGCTCAAAAGTTAAATTGGGCAATGGAGAACATGTCGAAGTGAAAGGGAAAGGAAGCATTGGAGTCACCACAAAGCAAGGAAGCAAAGTCATACATGACACGCTCTATGTACCGGACTTAGACGAAAATTTGCTTAGCATTGGACAACTTCTGGAGCACGGCTATTCTCTAAACTTTGAGAATAACGAGTGCAGAATTTTTGACTCAGAAAGAAGAAGTGTTGTCATTGTGAAGATGACTAGCAACAGGAGCTTTCCACTATCTTTTAACTATGAGAAAAATGTAAGCATGATGGCCAGAGAAGAGAATGACTCGTGTTTATGGCACAGGAGACTTGGGCATTTGAATTACGAAAGCCTCAAGTTACTCTATCAAAAGAAGATGGTGTATGGGCTGCCAAGAATCGAAGAAAAATCTGGTGTGTGCGAAGGTTGTGTGCTTGGAAAACACCACCGGCAACCATTTCCAAAGGAAGGTGCATGGAGAGCTAAACAAGTGTTGGAACTTGTACACACAGATGTGTGTGGCCCGATGAATACTTTGTCTCATGGCAAAAATAGGTACTTTATCTTGTTTATTGACGACTTTACCCGCATGACTTGGGTATATTTCATGAGACAAAAATCTGAAGCGTTTATAATCTTTAAGAAATTTAAAGCATTAATCGAAAAACAAAGTGGCAGATTTATAAAGATGCTGAGAAGTGATCGAGGGAAGGAGTACACCTCAAATGAATTTCCTAAATTTTGTGAAGATGAAGGTGTTGAAAGACAGCTCACTGTTGGATATACACCTCAGCAAAATGGTGTATCTGAAAGAAAGAACCAAACCGTGATGGAGATGGCGAAATCTATGCTACTTGAGAAAGGTTTGCCTAAAACCTTCTGGCCTCGGGCCGCTTATTCCAAGCAGTACAGGGTCTTTTGATTCTTGACTATTCAATAGTTGAATAATATCTTGAACACGAGAATCTACCCCCACTGGATGGTCAGCGACGAATAAATCTGTTCTGTCTAGCAAACTAGTAACATGTTCAACTACTTCCTTCATATCCTCACTTTCATTCCTGCAAAATATGAACCCAAGAGTAAGTGCGTAAACATCTATTCCCAAACAGAGAGAGTGAGATGTGAGAAGAAACTGAGGGCATCCTTCTATCTAATTGGAAATTTCAACATCAGAGAATTTAAAATTACCTGGAATCCACATCAAATTCTCTGGAATTCATATATTCGCACATCGACTCAACTATATGCTGATAAGCTCTTTCAAGTCTACCATCCTCATGGTGGAACACAGTCACAACCATCTGATTTGTAGTTCGGTAACACTCCATTATTTTCTCCAACTCTTGCATACACCAATTTGAATCAGCATAATTTTTAGAGAGAACAACAATAGAAATTCTAGACCTTTCAATTGCTTGCAGGACTGAGGGTGTTATCATCTCATCTTCATTTCTAAGCTTGTCGTCATCCCTGAAAACAATTATTTCATCCTCACTGAGAGCAGTATCAAGATTGTAAGCAAAAGATTTAGCGGCGTCCTTATCACAGAAACTCAAAAACACATCATAGATATAACTTGGATTCATATCAATGTGAGATATTGATTCAGAATCCCGGTTCGTGGAAGAAGAAGTGCAGGAAGCCATGAAGATAAGGCGAGTGAAAGTGAATGATGGAGCCAGCCAGCTCTATTATTTTTGCATAGTACGTATAAGTCAAAGTCGTCTTAAACAAAAGAATAAAAAAATATCTATGCATTTGAATTCTAATAACATTTTAAATCTTTTAGTTAACCATGAATTTAGGTTGGATATCATTAGACAAAATATGAATGATCTCGACGGTTGATCAGAACCCGAAAGTGGGTTGAGAAGATGACGTCTGCTAGTCTGAAATTGATGGAAATGAGGGGTGTATCTGTAAGGCACTTTGACGCTCAAGTAAAAAAAAAGTGCAAAAAGATACAAGAAAGAGATCATGGTTTTGTGTGTGAATATTGAATATATGGTCCTCATAAGTGTGAGGGTTTATATAGTGCCCCGACGCTTGGCTATTTGTTTCTATTTTTGGACATATATTTTAGGTTCTTCAAAAATAGGTAATTGTCAAGACTTAGTCAAAACGGCCAATCATGCTCGTAACTAGTCGTTGGTCAGAGCACGAAAGATATTACGAACATATGTGTTATGGACGTTTTCCAGGTTGTATACTCCACGTCTGTCGAGCAAACCTGGAGATAGTTGATGATGCGGTCAGGCGTATGGCTCAGGACATCGTTGGCCTTGCTATTCCCGAGGTATACTCGACCAAGTATGCCCGACAAAAGGGCAAGAGACAGTGGGCCAACATTATTGGGCCATGTTAAAGGTAGAAGCGGATTGGACCAATTTAAGTTATTGGGTCAGTCTAGAACAAGAGCATCTCAAGTCATTGCTCTTGAATATAAGAGTGATGACTGAAATTCTGGTATCAGATATGAAATGTCGAAGGTAATGTCACGACACTAATATCTGCTACAAACACAACTGAACAGAACAAAGTTTAAAGAGTGCAGAAAAACAATAAAAACATAGAGAGTTGTTAACCCAATTCGATTCTAATCAACCTACGTATGGGGCTTCTAAGCCAGGGATGAAGTTCACTATCAGCAGTATTAATTTGGAGCTAAACCTTCCCTGTTTACACCTCCTCACTTAATCAAACTACCCAATGACCCATCTGCCTAAGATACCACACTTAGATATGAGCACATCCGCTCACTCCCTCGGTATTACACACCCTGACACTCAACAAAACTAAAAACTGAAGACACTCTTCAAAGACACACAATCACACTCGCTTCAAAGTTTATGGTGATTGAAAACTTACAACTCAAAAACGTCCTACTCAAGTAGAAATACTCAAGAGGCTCACAATGAACAATTAACAACCAAAAAAATGAACAACCAACAATTAAAAACTAGACTTCTAAATCTGGATCGGTCAAACTGCAAAACAAGGTTTGCATCCCTTAAATAGAGTAACAACAACTAGGGTTTCTTTACTCACAAGTCTTCAGCGCCTCATGTCTTCTTTCCTTGAAAGTAGGATATTAAATCTCCAAAAATAATGCTGAAGGCGTTCTCAAGCTTCCTTAGTCGAAGCATACAAATAACAAACAAATTGACTTCCTAAAAATTCTTCACTTCTGTCAGTTTCACATGTCAGGACATCTGCTGTGACATCTGCATCTTCAGTAAATTTCAAGGCATTTCCTGAGCTGAATGTTTTACCAAAATTGCTGTCAATCTATAAAACTAACAAACTCCCCCTTTGGAAAATTTTGGCTAAAACATTATGTGGGCTGGAAGTCATACAATTAAAAACAACATCACAATTAACATAGGCATTTAAGCACACATATCAGAGCAACACAATAAGAGCAACTTCACAATCAAAACAGAGATAGCAGCGGATAAATAACACATATGTTCAAACATCAGTTAGAACATTCACAAATGCAACATTTTACTCCTCATGCACATAGCACACACAGATGCACAATTGACAAATAAAAGTTTCCCCCCTGCACAACAGCTTCTCCTCTTTGTGGAAACACATAGTATCTTCAGTGATAAAAAATTAACACATCAGCTTCTCCTCAACATAAGATGCACACAAAACACAATTAACACAGCAGTAGCTCCTTCTTAGCATAGTCATCACATCAACTGCACACAATTTGAATCACAAAAAAAAAAAAAAACACAACACACTCATAAGCACTCATAAACGCTCACAACTGCAGCAATTCACAGCTGCTCCCCCTCAAAGCGCACACACACTCCCCCTTTTTAGCCATAATTGGTCAAACCACTAAGAAAAATTCATGGAGAGTGACAAAAATAATTACTAGATTCAACTAAGTCACTAATAGCTATTGTTAAGTACAACCCAAAACTAAAACATAAGTTATGCACTTAAGTGCCAAAATTACATAACTGAGGGATAAACAAATGACAGATGAAAACACAATTGACATCTTCAGGCACACTCAATGTTCTGCAGAACTTGCAGACTCTTCACTTTCTCCACTTCCTTCTTCTCCTGAGTCGGCTTCAGAAGAGCTTTGAGTTGTTGAGCTGCTTGCTTCTTCTTCTGGTGCCTCTTCGGCAACATTTGCATCCATATATTTGGTTTAATAGCAATTACAAATTTATATCAAATATATTTGTATAATTTTTGGTAACTAAAAATGATACAAATATTTGTTTAAAAAAAAACATGAGACAATTATGATTAGTGAATACACAAATTTTTTATAAATACACAATTTTGTTATTCTTTTTAAATTTTTTATACTATTTATAACAACATTGTGTGATCCATGCGAACGGCGGGTAGATAACTACTTAATTTTTCTTTTATTTTTCTACTAAAATATACATTTTTGGCTGGCCAAGACTACTTAATTTTTATACTTTTTATATATCGACGTTGTACGACCCGTGCAAACGCACGGGTCATTTACAAGTACGTTATAAAATTTTAATGGATGGATCATAATTTATTTGAATGTGGTAATTAACAAATAAGTTAATAAAACTTACTAAATTAATTAATTATGTAAAAAAATAGTCCCTCTGTCCCAAAATAAGAGTTATATAAGAAGAAAAAAATTGTCAAAAATACTTAGCAGTTTAAAGGAAAAAAATTGTTCAAAAATACTTATCATTTCGGATGGAGGGAGTAATATATTATCCTAGTTAATAATACCACATTATTAAATATATAATTTTTTTGTCCTAGTCATAAGTGTCACATCTGCAAAATTGGATGGGTTATCAAAATTTCAAAAAGAGACAAAATTAAGAGACCAAAAAGCTGGTTATTAAAATAAAAGGACTAAAACTCAAAAATAATTAAACTAAGAGGAACAATTAAATATAGCCAAACAAAAATTGATCTAAGAGATTGGTCACTCTACAAAATCTAATGACTCTATTTTTCAATTTTAAAAGAAAAAAATGTGTAAATTTGAATTCTAGCAGCATTTTACTTTTTACTTATATATCTATTTAACTTTTAGCTACTTTCGCTTTATCTCGGTAATATTAACTTCTAGCAGAATTTAAGTGTGTTTTTATTTTTTAATGTGACTTGAATAACCGTTTATGAATTTTTGTCAAAAGTAAAAATAAAAACTACAGTAAGTTGTAAAAACAAAAATTCTAAGAGTTTGGTCTGGGAGGCAGCCTAGAAACGATATCCTGCAGCATTTGGGTGATCACAGAATTTGTAGCAGCTTGTTCCTGGAACATTTGATCTTGCATATCCAAACGTTGTCTGACAATAGCACTCTCTTGTCTGATCTCATCCAGTGTTTGTTTCAGCAGAGGAGGTAATTCTTCAGATCCGGAAGCAAAAGGCTTCACTTTGCCAGTAGATGTCTTCTCAGGAAGAGGGAGAGCTAGTTGTTCAGAAGCAGTTTCCTCAATCTGATGATCTTGAGCAGAGGAGGCTTTAGGATAAATTTCCATCACAGAAGCAACTTCTTCTTTTGGAGCAGGCAGATAAAGATCTGGTTCCGGTGCAGGAAGATACATGGGCATGTATCTATCCAGAATAGGCTGAATAACCTCTGAGAGTCCAACATGGAATCTCTTTGCGTTGTCCAGATGGGATATGTTTTTCAGCTCCAGAGTGCGAGAGATCATCCAAAGTCTGAAGTCTGTCCATGCTAAATCACTCTCAACAGGATTTACACCAAAGATGCTAATATGTCTCATAGAGTGCAAGTAAGAGCTTACTTCTATACCAAACTGCATTATTAAATCATCCATAGAAGCGGGTTGGATGTTGGTTCTTAGAAAAGTTTTGTCAGAAGGGGTGGAGTATGGGTTAGAAGTTCTGTCTGGAACCTCAATGATCCTCCAAATTGCTTGTTTAGAATCAGAATAAAGGCCAATGACTTCTTGGTCGGTTAAAGTTTTTTTAGCTGACATAGAGCTAAGGAATTCTGTGACAGTATCAGAATATTCTGACGCATTGACAGGTGCATCTGAGTCATACACCTTAGGAGGGTCATCATAGATGAGATAAATTGTTGTATTCTTCACAATGATTTTGCTTCCAAAAACAACAATAAACTTCATTATGTCACCTGGATCTGTATTTGATACTACTTCCTGCCACTCCTCTTCATCAAAGGAGCCTAATAATGTGTCTCTCTTATACAGCTGAATGGTCTTCTTTGTGCAATTCATCAGCACCAAAACTTTGAGGCCTTCTACTGCTTCCGATGTAATATCGTCTGGAGAAGAAGAATCAACAATGCACATAATTGTTTTCAAAATTCGCTCATCCACTTGAGGTACTTCAAAAGTTACAGAGGAACCATTTTCCTTGAAGGCTAGCCAATCAGGATGATTATCACCAGGGAGTAGACCAGATCCATTTGGAGACATTTTCTGTACATTCCACATACAAAAACGAAAAGTTATTCACCTACATTGTTTCTTCTAGTTATAATCTTAAATAGTATTTGGGAGGGAGAAAGAGAGAACCTGTAAAATGTTTTCTCTAAGAGTATTAGTGACATGGCATTTCATTCCCATTTGAATCAAAAGCGATGCCAAGGATTTTTGTGAGCTTGAAGTTCGAACTTGACTGAAATAATGAGTTGATTCCGAAGTCACAAAATCTGAGGATTGTGGTGTGTTTTGCATTGCTTCCAACTCCTCACAACTTTGGGTATGTGAGTTATCGAGAATACTTGCTAGAGTTTGATTTAGTTGAGTGTCTGACTCGCATTTCAACCAAAGACGTTGAAGATTCGGAAGTTCTTTAAGAATAGATGGCAGACCTTTGAAACTATCTTCTTGTTCATCTAAAAATTCAAGAGATGATGTGCCTGCAAATGTTTGAACTAGGGACAAGATACCATTTGTTGGAGACATCCAAGACTGAATAATTGAAGGAAACACATCATGCGAGGATCCTTTGAATACACACAAGGATATATATGCAATGCTTTTTGATCTTACTACAGCAAAGGGTACTTTTGTTAGAGCAGTGTTATCCGCAACCAGGGTGGTCAAAGATGTCATTCGTTCTATATCCTCTTCCAACTTGTCAATTTTTTTACATCCAGACAAAATGAGAGTTTTTAACGACTCTAACTTATAGATGCTTCTTGGAAGTTCACAAAGGCCTGCACAGTCTTTCAAATTTATCAATAGAATTTTCTTGAGAAGTCCTATACTAGGAGAAATTGAGGACAAACTTGAACAATCTTTGAGCATCAACTTTTCAAGATTTGGCAAGTTTGAAAAGTCTGGAGTTTCTCTCAAGTTATGAGAATGACTAAGATTAAGAAATTTCAGCCCCTTCAGAAACTGTAAGAAATTAAAATTTGAAGACGTGTATTAGAGAAGAAACCTCAAACAATAGATAGAAATAAATAAAATTGATAAGAGAACAGTTAAGTAGATATGCTATGAAACACTAAATGCAGGTTTGTTACTTCTAAAAGGAAGATTAAACGATAACTCTAGAAACTAGATCATGAAGAAAACTAAAGTTGTACCTGGGACTTATTCCATACATGCAGATTGGAATATTTGAAGTCAAGAGAAACTAAACGTTCTTGATGAAAGTCTGGTGGTGTATATTTTAAAGGAAACCCATGCCAACAAAGCCATCTAAGTTCTCTTGAAAGAGACTTGTAATCTCCATTAAATTGTACGCCAGCAAGTTGAAGTAATTTAAGCTTATCCATCTTCTCAAATGTCTTAGAGTTCAAATAAGTTGTGGAATCCATTCTTGACATCTTCAAAGTCAGTCCCTTGACATCTAAAGTTCTCTGTCAATCAAAATGAAAATAAAAATAAAAAATGGTTTAAGAGGTAGTTTGGATCTATTTAGAGTAAATAGGCATTTTTAGTCCGTGAAATTGCAACAATTGATCAATTTAAGTTTAAAATTTAAAAATATCAATCTATTTAGTCAATTATTTCATATTTCGCACCATAACTTGGAAGGTTTTATGCTTCTTTTAATGCAGTAAAATACTATTACATCAAATGTATATGTTTTATTTGCTTTGATGAATGTTTAAATAAAAATATTTGGATTGGAGAAACTAAATTGATCGACATTCTTTATATTACGGGACTGATGTGCGATTTCTTAAACTTAAGGGAGTAGATTGACATGGGTTTACAATTTTAATATCAAAATACCTATTTACTTTATCCATGCCTTTGTGCGCCTTTGTGATGACAAATATATATATAGTCAGGAACAAAACACAACACAACAATTTTAGAAACTAAAAACCAATAAGAAGATCTTACAGTATCCTTTGACAACAAGGAATTCACATCCTCGTTACGCCATAACCTACTAGGATCCTTGTTTCCCTCTCTTGATATCTTATCAACGATCTCTCTTCCCATGTCTTGTAGCAAGTCATGCATTCCAATCTTGTTCTTGCTATCAACAGTTACAAGACTTCTTTGAACAAGGACACTTATTCCAATACCTGCATAATGCCCACAGTCTTCCAATATTTTAGTCACATCTTCTTGGTCCATCCCAATAAAGAAAAAAGCAATATCAAGGAATATTTCTTTCATATCATAATCACTTAAACCATCAAAACTTATTCGAAGTTTTTCTGACACTTTCTTATCAGGAATGAGTTTGAGTTTCTCCAATACACTCTTCCAGTCTTTTTTTCGTCTCATAGTCATCAAAAAGGACCCAATGACTTCAAGAGCTAGCGGCAGTCCCCCACAGTACTTAGTAAAATCTATAGAAAGGCCAGCAAAACCATCAATAGGACTTGGTTCCTTGAAGGCATGCCAACAAAAAAGTTGAAGAGATTCATCATCGTTCATTTTTTTCATTCTATGCACATGGTCCACCTTAAGCCTGCGAAGTAAATCACCATCTCTTGTAGTGATGATTATTCTACTTCCTTGGCCAAACCATTCGTGACTTCCACACAAAGCATTCAATTGGTCTAGTTTACTCACATCGTCCAACACAAGAAATATCCTCTTTTGTTGAAGTCTTTTAGGCAGTATCGTTTTTCCCTCTTCAACTGTATATATCTTTATTTTCGTTGTTTTGTAGATATCAGAAAGAAGTCGTTGTTGTAGAGAAACTTGACCATTATCATGTTCCCAAAATTCTCTGACATTTGGGAGGAAGCTCTTTGCCTCATAATCACGACGAACTTTATTATAAGCGGCTTTAGCAATGGTTGTTTTTCCAATCCCTCCCATACCCCATATCCCAATCAGTAGAGTATCTTTTGATTGTTGACTGTTTAGTAGTTGAATAACATCTTCTACACGAGATTCAACCCCCACAGGATGATCGGCAACAAATAAGTCTGTTCTGTCTAGTAACTCAGTAACATCATTTACTACTTTCTTGATATCCTCATTTTCATTCCTACAAAATATGAACCCAAAAGTAAGTGTACGAACGATTATATAATCATAACCATTATACAACATTTATGTGTATGAAAGAAGAGGATGAACTTTTAGTGAAAGAACGATAATTGTGTCAAACTCAGAAAAGCTTAGGCTTGAACCTGTCTTCTCTATGAGATTTTTTATATAAATTATAGGTTTAATTGCAATTTTGGTTCCCATATTATTCATTTTTTTGGATTTTGGTCCCTCTATTTTAAAATCCGCAATTTTAGTCCTCTTATTTTAGTTTTTTGAGAATTTGAGTCCCCCTGCAAATTTGAAGGCTATTTTTAATGACATAACACATACATTGATGACGTGTCAGTGCCAATTTAGTAGAGAATTGTTCAATAAAACTATTTTTATTTAAGATTTGTGTGGAACATGTCATCAATGTGATCTCAATGTCGTTAAAAATTGCCTTCAGATTTGCAGCAGGACTAAAATCCTCAAAAAACTAAAATAAAGTGACTAAAATTCCGGATTTTAAAATAGGGGGACCAAAACTCAAAAAAATTGATAATAGGGGGACTAAAATTGTAATTAAGCCTAAATTATATTTCTTAATACATTTGAAAGCATCAAAATGACTTGTAACTATCAAAACGAGTTGTATTAAAAAACAGAGGTAATAGTTATTACTTGATTCTGTCTTTATTTTGTGTTAATTTAGATTTATATTTATGGTGGTGCTGGTAGATTCAATCTTGGGAGGTGGTGGTCAAAATAACTCACTACAGATAAATGTTCAGCGTATGAATGACTCAAATTACACAAAATGGTCCCAAAATGTTCTACTCATTTTAGACATGCAAGGAAAAATATGATTTTCTTAACGAAGATATCCCGGAACTTCCAGAGGCCGATAGAGCCTATAGGTTTTGGAAGTCTGGAAACTCTTTGATCATGTTTGACTAATTAATTCTAATAAAGGAGGAATTGAAATCCTTCATGTTTCGCCCACAAAGAAACAAGTCGGGATACCGTGAAGGATACCTACTTTGATTTTCAGAACTTGTTTCAAATTTATGGTCTGAAATCAAAATTGTGGAGGTGGTAGGGGTGTGAAGGATACCTACTATATTGGAATGATGACTTTTTGGCAAGAATTAAATCTCTATTATGAGAAAAATTTAAAGTGTACTGAAGATACTGCTCAGTTTATCAAGGGCCAAGAAAACGATAGTGATTTTATTTTATTTATTGTGCAAGACTAACAAGGACTTGTGTTGAAGATTAGCACATATCAAATCATAATCATTTGATTATGATTTGTCTAGTTGTTACAAAAGAGTGGTGTAAATAGATTTATTATCTATTATTGTTTTTTCCTTGTTTAGGTAGCAACAGTTATAGGAAATTATTTCTTTGTTTATTACCAAATTAGTGTACATCTATTTAAACCTCAAAAAGTAATAGTTTCATAGACAAATGAAATATACAATATATTTCTACATGGTATCGAGCACAAGATCCGAACCATCCTAAAACCTGAGCACCACCCATGGCGATACTAAACCAGAAAATTCACCAATTTTGGGTGAAGGACACGCCTTCCTATAATTGGTCACAAATTGAATGGCCGAATTACAATCAATGGTGCGCTCGGTCAAAATCTACCTTCAAGCAAAAGGAAGGTTATATCACGAGACTCCAATTGTCCGAAAAAGGGATTCCAACCTCGAAAATGGCAACTAGAAAATAGTCTAGTAATGTCATGGTCTAAACACCATGACAAATGAAATTGGAGAAAATTTCATGTACTTACACTGCCAAAGAGATGTGGGATGCCGTAAAAGAAACCTACTCTAATGTCGACAATACATTTGCAATTTTTGAAATCAAGAGCATACTCCATGATTTGCGCCAGATGACCGCTCATCACGAGTATTTTAATACTCTCAATCACCGGCAAAGAATCGGATGTATTGATGAAGTTAAATGGAGTTGCAAAGGATAAAAAGAAGTACAAAGAATTGGTGTAGAAAGATAGAGTCTACAAATTTCTATTAGGTTTGAACACAAAACTAGATTGAAGTTCATGGGAGAATCCTTGGAACCAAACCTCTTCCAAAAATTCGAGAAGCTTTCTCGGAAATACGAAGGGAGGAGAGAAGTGATGCTTGAAAAAGGCAGCCCCATCTATAGAAGGATCCGCAATGGCAACAAGGGAGATCAACGTTCTTTCCAAAGAAACTCGACCTTGGTGTGACCACTACAAGAAACCGGTCACACCAAGGACACATCGGATCATTCATGGAAAGTCATCGAGCTAAAATGGACCAAAACCAGACAACAGAGGAAACACACCGAGATAAATTCTCACTCATCACCATTCAACAAGGAGCAAATGGAAGTCTTACAAAAATGCTTCAACAAACAATTGGTACACATGTGGCACAAAAAGGTAATTTTTGCATGCTCTAAACACTAGTAGGGAAAACAAATTTCATGGATTGTTGACTCGGAGCATCGATCACATGATGAGATTTGAGTGTCTTTGATAGCTATTCTCCATGTCAAAATAATTTGACTGTTCAAATTCTTGATGGTACCCTTTCTAAGGCCATGGGTAAAGGTTCACCATTATTTCACAAAATATTACTCTTACTTCTTTTATGTGCCTAAACTTGATTGTAACTTCATGCATCAAGAAACTTACAAAAGATTTGAAGTGTATCACTAAATTCTTTCCTAACTGTGTGAATTTGATTTTGGAGTCGGGAGGACGATTGGCAATGCTAAAGAATGTCTTTGGACTCTATATCCTTCAGTGAAGCATCTAAACCGTAATCTGAGGCAACCTCTTGCGCTGTAGTTTCTACATGTAGTGAAAATTCTGCAATGCAGTGGCACTATAAACTAGTGTTAGTGTTTTTATGTTGGCATTAATTTTTGGTAAAACTAGGATATGACAATGTCTTGACTGATGTCATGACATTCAGAGTTGAAGATAAATTCTGCATGAGAAGGATGTTTAAGTACCGATCGAAGCAAAATATCGATGGAATTCGCAGAAGATTGATGATGTCATAACCGATGTTATGACATTCGTGTGACATTTATCGCTCGCAGAATCTATTTTTCCTGAGAGTTTTCAGGAAGTTTGTTGAGCTGTTTATTATGTTTTATGTTATTAGATTACATGCTCACGTGGCTAATTGGTTAATCTTAGTTAAACCTAAATTGGTTGTTTAAAAGACCAAGTCTTTAGGATTAATTAAGTAAACCCTAGCTATTATTATGGAAGCCCAAAACTGAAGTTACAGGACTGCTTCTATAATAAGAATAGAACCTTACTCGCTGCGGACCGTATTGAAGATTTAGCAGGTTGTAATTTGTGTAATTCTAGTTACTCTTGTGAGTCAAGCAATTATCAATTGATAAGTGTCTTGGACTAGGATTTGGTTGTAAGGGTTGTTTATCACTCAAAGCTTTGAAGCACGAGTGTTGTGTCTCTTGATTAAAGCTTTGAAGCAAAATCAAGTTTGTTATTGAAGAGTGTCTTCATAATTCAATTAATCAATAGGTTGATATCATGTGATTGGGGGAGTGAGTAGGAACTCGTGTCTAAGTAGGACTTAGATTGAAGTTGCATTGGGTAGGTTTTAAGTGAAGGAGATAAACTGGTTGGTTTATTCCGAATTAATTCTACTAATAGTGAATTTCCTCCCGGCTTGGTAGCCCCAAATGTAGGTGTAGTTACACCGAACCGGTAAACAATTTATTGTGTTCTTTACCGCTTAAATTTCTGTGTGAATTGTTAGCAGTGTCGAATCGTGTCATAACATTCTCTGTGACATCACGTATCTGCTGCCAGGAATTTCAATTGGCTTCGGAGCAGGCACCCTGCCTGTTATTTCTGGGTGAGATCTAGGGATAATAGTTTCTGGCGTTATGGACAAGGAAGGAGGATTTGGAAATAGACCACCCATACTGGATGGATCTAATTATGATTACTGGAAACCTCGTATGGTTGCCTTTTTGAGGTCACTGGACATTAAAGCTTGGAGAGCTGCTGACAAAGGATGGAAACATCCTACCAAGCTTGAGAAAGATGGGACTACTAGTCTGAAACCTGAGGAAGAATGGAGCAAAGAAGAAGAAGAGCTAGCACCGGGCAACTCTAAAGCATTGAATGCTTTATTCAATGGAATTGACAGAAATATCTTCAGACTAGTACATCAATGTGAACTGGCCAAGGATGTTTGGGACACTCTCAAAACTACTCATGAGGGGACATTCAAGGTGAAGATGTCAAGACTTCAGATGCTCACTACCAAATTTGAGAATATGAAGATGAAGGAAGATGAGACCATTCATGAGTTTCACATGAATATCTTGGAGATTGCCAACACCTCAGGAGCATTGGGAGAAAAGATGTCAGAAGAAAAGCTGGTGAGAAAGATTCTAGAATCCTTGCCTAAAAGGTTTGCCATGAAAGTGACTGCTATAGAGAAAGCTCAGGATATCTGCACCTTGAAGGTTGAAGAACTTATTGGATCTCTTCAGACATTTGAGATGGGGATCAGTGAGAATGTTGACAAGAAGAACAAGAGCATAGCCCTTGTATCCAATACTGAAGAGGAATGCAAGGAGGATGATGAAGAGAAGATATCTGAAGCTATAACTATGCTTGGAAGACAGTTCAACATACTCATCAAGAGAATTGATCCAAAGTCAAGGTCCAATGTCAAGAACATTTCATCTGACATTAGCAGAACTTATGACTCCAGTAGAAGATCCAAGTCAGAAGAAAAAGTGAGTCAGAGCAGAGGAATCCAGTGTCATGGATGTGAAGGATATGGGCATATTAGAGTTGAATGTCCTACCTTTCTAAAGAAACAAAAGAAAGGAATGGCTGTCACTTGGTCTGATGGTGACTCAGGAAGTGAATCTGAAGAAGAAGCAGCCAAACTTGTCATTGCTCTCTCTGGAGTGTGCAATTCTGATAATGATTCTAGTGATGAGGAAGTGACATTTGAAGAGCTTGTTGAAACTTACAAGAAGTTGTGTATCAGAAGTGGTGAAGTATGTCAGCAAAATGAGAAACAGAAAAAGTTGATTGTGAAGTTGGAGGCTGAAAATGTGAAGTTGGAGGTTGAGAAGAAGGAAAACACTGCTACTATAAGTCACCTCAACAGTGAAATTATAGTGTTGAACTCCAAACTTGATCAGATGTCTAAGTCTGTCAAGATGCTGACATCTGGTACTGATAAGTTGGAGGAAATCCTTCAGCTTGGACAAAATGCAGGAAATAAGCATGGTCTAGGATATGTGGCTGCAAAGAAACCTGGGTGACAAGAAGAAGAACAAGCCCGCAAACCAATGTCAAAGCGTGTCACAACATAAAAATAGGTCCGCTCAGATATGTGGCGCAAAGAAATTTCGATAAAAGAAGAAGAATAGACCTAATAAACCAATGTCAAAGCAGATGTCACAACATTGGGTTCAACATCAAGATCGAGAAACATGAAGAAAAAGTTTCAAAGATGGAGATGTCATTATTGTGGAAGGTTTGGACACATAAAGCCTTTTGCTATAGACTACATGGATATCATAATCAGTTCCTTATGTCGCCTAAGACCAACAAGATACCATACAATCAAAGAAGAAGAGATTTGATAGCTCACACTTCCTTAGAGTTTCGCCAAGGAAGACCGGTACTTTGATGGATGTTCTAAGCATATGATCGAATCAAGAACCTTCGAATGATGTCAAACCTCATTCTACCGTTTGTTACTTTTGGAGATGGAGCTAAAGGAGAAATCAAAGGTGTTGGAAAATTAGACGCTCGAGTTCCAAACCTAAATGGAGTGTTCTTTGGTAAAAGGTTTGATCGCTAATCTCATAAGCATAAGTCAACTATGTGATATGGGATTCAAAGTCAACTTCACCAGTCCGAATGCCTTGTAATCAATGAAAAACAAGAAGTGGTTATGAGAGGAGTCGATCAAAGGACATCCATATGTCTCTGAAAAGATGAAAAGAGGTGAAATTGTGGCACCAAAGGAAAAAGAAGGATGAAAATCATATGAATCTGAGGTCCCAAGAACTATGATGAAGGAGAGAATGTCAAAGCAAACCAATGTCACATCCAATGTCAAGACATCGACCATCTGATCCATGGATTTGAGAGAAAGTCTTGGTGGAAAATATATGCTTATGTTGTTGTGGATGATTTTCCAGTTCACCGGATAAACTTCATCAAGGAAAAATCGATGTGTTTGATGTCTTTAAAGAATTATGCAAAAGACTTCAAAGAAAAAGGAAGCATTGTCGAAGGAAGTGATCATGGAAAGGAATTTGAGAATAAGTTTGATGAAGGAATCAATCATGAGTTCTCTTCTCTAAACTCCTCAACAAAATGGAGTTGTGGAAAGGAAGAATAGGACTATACATGAATCGAGCAATGATTCATGCTAAGAAACCTTCATTCATTCCTATGAATACAACCGCTATGTTCAAAAGGAAAGAAAGGAACATCCTACCGTATGAAATATGGAAGGAATCTTATTTCCATGTATTTGGTAGCAAATGTTATATTCAATCGTGGACTCTAAAAGTGATGAAGGCATTTGATACTCTACAAACAAGATATAGATTATTCAACTCCAACAAAAGTTATGAAGTCATAATGTCACACCATCGAAAACAATGTCCCATATGATGTTGAGACATTGTTTGAGACATCACCACAAGTGTCCGATAAGGATGATGTGCTGTTCCTACTTCACCAAAGTCCGAACCAGAGGAAGTTAACAAAGATCCTTCCATCGAATTCGAAAGATCATCCAAGGAACTCATCATTGGAGATCCTAATCAGGAGTCATTACAAGATCCGAGAAATTTTCTCAAACTCTTGTTTTGTGTCAAAAATTGAGCCAAAGAATGTCAAAGAGGCTCTAACGATGAATACCGGATTGGAGCAATGCAAGATGAATTGAACCACCAGCAACATGTGTGGGAGTTAGTTCCTAGACCGTATGAACAAACATCATTAGCACAAAGTGGATCTACAAGAACAAGTCCGATGCGTATGGGTTGTCACCGAAATAAAGCAAGACTTGTTGCTCGTGGATACACTCAAGTTGAAGGGATTGATTTTGATGAGACTTTTGCTCCGTGGTGGAATCAATCGACATCGCTAGGAGTCTTGCATGCTCAAATTCAAGTCTTCAGATGGATGTGAAAATAGCCTTCAATGGCTATTTAAATGAGGAGGTATATGTAGAAACGACCTAAAGGATTTGGATCCTAACTTTCCGATCATGTTTACAAATTAAGGAAAGCTTTATATGGTTTGAAACAAGCTCCTAGAGCTTGGTATGAAAGGTTGACAAAGTTCCTTACCGATAAAGGTTACAGGAAAAGAGGTTTAGACAAAACTCTCTTTGTCAAGAATGAAGGAGGAGAGATAATGGTAGCTCAAATTTATGTTGATGACATAGTGTTTGGAGGAATGTCAGATAAAATGGTGAGACATTTTGCCAACCAAATGCAAGCTGAGTTTGAAATGAGTCCGATGGGAGAATTGACTTACTTCCTTGGACTACAAGTCACAGATGGAAGGCTCAACTTTTCTTTCTCGAGCAAGTATGCAAAGAATATTGTCAAGAAATTTGGGATGGAAAATGTACTCCATTTAAAGCTATCCAAAGACACAAGTGGAGCAAATGTTGATGCTGATGATATGAAAAGCAATGAGGATGCATTCTTCTTGGGGAACAATCTTGTTTCGTTCAAGAAGCAATATGTGTCTTTATCCATCCCGAGGTGATACCTGTAGCAATTGTTCTCAAATGGTCCGGATGAAGCAGAAATCGAGTACAATGTCACACAGGATGTCATGACATTGTATCAGAATAACCTCAGTGCTATTAATATTTCAAAGAATCCTATAAAGACAAGAGGACTAAGCACATTGACATTAGACATCACTTCATCAGAGACCTTGTGGAAGAGAAAGTGATTAAATTGGAGCATGTAGCCACTGAACTTCAACTAGCTGACATTTTTACTAAAGCTCTTGATGCTAGTCAGTTTGAGAATTTAAGGGGCAAGTTGGGTATTTGCCAATATGAAGAGTTGTAGCAATTAACATTGCTTATAACAAGGAATGGAAGAGACTTTTTATTTCATTTAATTTTAAGTGGGGTAATTAATTATTTCCCTCTTACTTTTCAAAAGTCCAAGAATAGGAAGAGACATATATATATATATTTCAGTTTCTTCATTTGAAAGCATTACTTGCCATTCCCTCAATAGAAGCTCTCAAACTCTCTATCAACTTTTCCTCTTTTCCTCAAGATGTCTCAACAAAACTTGTCTTCGTTCTTCATCATCACAAGAATCGGCTCCATCTCCCATGCTTCGGATTAGGCAAATGTCAAGCCATGCAGATCAAGCTCAAGGTTACCCTCTGCGCAATGGCAATCGATCTGGAAGGGTCAAGAAACTTCGCACCAGAATGCACGAAGGTCTCAAGCATCACTTTCTGGTAAGACCTCTGAACCAACTTCCTCTGTTCCTCCTAAAATAGCAAACAGGGAAGGTTCTAGGTATGTCCATGAAGCCATTGCTAGAATAGTAACTAGGATCTTGAATGAAAACCACTACGTGCCGGGTTTCGCCTTTAAATCAAGAATCGCTAGCCTAGTTTAGCGGTGATCTAGATGTCTCTGAGAATGTCAAGACATCTAATGATCAAGTCAAGAAAACCCCTGTGAATCCTGTTACTGAACCCTCTGTTGATTCCCCTGTAAAGTGTGTTGTTGATACCTCTGATAAAATCCCTGAAGTTTGTGTTGCTAATACCACTAATAAGCCCCCTGTGATTAGTGATGATGATATTTCTGATGGAATTCTTGAAGAATCCCCTGATAAGTGTGTTGCTGATAAGTCCCCTGTCAATTTTGCTGATGATATCTCTGATGGTATTCTAGAAGAAACTCCAGAGAAACCAGTTGATGACAACTTGGAAAACTCTCCAGTGAAAGATTCTGAAAGTGTTGTGGAACCCCCTGTCATTGACTTAGATGAATAATTCTCTGATAATGACCTCATTGCTAATGTCAATCCAAGCATTGCTAAGAGGATGTTGAAAAGGAAAGGGAAACAGGCTGCCTCTCAGAGCCCTGTCAAGGAAAAGGTAGCTGAAACTGTTCATAAGGCTGAGGAAAAATCTGGTAAGGACAACAAGGCTGGACCCTCTAAAGGGAAGAGTAGGGTAAAGATTGTTGGTGGTACCTCTAGACCTAAGAGAACCCCAATTGTGAAGAAGAGGAAGGTTCCTGAACCATCAGAATCTGATCAAGATTCATATTTTAATGTTGAGGAGAATGTCTCAGACATTCATCCAAGGAAGAAGCCATCTCTTGGGAAACTGCCCAAAGTCCCTGAAGTGGCTATTGATAACATATCCTTCCACCACCTTGAGAATGCTAGCAGGTGGAAATATGTGTGTTTGAAGAGAATAGCTCTAGAAAGGGAACTGAATAAGAGTGCCCTTGAATGCAAGGAGGTTATTGATCTGATTGAAGAAGCTGGATTAATGAAGACTGTGGTGAAATTTTCAAACTGTTATGATGTGTTGGTAAAGGAGTTCATTGTGAACTTGTCAAGTGGTTGTGCTGAGGGTAGGTCAGCTGATTTCAAGACTGTCTATGTGAGAGGGAGAAAAGTGAAGTTTTCCCCAAGTGTGATAAATAAATATTTGGGAAGATCAGATGATGCTCAACCTGAGCTAGAAGAAACTGATAATCAAATCTGTCAAACAATCACTGCTAAGCAAGTGAAGCATTGGCCTATGAAGGGAAAGCTCACTGCCAGCAAATTGAGTGTAAAGTTTGCTATTTTGCACAAAATAGGTGCTGCAAATTGGGTTCCAACAAACCACAAGTCAACCATCACTGTTGGTCTGGGCAGATTCATTTTTGCTGTTGGTACAAAAGCAAAATTTGATTATGGAACTTACATCTGTGAGAAAACCCTCAAACATGATGAAAGTTATGCTATAAAAGGACCAATAGCCTTTCCCTCCCTCCTGTGTGGAATCATAATTGATCAATACCCTGATATTCTGGTTGATAGAGATTTAGTATGCAAAAGAGCCCCTGAACTTGGATTTCATTACAAGCTCTTTCAAGGTAAGCATGTCCCAGACATTGTCATGACATCTGCTGAGACATCAAATGTCAAGGCAAATTCTCAAAAGGCAACTGTCATTGCTGTGCTGAAAGCAACTTGCAAGGAGCTTGAAGCAAGAAAGCAAAGCCTTGAAGAACTGATCTCTCAACTAGAAAAGGAGCAAGACACAGAGGTTGAGGATGAAGGGTTAGCTGGTGATGATTCTGCTGCAAATGTTGATGCCGATCCGATAAAGATACCGAGAGGCTCAAGATGTTGCTTTCCATAGTGCTTCTTCAGGAGAAGAAAGCACTTGATTTGTGATCCTGTTGCTATTTGATTGTTTGTTTCTTTTTGTTGTTCTGATGTTAACTTTGTTTCTGCTATTTCTTTGTTCTGCCTGTTTGGATATTTGTAATTCTTTTGATGGGATGTAATCTTTAACTCTGCTAGTACTTGATTATATATTGAAATTTTGGGGAATTTGTACTGGTACCTTTGGCCCCTTTGTCGCTAAAAAGGGGGAGAAGTATTTATGGGCAATTGTATGAAAAATTGTGGGTAGAATTTATCTTCTTTAGGATCTGGTTTTTTAAGCTTAGATTAGCTTAGACTGGTTTTATTTTCTCACGCATGAGTACTGATAGCTTAGTTTGTTTTAGCCAAAATGTGCCAAAGGGGAGTCCGTAAGTGTTTTATGTTGGCATTAATTTTTGGTAAAACTAGGATATGACAATGTCTTGACTGATGTCATGACATTCAGAGTTGAAGATAAATTTTGCATGAGAAGGATGTTTAAGTACAACTCGATCGAAGCAAAATATCAGGAATTCGAAGATTGATGATGTCATAACCGATGTTATGACATTCTCGTGTGACATTTATCGCTGAACTGCTTTTCCCGAGAGTTTTCGTGAAGTTTGTTGATGTTTTATTATGTTTTATGTTATTAGATTACATGCTCACGTGGCTAATTGGTTAATCTTAGTTAAACCTAAATTGGTTGTTTAAAAGACCAAGTCTTTAGGATTAATTAAGTAAACCCTAGCTATTATTATGGAAGCCCAAAACTGAAGTTACGGGACTGCTTCTATAATAAGAATAGAACCATTACTCTGCTGCTGCGCCTCTGGACTATATTGAAGATTTAGCAGGTTGTAATTTGTGTAATTCTAGTTACTCTTGTGAGCCAAGAAATTATCAATTGATAAGTGTCTTGGACTAGGATTTGGTTGTAAGGGTTGTTTATCACTCAAAGCTTTGAAGCACGAGTGTTGTGTCTCTTGATTAAAGCTTTGAAGCAAAATCAAGTTTGTTATTGAAGAGTGTCTTCACAATTCAATTAATCAATAGGTTGATATCACCGTGATTGAGGGGAGTGAGTAGAACTCGTGTCTAAGTAGGACTTAGATTGAAGTTGCATTAGGTAGGTTTTAAGTGAAGGAGATAAACCGGTTGGTTTATTCCCGAATTAATTCTACTAATAGTGAATTTCCTCCCTGGCTTGGTAGCCCCCAGATGTAGGTGTAGTTACACACTGAACTGGGTAAACAATTTATTGTGTTCTTTACTGTTGTTTAAATTTACTGTGTGAATTGTTAACAGAGTGTCAGATACTGTGTCATAACATTCTCTGTGACATCATGTATCTTCTGCCAGGAATTTCAACTAGGCCACCCAAATTTTATGTACTTGAAGGAAATGTTTCCTAAGTTATTCAATAAAAATCAGAAGTCCTTTCAATGTGAAATTTGTCAATTGTCCAAACATACACGCAGCCCCCACCCACCTCAACCCTATAAACCTTCCCAACCTTTTTATGTTATTCATAGTGATGTATTGGGACCATCGCGGGGTCAAAAATGTAACTGGATTAAGATGGTTTGTCACCTTTATTGATGACCACACACGGATCACTTGGGTCTATCTTATGAAAGATAAATCGGAAGTTGGTAGGATATTTGAATGTTTCCATACCATGGTGCAAACACAATTCCAAAGCAAAATTAGAGTGCTTAGGAGTGATAATGGTCGTGAGTACTATAATTCTGCACTAAGCTCATACTTTACGCAACATGGAATAATACACCAAACCTCATGTGTGGATACGCCTCAGCAGAACGGTGTTGCCGAGAGAAAGAATAGACACCTAGAAGTAACCCGATCTCTCATGCTAGCTACAAATGTAACTTACCAGTTTTGGGGAGAAGTTGTCCTCTCTGCAACCTATCTTATAAACAGAATGCCTTCCCGGATCCTTAACTTTCATACGCCATACTCCACTCTCCAAACCTTATACCCAACCAATCGTATCCTTAAATCTATTCCTTTGAAAATATTTGGATGCACAACCTTTGTCTATAACCTTGATCCCCAACGCAATAAACTTGACCCGAAATCCATTAAATGCATATTCCTCGGCTACTCTCCTCACCAAAAGGGATACAAATGTTATTCACCTCAAAACAAAAAATTCTACTACACCATGGATGTGACCTTTTTTGAGAATTAACCATATTACCCCAAAATTGGCATTCAGGGGGAGAACACCTATCCAATTGAAGTGGTAGAATCCCAACTTTTGGAACTTGAGCTAACTGAACCCAAACTCACTGCAGAGGCATCAAAATCTACACTAGAACCAAATGAAAACACAACTGAAATTGCAGAACCTACACGTGGACCAGAAGAAACTACGGAAAATGTAGAGGAAGTAGTAGAAACCTACAACCGAAATTGCACCGGAAACAACTTGAAAGTGTACTTCATAAAGGGCAAGAAGGACAACCCAAGGCAAAACCAAGAAACCTCAAGGCTCTAGAAAATGATGTTCCCTCGTAATATCGCCCTAACACTGAACGTTGATGATATTGATATTCCCATTGCTTAAAAAATGTAACATCGCTTACTAAACATCCCATTGGAAGATTTGTATCTTATGGAAAATTGTCCCAAAGTTACAAGACTTTTGTTACAGTTGTTGACAATACACATATTCCAAGCAACATCCACGAGGCACTCCAAGATTCGAATGGGCAGCAAACTAAAGAGGTTCAGCCTTAATTAAGAATGGCACTGGGAGATCACAAGCCTACCAGGAAGAAGCCAGGATGCAAATGGATATTCTCCATGAAGTATAATGCATATGGAGTGTAAATCGGTACAAAGCTCGACTTGTAGCAAAAGGATTTACTCAATCATATGGAGTAGACTATGAAGAGACTTTTGCACCGGTGGCCAAACTAAACTCGCTTAGAGTTATTCTCTTTGAATGCAAATTTAGATTGGCCACTCCATCAACTAGACATCAAGAATGTCTTCTTAAATGGCGATCTAGAAGAGGAAGTTTATATGCGATTCCTCCCGGACTTGAATCATCTAGCACCGCAAATATGGTGTGCAGTTCAGAACCTCTATAGCCTCAAGCGCTCCAAGGCGTGGTTTGATAGATTATCTCGAGTTGTCAAGAAAGACGGGTTCAACCAATGCCAATCGATCACACTATGTTTGTTAAACACTCCATGGAAGGAAAGGTTGCTTTGTTTATTGTTTATGTTGATGATATCGTTATTACGAAATGATTATGATCAAATTGATCATTTAAAGGGACTCGCAAAGGAATTTGAAGTTAAGGACTTGGGACAACTTAAGTATTTTTAGGGATGGAAGTTGCTCGAACAAAGGATGGTATCTATGTATCACAAAGGAAATACACCCTTGACTTACTTCAAGAAACTGAATGTTTGGGTGCAAGGCTAATACACCAATAGAACAAATAAAAGGAAGAGAAGATGAAAGTCCACCACCGACAAAGATAGATATCAAAGTCTAGTTGGGAAACTAATCTACCTATCTCACACAAGGCCCGACATTGGGTTCAAAGCTTGGCTAGTCGCTACATGTCAAATCCAACTGAGTCTAACATGAAAATGGAGAATAGAATCCTCCAATACCTCAAAGGCACACCGTGCCGAGGCCTCTACTTCAAGAGGAATTCAAACAGGACATTGAAGTTTATACTGATTCAGATTGGACATGGTGCTCCACAGATAGGAAATCGACTACGTGCTATTGTTCATTTGTGAGAGGAACCTAGTAACTTGAGAAGCAAGAAACAATCAGAAGCGAGGAGTAGTGTAAATTTAGAGATATGGACCTAGGTATTTGTGAAGGAATGTGGCTTAAGGGCATGCTAGATGAAATCAAAATTGTGAACCATAATGAGGTTACTATGTGATAACAAAGTCTATAAGCATTGCAAAGAACCCAGTCCAACATGATAGACAAAACATGTGGAAATTGACCGACATTTCATTAAAGAGAAAATTGATTATAAGATTATAAGTATTGATCATGTCCCATCATGCAAGCAAACTGCAGATATCTTAACCAAGACTCTTCCAAGGAATACTTATGAAAATATCAAATCCAATTTGGATATGATAGACATCTACCACCCAAATTGAGGGGGAGTGTTGAAGATTAGCACATATCAAATCATAATCATTTGACTATGATTTGTCTAACTGTTACAAAACAGTGGTGTAAATAGATTTATTATCTATTATTGTTCTTTCCTTGTTTAGGTAGCAGCAATTATAGAAAATTATTTCTTTACTTATTACCAAATTAGTGTACATCTATTTAAACCTCAAAATGTAATAGTTCCATAGACAAATGAAATATACAATATATTTCTACAGGACTCAATGAAGTAAGTGGTAAAATTCTCGAAAAAAACCCAATGCCATCTATTCAGAATACTTTTTCAGAAGCCGGGAGGGAAGAAGCTAGACAAATTATGATGGAAAGTTGACCTCTATTTTAGAAACTGACAATTCTGCTCAATTTCACTCAATGTGAAGAAGAAAGGTAAAAGTCGTGCACTTGATGAAGGCAAGAAATCTGAGAGTCCGCGGTGTGACAATTATAAACGTCCATCATACATTCCCGAGACTTATTGAAAACTTCATGGGAGACCACCTTATGTGAAGTAGAAAGGTGAAAGTCATGCACTTGAAGCTACCACTTCAGATTTCAGGGACAATAGTCTCCCTCAAACTCAGTTTCACTCACTAAGGAACGACTAGAGCAACTGAAAACTTCTCGAGTCTCAAACCTCTACTTGTTCCATAATCTGGAAAGAGAATTTTTTAACGCCGATTCTTCTTAAAGTCAACCCTAGTCACACTTAGATTGTTGATTTAGGTGCAATTGATCACATGGCGAGAGTCTAGTTTATTTTCTACATATAGTTCATGTGCTAGTAACTTGAAAATTAAGATTTTTTATGGCTATGTAGAAATCAAATTTGAATGTATTTCAAAGTTATTGTTGATATTTGGAAATATATTTAGAATAGAATATTCCATAGTTCATTCTCGCACTTTGCTTTCAAAATTTTCCAGTCATCACCGCCTCTGCCATTGTCACCAATTCAAGAGTCACCGCCACCATCCAAATTGCGTCCTTTGATCCGGTTTGTCCTCTAAACCTCACAGCCATCAACCATGAGTTAGGCCAAAAACTATAATTCTAATATGGTATTAGAGCCTATCAATCGGGCCACGGGCCACCCACCGTTTATATTCAGGCACCAAGCCCAATAGTGTTGGATGTATTGGGAAAATTTCAAATTCCTCTATAGTTGGACGTATAGCTTGGAGATCAACTTTTGGAGCTGCCCACTTCTTTGGAGCAAATCTCATTTCTTAATGGTGATCATGCCACTACAGATATTCTTTAAGTTCAAACTCTCTTACAAAAGCTATCTTTTCTCTTTTCTCCTCCATTTATAGTGATAATCCACCAGCTGTCCTACTTGCTCATAATCCCATTTTACATGCAAAGAGTGTTGGCCAAGCAACTCATAGCAATGGACAACCCTTGTATTCATCAATGGGCTGATATCCTTACTAAGGTTGTCTCCACAGCCAAGTTCCTTTTCATGTGCTCCAAGCTCACTGTGACTTACTCTTCCACATTATGTTGTCTATAGCGCTATAGCGTAGCGATGGTAGGGTTCAGCGCGTCACTTTTCCGGCAAAACTGCAACCCCAAACGCTATCACTATCGCACTGGCTATTGGCGTTTCAAGGTGAAATTTCTCAAAGCATTTTTTAAACCCTTGTCTATTTTAAGGGTGAAAATGTTAATGCAGACCCTTTTAAAGAGTAATATCATGTTATTCATTCTGTTATATTCTTTTTCACAGACAATAGTTATGTTTTTTCTACCTTTAATTCACATACTGTTAATTTTTTTCTTCTCTATTTAAATTTTATTGCTCAATAACTTATGTTCATTAATTATTAAGTACAATGGTCTTTTTAATTGTATGTATTTTTCTATCTTTGTGTGTTTAGGTTTACTCTGTACCCTGATTTTTAGTCTTTGCAATAGCGGCTATCCCACTATTTGTCATAGCTTTCACAAGTCACCCACTTTATGCCTGAAAAGGATGTATCAGAGAAGTATTGTATTGGTTATTACACATGTTTAGTTATTGTGCCAGCTGTTCTTGACAGCTGTAAGTCAGTTAGACCTAACATGTGCACAGGATTACAACTAACTTGAACACGTGTGAAGTATTAGAACCCCTATATAATGATGTAATCATTCACCCTTATGAATCAATGAAAACAGAATATTCCAAAGCAGAAATCTGTTATGAATCATTCACATATTAACAAGTATGGATTATTTTAACAAATCCAGACAAATTTAAGTTGGTTTGGCAGGGCGTGCTACTTTGGTATGCTCTTAATTCTCCTATTGGTCAATGAAGTGTAGAAAAGACAAAGCTACTATTTCTGCTTTACAGAAATATCAATTTCATTTGACAAGAGAGGAAACCAAGAACTACACGAGGCCTTTTGAATTAAATGTGAGGCAATAATAACATTGCTCTCTCCATCTTTAAGAAAATTGTGGAATCGACAGAATGTTAAATGGTAACTGTAAGCTGCATTCCTTTCATAATTTTGTTTGTTAAGTTACATGTTATACACTTAACAACTATTTGCTAACAGCAATTGGAGTGTCTTTAGAAAAGTTCTAGATATACAGAGAGATACATATGCAACAATAATTAAGAGGTCAGGAAGTCAAAGGTCACGAGCTGACAATACTAAAAATAAATAAATGAAATTACTTGGAATTTATGACGACAACTCCGGATGTGCCACCAACTTCAAGGAGTGCTGTTTTCCAATTCATCTTCCTATTGTCATCGACTGACATTCTTGAGATGAGATTTTCAAAACCTTGTCCGAACTTGCCAGTTTGATGTCGTACTTCTGAGGGATCTACCTCATAGAACACTGGTATAACCACCAGACTCTTGCGTCTGCCAATTTCCATGATGTTCTCCAACTCTAGCATACACCATCTTGAATTAGCATAGTTACTAGACAAAACAACGATACAGATTCTAGACTGTCCTATTGCTTCCAAAAGTGAGACTGAGATCTGATTTCCTCGTCGAAGTCCATCATCATCTTTGAAAACATAAATCCCGGCATTTTGAAGGGATGTATAAAGATGGCCAATGAATTTTGCACGACAGTCTTCCCCTCTGAAACTCAAGAAAACATCGTAGATCCTTTCCTGAAAGTTGAAAAAAAAAGTAAATTATCATGGGAACTTTTTGAGACTCGAACTTTTTGGTACATTTAGTTATTTAAATTTTATTTACAATCTGACAAACTTTTTCACTTTGCTTCCCTAAAAGATATTTGTTATTTACTAAAAATACAAAAAAAAAAAAAAAAGAAAGCCATACGCATTGCATTTTCCCTTATGATATTTGTTCATGAAAAATCAAATAGAGCCTCGAAAAACCATATCTTACCTTATCCACACGCATTGCATTTTCCCTTATGATATCTCTTCCCATTTCTCGTAGCAAATCATGCATTCCAATATTGTTCTTCCGATCAACAGTTACAAGGTTTTGTTGTACAAGGACACTGATTCCAATATCTACAAAATGCCTAGATTCTTTCAATATTTTAGCTGCAGCTTTCTGGTTCATCCCAATAAAGAAAAGGACAATTTCAAGGAATATCTCTTTCATATCATTGTCCCTTAAACCATCATAACTTATTTTCAGTATCTCAAATATTTGGTCTTTGGGAATGGAGTTTAGTTTCTCCAATACACTTCTCCACTCTATTTGGTTTTGCTTAGTCAACAAAGAGGACCCGATGACTTGAAGAACTAGCGGAAGTCCCCCGCAGTACTTAATAAAATCTCTAGAAAGATCAGCAAAACCATCGATAGGACTAGGTTCCTTGAAGGCATGCCAACTAAAAAGTTGAAGAGATTCATCGTCGTTCAGTGCTTTCATTCTATACACATGGTCCACCTTAAGCGTGCGAAGTAAATAATCAGCTCTTGATGTGATGATTATTATACTTCCTTGGCCAAACCATTTGTGACTTCCACACAAAGCATTCAATTGGTCCAAATTATTCACATCGTCAAGCACAAGAAATATCCTCTTTTGGCTAAGTCTTTCCTGTAATATCATTTTTCCCGATTCAACCGTATCTATCTTAACTTTTGTTGTTTTGTAGATATCAGAAAGAAGTTGTTGCTGTAGAGAAACTTTTCCATTATCTTGTTCCCATGTTTTGCTGACATTTAGGAGAAAACTCTTTGCCTCAAAATCATGACGAATTTTATTATAAGCACCTTTAGCAATTGTTGTTTTGCCGATTCCTCCCCTGCCCCATATTCCAAGCAGTACAGGGTCTTTTGATTCTTGACTATTCAATAGTTGAATAATATCTTGAACATGAGAATCTACCCCCACTGGATGGTCAGCGACGAATAAATCTGTTCTGTCTAGCAAACTAGTAACATGTTCAACTACTTCCTTGATATTCTCACTTTCATTCCTGCAAAATATGAACCCAAGAGTAAGTGCGTAAACATCTATTCCCAAACAGAGAGAGTGAGATGTGAGAAGAAACTGAGGGCATCCTTCTATCTAATTGGAAATTTCAACATCAGAGAGAGAATAGTGCATTTAAAATTACCAGGAAGTCACATCAAATTCTCTTGAATTCATATATTCGCACATCGACTCAACTATATGGTAATAAGCTCTTTCAAGTGTACCTTCCTCATGGTGGAACACAGTCACAACCATCTGATTTGTAGTTCGGTAACACTCCATTATTTTCTCCAACTCTTGTATACACCGATTTGAATCAGCATAATTTTTAGAGAAAACAACAATAGAAATTCTAGACCTTTCAATTGCTTGCAGAACTGAGGGTGTTATCATCTCATCTTCATTTCTAAGCTCGTCGTCATCCCTGAAAACAATTATGTCATCCTCACTGAGAGCAGTATCAAGATTGTAAGCAAAAGATTTAGCGGCGTCCTTATCACAGAAACTCAAAAACACATCATAGATATAACTTGGATTCATATCAATGTGAGATATTGATTCAGAATCCCGGTTCGTGGAAGAAGAAGTGCAGGAAGCCATGAAGATAAGGCGAGTGAAAGTGAATGATGGAGCCAGCCAGCTCTATTATTTTTGCATAGTACGTATAAGTCAAAGTCGTCTTAAACAAAAGAATAAAAAAATATCTATGCATTTGAATTCTAATAACATTTTAAATTTTTTAGTTAACCATGAATTTAAGTTGGATATCATTAGACAAAATATGACTGATCTCGACGGTTGATCAAAACCTGAAAGTGGATTGAGAAGAGGAGGGGTGTATCTGCAAGGCAAATTGACACTCAAGTAAAAAAAAGTGCAAAAAGATACAAGAAAGAGATCAGGGTATTGAATATATGGTCCTCAGAAGTGTGAGGATTTATATAGTGCCCCGACGCTTGACTATTTGTTCTTACTTTTGGACATATATTTTAGTTTCCTCAAAAATAGGTAATTGTCAAGACTTAGTCAAAACGGCCAGTCATGCTCGTAACTAGTCGTTGGTCAGAGCACGAAAGATATTACGAACATATGTGTTATGGACGTTTTCCAAGTTGTATGCTCCACATCAGTCGAGCAAACCTAGAGATAGTTGATGATGCGGGAAGGCGTATGGCTCAGGACATCGTTGGCCTTGTTATTCCCGATGCATAGTCGACCAAGTATGCCCAACAAAAGGGCAAGAGACAGTGGGCCAACGTTGTTGGGCTATGTTAAAGGTAGAAGCGGATTGGACCAATTTAAATTATTGGGTCAGTCTAGAACAGGAGTCTCTCAAGTCATTGTTCTTAAATATAAGAGTGATGACTGAAATTCTGGTATCAAATATGAGATGTCGAACGTAATGTCACTACACTAATATCTGCTACGAACACAGAGAGTGCAGAAAAACAATAAAACACAGAGAGTTGTTAACCCAGTTCGGTTCTAACCAACTTACGTCTGGGGGCTTCCAAGTTAGGGATGAAGTTCACTCTATCAACTATATTAATTTGGAGCTAAATCTTTTCTGTTAACACCTCCTCACTTAATCAATGTACACTTGAAGCAATAGGTATATGTGTTGTTTTTTCATATTCACTTCCACAATCCTTTTCTTGGTTTTGGGAGAACGTGAAAGCAATTATATTTTTAATCTGATTTTGTTATTGGATATGGAGAATGAGTAATTTTAACGATGATGAGTTTTTAACATACCTGTAATGATTTGCGGGAATGATCGCAGATTTATTGAACATCTAATGGGCTGAGTTAACCACTTATTCATTCTCCTATTTTTTGAATTAATTAATATGTTATGTTATAATTTTTCAATTTTTAATTATTGGGTTTTTGTGGCTTCAGATCTTAATTATTTTGGTGCTTGCACTTTTTTCTAAATGTGTTTGTAATGTTTGAGAAGCCTATAGTTGTGTTCCCCTCGCTATCCACAGCTGTCATTTTAATGCGGTAATTGGACGTCGGGGAACTAAACTTTTATCTTATTTTAATGAGGAAGATAAGTATATAATCCAACACTTGATCTGATTTTTTGTGATGCTAATTATATTATAAAGGTTACTGACTCTACAGCTGTGAATTATTGCCCAATAATCGTAATTGATATATTAAATTATTGCACCATTTGATGAGTTTGTTGTGTAGGAAGGTGTCTTAAGATTTATTCCAAACGTTGTGAATGAGATGAACTTTCCTTTCTGATGACCTACATAATTTGAATTATCCTTTGTTCATTACTAATTATTTAGTAGTTTTCGCCTAATTCGATTGAATGTTTTTATAGATTTTTACATTGATTCATGGGAGGCACAAAGCCATCTAAGTTCTCTTGAAAGAGATTTGTAATCTCCATTAAATTGTACGCGAGCAAGTTGAAGTAAATGTCCTAGAGTCCTAGAGTCCAAATAAGTTGTGGAATCCATTCTTGACATTTTCAAAGTGAGTCCCTTGACATCTAAAATTTTCTGTCGATCAAAATGAAAATAAAAATAAAAAACGGTTTAAGAGGTAGTTTGGATCTACTTTGAGTAAATAGGCATTTTTAGTCCGTGAAATTGCAACAATTGATTAATTTAGTCCTTAAGTTTAAAATTTAAAATATCAATCCATTTCGTCAATTATTTCAAATTTCGCACCATAACTTGGAAGGTTTTATGCTTCTTTTAATGCAGTAAAATACTATTACATCAAATGCATATGCTTTATTTGCTTTGATGAATGTTTAAATAAAAATATTTGGATTGAAGAAACTAAATTGGTCGACATTCTTTATATTACGGGACTGATGTGCGATTTCTTAAACTTGAGGGAGTAGATTGATCCGGGTTTACAATTTTAAGATTAAAATACCTATTTACTTTATCCATGCCTTTGTGCGCCTTTGTGATGACAAATATATATAGTCAGGAACAAAACACAACACAACAATTTTAGAAACTAAAAACCAATAAGAAGATCTTACAGTATCCTTTGACAACAAGGTATTCACATCCTCGTTACGCCATAACCTACTAGGATCCTTGTTTCCCTCTCTTGATTTCTTACCAACGATTTCTCTTCCAATGTCTTGTAGCAAGTCATGCATTCCAATCTTGTTCTTGCTATCAACAGTTACAAGACTTCTTTGAACAAGGACACTTATTCCAATACCTGCATAATACCCACATTCTTCCAATATTTTAGTCACGTCTTCTTTGTCCATGCCAATAAAGGAAAAAGCAATATCAAGGAATATTTCTTTCATATCATAATCACTTAAACCATTCAGAACTTCTGGTTGCGTTCAGAACTTCTAGTAGATGTCATTTATAACAACAATCCTTATTTCTTTCATATTTTTTGATCGGTAAAATAACAAGTGTACTATTTTATCGATGTAGTAATAATGGGAAAAACCCCAAAGTCGATCTCTTGAGGACTGCGCAATGAATTAAGTTTTTTTCCGAATTAATACCAATTGAACAAAAACAATAGTTGATTGTTTGTTTTGAGCTAAAATAATTTAAGAAATTAAATAACGAGAAGAAGATATACGAAGATGAGAATAATGCCCTGGAGGTGTATGAATTGCGATACAATGACTAAATCGTTTCGTTGTTTTAGAGAGATATGTTCCAAACTTTTCTTTCCCTATGCCGAAAGTTATTTTTTCCAAAATTCCTTTTAAGAAAAACCTTTGGTATTCTCCCTTGGCCCTAATTCCTCAGATGCCAAGAACGAATATCAAGCAATAGTTCTGACATAAAAACAGGTATTCATAGGGTATTCTAATTCCTTAGGAATATCTACTATGATAATAGCGATGCAACAAGGTTAGGATGGCTTGTCAGGCCAAACCCTAACTACGATCTATAATCAGTTTTTTTCCAAAAAGATTAAGCATTAAGAACGTTTCACACGATAAAGAATAAGGTTTAAACATAAATACTCATATTACGAAACTCAATCAGTCATTACAAACGCAAATCAAGGACACCCCCCTGGTATTAGGGGGTTTAGCCACTCATGTTCATAACAAAAATAAAAACAGAATAAAGATCAAGAGTCATTACAATAGGAATTGGATAGGTTGGATCGTCAATTGCTTCCGCTCTTGATCGATCCTTCTTCTCCTTGAATCACCACTCTAAGCTCTCTCCAATACGTCAATTTTTGAAAATCAAAAGTGTCCTCTTCCTAAACCACTTGCATCTAATATAACAGTCTTCCAAAATACTCCATGAAATGTCCAGACTGCCCTCCAACTTGTCCAAGTCAGCATGTTAAAATATCAGGATTTTGCCTCCGGATGCCTTGACACGGGCCGTGTTGTGTGACACGGGTGACCGTGTCAGGTTGCTGATTTCCCACGAATATTCTCCATCTTCAGGGGACACGACACGGGCCGTGTTATGTGACACGGGTGACCGTGTCAGGTTGCTGATCCATCATACATTTTCTTCACCTTCAGTGGACACGACACGGGCCGTGTTGTGTGACACAGGTGGCCGTGTCACAGTGCTGATCCACTACAAATGCACATTTTCTTCAGTGGTCTGGACACGGACCGTGTTGTGTTACACTGGTACCCGTGTCAGGCTTCTGATATCTTCTTTTTCCTGCATTTCTCTGCACTTGGATCATCTTCGCACTGGTGTCAGATAGCCAACTTGACAGGAGCCTGAAACACATTGAAACAACAACCAAATCACACGCACCAACGGTAAAAATGATAAAAACATGGACATATGACTTGCTTAGCCTAATCAAAAAACACTGATGAAAACATAATTAAAAGACTTAAAGCACATGAAAACATAAGAAACGACACTAAAACCTGCTTGGAATGTACGATTAAAGATCACTGATCAAACTCCCCCGAACTTGAACTTTTGCTTGACCTCAAGCAACAAGCTTGCATAAACACCTTAATAAACCAATCAGTAGCTTAAAACTTGCGAGATGAAACGATGATACTCGGACGTGAGTTTTCGTTCTAAGTCACCGGATGGGTACTTTCTGGTACTTCTCTCTCAATCAAGGTATCGCACGAACACTAAACCGTGGTACACCACGGACCTCAATCTCCTTTTTAGCAACCCCTCTAACTATGCTTTAGGCTTAGGTCTTATTTTTCGATTTTTCACCCTTTTCATTCGGTCAATCATTTTAAGGCTTTTTATGATTTTTATTGTATGCATAAGATTGATCAATTTTTTTTCTTTACACCTTTATTTTCTTGTCCCTTTAGGTTCAACCGCCGTTAGGCTGAATAACCGGGTGAGGATTACCCAACTTAGAAGGATCGATTGTCTAATTGTCTTTATTCACCTTTTTTTTTCTTTTTCGGTGCTTTTTCTCATTCATTTTTTTTCCGATCAACCTTGCACACACAATTAGTATAGATTAAGCCTGACTGTCAGTAGAAGCTACTCGGGGCGTACTTCTTAGATCAAAGTACCATGGCACAAATCTACACGTTAGACTCGTTCCTTACTCAGAAGACTCAGTGTGTTTGTGTTATACCTCAACGTCAAGATTTTTCTAATTTCCTCAACCGGTCTCTTTTCACTCAACTCTATATACTTTCACCTCACTTCACTCGCAGAAACCAAACATACTCAGCACTAATTTTCTTAGTTCAACTCGGGGGTGTTTTCACAACAGACTTCCAACGTATTTCCAAACAAGCAACTTAAGACAACTACTGACTCAACATAAAACTGACACAGATGAAAGAAAACAAAAAAAAAACAAAGCAAAACACACATAAATAAACAAATAAATACCCCCACACCTGAACTCAACAGTGTCGTCACTGTGGAAGAACTAGTGTAGGAGGGGACTCACTGAGATCACTGAGGTGGTTGTTGGCCGTGCCGTGCAGCCTCATCTACTGCATTCACTCATGCATCTCCCTAATGAGCTTCCCTTGGCGGAGCTGCTCCTCTCTTTCTTTTTTTCCGCTCCTCTCTGTCTTTTTTCTACTCGTTCCCTTGCCTTTTCTGCTCACTACGGAGATAGCACATTTGATTTTGCATCCAGTCCCATTCGTTTTTGGTCATGCTCCACGAACCGGTCATCTGACTCGACGAGTCACCAGCATTCGGGATAGGGGCCTCTTCAGGGATAGGGACCTCACCAGCTTGATTACCTTCTTCACCTTTCGAACCTGCACAAGCATCAAAATTTTCTTCGTCGTCTTGCATAGGAATCGCATACAACCAGTTAGCTTCTTTGTCAATAGTAATAAAATTGGGAGCAGGTAAAGCTAACAAATGGTGATTACGGGTAACCAGAGAGTAATAATCATTAAAGACCTTGATCATACCTTGAGTGGTAACTGTAGCTAAGTCAATCTTAGTCTTACCTCCCACTGTGGGTTCCTCCATCAATTGTGGACCGTAGCCAAGGTGGTAAGCTATCTGAGTGATCATTCCTCCGACAGAAATGTCACTGGAAGAGGCATTGGCTACCTGCTTCAGGTGATCGACTGCAAATGTGGCTATATTTATCAGTTCTTTGTTAGCCATGCCATAGAGCAAGTACAACTCTCTTTGTGTGGCCACCCCTGTACTATCCCCTCTGCAGAAAAGGGTGTATGCCAATCCCTTTTGGGCATATCTGAAGCAAGGGTTATGAATGCAGGAAGCCTTTGCCACCTTAGCGACATAATCAGAGTTCCCTGTAATCGCCTTCCAGAAATCACTTGCAACAAAAGTGGTTGGAGGCGCCATAGGTCCAAAGCTCGGGAGCTTCAAAACTCGCCCCAATTCCGCAACAGATAACGAATGATCATTGTCAAACAAGCGAAACTTCATAGTGCCAAAGTACTCTTCATCAGAACCTGTCCACCTATGGCAAAGCTGAAAATCCAAAGAACTCAAAAATTCGAAGGTTATGCGCTCAAATGTCGGCGCTTCAAATTGCATAAATTCAAGCATTCCAAGAGTATGAAACATCCTATGCACTTCCATTCTCAGCCCTAGGTTATCTAAAGTTTCATTACAAATATACCTGGTAGGAATCAACTTACGCTTCACCAATCGTGAATACTTTCTTTGGTGGTCAGGATCCTCAAATAAAATACCATGAGCATTCTGTTGCGGCGGTATAGCGGCAAGCAAAGAGTTGGTATTATTTTTACCGGGTGATATATACCGGTTAGGTTATATCGTATCGTGTCCACAGAGATTGGTTATTGATTCGTCGTTCGATAATTCTACCGTTAATGAGTTTAGGATTAAAAGAAATGAAAATAAAAGACAAAAAGTAAATGAACAAAAAGTATAAAGGATAGATAGCTTGTCCGGAACGAATGTAAACTACCCGTCACAGACTTAAATCTACCACCCATGTCATACTCGGCCTACGATACTCGTCCGTGTCATCACATACCTCTCACAATCTAAGCTATTTCTAACCCAAATTGAGAATCCTCCTAAATCATCTCAAGATCCATTCTGCATATCTCAACAACATAGGAATCAATCATGACACCTCCATACCCATTCCCGCATACTTCACCGACGCAGAGGCATTAAGTTCGATACTCTATAGTGAATGTTAGATCTAAACCTATTTCTAGCATTCGAAACTAATGATAATCATCCTAGGTAAGAATCTAAGCAATCTATCCCTAGCAAAGCTCAAATCCCTAACATAAAGTTAAAACCTAAGATAATCACCGACACAAATTGTAAAGTAAACTTTATACAAGCCAAAGGCGATAAATATACAAGAGTTATGAGTAGAAATACATACAAACCCAACAAAAGATATTACAAAGAGAAGAGAAGAAGAGGAACCACAAATCTACATTGGTTGTCAAGCCAATCGAAGAGGGATTCGACTCCGGATCATCAAAATGCAAGCTCCAATGTTGTTTTCCAAGCAAATCTATCAAAAATATGAAGGTGATGGTGTTGGGACTCAAAATACCCAACCCATAACCTAAAATGTGTTTTGAGCCCCTTTAAAGAATTCGAAGTCGGGCGCGCTCAACATGGTCTGTTTCTCAAGGTCCGCTATTTTCAAGATTTTATTTTTGCCAGATCTTGAGAACCGTAACTCGAATTGAGCCCGTTTGAAGCGTTGGAAAGCTTATTCAATGCTCTATCCAACCATGAAGAAATATCAACCAAATTGATGATTTTTATTCTTTGATTTTGAGCTTTATTCGTTGATGCGATGCCCAAATCGCGCATTTGAAGCCGTGTCTTCAACACTTTATTACTCAATGCTCCAATTATGAATGAATACCTATAAAAGAGATGAAAACTATCAAATGATACAATATTTACACAAAACTCAATTATTCTATTATGTACACATTTATACTAAAAGCGGGATTTATTCAAGAATATCAACAAAAGAACGGATAAGTGCCACAAAATGTATATACAAAATAACTACATTTTGGCACTTATCAACTCTCCCCAACTTGACACATTGTTTGTCCTCAAACAAAGTCAAGTAAACCTAAAGAAACAAAAGATGATAATCAAAGAATCACAAATCAACAAGTTTTTAAAACGGAAAACAAATGTATGGTTCAAACAAAACGCATACCGACAAAATACAAACTTACCACCATACTACAACAATAACATATAAACGAAACAAATCCTAAGTACAAAAATCATGCAAAACATTCTAAAACAAAACAAGCTCAATCATGAATCACACCTAGCAAAAATTCATCGGTAGATGAAGAACACACAAAGGCGAGGGATAAAAAACACTCCTCCACAATCTTGCAAACAATAGACTAAATTATGCATTCATCCAAAAACGTATTGAAAATACAAATGCAAGAATCACAAGGGCTTTTCAAGGTTGTAACGTGGCTTGGTTAACAAACAAGTGATAAGTCCTAAAGCTAATCGAAACAAAAACTTGCCTAAACCTAAGGGAGTGATCAACTCACAAAGTTTCAAACAATAAAATTTCAATCAAACTTCTTCTTCATCACAAATTTCACACCAAACACACCTCACTTATTAACATAACATTATTCCTACTCTTTTTGTTTTTCTTTTTCAAAACTTTTCTCTTTTTTCTTTCTTTTTCTAATCTTTCTTTTTCACATTTTTTTTTCTTTTCTTTCTTTTCTCTTAACCTCATATCAATCACAACATAAGTACATAAACATTCCTCTCCCCAACTTGAATTCAACCAACATTAATGTGTGAATACTCCCTACTTTCTAAGGCAAGGTAAAAATCCATACAACAACATATAGTTGAGGGTTCAAGAAACAAAGAAATCAACATCCATACAAAAAAAAAGTGAATTGACACTCATAGACAAGCATCAAGTTCAAATAAACATGGATATTGATAAAAGTTCAAAGGGGTTAACAAAGGTTCACACACTCACAAGGTGAATTAAATATTTGGCCAAGGTAGTTATGCTCAAAATCAACAAAATGCCTTGATCATTTTCTTGCAATCATACAATCAACACAAAATAAAAGATTAAGCATAATAAAATCCAGTTTAAACAAGAATGTGGACTCTCATATGTAAACAATGGAAAGCTTCCTCACATTTATGGGTAAAAAGGGAACTAAAGTGATTCAATTCATGAGCAAGTAATGCAAAAAGAATGAATAGCATGGTAATTATACAAATGATAAATTTCCTAAACATGTTATGCTATAGAAAGCGATAAACGAGTACCTGACATGTACCAACTTTGAAAACTATCATTACCATACATCCGCGAGTTGAAACGATCAAACTCGGAAAACCACCTCAAAAGTCTTCAAGTTACCGGACCAAAATTTGAGTCCAAACAACAACAAAAGAATTAGAAAAACAATACTAATTTTATTCAATACAAGAAGCCTTGGTGAAAGTGGGAAAAAGGAAAACCAAGTGAAATTTTAAAAGAATTCACTGGCCCTGCATAGCAGAGCGCGCTAAGCGCTAGAAGGCTTAAGCGCCACACCGCTTGCATAAAATGATGCAAGTGCAGCTGCTATGCAAGCTCCACTTACACACCTATACAATCTCATTTACACATCTAAATAATATTTACAATACATACACACTTCCACAAGCTAAAACACTACAAACTTGTGGAAAATAACAAATTTACATAACAAAACTAAGGCAAATAACAATACATAAACTTGGTGAAAACGAATTAACAAGTTGAAAAGTGAAAGTTTGAAATTAAGAGCAAGTCCTATTTCAACTTGTTAAAACATAAGCCACCAAACAACATAAACATAAACAAACAAAAACATGCTTGTTTTACGTCGTAAGCTCGACGCCTTTATTGTGCGAGCACTAGTAACCTCCTCTCGTCATGCCATGGTATTTCCACACAAGAAACCTAAAGAAAGTGTCCTAACAACCACACAACAAACGTTACGAGTACGAGACAATTCACAACATCACATGAAAACTAAGAAAATCACAAATACGTACAAGTATGGAAAGTAAACACAACATGTACAAGTAATAATATACAAGTTCATATACAAAGCCTATACAACATTTACAATAATTACAAAACTCAAAAACAACGGAATTATCGCAATACAAAACCAATAAAACCAATCCCCGGCAACGGCGCCATTTTGTTGCTGCGGTATAGCGGCAAGCAAAGAGTTGGTATTATTTTTACCGGGTGATATATACCGGTTAGGTTATATCGTATCGTGTCCACAGAGATTGGTTATTGATTCGTCGTTCGATAATTCTACCGTTAATGAGTTTAGGATTAAAAGAAATGAAAATAAAAGACAAAAAGTAAATGAACAAAAAGTATAAAGGATAGATAGCTTGTCCGGAACGAATGTAAACTACCCGTCACAGACTTAAATCTACCACCCATGTCATACTCGGCCTACGATACTCGTCCGTGTCATCACATACCTCTCACAATCTAAGCTATTTCTAACCCAAATTGAGAATCCTCCTAAATCATCTCAAGATCCATTCCTGGCATATCTCAACAACATAGGAATCAACTGCGACACCTCCATACCCATTCCTGGCATACTTCACCGACGCAGAGGCATTAAGTTCGGATACTCTATAGTGAATGTTAGATCTAAACCTATTTCTAGCATTCAGAAACTAACAGATAATCATCCTAGGTAAGAATCTAAGCAATCTATCCCTAGCAAAGCTCAAATCCCTAACATAAAGTTAAAACCTAAGATAATCACCGACACAAATTCGTAAAGTAAACTTTATACAAGCCAAAGGCGATAAATATACAAGAGTTATGAGTAGAAATACATACAAACCCAACAAAAGATATTACAAAGAGAAGAGAAGAAGAGGAACCACAAATCTACATTGGTTGTCAAGCCAATCGAAGAGGGATTCGACTCCGGATCATCAAAATGCAAGCTCCAATGTTGTTTTCCAAGCAAATCTATCAAAAATATGAAGGTGATGGTGTTGGGACTCAAAAATACCCAACCCATAACCTAAAAATGTGTTTTGAGCCCCTTTTAAAGAATTCTGAAGTCGCAGGGCGCGCTCAGCGCGGTCTGTTCGCGCTCAGCGCGGTCTGCTATTTTCAGCATTTTATTTTTGCCGTATCTTGAGAACCGTAACTCGGAATTGAGCCCGGTTTGAAGCGTTGGAAAGCTTATTCAATGCTCTATCCAACCATGAAGAAATATCAACCAAATTGATGATTTTTATTCTTTGATTTTGAGCTTTATTCGTTGATGCGATGCCCAAATCGCGCATTTGAAGCCGTGTCTTCAACACTTTATTACTCAATGCTCCAATTATGAATGAATACCTATAAAAGAGATGAAAAACTATCAAATGATACAATATTTACACAAAAACTCAATTATTCTATTATGTACACATTTATACTAAAAGCGGGGGATTTATTCGAAGAATATCAACAAAAGAACGGATAAGTGCCACAAAATGTATATACAAAATAACTACATTTTGGCACTTATCACATTCGCCATGCGGTGAGCTCATTTTTTGGGGCGGGAGGATTCAGCGACAGCCTTTCTGGTATCTTTTCGTGGAGGCATGGTGATAACCTGCAGTAAACACACAACAACAAAATTCGATAGAGAGATTAGAAAAAACGGTCACCGTAGGAGTGACAATGGGGATGAACCGATCAACTTTCTCAAAAGGGGTAAGGTGTTTTAGTGAGTGGGTAATGTAAGAAGTGAAGCTTTAGTGGAGAGTAACAATGGAGGTTAGGGCTTGGAGAGTGAGAGAGTGGTAGAAGAAGAAGGGTTTATGAAAAAAAAATAGAATGATATGTGGTAAATGAGAGTGTTAAGAGTGGTTAATGAGATAAAAATCATGGGCCCCATGTCATAAAGGTGGCTGGTTTTTGGGAAATAAAAATCCAACATTCAAAATTATAAATCGCGCCTTTTGACACGGGTCGTGTTGCGCGACACTGTAATACGGTGAACTGACTTTGTAGGATTTTTGTATCCAAATGTGCGGATAGCAAGAGTCGCCACCGACTTTTATTTTTATCCAATTAAGGGAAGGTAAAAGTAACAGAAAAAGACCTTCGTTAGATTCTGAGTTCGGGAGAATGGTTATGAAAAGGGAAGGTATTAGCACCCCTTTCCATCCGTAGTTATCTACGGGCTCTTAGTTGCTCTAGATCACTTTTAAAATTGCTTTCTGTGTTTGACAAAATGTTTTGAAAGAGGCATTTCGCTTTGACTTTGTAATGACTCATGTAGGAGTGTATACAAAGTGTTCTAAATGTTTTGTTTTGAAAAGAATTTGAACTTTGAAAAAGAGTGTGGTGTGAAAAGCATTTTGGTAGAGCGAGCAACTAAAAGTCTTGTTTACCCACTCGTAATTTGGTCGCTTTATTGTACTTCTACATTCCTTTAGAATAGCGCTAGCCATACCATTAGTTAGTAGGTAGCTCCATTCGCTGGATGTAAGCGGACATTTGAAGGACATCGGATGGTCATAGAAGGCAACTTGTAGGAAGTATCCTAGCACATTCAAGGGACTATCATCATTTTTCGTAGGCGACAATCGAGGGTCAAGATCATGGATTCGGAGGCGACATCGTGGGTCTTATGATCTTTGTATCGAAGGGACTATGATGATTTGTTTTGAAGGCAACGGTGCTAGAATACCTCTACGTTCGAGGGACATGACCATTTTGAAATCGAAAGGCAACGAGAGAGAATTACCCTAAGGGGTGCGTGTGTGAAAGAAGTGTGTTGATTTCAGGTATTTTATCTTGAAAATTAGTGAGCTATGTCCAATTATTATCTTGCCATACACGCCTAATTACTAGCAGTTGATAAGGGTGCGGAAAGTAAAATGCGGAATGTAAAGGTGCGGAAAGATAAACCTACGCTATTACATGGCTTTGGGGCAGATACATAATTTAAACTTGCGGAAAATAAAGTCCTAAATTAAACTATTACAACCCATGAGCAATTACATTATTGGAAAAATAGAACGATAAAAAGAAAACGTCCGAATCGGAGCAACCTGTGAAAGAATAAGAAAATCGGGAAATATGATGAAATTGAAATAAGATGAAATGTTAGAAAAATGCAATTTTTAATATGAGAAAATTAATACATGCTGGAAATATGATAAATATATTAAAATAATTTTTTGGGATTTTTTGGGAAAGATTTAATAATTAAAATGCAATTTATAATGATTTAAATGCAAAAATAAAAATAAAATAAATATGCATGCAAAAATTATATTTTTTAATTTATCAAATTAAATAAACATTTTTGTGAAAATAATGTAAAAAGAAAATATTTTTTGGTAATTTTTTAAATGCAGAATAAAAATCATGAAAGTTAATTAAAATGAATGAAAATATTAAAATAATGTGAAAAATATGAAAATAGAGTTTTGGAAAAGTATAAAAAGGGATTGGTCCCAGCATGGTTCGAACCGGCGTCCTGACTTTCAAACCTTGAGGACCAATGCGCTGACCAACTGAGCCAAGTGTGTTACACTGTTTGGAAACGGATCGATTTGAAAATAACACGCGTCGCTCATCCGCTTCCTCCCGCTCGCGCCAAATCATCGTCTTCTTCGTTTCAAACATTCACAAGCTTGCGTCGGCCTTCCTTCGACGCTAAGGTCCCTGGCAAATTCAAAAAATCAAGCAAACGTAATATAAATGACATCTAAGACCATGGTTCGATTCAGGATGTTGTTCCGAGTTCAACGGTATAGGTCTCGAGGCCCAATTTTTCCTGTATAGAGAAACCCTAAAACGGCACATAAACCCTAATCATGGTGAAACACGATTCCGGTCATAAAAATTCAATTGGCTTGCCCAGAAAGCTTGCAAACAACTCACTAAACACAAATATAACAACAAATCACGTTAATAATGCCTGAATATGAGAAATCGAAATTTGAAAATTCAAGAACAAACCGAATTCGGTTTACACGATTCTGGATGGTTTTGTGCAAAGTAAAGGTCTGATTCGCTTCTAGAGGTATCAAGGAACCTGTTGGACACCTCAAAAACGATTGAAAACGGCTGGAAGTAGGGTTACCACTTGCTTCAAGAACACGATTTCTTTGAGTTTGGATTAGGGTTTCTGAGCCAATTTTTTCGTCCTTTCTTGATAGGTATGCATCATATATTTATACTGGATGGATTTGGAATGGTTTTTGGAAAGAATTGATCAACATTCAATGGAAATCAAATTTTGATATTCTCATGAAATCAAATTTTCAAATTTGTCCAATTTCAATCCAATCTTGCCAAATTTGATCCAATTTCGAAATTGCTGGCATTTGTGAGTTAATTGGACCTTAAGGAAAGAATAAAATCAATCTTTGCCATTAATTTCAATTTTATAATTTATTTTAAGATTTAATTTGCATTTAAATGAATAAATTACAAATTAAATAGAAAAATAAATCAAAAATTCGTGGCTTTGGGCTTGACACTCCTAATTGGTTGAGGAACAAGTTAGGATGAAGAAAAGTAGGCCCATTTGCAAAAGATTTGATTTTTGAAGTATCTCTTTGTGCATTCTTCCAAAATCGCCCAACTTGTAGATGGTGTAGCTTGCTCAATTTTCCACATTTTGAGTGTTCTTGGACTTTTGGAAAGCTCTAAGAGTCCTCTAACCAATGTCTTTGGTCTCATCTCAATTGGAGTTACCATGCTCAAAATATCTTCAAAACAAAAAGTTGACTTTTGTTGACTTTGAAAATGACTGAATGTTTTGAGCTATACCTCTCAAATGAAGCATTTTTGACATTCTTGTGAGACATGAAGTTGTAGAGAATTGAATTTCCTTCAAAACAAGAGGTGGTGGAAAATTTTTGAGAAAGTATGAGAAAGTTATGATCAAAAGTTCATTGACTTTTCATCTAGAACCCTAATTTAGAAAGTTTGACTTTGGGCAAATCTTGAGTTTTCTTGATGAATCATGATCAACCCTTGATCAAATGGTGAATGTAACTTCAAAATGAGGATGTTAACCAAAATCGAAGTTTTGACTATATGTTGACCACAGCTTGACTTTTTGTCCAATACACTCGATTTTCAACCATCCGAGCAATCATTCTGAGGAAACTTGACTTGTGAGGCTTGAAACTTGACATGGAGAATCTTTGAAGCATATGAGGAGGCATGAAGACCATTGGAGATGTTGGAAATCCATCTTGGCTTGAGAGATACCAAACCCTAGTTTGGGTTGATTGTCTAGGAGAGAGTTTGTCTGATCAACTCTTGAGGAATCCTTGAGTAGGGATGTATGAAATATCTTTGAGAAGATGGAGGGCAAATTTTGGGGTATGACAGCTGCCCCTGTTCAATCTTCTTGTACTGGAAGGGTTAGATTGACATGCTTGTCTTTCGTGACCTGGAGGTAGAAGATGATTGAACACCGAGTACACCTGAAAATTTGCACTCGCTGTTGGTGGATGATGCGGGAATGGGCTTACAGATGCCATTTGGAGAAGTTGGAGACTTCGCTGGGGAACGAGTCGTACGCTAGACTCGGAGTCGTTAAATAGGAGAGCTGACGGAGATGGGCTTAAGATGCCATCTGGAAAGGTCGATGCTGGGGAGCGAGCCGTACGTTAGACTCTGTAGATGTTCCCGAATGGAGAGGAGACTTAAGATGCCATCCAAGGAGTCGACGTTAGACTTCGTGTTCACCTTGAATGAGGTTATTGGTTTGTATTGATTTTTAACCATATATGCAGATTCGAAGTGAAGGGATGTTGACAAGTAGTCGGAGACGGGCTTAAGATGCCATCCAAGGCAATCAATCGCACGCTAGACTGAGTTCTGCTGATAATCGTAATAAATCTCGCTACCGATTACTCGGGAGAGATTGTAGTTGGCCGTAATGTGGATAGCTTCAGGCATCGGTGTTGATCCATTGCGTTATCGGAGGATAACCGAGGTGGTCTTTCGATAGTTTTCCGCCGGTTCGGGCTTAACTCGGACCCGTCGTCGGAGGTGGTCTTTCAGATAGTTTTCCGCTGGCTCGGGGCTTAATCCGACCTGCTTTGGTAAGGATCACACTGCTTTGGAGAAAACAAGAGAAACTTTGATAGAATATTTGTTAGTCTTATGCAAAGTATGATGCATGACAAAGTATATGAATGACATGTGCATGAATTATGACTTTATGAGAAATGTATGAATGATGAATGTTGTGATATTTCAAAACATATCCATCTTGAAGAAGATGCGATATTCTGCTTGAAGATTGACTCTCACTGGGAATTGAGTAGTGAGAACCCCGCTGAAGGAGAAGAAAGATATCCTGGATTCCTCCGATGCACTATCTGACCAAGTCCTGGACCTAGACATTGTTGAGGAAAGTAGAGATTTGAGAAGCTCGTTGTTTGGAGATCTCATGTATAGGCCCTGCTGAGGAGAGTCTGGGAGGCGATCTGTTGAGGACCTTGTATGTAGATCCTGCTGAGGAAATTTAGGAGGTGCTCTACTGGGGATTTCGAGTGTAGATCTCGCCGGAGAGCATTTGATGGTTGTTGAGAGACCGGGCTTGAAGAGTCCGGAGTCCGTTGTAATCTCTGGCTGGGGAATAAAAGGTGTATGCTTCCTCCGATGCACTATCTGACCAAGTTTTGAGTCTGGATACCGCTGCCGGGAGAAGGGGAGGATTGAGAATATCCTGGGATGAAGTGTTACCGCTGAGACCGATGTAACGTTGCTCGGTTGAGTGGAATCACCGCAGGATTAACATATACTCCGTCTGGAAGGTGTGTTGTGAGTGACACCTTTATGCTCGTGGGGAACTATTTGTTGACTTTCGTCGTCATCCCAATTCCTAACCGTAAGTACTTTTGTATGTTCACTTTTCGATGTTTGTGATTAGATTCTTATTGTCAAATGCGATAGTCATTCAAAGTAAACGTTGGACTTATTGCAAATAACAACAATGTAAATTGTAAAGAGAAAGAAGTCAGATTTACTTGAAAGGTGGCGATGGCCAAGTAGTTTGTACAATAGAAAGGTAAAAGCTATGCGGAAACAATCTCGTTAGGTTCCAATTATGCTAGTACTCATATATTTCAACTATCTCATCTCCTCACAAGAGAAAGTGAGTAGATTGATCTTCGCCATTTGAATCTTGAATGTCGATAGTAGTCCGAAGCGTATGATCCGAAGAGACATAGTCGCACGCTTAAATCCCTAACTTTTGCCTAGACCGCCTTTCGGTTTTCACCACCGATACCTTTTGCCCAAGCCGCCTTTTCGTGTTTTCGACTTGCGGTGTACATGTTTTGTATATATCCTTTATTTTGCCCGAACCTTTGGTTCGCCAGATGCCCTTATTTTTGTCTAGGTTCGCCGACCTAGCGGGTCTCTTTATGCGTAGTATTTTTGACTATGTCCGCTCACGGGTGTGGAAGTCTTCACCATCCATGGTGCTAAGTATCATAGTGAAAATACTGCCTTGACTACAAACGGTCCCTCATGTGGGAGTCCATTTGCCCTCGATCACCTTGTGGAAGAATGATGCGCTGACTACTAGATCACCGACTTGGTAGACTCGGCTTGACCTTCTTGTTAAATGCTCGATCATTCGCTTCGATAACTGTCCATGGCGATGGACGCGAGTCGCTTCTCATCAATCAAATTAATCCGTCAAGGCGAGTCCGACCCAATCGCCTTCGCCTACCTCCGCTTCGAGGACTCGTTGAGGGTATCCGAACTCGATGGGTAAGACGGCTTCCATACCGTAGACAAGAGAGAAGGGGTTGCCCTCGCTGATGTTCGTCAGAAGCGATAACCATGAAGAGCAAATGGTAACATCTCATGCCAATCTTTATAAGTCACCGCTATTAGATAATCTTCTTAATGTTCTTGTTGGCGGCTTCCATCGCTCATCTTAGGCCGATAAGGAGAAGAGTTGTGATGCTTGATCTTGAATCTGCGGCAGAGTCGGTGATCATCTTGTTGTTGAGATTGGAACCGTTATCCGTGATAATCCTTTCTGGAGTGCCATACCGATGATAATATTATGTCCGATGAATCGGCCACAACATTCTTGGTAATGATGCATACGAGGTCGCTTCTACCCACTTGGTGAAATAGTCAATTGCCACAAGGATGAAACGATGTCCATTGGAAGTCGGGCTTAATCTCTCCAATCATGTCAATGCCCCACATTGCAAAAGGCCACGGGAAGTTAAAACATTCAGAGGTACCGGAGGTACGTGCACTTTGTCCGCATAACCGCATTTGTGACAAGATCGAGCATAGCGTGACAATCGCCCATGGTGGACCAATAGTAACTGTTCTCAAAATCTTCTTAGCCATGGTGTGTCCAATCGAGTGGGTACCAAATTCGTGTAACTCTTCCATGATACGCATTGTCGCTTCGTCTACACAATGAGTAAGCACATGTCGTGGTTGCGCTTTGTATAAGATGTCGTTGATGAGGAAGAATTTAGATGCAAATCTTCTCATGAACTTCTTATCATTAATGATGCCCTCTGGATATTCCCGAGTCTCAAGATACCTCTTTACGCCATAGTACCAAGGTTTCTCTTCTCGATCCACCATAACAATACCGTTCGTCGAACCTCTCAATGATGATCCGGGAGCCTCGTTGTCCCATCTAACCTTGAACATAGATGACATAGTAGCCAATGCGCCCGCCAACCGATTCTCTTCTCGAATATGGTTGAAAGTGATCTCTTCAAAGTAGGGAATCAAACTCGTAACATGCTCCCGATACGGAATGAGATTCGGATGCTTCGATCCCACTCGCCTTAACTGACCGATCACCAAAGCCGAGTCCCCATACACTTGTAAGAACTTGATTCTTAAGTCAATAGCGCTTTGATTCCCATGATGCACGTCAGACTCGCCATGTTGTTCGTGCAACCAAACATAATCGCGGTGAAAGGAGTATGTCCGTCGTAGGGATACAATGATGGCGCCAATGCCATTGCAAGTTGAGGCTCCATCAAAACCATAGTCCATCGATCCTTGTTCGTGTCCTTCGTCTGGGCCTCGGTTCTTCGCAATCAGAACTAGTAAAACATCTTCATCTCGAAATTGAACCGCATAGATCGATAGTCATCTACGGCTTGGTGAGCCAAATGATCGGCTACCACACTTCCTTTGATCGCTTTCGAGAAGTGTACCGATGTCATATTCGTTAAGATCATTTGCCATCTTGCTATTCTTCCCGAGAGAGTCGGTTTCTCAAATATGTATTTTATCGGATCCATCTTGGAAATCAACAAGGTAGTGTGAGTCAACATATACGCTTTAGTCGGCGAAACCAAGCCAAAGCGCTGCAAGTTTTCTCAAGTCGTGAGTATCTTGTTTCACATGGTAAACTTTTGCTAAGGTAGTATATTGCATGCTCTTTTCGACTGCACTCGCCATGTTGCCCCAACACACACCCCATTGAGTTCTCTAACACCGCAAGTACATGATAAGAGGTCTTCCTTCGCGGGCGGCATCGATAGGAGGATTCAGGTACCCTTGATTTTGTCAAAAGCGATCCGCAATCGCTGCTCCATTCCACTACTTGATCTTTCTTAAGTAACTTGAAGATTGGCTCACAAGTAGCGCTAGGTGTGCAATGAATGCAATGTAGTTCAATCGCCCAAGAAACCTCGACCTCCTTCTCAAGGGAGCCGCATCTCGAATAGCTTTAACCTTGGGGATCAACTTCAATACCTTTACCATCGACAACAAACCCTAGGAGTTTTCCTGATCCGACTCAAAGGTGCACTTGTTAGATTAAGTCTCACATTTCTTCAATCATCAAATAGTTTCGCAAATGATCTAGATGTTCTTCTTCACCGTGATCGAGCTATCATGTCGCCGACGACCTCTATCTCGTGATGAATCATGTCATGAAATAATGTCACCATAGCACGATAAGTGGCGCCGCATTCTTCAATCCGAACGGCATAACCTTGTAGCGTAGTGCCCCACCGTAACGAAAGTAGTCTTCCATGTCTTGGAGCCATTTTGATCTGATTGTAACCGAGAAACCATCCATGAAGGAGAAAACCTTATGCGAGCGGTATTGTCAACCGTAACATCAATATGAGGAAGTGGGAAATCGCCTTTCTGACTCGCTTTGTTCAGTCTCTAAATCCACACACATTCGTATTTTGTCATCCTTCTTAGGTACGGGTACCACATTTGCAACCCATCGGGATAAGAGGTGATAAGAAACCAGATTGAATCGCTTCATAACTTCTTTGATTTTCTCTCGACATCTCCGGACGCATGCGACGAACCTTCGCTTCACCGAGAAACCTTCTTTTGTCAATCGGTACCACAATATCAATGTCTAAACCCGCATGTCTTCGTATGACCAAGCAAAACCTCAATGTAGTCTCGTAGCATCCGTACTCAATCTTTCTTTAACACTGCTCAAGACCCGCTCCTATCTTGATCTCTTTTCTGTCGCTAGTACCCAAATTCACAACCTCAACTTGTTCTTCGTGGTGGTCAGATAACTCGCTTCTTGTCAGTAGCCCCGCAAGTTCTCCGGCACTTCACAATCTTCCTCACTTTCGCCTTCGGCTTGGTAGATCGGATTATCAAGTCATATTTAGCACTAGCATAGTCATATTAACGAGATTCGAGTGATTCGCAGTATCACGTGGGTGTGTGTAAGAAACACATAGCAAGGGTGATAAAGTAAGAGAAAGAAAACAAACAATTGAATGCAAAAGTCCAACGAATTTATTGAATGAAAACGCAAACAATGATAATAACCTCGCAACGAGCCATGATGCCCGGCAAGGCACTAGGCTTTCAAAGTTTATTGTTCAAAACATAAAGAAATACGAAAAGCAAAACAAAACAAAAGCAATTACTCCCGGCTAAAGGAGATTGGTATGACGCCTTCGCCTTCCAATTGCCGAGCCCATGATCCGAGTCAAGATCCGCCGATGTCGGTTGTCGCCGCCTTCTATAGCATGGATTCCACTGCCGATGCGGAAGGAAGTTGGCGCACGCTCGACGATCATCTTCGACCCTGGTGAAGCCTAAACCACCTTGTCAAATTTGAAAGGAAGATCGTGGAGTCACCCCAAATAGTACTCTTTCCTTGTTCAACAAGAGTTGAGCATCTCTTAGCGAGGCCATCCTAGGCGAATTGAGCAACTTCGAGTGGTGGAAGAGTCAACAGTATGACTCTAGGGATTGTTTCAAAAGCTCGACAGGAGTCTCAAGAATTCACCTTCCATCTCAAGATAACGGAATGACCGTAGATGATCGACCATGTACTCCTTCACCACACATCGTAACAACCTTCCTTTCACCGGATTTCACCGATGCAAGGTATAGCCGCCCCATGTATCCAAGGGCGTCCGAGTAGGCAGAGTAAGTCGGACGGATGTCCATGACAAAGAAAGTAGAGTCAAAAGTCCGGGAACCGACTTTAACAGTGAGTGAGTTTCCAAGCATCGCTCGCTTAGAACCATCAAAAGCTCTCACAATTATGTCACCGGTCTCGTAACCAACCCTTCGACATCAAGTCGATCAAAAGCGTACTTGTAGGATATTCGGGTAACCGTGTCAACCAAAACATGAGATGTGGTAGTACCTTGCATTCAATGTAGATGTGCAAGGCTTTGTTATGTTCCTTTCCTAGAGAGTCAAATCAAGATCGAGAAGCCTAGGCCGTTGTTGGCACCAAAGCTAGCAATACAAACTTCGAATTGATCTGGTAGTGTCTTGCGGCATATGAGCATTCTTCGAAACTTCACCAAGGCATTAGTATGAGCCTCGAGCACAAGAGCGAGCAAGCATGGATATCTTGGACGAGTCTCGTCCCAATTGTTCCACAACATTATAGTCACTCTTCTTGATAATCTTCTAATTTCCTCCATTTCTTGTTTGAGGTGTCTTCAAGAACTTCCTTGGTACTTCGTCGAAAGCAGACGAGTCACCGTTCTTTCCTCTAGCCGATATTGATTGAGTATGGAATGCGAAATGAGTCGCAGTGTCTTTGGGAGGAGAGATCTCGAGAGAATACCCTTCCGCTCGGGTCACCTTATCGATCCGTGATGTTGTCAATGTCGAATAGAAACTTCAACAGAAGATCTTCAATAGTCGAGGGTCTTGCTTGACGCCATGGTAGTAAACGTCACCCATAGTTCCAAGGGATAGCCTTGTCGAGGAATATGGAATTGGCCTGGAGAAGTGATAATGAGAGGTGCCACCTAGGCACAGGATCGCAGAGGAATCCTTATTGTGTTAACGCCAAGATAGTCTTCGAAATCGTCACCCCATCCGGCCGCCTTAACATCTTCAATAGGAATCTTGTAGCTATCGTGACAGTGTACTTCCCATGTAATCATATTTTCCACTTGGCTGCCCCAAGGTATCCCACATGATGGCATGCTTCGCTCGCATTGTCGATCTTCAACTTAGACATTTCTTCACACACGCATGTGTGGTTCGTAAATAGTATCTCACGGTTATCCATCATGCATCGAACACGCCTTCTCAACCAAGCACAACCATCGCGCGATGGGCACCAACGACAATTCTCCGGGCATCCCGGATTGACACCGCTTGCAATGCACTCTTCTTAATACCATCGAGGAATGGTTAAGTCATCTATGCTAAAACATAAGTATCATCACCGATTGGAACTCTTGTCATGGTTAGCATAGGCGCTGATCACATTCGAGTCTCAACAGAGGATCAAATTCAACCGCTTAGCCTCAATCATATCTTGAATCTTGTTCTTCGAGCCCAACAATTGTCGTCGTCGCCGGCTATTGGAATGGTAAGCACATTTAGCATTAGGATTGTACGGAGAGGAAGTGTTGACATTCGAGGAGGATCCTCAAGGTTATCACCGCTTTCAACATGTGTTGCAAGGCATGCCAAAGGCATGTTGATCTTCAGAACCGCCTTCGGGCGCTCGTTACGCTGCTGTCTCACCGAGGTTGGCCGATGTAGGATCGAGATCACAACCGCCCCACAGATTGAGCGCCGACTTGGCTCTGCTTTTCCGACCATACACAGATTAGCTTCTTTCTTAGCACCAAAAGATCTCTTCGTAGCATTCAAGATGTCTCTACATGAATCTTCCCACTTGATACCAAATTTCAATGCGTCATCACAAGACGTACCGTGAATCCGGATGAAGAATTTCCAATCGATGATTGAAGAACGGGCCTGCTGTTGTTCCCATGAACATATCAACCAACTCCCTATTGGACAAGGGTGGTTGAACTCACCGCTAAATCTCTCCACTTCGAGCATACCCTTGAACTTCTCGTCACAACCCATAGACATGCTTTGTAGTTGCATGCGAGTGGTGTCAATTCAGATTGTACTATATCGCTCAGAGAAAGCATCACCAAATCACCCAAGTACGGATACGGCCATTCTCTAGTCGATAGTACCATTCCAACCGGGTTCCGACAAACTCTCTTGAAAATAGTGCATCCACAACTTTCTCGTGGGGATTGATCTTCCGGACATAGGATTTCAAATGCCTTTGGGCAAGACATGCCATCATACTTGGCAAAAGTTGGAACTTTGAACTGGGAGGAATCACAACACCGTGGACAAGACTCGGATCATCAAAATTCAGCCGGACATCTTCGTGTTTTCCACAAAGATTCGACGGTCTTCAAGTTGCTTGTACTTGTCATCTTCCCGAGTAATCGGCCATTATCATAGTCTTTTAGGCTCATGCCGGCTGCCTTCGCCATCACCCTTGTTACTTTGCTCGCCTTCCTTCTTGAAACTTCCTTCGAGAGCTCAATACTACCGACCACCTTAGGACCACCTTTGTAGCTGCCCATGTCGAGGAGACCAACAACCTTCTTCTTCTTGTTGATGAGCTTCTTCAAATCTTCTTGGCCTTGGACCAAGCCGTAAACATCCAAAACCGAGCATTCCGAGCTTGAAGATCTTTGACACTGCTCAAGAGCCATTTCGCTAAAATAAATAGCGAGCAAATGAGAAAACCAATCTCCAATGTACCGTGATGCAATGTTATGCTATGCTATGCGATGTTTATGCGAATGCAATGCAATGTTTTCAAGGACCTAAGAGATTTAAATTTGTTAAACAAGCAATGAACAAACATTTATTAGTACTCTTCTTATTATTCTTTTCTTTTAAGTACAAGAGATAGTTCAAAACAATAAAAGAGAACATAAACATCCTAAAGCTCTAAGTCTCCCATGGGCGCTTCCTCTGGTGCCGATGTAGCGTTGATGTTTCGCCCTCGTGAAGTAGCTTGGTCAACTCTAACACTTTCTTCTCGCTTGCATAGCACCGAGCTTCAAAGGTATCCTCTTCTTTAAGTTGAATCCAGATCTCTTCAAGTCTTCAAAATCGGAGGCATGTCGATGGAGAATAAGATAGGTACGCCACCTATAGCAACAGTTCCATAATTACCGTAAAACAGCGTGAATGGCATCATGAGGTTTTGAGCTCGAGCTCGCACCCATTTGAGGTAAGGTTCCCAAGGAATGGAGTTCGGTGCCCCAAAGTCTTGGTATCGCCTTTTACCATGCCCCAAGCGTGTATAAACCTTCGCTAACTCGAGGTCGTGGTTGTAGTCGAACACAACATCTGGAGAAGCATATCATGTGGACCGCCTTTTCGAGCAAAACCAAACCGACGAGAGCTAGAGAAGGGTAAGTAATACCTCCCTTATACCAAGGAGTGGTACATTAGGGAATTCTCCACAACGCCAATGAAGGTGAAGTCCTTTGAGAGAAAAGGCTCCAACGGATATCCGAATGAAAGAGTGACATCATTCTTGAGACCATCTCAACCTTTGTTCATTCTTCAAAACGATGGAGGAAGGTGCTAAATAAACCACCTTGAAAGTAACGGTATACAACACATGAGAGTTCCTTGTCGCTTAGTAGTACGAGTGTGGAGAGAATGCAGGATGTCTCCAAGTAAAGTAGGCACAGGATTACGGGTAAGAAACAACTTGATGGCATTGATATCTATGAATTGATCCGAGTTAGGAAATAGAATCAAACCATAAATTAGCAAGGCAACAATGTCTTCAAATGCATGGAAACTCATAACTTTGAGGAATTCTCGGGCTTTCTTAATTAGGAACTTGGAAAGTAAACCCTTAACTCCACTTCTAGTTTCCCAATTGGCTTCAATGTCCGAGCGCTTAAGATGTAAGGCGGATGCAATGTCTTCGAATTTAGGAACCTTTTCCAAACCGGTGAATGGTATTTGGTCGGGAATAGGTACCCCAAGTAGCTTAGAGAACTCTTCCAAGGTAGGAACCAACTGACAATCGGGAAATGTAAAACAATGGTGTTTCGGATCAAAGAACTGGAATAGGACATGCATCATATCTTCTTCAAAACCGAGATAACCAAGTCAAGTAGATAACCATGTCTTTGATGAACCGAGCATGGTCGGGAATTTCAAACCAATTCTTTGAGTCGAGAAGGGATACCCATGAAGTTGATTCGATAGTCTTTCTAGAAGCCATAATCCCTACAAAACAGAGCAAAGATAAATCCCTAGGTCCTTGAAATAGTTAGAAATGATATGCAATGCAAATGATGTCATGATGTCATGTTTAGCACACACAAACAATTCACACAATGAGCCTAGGGTTAAGGCTTGTATGAGGTATAGGTGATTACCCTACCAAAAGTTTGAGTTGGTTCATCCGTCCTATAATAGTAACCGGTTCTAGGAATCTCATATCACGATCTTTCTCGTAGGCGCTTATTTCAATACGACGGCCAAGTGGTCGATCGAAATGTCCCAAAAGTCCGATCTCAATGAGCGAGCATCGAGTATCAACCAACCTGTCTACACCAAAGCCGCCATCTCACTACCTTCTAATGGCCAAGATGGGTCAATTAAGGTTCTAAAAGTTTAGTTAGCGCTGATGACACCACGCAGAAGCCAAATACTTTCTTCAACTTGGGAATGAAGAGTATCGGACAACCAAAGTGTCACGCTAACGTAGCCATCATGTTGACCGCTTAGTTATACGCCAGCGGTCGCGACGATTTATTGCTACTTACCTAAAAGGAAACCCGATCCGTGTAGGATCCCCAACAATATAATACCCAAGCAACCCTTAAAGATAAAGCATACAAGTCAAACAAAAAGCAATAAAAGTTATCTAGAAATCCCTAAGGCAATTCTCTTTAGGGTTTCCCAAGAGTCGCCAGCTCAATACTTGAACCGACTTTATAGGATTTTTGTATCCAAATGTGCGGATAGCAAGAGTCGCCACCGACTTTTATTTTTATCCAATTAAGGGAAGGTAAAAGTAAAAAGACCTTCGTTAGATTCTCGAAGTTCGGAGAATGGTTATGAAAAGGGAAGGTATTAGCACCCTTTCCATCCGTAGTTATCTACGGCTCTTAGTTGCTCTAGATCACTTTTAAAATTGCTTTTGTGTGTTTGACAAAATGTTTTGAAAGAGGCATTTCGCTTTGACTTTGTAATGACTCATGTAGGAGTGTATACAAAGTGTTCGGAAATGTTTTGTTTTGAAAAGAATTTGAACTTTGAAAAAGAGTGTGGTGTGAAAAGCATTTGGTAGAGTGAGCAACTAAAAGTCTTGTTTACCCACTTAATTTGGTCGCTTTATTGTACTTCTACATTCCTTTAGAATAGCTTAGCCATACCATTAGTTAGTAGGTAGCTCCATTCGCTGGATGTAAGCGGACATTCGAAGGACATCGGATGGTCATAGAAGGCAACTTGTAGGAAGTATCCTAGCACATTCAAGGGACTATCATCATTTTCGAGGCGACAATCGAGGGTCAAGATCATGGATTCGGAGGCTACATCGTGGGTCTTATGATCTTTGTATCGGGACTATGATGATTTGTTTGAAGGCAACGGCTAGAATACCTCTACGCTCGAGGGACATGACCATTTTGAAATCGAAAGGCAACGAGAGAGAATTACCCTAAGGGGTGCGTGTGTGAAAGAAGTGTGTTGATTTCATGTATTTTATCTTGAAAATTAGTGAGCTATGTCCAATTATTATCTTGCCATACACGCCTAATTACTAGCAATGATAAGGGTGAAAGTAAAATGCGAATGTAAAGGTGAAAGATAAACCTACGCTATTACATGGCTTTGGGGCAGATACATAATTTAAACTTGCGGAAAATAAAGTCCTAAATTAAACTATTACAACCCATGAGCAATTACATTATTGGAAAAATAGAACGATAAAAAGAAAACGTCCGAATCGGAGCAACCTGTGAAAGAATAAGAAAATCGGGAAATATGATGAAATTGAAATAAGATGAAATGTTAGAAAAATGCAATTTTTAATATGAGAAAATTAATACATGCTGGAAATATGATAAATATATTAAAATAATTTTTTGGGATTTTTTGGGAAAGATTTAATAATTAAAATGCAATTTATAATGATTTAAATGCAAAAATAAAAATAAAATAAATATGCATGCAAAAATTATATTTTTTAATTTATCAAATTAAATAAACATTTTTGTGAAAATAATGTAAAAAGAAAATATTTTTGGTAATTTTTAAATGCGTATAAAAATCATGAAAGTTAATTAAAATGAATGAAAATATTAAAATAATGTGAAAAATATGAAAATAGAGTTTTGGAAAAGTATAAAAAGGGATTGGTCCCAGCATGGTTCGAACCGGCGTCCTGACTTTCAAACCTTGAGGACCAATGCACCGACCAATCGAGCTAAGTGTTACAATCGCTTGAAACGGATCGATTTGAAAATAACACGCCGCCATCCGCTTCCCGCGCCAAATCATCGCCTTCTTCGCTTCAAACATTCACAAGCCATTTCCTTCGACGCTAAGGTCCCCGGAAAATTCAAAAAATCAAGCAAACGTAATATAAATGACATCTAAGACCATGGTTCGATTCAGATGTTGTTCCGAGTTCAACGGATAGGTCTCGAGGCCCAATTTTTCCAGATAGAAACCCTAAACGGCATAAACCCTAATCATGGTGAAACACGATTCCGGTCATAAAAATTCAATTGGCTTGCCCAGAAAGCTTGCAAACAACTCACTAAACACAAATATAACAACAAATCACGTTAATAATGCCTGAATATGAGAAATCGAAATTTGAAAATTCAAGAACAAACCGAATTCTTTACACGATTCGATGGTTTTGTGCAAAGTAAAGGTCCGATTCGCTCGAGGTATCAAGGAACCGTTGGACACCTCAAAAACGATTGAAAACGGCTCGAAGTAGGGTTACCACTTGCTTCAAGAACACGATTTCTTTGAGTTTGGATTAGGGTTTCTGAGCCAATTTTTTCGTCCTTTCTTGATAGGTATGCATCATATATTTATACTGGATGGATTTGGAATGGTTTTTGGAAAGAATTGATCAACATTCAATGGAAATCAAATTTTGATATTCTCATGAAATCAAATTTTCAAATTTGTCCAATTTCAATCCAATCTTGCCAAATTTGATCCAATTTCGAAATTGCTGCATTTGTGAGTTAATTGACCTTAAGGAAAGAATAAAATCAATCTTTGCATTAATTTCAATTTTATAATTTATTTTAAGATTTAATTTGCATTTAAATGAATAAATTACAAATTAAATAGAAAAATAAATCAAAATTCGTGGCTTTGGGCTTGGACACTCCTAATTGCTTGAGGAACAAGTTAGGATGAAGAAAAGTAGGCCCATTTGCAAAAGATTTGATTTTTGAAGTATCTCTTTTGTGCATTATTCCAAAATTGCCCAACTTGTAGATGGTGTAGCTTGCTCAATTTTCCACATTTTTGAGTGTTCTTGGACTTTTGAAAGCTCTAAGAGTCCTCTAACCAATGTCTTTGGTCTCATCTCAATTGGAGTTACCATGCTCAAAATATCTTCAAAACAAAAGTTGACTTTTGTTGACTTTGAAAATGACCAGAATGTTTTGAGCTATACCTCTCAAATGAAGCATTTTTGACATTCTTGTGAGACATGAAGTTGTAGAGAATTGAATTTCCTTCAAAACAAGAGGTGGTGGAAAAATTTCGAGAAAGTATGAGAAAGTTATGATCAACAAAGTTCATTGACTTTTCATCTAAACCCTAATTTAGAAAGTTTGACTTTGGGCAAATCTTGAGTTTTCTTGATGAATCATGATCAACCCTTGATCAAATGGTGAATGTAACTTCAAAATGAGGATGTTAACCAAAATCGAAGTTTTAATCAGATGTCGACCACTTGACTTTTGTCCAATACACTGATTTTCAACCATCCGAGCAATTGTCTGAGGAAACTTGACTCATGAGGCTTGAAACTTGACATGGAGAATCTTTGAAGCATATGAGGAGGCATGAAGACCATTGGAGATGTTGGAAATCCATCTTGGCTTGAGAGATACCAAACCCTAGTTTGGGTTGATTGTCTAGGAGAGAGTTTGTCTGATCAACTCTTGAGGAATCCTTGAGTAGGGATGTATGAAATATCTTTGAGAAGATGGAGGGCAAATTTTGGGGTATGACAGACACGGGCACCTGTGTCAGACCCCTGATACCACCTTCAAACACATTTAAATGTAAACCACCGTTCAGTACCCATAACACGGGCCGTGTCATATGAAACGGGCACCCGTGTTGCACCTCTGATTTCGCCTTCATAACAATCCTCCAAGACCATCTCCCCTGACACGGGCCGTGTCAGGCGACACGGGTAGCCGTGTCAGGGCTCTAAAATTACTTCAATTCATGATTTTTGCTTGCTTTTTAACCCGTCTGTTCGACGCCTCTTTTTCCCAGCTTGATCTGTGAGACACACAAACTACATACCTACAAAATGAACAAACAAAAATTAGGTAAACATCGTGGGTTGCCTCCCACGTAGCGTTGCGTTTATCGTCGCATGGCTCGACGGTCCGTCGTCCTACTGAGTAAGACAAATGACATCAACCTGTCCAACTGGTTGACCTTGGAAATAAGGCTTAAGTCTCTACCCATTAACCTTGAAGATGTCTCCATTGGCTTGATTCTTAATTTCAACCACTCCGTACGGAAATAACTTATGAACCACAAAGGGTCCTGACCATTTGGACCTCAATTTTCCCGGGAATAGCTTCAAGCGGGAATTGTACAGAAGGACCAGCTGTCCTTCCCAAAACTCTTTTTTCTGGATCCTCCTATCGTGCCACTTCTTGGTCTGTTCCTTGTAAACTTTGGCATTCTCATATGCATAATTCCGAAACTCTTCTAATTCATGCAGTTGCAGAATTCTAGAATTTCCTGCTAGGGATACGTCCATGTTCAAGAATTTGGTTGCCCAAAAGGCTTTGTGTTCAAGCTCTAGAGGCAGGTGACATGCTTTGTCGTAGACGAGTTGGTATGGTGACATCCCAATGGGCGTTTTGAAAGCAGCTCGGTAAGCCCATAATGCATTATCTAACTTCGTTGCCCAATCCTTTCGCGACGAACTCACCGCCTTCTCCAATCGCTGAGCGCCTATTAGACACTTCTACCGACCACTAGTTCGAGGGTGGTAAGGAGTGGCTATTCTGTTTCACATTGTACTCAAGAAGCTTCTCCATGAGGTGATTGAGGAAGTGAGTTCCTTCATCACTTATCAACGCCTCGCATCTCAACCTTGAAAATATGTTTTCTCGCAAGAACTTGACTACTACCTTAGCATCATTGGTTGGTAAGTCTACCGCCCACCCATTTCGATACATAATCCATCGCAACAAGGATGTAGTTCTTCCCGAATAACGTGGAACGGACCCATGAAGTCAATCCCAAACATCGAATAACTCGACCTCTAACATGAAATTCGGGCATTTGATTTCTTTTGATATGTTCCCTCACGACACTTATCACACTCCTTCACCATCTCCGGCATCCTTGAACAATGACGCCAAGATAACCTCGATTGCAAAACTTTAGATGCAAGGTCACCACTAAAATGTCCACCGATTCGAATCGTGACATGCTCTCAACACATCCCTTTGTTCTTCCTCGCACACATCGTCAGATCAACCCATCTACTCCTCTTTTGTACAGGTAAGGGTCGTCCCATAGATAGAACCTGCAATCATGAACAAAATTTTTCTTACGGTTAGAATCAAAATCATCCGGTATTATACCGCCAACAAGGTAGTTTGCATAATCCGCAAACCAAGGCACTCCAATAACAGCTAGGATGTGTTCATCAGCAAACTCATCCTTTATTGGACGCCGATCTTCGGTCTCCTCAATAGGTGACATTCGAGAGAGGTGATCAGCTACGGTGTTCTCACACCCTTTCTTATCACGAATCTCTACATCGAACTCTTGGAGAAGTAAAATCCACCTCAGGAGTCTCGGCTTCGATTCCTGCTTAGCAAAAAGATATTTCAAAGCAGCATGGTCAGTGTAAACAATCACTTTTGAACCCAACAGATATTGCCTGAATTTATTAAAGGCATATACAACAGCTAACAACTCCTTCTCGGTAGTTGCATAAGTCATCTGTGCATGGTTCAACACGTGACTAGCATAATAAATAACATGAATCATTTTTTCTCTCCGCTGTCCAAGAACAGCCCCTACCGCAATGTCGCTCGCATCACATGATCTCAAAGGGAAAAGACCAATCGGGGCAATCACAATGGGTGCCGACACTACTTTATTTTTAAGTGTCTCAAATGCATCGGCACAATCTTTGTCGAATACAAAAGTCTTGTCTTTAACCAACAAGGTAGTCAACGGTTTTGGCTATCTTGGAAAAATCTCTTATGAACCTACGGTAGAACCCCGCATGGCCTAAGAAACTTCGAATACCTTTATCATTCACAGGTGGTGGTAATTTTGAGATAACCTCCACTTTGGCTTGATCGACTTCGATCCCCTTGTGAGAAATCTTGTGACCAAGAACAATGCCTTCTCGTACCATAAAATGGAACTTTTCCCAGTTTAGGATCAGATTGCTTTCTTGACATCGCTGCAAAATAAGTGAAAGGTTAGCTAGACAGTTATCAAATGAGGATCCAAAAATAGAGAAATCGTTCATGAAGACTTCCATATGCTTCTCAAGCATATCAGCAAAAATAGAAGTCATGCATCTTTGAAATGTTGCTGGGGCGTTGCACAACCCGAATGGCATCCTTCGATAGGCAAAGACACCGTAAGGCAAGTGAAGGCCGCCTTCTTGATCCTCCGTGCAACCGCAATTTGGTTGTACCCGAGTACCCATCCGTAAAACAATAGTAGTCATGCCCACCAATCTTTCTAACATCCGTCAATGAATGGCAGCGGAAAGTGATCTTTTCTTGTGGCTAAATTCAGCCTCCTGTAGTCAATGCACACCCGCCAACCAGTGACCGTTCTAGTAGGGATCAACTCATTCTTTTCATTCACGATTACGGTTGTACCTCCTTTCTTGGGCACCACATGAACAAGACTCACCCATGAATTGTCTGAGATAGGGTAAATAAGTCATGCATCTAACAACTTTACGACTTCTTTTCTCACCACCTCCTTCATAACCGGGTTCAATCTCCTCTGGGGTTGTACCACTGGTTTGTGATCTTCTTCCATGAGAATTTTATGCATGCAAACCGTAGGACTTATACCTTTGAGGTCTTCAATTTTCCAACCAATAGCACCTTTGAACTTTTTAAGAACTTTAATCAACTTGTCTTCTTGCACACTTTGCAAATTAGAGCTTATGATAGCGGGACATTTTTCATCAGTGTCGAGGAAAACGTATTTTAGATTCTTAGGAAGCTGTTTCAACTCTGAACTTTTTGGCTTGTCTTCATTACCGTTCAACTCTATAGGTTGCCTTAGGTCTTCCCACCTATGTGTTCGGGATCCTTTTAGAACAGGTTGAATATTCAACATTTCTTCCACTTCCATTTCACTACTATTAACTTCTTCATTTTCCTCAAAAATGGACATACTCAAAACTCTTTCGAGAGGCAATTTGGATACACTCTCCACATGGTCACTTTCTACCACTTGTTCAAACACTTGTATGTTGCTACTTGTGCCAAAGTCCTCTTTATGCTTCATGGTATTACGAAAATCGATTTTCAACTCCTCATCATAAACCTTCAAAGTAAGTGTACCCCCTTCCATATCTATCATGACTCTCCCGGTTTCCAAGAATGGTCGGCCCAAAATTAGCGGAATTTCTTCATCTTCCGGCAATTCAAGGATCACGAAATCTACTGGAAACACAAACTTATCCACTTTCACAAGAACGTCTTGGACAACTCCATAAGGCCGCTTGACCGAATGATCTGCAAATTGGAGAGTCATCCGAGTGTCTTGGACTGCACCAATACCCAACTTATTGTAGATGGATAGAGGCATGAGACTAATACTAGCACCCAGATCGATTAAAGCTCTCTTGAAAGATCTATCACCAATAGTGCAAGGGATGGTAATCGCCTCCGCTTTCTTCTTCACTGGAATCTTCAGGCCCTGCAAAATAGCACTACAAGTTTCGGTAAGAATAATAGGTTCATCTGCAATGGTTCGCTTCTTAGCGATGATATCCTTCATGAATTTAGCATATGTAGGTGAAAACACCGGCCGAACCTCCGACTGATAACTTGTATCAAATAGAGTCGCCATCGAACGTCTTTTATCTCACGAGGGAGAAAGGAAAACATCGAGTAAACCTGAGGGGAGAAATCACGGTCCTATGACCGAGAGATCAAGAGAATCTAGGTAAGGGAGTTAGTTACGCGAGGGGAAGGGATTAGCACCCCGCACGCCCGTAGTACTCTACGGTATCCACTTTCTATTTCTAGCTAAAGGGTGTGTTATATCTATGCTTAATCACTATCATGCATGCAAAAGAAAAGAGAAAATAAGAAACCACGGGGAAAAGGAGGAAGTATTTACAAAGTTTGCTCGATCGAGCCCCGTGACAAGATGCCTACGTATTCCCGCGTGCAATTGGAAAGTCAGAGCGCCGTAGTTCGGCTCACTTGTTTTGGTGGGTTTTGTGTTTTTTACTTGTGAAAAAGGTTTTAAACACAAAAGAAAAGAAAGTGCGCAAAGGCGAAAAGAGTTTGTGTTGGTTGGTTGTTTTTACCTTGAGAAAGGAGTTCAAACCATTATTAGGTGTTTTGTTTTTGAAAGGAAAAGAAAAGCAAGTTTTATTTTTAATCACATGCAAAAATGCAAAAGAAACTAGCAAAACAAGAGGGAGACTAGCTAAACGCTACCCTAATGTTGTCACGCAAGAGGTCGGACCTATGGTTTAGGATGCAAGGAAATCTCTACCTATGTTGACATGCAAAGGATGTGGATCCTAATGTCTAGGCTAAAGAACCAATCCTAACCAAGCTCCTGGGGAAAAACAGACAAACAAGCAAATATGCACAAATCACAAGTAGAATTTCCCTAAACGGGTCTTTAAATAGACCAGAGGGGTTCCTGAACATGCTCAAACTACGGAAGACCCATCATGCATCTCTATTCCTACTTCTCATGGCAATAGAAAGCTGTAAAGCCCTACTTCTCATGATATCTAGGAAAGCTGTAAGAGAATGCGATAAACAGTGTAGAAACTACCGAACGGATGTAAAATCCGAAGAGCACTACGAGCTATAGAAATACTCCGGAAAACTTCAAGTACTGCAGCCATGCAACAAGAGTAAACCGGTGAGAATTATTCAAAGCACTAAGACAAGCGAAATACGTGTCGATACGCATCCGAAGTAACAATGCCTGCAAGAACGAGGTTAGAACAAGCAAACACAAAGCCAAGGCACCGTACACGTGGACGTACGAGTTCACAACACCTGCAAGAAGGGAGTTAGACCCAAAAAGCAAGTAGAAGAAAAAATATGCGAGTATCGGAGAAATGTGCCGAATGTATAGGCACCACAAGTCCCCGCATGAAATGGAACACAAACAAGAGCTGCATAGCTAGGGTGACCACCGCTCGCCATTAGAATCGAGAAAAAAAAATGAACCAAAGGACCGCTAAGTCGATATCGGCTAGCGCGACCGCAACACAAAAGTCGAATATTTACGCTTAGCGCTCGACCGTGCTAAGCGCGACCTGTAGAAAAATTATTTTTGATCCGAACCACCTGTTTATGATGTTTCCATGCCAGAATTTGATCCGTATCGTTAGGCCACAATCCCGGAGCAAGCGAAAATCGAATGAACATGCAAGGAATGCGAATCGAACGATAAAACCAACGTTCGCGTGCATGTAGCAATGTATGAACATGTGACGAATACAAATCGAATCGATAAATCCAATGTTCATATACATGTAGCAATGTATGAACATGTGAGGAATGCAAATCGAATCGGTAAAACCAATGTTCATATACATGTGAAGATGCATGAACATGCGAGGAATGCAAATCGAATCGATAAAACCAATGTTCATATACATATGAAGATGCATGAACATGCGAGGAATGCAAATCAAATCGATAAAACCAATGTTCATATACATATGAAGATGCATGAACATGCGAGGAATGCAAATCGAATCGATAAAACCAATGTTCATATACATATGAAGATGCATGAACATGCGAGGAATGCGAATCAAACGATAAAACCAATGTTCATTTGACAAGTTAAATGCATGAACATGCAAGGAATGCGAATCAAAATGATAATTCAAATGTTCATGTGACAAGTTAAATGCATGAACATGCAAGGAATGTGAATCAAAATGATAATTCCAATGTTCATGTGTGTGGTGATGCAAGCTAGTCATGACCTTTTGAGGTTTTCTTTCAAAGAATCTAAGTCATGCATTGACACAAACACTTGGAGTGCACATGCAACAAGTTCATGCACAATGCACTAAATGCTTGGATATCTACATTTTGAATGCAAGTTATGCTTCGAATCACCATGAATCCATGTAAATCGACCAAGCTAAATACTCACTGATGCATGAATATGCAATAGATGATGCAAAATGTTTGAGTTTATGTCCTATATGCAAGGGGAAAACAAATGTACAAGTGTATATACATGCTATCCACAAAGAAATCCTCACTCCGACACGAATAAGGCGGCAAAACTCAATTCAAATCAATAAATTCATGAGTACAAGCTCTAGAATCAGAATCTACATTGAATTTGCATGAAATTTCAGTATTCAATTTCAAGAAAAGCTGAAAGTCAACAGCAGCTTAAAATAAGTGCTTATTTGAACCTAACACTTACTTGCACTTGAAGTTTGAGTCAAATTGAAGAGGAATTCCTTGTGCTCTTCAAAAAAAATACCAAATCAATGAGGAATTGTTGATAATCTTCAGAATTAAGCTTGAATCCTTGAAGAAAAGCTTGGATTTCAATGGAGGATTGAAGAAGAAGAAGAGAAATCCTTGAATCTTGAAATTGAGGAGAAGATCAAGATGAAACCGTTCCTTTCATGTCAAATGTGAGTAGAAGGAGGAGAAGAGGAGGCAGATTGAAGGTGAGAAGTCATGATGGAGAAACCAACCGCAGGTCGATTTAGCGGAGGGTGCTCTTAGCGGAGGCGCGCTTAGCGCGGTGGTGGTTGGTGGAACGGAGGTCCCGGTATGCCCGTGGTGGTTGCTTGGAGGGAAAGTTGCAGTTTTAACTTTGAGTTTTTGTGCTTTTGGATTTTGAGAGAATTGGAGTGTGTGTGATAGTGAAAAATTAAGCAAATGAGTGTGTTGTTGTAATTTGTGAAGAGGAAAATCTACTTATAGCTTTGATCCATAATCAAGCCCAAATTATGATTATCCGAATAATTTTCGTTATTAATCCAAACGCCAAATCCGCGGAATTGAGTGAATGTGAACGAAAAGTGTCCGTAATACGATTTTGCTTGCGAGAATCCAAATCTCGACTTGATCTGACGAATGGTCAAGGAGATAGCAATTTTTGAAGTTTCAGCACCAATTTTGGACCACTGACACATGCAGAATTTCGCTCAAGGCCTGTGGAGAAAAATGCCTCGAACGAGGATCTTTTGATCGAAATTTGCAAATGTGTATTTCTGGGACATTCGAAGCTAACGAAATTTGTGAACTTTTGGAACTGGTCCCTGTTGCACCCCAAATTTTACCCTGCTACTTTTTTACTCGCATTTTGTTTATAAAAAAAATATTCACTCATTGCATTCACATCATTACGTCAGATTTAAATTGACCAAAAGTCGCTTTAAATCGATATTTGCATCATTTTTAATTATAAATTACCTGTTATCTTACTTCATGCATTTTTACCTCTTTGCTTGTTTATTGCATTGTTTTAAAATTATTTATATGTCGATGATATCGATATTTCGATTTTATAAACAGACTGTTAAAAGCGATTCGACACTGTGCGAAAATTAGCGGGGAAAACATTTCAAGTTTTCATCTTTTACTCACCGCTTATGAATTTACGATCGCGTAAGTCATAAAAATGTGATCTGCCTAATTTTTCGATACAGTTTGAAGACTCGTTTTTAACTGTGAGTATTTTACAACCGGGTATTTGGTATTATTATTTTATTTCGATTTTTATTATTTTGATAATTTTTCTTCAATCTTTGATACTCGTAGTTTATTTTAATATACTCATTTAATTTTTTCGGATAATTTATCGTCTAAACTTTTACCGTTTTTTGACAATTTTAGGTGTCCAATTTTTATCTTTAAAAATCAAAACAAAAATGTTTTTGGGTAGATTATTTTTTATACTTTTGGGCCTTATAGCCCATTTTATTATAAAGGGTATTTTAGGCATTATTAAAATATTGCTAAACCTAATTGTATTGTATATATATGTATGTTACGTTGCTGTTAGAGGAGGAGGCCAATTTGAAAAAGAGTTAAAACGGCTGAGGCGGAAAACAAAAACAAATTATAAAAAAACTCTCATCTTCTTCTTCTAACCTTACCGTCACCTGCCAACCTCCCCTGTTTCCTTCTTCACTGTCCAGTACTCATCGCTCTCTCCTTCACACCATCATCATCATCGCTCAAATCACGCCTGCTCTTCACCGACCTTTCTTCAACCCCACCGTAAACCTCACTCACAACCGCCTCACACCCATCGCCGTAACTCATCCATTTCCCTCATCGCTGTCGT